>CP093834.1:16835605-18035605 GCA_033064975.1 Smittia sp. YW1114-2
TTAAGAAATTCATTTTCGAGCGCGCAACACACAGAGAAAATGTATAGCGAACGCCTGAGTGTTGCGCTGCGCTTCGTAACATTTTTCATAGGAGATTGTCTTAAATTCTTTCAATGTTTGAAAAATCATAGCGCCTAACTTACATATCTCACTGAAATTGTTGTGATGTCAAAAGATTGACAGAAAGACAAACTATATTCAGGCATTTTGGTATCTGTAAATTTTTTGAACACAAACAAGATATAAGAAGGTGAAACTGATTTCTTATTAGACAGAATGAAATTTCTTGTTATAGTCAACAAGAAAATTTTGTTACTGTATAAGTAAGAACAAAAATGTTTAAACACAACAAAGTTTCGGAATTGGAGATGACCGAGAAAGAGCTTGATCAACACGATGAAGCCTTCATTGATTATTCAAACTTATTGAGGAAAGCTAAATTTAATAAAGAATATTTACTAGCGGAGCATTTGAACGCGCAACTCGATAATTTACGGCTGATACGAATTCCGCTTATTTCAAAATATCATTTATTGTTGAATGAAAAATATTCGTTAGATACTATGTTCCTAGCTATCAAGCCGCTTTCATTTACTAAGGTTTCTGGAGTCTCAGCTGTGAACGATCGAGCTACTTTCTCTAAGCAATTGGATGGGAGTCGAAGCACTTAAGACAATATTTTGGATGCCTCGATCGCCAGACCTAACACTTAAAGTAGAGTGGCCCGTTTCCTAGGAAATCGGAAATGCAGGAAAACAGGAATAGGAAATCGTTTTTCCTAGGAAATAGGCAGGAAAATAGGAAAAAATAGGAAATTTGATTCAATGACATTTCAGACATATTTCTACAAGTTTTGATTATTTTCAAAGCGTGGGGTACAGTTTCTAAGCTTTACTTGTGGTTCGCAAAAAATCCTTCCAAAAAGCAGATTGTTTTGAGCTTATTCGACGACATTTGTGAACGTTTCGGCGTTGCGACGCTAGCAGCAAGTGAAAAGTTTCGCTCGCTTTGTGTGGACGGTGGCTAAAAGCTTCAAATAGCATCGAATAGTTTGTTTAGCTGATGGCAGCGAACTTGATGACGATCATACTGGCTAAATGCTTTCTTGAAGTTATCGGCGGCTGGCTCTTTGCTTTGAGAGCTTCCTTCACGAACGCTCCCAATGAACAATTTTATGCGATCATGATGACTTGATGTAGTGGAACTGGCTGTTTGTGTGAAAACTGATTTAGTTGGTTCAGACTCTTCGTTGGTTTTGAATAAACGCTCCATTAGTTCGACGCCAAGTTTGACAGCGTTGTCGTTTGAAGAGGATATTCATTTTTTACCAAATCGTGGTTCCCCAAATATAAAATCAACGTATTTATCACAGAATCTCGGCGAAAAACGTGCGCCAAATACCAAACTGAAGATGCGTAAAACGAGCGCTAATTTTCAAAACCATGAAACCTCAGAAACTTCAGACGATTCTTCAATTTCACAAATTTTCCTATTTTGTCAGGAAAAATAGGAAATGACACTAGGAAATAGGAATAGGAAATTGACCAGGAATTCCTAGGAAAATAGGAAAGGAAAGGAAAGGAAGGCCACTCTAACTTAAAGGATACCGTAATGCTATCAGTCATTTTTCTAATAGGAAGGTTCTCGAATTACAGAAGAACGAGTCGATTGGCACCTTGACTTTGATCGACCTTTCAAACAATTTTCAAATCTTAAAACAATTCTCAAAGCGGCGCCAATTCTTGTAATCTCTCACCTTGTATTCGATGGACCAACAGTCAATGGAACTCGTGTCAGATAACTGCAAGCATCTCAAGTCATTACACGTCCGCATCATGCAATTCGAGGATATTTCCAATCCAAATCTCTTCACAAATCTCGAGATTTTTACATACAAGCGAAAATCTGAAAAGCTTTCGGCTCCAAGCGACAGAAAACTGACGAACTTCGAACATCTCGTTTAATGAATTACAAACAAACTCTTTTTATTGGTTTCAACTTTTATTTCTTCAAATCATTGCTTATTTTCATCTTCCAAGCATTGGCAAACGAGAGGCCTTGCCGATTCCTTTGTAAATTGGAACACTTGGAAATCTGTCGTACAGCGAGGGTCTTCGTGCACACTGATTTTCAAGCTCTGAAGATTATTCCAGTCGGCAACTTTGAGGTATTTGAAGAAGACGGAGAGATTTCTGTGCTTTCCTTCGAGCTCGACGTGATGCAAGGTTTCAGTTTTGGTCAGAAGTTCCACGAGATTCTTAACCGATGTTGTCTTGAGCGAGCAAAAGTTGAAATTATCGATCCTGAGGGTCGCGATTTTCGGACTTTTACGCAGCAAAAGACTCAGATTGTTAACTACAATCTCTTCCTCGTTGGTCAGTCTTTCGAATTCTGCTTCTATTCTCAATCGCTGAAGCATGAATAAATGACAGGAAACTATTAGCCACCTGTTCATCACCTGGCGCCGCATTTTCGTTTGGAACGCTTTTGATTCGTGCTGTTCAGTGACAAAATTTAGCAAAGTCAGTTCTTCAATTCCTGAAACCGAAAGAATCTTGTGCTGCAGGTTTCGGTCCGTCAAAACCTCGGCACCGTCGACAGTGAATTTTCGCAGTGATTTGAGTTCTCCCATGATGAATGCAAACGTGTTTGGCATCGTGCATCCTCTCAATGTCAAGTCGTTCAATGCGGATCCGCGGCAATTCAAGAAATCGATGAATTTATTTTGAAACGCCATTTGACTGTCGGCGTACGAAAATGTGAACCTGAATGACTTTAGTTTGTCGCTCGTTCGCTCGAACTTGTAGTCACAACTGAAGAGTTGATCGAAACCATTTTCCACCTGCGACATATACTGTATTGACTCCAGCTCCGGCTGCGATGAGATTAGCTTCAGCGTGAAGCCTGTAACAGACTGAACAGGGCTTTTAATGTCGACTGTCTTCAATTTAGAAGCAGTAAAGACTTCCAGGGCAGGCAAGTCGCAGCCATAAGCTAGCAAGTGCTTCAACTTTTTCAAGGGTACTACCTTCACATCACTTAGTTCGAATCTACTACATTGCAAGCTGACAGTTTCCAAGTTTTCCATTGAGCTTAGCAGATCCATCAAAGTTTGAACTTTAAGTTTCTGGCATAATATAAATGTTACCGACTTGAAATTTAGCTTGTGAGATTCGAACAAAAAGGTGAACTGTGGGTCTACAAGTATTTCCTCTGTTAACCCGCTGAACTCGACATTGACAATTTTTCGGTTGAGGTTTGCAAGATCTACCATGCGTTTTACCAAGTTTTGTCTGTTACAGTCCAGTCTAAAGTTGAAAAATTTCATTGTTCTCGTAGAAAGTCCGATGATCGAATTCCAACTGAAATCAATAAAAATGATAAAATTTCGGCTGCAATTTTGAATTATTTTTCGAAACTCACCTTTTGCAGACATAAGTCGATTGAAACAGTGAGAACGGATCCAACTGTTCGAAGACGTTTATCAAAATTTCCTCGGGAAGACTGTCGATTGTCATTTTTGCCATTTTGATTACTTTATTCTCCTTAGTTGAATTTCTTGAGATGTTAGTCGTATGAACTCTGAATCGCAACTGATGAAGTCTTGAGAAAGGGCATCGTATTTAAAGGAATAGCCTAATTGCCTTTTAATTATGGGAAATTCCAGGTAGAAGGAGTACAGCCTTCAATTGATCTTCCAGGCATAGCAAGGGATTAAAGCCTCAAATCAGGATCACATAAAATAGCTTCGAGACTTCATCTCGACTGAGTCACTTAAGAATAACTTTTGCTGATTAAACTTCAACAGTAATGGCATAAATCAGAAGGGCGGAATATGATATCATTAGATCGGCGATGATGTATGAATCTGACTGATCTTGAAGGCTCATTGCAAAGGTTTCGACTGGAAAGCTGATCAGCATGATGGCGTGAACTTCAACGTACATCCAAAACCTACAAGAAAAGGTTTCAGAATAACAGAGCAAGTTGTCAGAGCTAGTGAATCAAGTCTGCAAGGATGCTGCTTGCAAGGTTCAACGAGTCGCTCACCTTTTCTTCAGCTTTTCCATCCAATCAAGGTCAGTCATGTCGGAATATTTGCCAGTTGGGAAGATTTTAACAGCAGAGAGTAACAACAGCCAAAAATCGGCGATCGCCATTACTGTTAGCAACCCAATGGCGATCGGAGCCGAAGCGTGAAATTCTAATACGATGAGACTTTGTAGAGCAAAGAAAGCTGAGGTAAACATGATAACTATTCCCGCCATTGGAAGTTGAATTGGGATCTCTGACTCACGCTGATTTCTTTGCAAAGACAAAATGAGATCGGTGTCCAACAAATCACAAATAAACTTACTTTGATGTTCTCCACAAAGCGAAGGCTAAAGAAGTCATGGAAAGAAGTGACAGAATTTGACCAATGTGAATTCCTCTGACTCCTTTCATCGAGGTCTTTTCAAATGCATTCACGAGAAGAAAGGTAATGTAAGTGAGAAGTCGGCCGATCAGGAAAGTCTTCCAGCCTTCAACGTGGTTCGTGGACTCTTTCTTGCGAGAAATATTAACTGCAATCAGCGTCAAAACAGCCGAAATTGTGATAGCTGCAATGTTGATTTGACGATTCATATAACAAGAATAAGTTTTGTCCGTTTAGGCTCACCGCAATAATGGAACTTGTTATCTTGTCGCTGACACACCAAAAGCTTCCACAAAAACTTTTCGGTGCGATTAGGCACTTCGAAACAATATTTATCCAACGAGTAGATTGTGTCGTTGACTTCGATATTTCCATCCTGCACAAGCCAAATCTAACGTATTTGTTGTAAGCTTTCGATATCTTACTTACAATAATGACTCTGCTTATATTATAAGCTTCAACCAAGTCACAAGCGGGCCTGCCATAAAAGATTTTGAAGTCTATTTCAGATTCTTCTGGTTCACTTCCTTGCCGTGCAAACTCATGCTCGACGAGCGTATCATCGCATTCTTCTTTTTCACAGCAAACCCTCACGCAATTTTCATCACAAGTCGTTTTTTTAGTGAAGAACAAGACCAAAAGAACCAAATAAATCATAATGGAAATTAAAACGTAATGTTTCTTCTGCGGCTTTTCCATTTCGCACTTAGGGTTGCTGTCCTTAAGAAGCGTCGGCGAGTCTTGCTCAGATAATTGACACAGTTTGTGACGTGCGAATTATTCGAGGCCTGTAGACCTGTTGTGAACTCAAAAACTTTTGAAAAGCTTTTTAAGCTTTTGACAATGCGTTTTCTTAGCTTTAAATACTGTAGCACAATTTATAGACAAAATAAAATCAGATCAGTTACTGGCGCCAGTCAGTCGGATTCGACGACATGCGTGGAAGATGAAACATAAAGCTCGTCATGGTCCTAATCTAGGAGAAAATATTCAGACACAAGTCGTCAACATAACGCGGAGAGCATGACTTAGGTTTTTATTGCTAGCCAATAAAACTCCATAAAAATAGTACCATTCTATTGGAAAATTTTATTCAAAACTAATCTTGATCCTCAATAATAATTCTGCAAATATATCACAGACGAGCATTCCAGCACTTCTCTACACATTGGACATTCATTCTTGAAATGCAGCAGCTCCAGAATGCAGTTCCAACAGAACAAATGCCCGCAGTGCGTTGCTGTTAAGTCCGTTCTGTTCTCGAGACACAAGACACATTTTTTCGTGCCTTCTATCCTCTGCTGCTGCACCCGCTGTCCGGTTCGGGTGATTCCAGCCGGGGATTGATCAGACTTTAGCTTCCGTTCGGCCAATTTCTCTTTTAGTTTCCCGCACAGCGACAGAACAACTTGAAGAATGGTAACGATTCCAAGGAACTTATAGCCTTTGATGGAGTGATGTTCATTTAACCAGAAACGAATGAGCACGTAATTGATGCCAGTGAAACGTTTCGCGATTTGAAAGTGGCCTGAATTCAAGTAGAACAAGCCACGATGAAGAGCCTTGATGTATGGCAGCGATGATCGCATTAATTGGATTAGCTGTATGATTGATTTCTGAGCTTCGGGCAACAGTTCCTCGCTCTCGTCGACTTGTTTCTCGTAAGCTTTGAGGAGCTTCAACACAAAACTTTCTCCGGCGAACTCCAGGACGATTGCCAAGCACTGAAAAAGTCTGTTGGGCAGCTTGTCCGTCCTTTGGTCGATTTGTATGATTCCCGTATATTCCTCACCGAGTGTTTGAAGTCGATTGATAGCCGCAAATCCATGATAAACGATATTTGATAAGACTTTAGAAACTTCAATGAACCTAATTAAGCTTCTTCCATTGCTCGAAAGGAACTGCGCGATTTCCAGCACGTTCTGGTTGATCTCCGATGAATACTGGAGATCCTTCTGCTTAGTTCTGATGACTTCAGGTTGTCGAGCTTGTTTAATGTACGATTTCATTTCAAAACAATTTCACGATTCCACCTGAATCTAACGCACAAATCAAGTCTCCCCTCGAAAGCTACGGACACCAATTTTGTTTACAATCGTTTCGCGAAATCATTTTCAAAGTAATTTCGATTCTCTCGTTCTCTTCAAGCTAAGCATTCATTCAATTAGTTACTGAGTCAACGGATCACACGATGAACGGTCCCAGGGTGCCGATTTCTCAGCTGCTGACTGATAAAAGCACACTTGAAGATCCAAATCAGAAAAAGACGAGGGAAGATTGGCGAAAGGCGAAAGAGCTCGAAGAAGCGAGAAAAGCGGGAAATGCACCAGCAGCTGTCGATGAAGAGGGTAAGTTGAACTTGAAGCTGTTGAAATTATTACCAATATTTCGTGTTTTCAGGCCGTGACATCAATCCTCACATTCCGCAGTACATCTCAGCCGCCCCATGGTACTATGGAACTAGCGGTCCAACGCTTAAACATCAACGTCCCCAAGACGAGAAGCAGCCAATCTACTCGGGAATAGACGAGTGGTATAAGAAAGGAGTCGATGTCACAAAAGTTGCAACGAAATATCGCAAGGGCGCTTGCGAAAACTGTGGCGCGATGACACATAAGAAGAAAGATTGCCTCGAAAGGCCAAGGAAAATCGGAGCAAAGTTTACGAACGCTCTAATCGCCCACGACGAGTTTGTTCAGCCAGACATAAAACCAGACTTCGATGGGAAGAGAGATCGATGGGCTGGGTACGATCCTATCAATCATCGTGAGATCGTCGAGGAATATCAGAAGATTGAAGAAGCGAAGCGTGAACTGAAAGCGGAGAAGTTGAAGGAAGATCCGAACGCTTCATCGTCGGAAGAGGAGGACGAAGACAAATACGCTGATGGCGTTGACATGCCGGGAACAAAAGTCGATTCCAAACAGCGAATTACTGTTAGAAATCTTCGAATTCGCGAGGACACAGCCAAGTATCTTCGGAATCTCGATCCAAACTCTGCTTTCTACGATCCCAAAACTCGTTCGATGAGAGAAAATCCAAACCCGAGTAAAGCCCCAGAAGATTTGGAATTCGCAGGCGAGAACTTCGTTCGCTACTCTGGCGACACGAACGCTCACGCAACAGCTCAGCTTTTCGCTTGGGAAGCGCACGGAAAAGGAGTTGACGTTCACGTTCTTGCTGAACCGACAAAACTCGAGCTTTTGCAGAAAGAATACGACTCGAAGAAGGAAGAGTTCAAAGACAGTGTCAAGGACAACGTGCTGAAAAAGTATGGAGGCGAAGAGTATCTCCAAGTTCCGCCTAAACAGCTTCTGCTGGCGCAAACTGAAACTTATGTGGAGTATGCGAGAGACGGTAAAATCATAAAAGGCGCTGAGAAAGCAATCATCAGAAGCCGATACGAAGAGGACGTGCTAATCAACAACCACACATCGGTTTGGGGATCTTACTGGAAGAACGGCGAATGGGGCTATAAGTGTTGTAGAGTTTTCATTAAGAACTCCTGGTGTTGCAAGCAGAGCATTGGAGCTGAGACTGTTAGTGACATTCCGACGACCAGCAGTCAGACAAGAGACGAACGAACAGATGATCACGCACCCTCAGCGGGCAAAGAGAAGTCGCCAGAACCATCAGATTCTTCATCTTCCAGCAGTTCTAGCGACGAAGACGAGAAAAGAAAGTCTAAGAAGCGCGACAAAAAACGAAAGAAGAAGAAAAAGCAGAAGGACAAGCGAAAGGTCAAGGATAAGATGCAACTCGCTCTTGAGGCTGAAGAGGAGCGGATCAAGGAGTTTGAGTTGAGCATGACGGTGGACGAGCGAAAGCGGAAGTACAACAGTATGTACGAAGCAAAGGAACCAACTGAGGAAGAGATGGAAGCTTACAAGATGAAGCGCTCCAGAGAAGAAGACCCCATGGCGCAATTCATAACGAAAAAGAAGAAATGAATGCAGACGCTGACTCATTTTTTTTTATCGCATTTTGTTTTAACGTTTTTGAAATAAAATATTGAGCGATCAACAAATTTGAGACGCTGGGGGTGATGGGAAGTTAAGTCTCTTTCAGATTGTAAATGTGTAGTTTGCCTTATGGTTTAATTACGTAAAATGTCAGATTGTAAATTCTTCGATTACAAACAGCCACATGTTAGAAACTCTGGCTCTATCTACATATTTGTAAATAAACCTCACTGGTCAACTGAACCTCAAACTCGAATCCAAAAGCGAGCGAAAAATTCGCGATTTAATCGTGACAAGCGCTGTGATAACTCAAACAAATATAAGAATCTAGTGCATAAGTTGCTGCTCAACATTAGTGGAGTGGATACTGACTAGAAAAGTTGTTAATTGCAATAGAAATCATTGAAATATTTTGAGGTCTGCTCTGGCCGGTTGCTGAACTGATTTAATTCTTCCACAATAATTACCTTGTAAGTTGATGATATTTGAAGACGGTTAGACTGAAAACAAGATGATAATGCTTTCCATGAACTCGCAGACTTGAATCGGCAATTCTTCTTCGTTTGCACAGAATTCAAAAGTGTTGGTAAGCAACAATGAGGTTCAATAATGAAATTATTTCTTGATCTTCTTTTCTATTTCGCTTTCTTTTCTTAAGCAAAGAAACTCGAAACTAAGAAGATGTCGTTGCGCTGCTTAAAAGCGAACTGTTCGCTGCTCGCGACCGCTGATCAACTTGCATTCTATCAAGACCTGAACAACGGAGGTTGGAATCTTGGATTGGGACCGGAGTTTGTTATACCAGGCTCGCAATTGCCAACGAATCTCAAGCTGGTTAATGAGGGAAACCGACACTGCCCCTACACGGTTTATTGTGCGACATGCTTTGGAAAAGTCGGAATGGTCAACGCGGTGAGCGGCATCCAACAGCTCACTGTAAATTTCTCTGGCAGGAGAGTTTTGCTGTCGTCGCCTTACGCTGTCGCGCCGCAAAAGTGGGCGAAGGCCATCGAGCAATTCCCGAATATTCGAAGAATCACTCCCACAGTTTCAAAGGCGCCAGTTCTCATCGGACCCAGCACGGTTCACTTCCATGGCGTCGGCGATCTCAAGGAAATAATCGACAGTGCCACAGCAGTAGCCAATCGATCGAGACTTTACCCTCGACGTTATCAGTGGCGAGCTTACTTCTTCGCATGCCTTAATAATACTTTACTCTGCCTTCCGACTGGAATGGGCAAGACTCTGATTGCTTGCATGGCAATGAAAGCTTATCAACAACGCAATCCAAATAAAGGACAAATCTTCGTTGTGCCAACAATTGTTCTGGTAAGCTCGCAATGTTCGCAATGTTCAAATTGTTCGTCAACTTCTCATTTCTCAGGTGGAGCAACAAGCTGCAGTGATCGAAAGATGCACAGGCTTGAAGGTCATGCGCCGTAGTGGAGAACATAAAATCGAGTCAGCTTGGTCGCCACAGGACATCAGCGTTTGCACGCCTGCCATTCTCACTAACAACATCAAACTGAAGAATTTAGATATGTCGCAGATTTCGCTGATTGTGCTTGACGAAGTGCACGAAGCAGCAGCTGAACTTTCGCCTTATGGTTCGCTTCTACCTATCATCGAAAAGTGTGGCGTCGCGCAACGTCCACGCGTTCTCGCTCTGACGGCTTCACCGAGTGGCATGAACTCCAGTGACATGTCGAAAACGATCTCAAAACTTTGTGATAAACTTGGAGCTTTGCCTTATTCTCCGCTCGTTGACGACATCAAAAACAAAGATGAAGCGAATGACACTTCTTGTCAGTACGTGGCGATACACAAATCACCATTCGAGACGCGATTCGAGCAATTTGTGTTCAATACTTTGGAGAAACTCATCAAGCTCCACGACTTCTTTAATACAAACTGGAACAAAGTTCCGCCGAATGTTGGGACAAAGCAGAAAATCGATGCGGCAGTCAAAAGTCTCAGCCACTCGCGAATAATCGCTCAAACCAACAACGACATCAAACTGTACCAGCTGACACAGGAATGCTCAAAATGGATTGACGCATTGGACATGATTCAGATCTTTGGTCCTCGAAAAGTTATTAAAGACATTTTGACCGATCTCGACTACACAGCAAACACAGAAGCCGCTGGGGGGACTCGTTTGATCCTCGGGCCGCTTCTAAACACGATTAGAACTGGAATTCATCAGATGGAGTCTGATCCTTACATCACTAACAACTCTCCACGCGTTGATGAACTTCTTTGTCATCTGAAACAACACAAGACCGATGATGAGAGAATTCTGATCTTTGTAGAAAGACGAGCAACTGCGGAACGACTGAGCCGAAAGCTGAAAGACGATCCGGAAATTGGAGACATGAATCCTGATTTTGTCGTAGGAAACGCTGGCGGAGATTTCCCCAAGGAAATGCAGCAAGCGATTCTCGAGAAGTTTCACAAAGGCGAGTGCAAAGTTCTCGTCGCGACTTCTGTGCTTGAGCAGGGTATTGACGTTGCTGCTTGCGGAATGGTTTTCTGCTTTGACGGCGTGAATTCAATGAAGTCGATCATTCAATCGCGCGGTCGAGCTCGAAAAAAGGCTGCGAAATTTATCGTGCTCGTCACAGCGGACAAGCAGCGGAAAGTAAACGAACTTTCAACCATGGAAATTTCGATGAATTTAGCCATCCAACAAATCATGGCTCGATACAGAAGCTCTTTCGATGAACAATTCAACCAAGAGATGGAAAAGTTCTTGGAAACAGGATGCGAGATTTTCGAGACTGAGGATGACGACGATCAGTTTGCCGATGAAAACGAAGACGATGACGAAGTTGAAGATCTTCCTGAAGACTTCAACATTTTCCCGCTTGAATTCTACCACTGTTCTGATTCAATTGCCCTGCGAGATCATCTCATCAGCAATTTCGAAACACGCTATGACATCGTAAAAGTATTCAAGAAAAGTGTTACAGCAAAATTCGCTGTTAGCTCCAGCGACGTGTGGAAGGAAGGATCGCGTATTATTCAAAAGATTTCTTCAGCTCCCGATTCCCAATCAGTTGCAGGTCTACGAGCGCACATTCTCATTCCAACGTCACCACTTGAAGGCCAATCGAGTATGACAATCGCCTTCGATGGCTTGACGAGCTTTAACTTTTTATCCAGAAGCACAGTCAACCTGGACGTCAATTACATCTGGAATGGAAACTTCACAATGCTGCTCCGAAGCAACAAGATTGTTTTGACAAGGGAAGCTCAACAATTCTTTATTGAACCACCAGACATTGATGGACCTATTTTCATTAACGACACGAAAACTTCGTATCAGATCTTTCTGGGACTACGCAACCCGCCAAGCTTCCTCTTAAACGAGCAGCGATCGCCATTAGACTTCAACGAACGATCATTCAACTTCTGTCTGCAGCGAAACAGTTCAATCTGTCCCGATCTGAGCTGGCAGGTCAATTGCCTTCTAATGAACTACTCGCTGGAAGTGTTCAATGTCTGCCATCTAAACCAGCAGACAGAGTCCTACACACCTCAAAAGAAGCTTTGCGACTCGTTCTTAAAAGGCTATTTGATTAGAGCTTGGCACGACAGATACGCAGGAATTCTTCCGCCTACGCTTCCGAAGCATGTGCTTGATCAACTTGTGAGCTGCACTGAAGAAAATCTCGAGCTGGTGCTTGACATTGTTGTTCCCGAGCGATTCCGCCCACTCGAAATTCCGAAAGTAAAATACGTTGAACAACCGTTTAGTAACTTGAATCAACCTTCAAACTACTTCATGGCCGGTCGAGTTCTCGTGACACCATCAAGATTCGTCGTAAAACCGATGATGCCAATACAAAAGAACAGAGTCTTTCGCTACTTCCCGGACCCGGAGAACTTTGTGATCGTCACGTTTGCCGATGAACACGTTGGAAATCCGTGGCATTTTCCGAACATCTACGAATGGTTCCGCATTGTACTTGAAAAAGGAATCGAAATCAATGGCAAACGGTTCACATTTCTCGGCTGCTCGAACTCACAACTACGCGAAGGTCGCTGCTGGTTCTCATGCTTACATCGACACGAAGTTTACAACAAAATAGGACAATTTCCTGACGACATGAACGCTGGCCGAAAGCTGACTCGCCTCGCTTTAGCTTTCGCGTCAAGTATCGAGACTGTTCCGGTCAATCACGAGTTGTATTTGAAGAAAATGTCACCAGATGTGGTCCGCGGTGACGTCAAATTCAGCGACGGCATAGGAAAAGTTTCCCGCACTTTCCTTAGCCAAATCAAATCGTCGATGGGCCTCGACAATCCAACAGTTTGCGCTCTTCAAATTCGAATCGGAGGCATCAAAGGAGTGATCAGCGTTTTTGACGAGCCAACTGAACACTTGACTTTCCGGGATTCCATGAAGAAGTTTGAGAGCAGCCACAACATGCTAGAAGTTCTAAGCTACAATCGATCGATCCCGCTCTTCCTAAACCGTCACGTGATCCTTTTATTGTCAAGTTTCGGAGTAAACGAAGAAGTTTTCATCGAGATGCAGTTCAATGACTTGATGTCGTGCATGGATGCGTTGAGCGAAGACAGCAAATCTCTGTCGTTTGTCAAGTCACGCTCCCAAATATTTGAATGGTCGAAGTATCCTCGCTTGCAGATTGTGCAAGAGCCGTTTTTCCGTCAACTTCTCATCAGCAACACGATTGATCTGATCTCAAACATTGTTGAACACGCTCACATCTCAGTGGAAAAAGGACGAGTGTTGATGGGAGTTCTTGACGAGACAGGCACTCTCGAGTATGGCGAATGTTATGCTCATGTCGTCGAGGAAGGTGTTGGTATAGAACTCACAGGAAGAGTTCTGGTGTATCGTAATCCTTCGGTGCTGCCGTCGGACATTCGAGTTTTATACGCTCGAACATATGTTCCACAGCGGCTAAGGAATCTCTACACCAACTGCCTCGTTCTGCCATCAAAGGGACCGGCGTCGCACGCTCAAGAATGCTCCGGTGGTGACTTGGATGGAGATTTATACAATGTGATCTGGGATGAACAGTTGGTTCCAGGCTTTGAAGTCCCGGGAGAGAAGGTAATCGAAGTTAAAACCGACGAACCAAAACAAATCTCAGACAACAGCGACAACGCATTGATAAAGTTCTACTGTGACTACGTCACGAACAACCGACTTGGAGTCTTCGCCAACGCTCACTTGGCTACAGCTGATAAATATGGCATGAGGAATCCCAAGACAATCGCCCTCGCTCATTATGTGACAGCAGAGACCGATGCGCCGAAGAAAGGATACACAGTCGGTCGAATGAGCGCTGATCTTCTTCCTGCCGAATATCCTGATTACATGATGAAGTTCGACAAACCATGGTACCGGTCAGAGACGGTGCTAGGCGAAATGTACCGGCAATCTTCTCCACTGCTTGAAATTCTCCTGGAGAAAAGAATCAGCCCATTGCCAGAGTCGCTCTTGAACTACTCTAACGAAATAGGATCAATTGAACAATATTATACGATGTACTCGTTTGAGATCAAGAAACTTCTCAAGCGGTTCGATTTGTCGTCGGAGGTCGATCTGTTCTCAGGAACACCGAACTGGCGGAAAGGTTACATGTCAGCGTACAAAATGCAAGCACAGTTGCGTCAAACTGTCGTTGATAACGTCGAAGAGTTTTGGAAAGGTTGGATAAAGATCTTTGAGACTTGGAGAGCTACCAATGACAACAGTCAAGAGCTGATCCAGAAGTGGTACTGCCGACCGAAAAACTGCCCTGCTCCTGTTCACAGCTTCTCTCTGTTGGCGATGCCGTTCCTCGAATTCGAAGGTGGTGCGCGTAAAACGATGAGTGAGTTGGTTAAAGAATCGACGGTTCGTTGGGTCTTCTACAACAAAATGATCTGGATGCACGAGCTGAACAAGCGCTACAAAGCTGGTCTTGCAGTCATGACAAAGCTTCCAGGCATCGAGTGCCACTTCTACGGTAGTTCCATGCTGGCTTTGAGCGAGGAATATTCCGACATTGATTTGTTTGCATCCGACAACTGCTTCAAACGTTTGAGAGAGTCTCTAGAAGAAATTGATAAGAACGCGATCGACATGAAGAAGCCACACGCTTGCGTGAACTTGACGTAAGTCGAAAAGAAATTTTTGAGATAAATCATTTAATGTTTATGATTTCAGATACGATTCGTTCCCAGTCGATGTCACGAACTTCGCTGGTGGGGTTAACAAGACCTATACGCTAGCTGAAGCCTTCGACAATCATCCAGGATTTTGGGCATCGTTGCGAGTTCTTGTCGAGTGGGCTCGCAACGTCAGAATTGTCAAGTCAGGAGGAAGTCAAGGTCTAATGACAGTTATTTCCTTCTGCCATCTTTTCATCTACCATGCAACGTCAGCTCCACCGAAGGTTCACTCAGATCGAAAACCGTATGGACTCGCTCGCTTGGATCAATGGATCGAGTCAATGCGAGTCTCCTCTTGCGGTGATCTCATCTTCGATTTCCTAAAGCATCTGAGCTACCGCAAGAACAAGAGTTGGATTGCTTCAACCAGAGATCCACACAACAACGAACCTCTCATTAAATTCGACCTTATCGATGAGCTCATAAAGAGCGCAGAAATCGCCGTGTACATTCTAACCATCCACGAGGGCGACGTTCAAAAGCTTTTCCAGTTTTGCAGCAAACAACGATTGATTCGCATTGACAAGCGCTACATGAACCCAAGAACCATCTCAGAACGAGAAAAGAAGCAATGCTTCAAAGAGATTCAATTCAAGTGCAACCCGAAGAAGATAATGGATTTGCGGTTTGAAATGCGCGAACGAAACGGAGTTTTCTATCTCGAAGTCAGTGGAAATCACAAGTTCTTCCCCGACGTTGAGCGTGGGCTGAACAAGATCCACACTCGTATCCAATGTGTTCGAGACGGCCAGAGCGGATTACGATCAAAAGCTTATCACGTCGTGAACTCTACGATAATCATTGCAGAGTTCGGCTGTGGAGGCGAAACGAATGTTTCTTTTGCCCATTACGACAGCGATAAGTTTTCGGCTCAGCACACTGGCAAGCTCAAGTCAGTATTGAAGGTCCGCAGTCCTCAACAGGACTTTGAATGGCGTCAAAAGGAATATCAAAGATACGCACAGAGATTCCTTCGGCAGCTCGAAATGTATAAGATCAAGCAACAGCAATGCCTCAAAAATTCGAAGCATAGACGCTTCTTTGGTAAGATGGAATGCACAATTCGCTGCGGTTATCATTACTTGTTCAACATCCCTGAAACTCTACACAATTCGTTTGAAAGTGTAACATTGCGTCAAGTTGAACTGAACATCTCAAAGCTCGAAGAAGCTTTCGCAAAGGAAACTGAAGCCAGCATCGTTGAAGATTTGAAAAACTACAACAAGTTAACTATCTTGCGCACGCCAAAGGAAGCAACAAAAGCTCAGCCGGCCTTGACTTTGATGCCGCTCAACGAATCTAAGGTCAACGGGCAGAGCAGGCCTATGTCGGTAATGCCTCTTCACGAGTTGAAGTCAAAGACGACAACACGAAAGGACGCATCAGTCACGAGTGCTTTAGTGAAGAAGAACTCGGGTGGCATTCGACATTCCTTCTTCCCCGATTGGATGCACGGTGACATGAAAGCAGTAGAATTCGCAATCCAGAATGGTTTCCACCAAGTCGAAGTCGAAAGCGACGATTACTACACCAACATTTCACTTGTCTGGCGACAACGTGAACTCGTTGCAACTTGTGATCGAAACGGAATGCTTTATGAGATCAGACATAGACCAAGCCGCTGGGTCTCTGCAACATTCAAACGATGCGATGAACAATCAGGAGAAGACGTTAGAGCTTATTTGAAGACACGCTCACCACTTGAAGACGACGAGTCTTGCCTTCAAACAGTCATTGAATATCTCAACGGACGTTCCGTGTTCAGAGATGAATACATTCTTCAAATCAAACACAACAGCGACCGCAGCATAGAGCCACTGCCATTATCACCCCGTCCTCTTGTTTCGGAAATGTTCCAGCTCAACTGGAGGTTTAATTCGATGAGACGAATCACTCCGATCCTTAAATTCAAGAACAGCGAGGGCGACATTTTGTTGCTTCAGGAAATTCACGATGGAATCTTCCGAATGGAATCTCTTGAGTTCGAATGGTTCCCGGTCCATCGCGAGTTTGAAGCTCGCTTAAACGTCGCCAGAAACGACTCAGTTCTCTGTGAAAAATCGTACGACATGAGTCTTAAGATGTTCGATCTGACAAAAAAGCAAAATTAAAGATACGATTTTCTATTCAAAATGTTAAAAATTTAAACATTTATAAGCTGCCAGACTTTATTAAAATAAAATTTGTAAAACGAATAATTCGTCTTATTCATCGACAAGTAGCGAAGCAAACAAACCTAAAGGTATTTCAGTCTGCACCGGCATCGCTTGTTGCGTCTCGATGGAAACTCGAACCAAGAACGCAAGTCGGCAACTACCGTCAGCGATTGATCAATAAAACGAAAACTCTTTCACGTAAAATCGTCGTCTGACTTGCGGTTGTCGTGTCTCTTAATTGAATTGCTTTACAACGAAGTTGATACTAAACTAGGGGACATTTACAAGAAGCAAGCAATAAAAATATCAACAATTGTTCGGGTTAAGGAAAAGGACAAACAATCTAAGCAACCATGAATGCTCTGTTGAAAATTTATAAAATGAAACAAGACAAGCAGCTTGCGATGAACAAGACGGTTGGATTGCAGCCGAAGCGCGTGTTCGGTCTTCGAACGGATGTCGGCGGAAATATTCATTTCAAGACCGGTCAAGATGTTGTGTATCCAGCTGCAGGAGTGCTGGTCGTGCAGGATTGTGTCACGAACAAGCAGAAATATTTGAGGTGACGATCATGATGACGCTACGGTAACCTTCATTCATTTGCTTCTTCATAGATTTCCAGAGAACACGAGACCTGAGAATATCGTCATCAGTCCGAATCGCAAGCTGCTTGCAGTTTCTGAAGTGAATAATGAGAGCGAGAAGTAAGTGAACTGTCGCATGATAACTTGGCTTCTATTAATCATTTTAATCTTCAACAGAACGCTGATAAACGTCTACGATTTAGATAGCTTGAAGAAGCTGAAGTCGCTCAGCCTTCCACCAGAATGTCCTGTCCAGTCTGTCGGCAACATGTGCTTCACCATGGACTCTAAAGGAATTGCCGTGTTGTCTCAAGAACCAGACGCTTTCATCACCATTTACACTTTCGACAAGAGCGACACGATGGTAACTGGGCGAGCCTCGAACAAGAATTATCCAGGTCGAGCGACGTTTCTTCAATGCAATCCGAGCGACGTTTCAATCGTGGCCGTTGGCGGAGAGAATATGCTGAAGATCATGAACAAGACTGAGAAAGGCTTCGGGCAATTGGGAACGACGAAAGGAGAAAACCTCGTCGTTACTTCTCTCACTTGGCTGACCGCAGAAATTATCATCGCAGGCTCAGCTGACATGGAACTCTGCTTCTTCGAAGGTGGCGAGCTGAAAGCCAAGGTAAGAATTATCCATAAGACTTAGAATTGTATTTTATTTTCATTCCTCAAACGTCAAGTACAACATGATGAACCACGAACTGATCGATCTAGCGCAAACTCCCGACTCGGACGATACAAAATCGGAGCTGTGCACTGTCGCGACTCTTTTGGCGAAGAAAACTTATCCGATTATGTGCTTGACGACCTTCCCGCTCGGCTTCGCTTTCGCCACTAACAACATGGTTCACGTGTTCGAGAAAGAAACACCTTTCCGATTCAAGAAGAAAACTTTGCTGACGATCCCGGTGACGCTCTTCGACGACTCGCTTTATGTTATCAAGAACATTGCGATTAACGAGCAGCAAGACACGATCGTGGCGACGACCTGCCACAGCCAAATCTTCATCGGCAAGCTCTTCGCACCCGAGACGTTAACAGTCACACAAGTTGAGTTCAAATATCTTAGCGAGCCGCTTCACATCGATTCGATCATCGACCTGTCAGTTTGCTCGTGGAAAACCATCGCGATCACAGCATCGACGGACCACACGGTCCGCATATGGAACTACGATACGATGAAAGTCGAACTGCTGAAGAAGTTTCTCATCGACATTCGCGTTGTTGCACTTCATCCGACGGGAATGTTTGCGGCGATTGGATTCACAGATGTTCTCCGATTAGTCCAAATTCAACTGAAGGACTTGAAGATCACAAAGTCGTTCAACTATCCGATGTGTTCCGTTCTGAAGTTCTCTCATCGTGGCCATTTTCTTGCGGCTGGATGCGAGAAAGTTATTGCCATCATTTCTGTTTTCACGTTCGAGACGGTCATGAGCTTGAAAGGTCACAACGAAATTCTGAGTCTCGCGTGGTCAACGGACGATCGGTTCTTGGTGTCTTCAGGTCGCGAGGGTTCAGTCTACGAATGGAACATCAGTCTCGGAGGTGAAAGAATCAACGAACTCGTTCAGAAGGGAACGCTCTACAAATCGATTGTCGTTTCATCTGATCAGAGTTACATTGTCGGAGTTACACACTCAGCCTATTTAAGAGAGATTAGCAAGTCACAGATGGTTCGAGAGTTCCGTGCTCCCGACGTCGACTCTTGTCTCACGTCCCTCGCGTTTTCTCGTTCGGATCAAATCATGTTCACTGCGAACGAGCGTGGATGCTTGTACAGTGTGAAAATGCCGTTTCTCGAATCAGGCGGCGGCTCGTTCTTCAACAATCGATTCTACCACAAAGCGATCAATCGGCTTTGCATCACATATGACGACAAGATGCTGATTAGCGTAGGTGAAGACGGCACTCTTGTCTTTTGGACGATTACGAATGTTGAGAATCGAGCGGCCGAAGTTGTTGACTCCGAGCTGGGGACATGCGAAGACGTTCTCATTTCCCGGCGTGAACTCACATCGAAAGTTAACCAGATCGCTCTTTTGGAATTGAGAATTTCTGAGCAAGTCGAGGAATTTTTGTATCAGAAGCAGCAAGGCGACTCGTTCTTCACGGACCAGATGGACGACATAAATCAAAAGTTCCAAAAGGACCTTGAAGAGCTTAAACACCAAAACACGTCACTTCAGGCTTTGCACGTTGACCAAATGAATGATCTGACAGCAGCAATTGCGAAGTCAAAAGAGCGGCATCAGCGCGAGGTTGAACAACTCGAAGCGAACTTCAACGACAAAATCATAATCGAGTACGACAACCAAAAAATCCTGCAAGGGAAAATGGAAGCGTTGACCGAGCATTACGAAGAGAAGCTGAAGAAATCAAGCAGCTGCCTTCAAGAAACTATTGGTAAGTGTTGGACTTGAAAAGTTATTTAATGAAATTAAAGCTTGGCTCCTTCATATAAATTGGGAGCTTTTATTTCGAAAGCTTTGACGTCCTTATTGTTGAAAGCTCATTGAGAAAATTTTCTGTGACTTTCAGAGGCTTTGGACAAAAGCTTCAAGCTTCAACTGGATGAGAAACAGGAAAACGTGAACCGATTGCATCTCGAGATCAAAGAGAAGGAAAAGGAGTTTGAAGAATATTGTCGTCAGGTTGAGATTGATCGTGAGTAAAATTCACTTGAACTTCTCATAAGTATATACTTAAACATTTAAATTTATCTAGATGATCGCAATTTGGTTGAATCACAATTAAGCTACGAGAAGCGTTTGAAAGACAGCGACGAGATTATTACTCGATGGCGAGGCGACGCTGGAGTCTTGAAGAAGAAGAACAGTAACATGGGGAAGGAGTGCGAGGATTTGCGTAAAGAGATTGAGCTGTTGAGGTCGCAGTATGCGCGATTCCAGGAGACGATTCGTCAGAACCAGAAGCAAATCGACGACCTCAAGCAAGAGCGAGCGCAACGCGACAACACAATAAAAGAGAAGGAAAAGCAAGTCGTGGAGCTGAACAGAAGAACCCAAGAGCTTGAAAAGTATAAACAAGCGTTGACTCACAAGATGCACGAGCTGAAAAGTGAAATCGAGCCGCGCGAGAGAGAAATCCGTGAAAAGAAGGAAAGGATCTTTGAAATGGAACGAGAGCTAAAGCTTTTACAGCAGCAGCAGCTCAACGGTGGCTTGAAGTTATCGGAACTGCGCGACAAGTTCTTGGGTAGCGAGAAAGAGCTGAGAGTTGA
Source organism: Smittia sp. YW1114-2 (assembly GCA_033064975.1). NCBI lineage: Eukaryota > Metazoa > Arthropoda > Insecta > Diptera > Chironomidae > Smittia > Smittia sp. YW1114-2. Next base: position 16,856,170 of record CP093834.1, read on the forward strand.
ACGTGTTCGTGCAAAGACGGCACGTGACCAGCTGATGAGAATTTCCTCGGATATCTACAAAGTGTCAAACTTCATTCAGCAGCCACCTGAAAAGCTCAAAGAGCAGGTCATTGCTCTTTACCATCGTTACGCCAATAAGAGTGAGCTGAAGAAGACTTTGCAGCTTGATGTCGAGGTTCAGAACGAGTTCATAAGACAGAGAGAGTATTTTGAGAAAATGATCAATCCCGATTCGTCCTCGACTAGTGGCAAAGGCGTTGCGAAGAAGCAGAGCCGGACTGGAATGGACCAAGACACGGTCAAGTTGCTGAAGGAAAACGTTACACTTATCACGGAGTTGAACCGTCTTCGAATGGATCAAAGCGAAAAAGAAAAGGAAATCGAGAGAATGAAATCGTTACTTGGAATCTCCAGCCGAAACATGTTGCCGAGCATCGCACGTAAAAAGCTCGACAAGGCCACGAGCGATAAGGACGAAATTCACCAGCAGTATCGAGAAACCATCGGCAAGCTCGAGGAGAAACTCGAAATTCTTACAACGGAGAATCAAAATTTACGATCGCAAGCTTCTCAATAAGTCTTCGGGCTGGTCAATGAGCTTGAGATACATTAAGTCGTCTTGCACTGTTTTGTATCACAATCTGAGTGAAAAATAAACGAGCTTTTCTCACGCAATGATCTCAGTATGTTAGACGAGAGATTCACCGTTGATGCTAAGCCCATCTCAATTGAATCCCACTCATCCTCAATCCTCATCCACCCGAAACCCATCATAATTCCACTACGCAAACTTTAGCCGCTGTTATTTGTTGCACAATCTCTGAACAGTGAAAGGGACACTGGACATTAAAACACGATACTTTCTCTTCAAACCACTGATTTCTTTTATTTCACGTTGTCTCCATAGTACAATGAATCGAATTCGTGGGATGTTGTTGTTGAATTATAACCTAAAAGAACGAGAAATATTCAATGGATTTATTCGCTTCAAATTCCTCTGTTAAGCTTACCGTGGAATTGAAGAGTGAAATCCCTCACGCGGTGTCATTAGCGCAGTCTTCTCGCTTCACGTTCCGACTCGAGCAGCGTCAAGATGTCTCCTTCACGGACTGGTCCCTTCACATTTCGGATGATAGCGCGGGTTGGATCGTTAAGGAACTCGACCTTAACTTGCGTACACTGTCCCTGGGATCCAGTGCGACCCAAGACTTTGATAACACGAGCCAAAACAACTGGTTTATCCATTTTATTTGAGTGGATTTATTCGGGCAATGTTCTTGCTTGGCGAAAAATCAGAAAAGAAAGAAAAATTCGCTCGACGGCCGCCGGAGGCGCTGAACGCGTCTCGGCTTTAACGAATTTTGTGTCTCAATTCAAATTTCACAAAACCGTTAAAAAATATTCATGCGAGGGACGCGAGCAACTTTCAATTTTCTTTCTGCGCTATTCGTTCTCGTCTTCATTTGTGTACTTGAGCTCGAAGTGAACAGTCGCTAGCCAAAGTCTGAAGCGAAAACTCCAAGTAGTTTTGTGAAAATCCAAGGAATATTCAAACAGCAAGTCGCACTAGGTGAGTAAACGCCTTTCGATTTGTGCCGGCAAATTATTTTGGTTCCACTCAACTGGGAAAAGAGAAGAAAGTGCTTCTCGATCATTTTCCGCTTCGATCACACTCTTTTGCGCCTACACATTGAATTGCAATAAATTAAGAAATAATGGAGAAGCAACGGTTTGCTCGGTCGATGAACCGAAGTTTATCAAATCCTTCTCGAAAGTCTCCATTGTGTTCGGTTTACTGGAACGCGATATCACAAAGCCCGCTTTTGTTCTTTGTCTTCAAACTGCTTTCTGATAAAGAAAATCGATTCAAGTTTGGCCATTCATGAGAAATCTCTCTAAACGCTTCGTTGATCGCCAGATATTTCTTATGCAGAATTTTAATTGGCAAAGATTCCTGCAAATTATTAATTTGTTGCACCTGCTGCCTCATCATCAGCTAGAAAGTTACGCGATTAAGTTCCTGCCTAATTAGAAAAGAGACGCTTGGGCGAGGCTAGCTGTGGATGATGTGTTTATGGTGATTTTATTAAAGAGAGCCTCGCGAAACTCTTTCTGAAGAAACGAAAGAGTTGGAAAGAGGGAACAAGAAAAAGCCGGCAACGGTGCAGCGCCTCCAGAATCTTCTTCTTAGCCACCAGCGAGCTAGCGAATGCAGCCACTCGTCTTGAAATTTGATTGAGCCTGGGACTGGCGAGTAATTAGGAAGTAGAAGATTAGCAGTGTTTGCGAAAAGGGTTCGGCTAGCGAGCAAACAAATTCAACCCTTCACTCACTCTCACGCGAGAAATCATCAAAGTTGCGAAAAAAAAAACATTGAAAAAGATTATTTAAGAACTGCGCAACTTAAAATTGTTTTGGCTGGCACGACACAGCCGTCGCTCGTTTCTCTTTCCCCTCATGCGTACGCGGAGGAAACCCGAAAAGTCGCAAACAGAAACAAATTAAAATTCCAGGCGCAAAGACGCCGGGAAGCTGATAAGGAGGATAAGGCGGGGGAGGGAAGGCTCAGCAGTTTACGACGTCAGATAAGTGCAACTACGAGTCTCAGTTTCAATGTTGTCACTTTTATGAGCGAAGCATAAATGCGAGTTATGGCCAGACGCGAAAAAAGGAAATCAACAGTTCGTGATGTACATGCTGAAGTGCACAGTAAATCATTCGTTTCAACGCTCAACAATAGTCGTAAATATTAATCACCAATTGAAATTGCGTCGGAAATAATCGACTTTCGGTTTGACTGAACTTCGCTGCTGACAACAGTCGACAGTTTATCTAAAGCGGATGTCAGACGGTTCTACAATTATGGCTCTTTGTGTCTGGCTTCGGAGCTGCTTAATATGCACTTTGAATGTCAGTTGGAAAAAGAGTTTTTTGAAAAATAAATTGAGGGAGAAACACAAAACTCGCGGAGTTCGAATGGATTACTCATGGCATCGCGCGATGGCACAGCAAACTTCGCAGAAAATAAATTGATCGAGTCTTTATCGCAATCTTAACTTCCTTTATCAGCTTGAAAATCCAGCGAGCGATGCATTCTGACTCGTGTTTCTAATTTTATCAGCGCTGGCGAATTCGTTGGCGAAAAGTAAACAAAATAATTGGCTTGGCGCTCTCAGTTTGATTAAAAACTTTACGATGTGGCTCGACGATGCTTCGAGTTTCATAAATCACAAGATTCAAGACTGTTTTAGTTGGCGTGATTCGATTGAACGAGATCAGTTAAAAGCTAGTAATAGTTATTGTATCTCTTGGGTTTGTCGAACCACCGACTGATTCAAGGAGCATCAGGCTCGTGTACACCTTTCAATTGAAATTTATTTTTAAATTTTGTTTACAAACAACCAAGATACCCATCGTCTGATGATTCCAAATGACGAGTAACCGCTAATGCGAGGGTTATCAGCTCACTCGGTCCACGCCCTGGAAACATCTATTTATTTATGATTTAATGGCTTTCGTGCCACGCTGATATGAATCTTGAATCACTAGAAATTTGCTATGCTGGGCGCAGTTAAGCGAAAAGGTCAGATAATGCCTAAGCTGAACAATAAACGAATTTGTAAATTCAGTTTCACTTGTCCTGAGTCCATGCAAATGTCTAAGGATTAAAGTTCACTTAATAAAGCTTCTTGGAATTAATTCAACAAAGCTGTAAGTTGCGGGATTAGAATGCGGATAGACACAAACAACTTCACAGCTGTTTCTCGTCGATTACTCATTCGACAAGCATCCCAAAGAGTCTTATTTAATTAATTATTCATTTACAAGCATCTCAACTGTCATTCAATAATCACAGAATTTCGATGATTACTTGAACACTCTGCCCCGAGCCAACCATTTCGGTTAATTTTTAATGCTCATCAATTTGCACTGACTCAGATAAGTGAAAGTTTCGCCTTGCTGTCTTTAATTGGCTGGAGAGGCAGATTAATTGTAATCGCCTCACGATTATTCGCTGCCACAAGCCGATTGATGATCTTTACGGATCATTTAGCCGAATGGGGACGCGCCCAGCGATGACGTTGCGATTACAAAACGTGCCGATGTTTGTTTAACGATAAAATCGAATAGTTTTGCATTCTCCAGCGACTGCACAATTTATGCACAGCCAAGTGGGACAGCTGAAAACAAAAAATCGCTTCTCAGTTGAAATAATAACTTGCACATGCATGCAGCGCGAGGAGGCAATGAAAAGACTTCGAATGACGCGGCCAGATGCGGGATGGTCGTGATTGTCGCGTTGAAAAGTTCTGCTGTGGAATCTTTACGCGTTGGTTGATGGATGAAGAGAAGATTGAACGGAAACAGAGATCAGACTTTCGATCCGTAATAATCAATCTTGGCGAAAAAAAGGCAAAGCGGATTGTAATGCTGAACTTTCTACACTATGTTAACTGAGCATTGCGATTCGGAATGTCGGCGATGACCAAATTTGGTAGAAAACCGACGAAAAAAGCCCCTTTCTGTGTATTTAGGACCGCCGCTAACGATCGCCATCTCTCAGATTTTCTGCAACTTGATAAATCACGTTTTGCTGTGTTCGGAATACCAAATGACTCTCGTGATGAAACTGGAGATTGCGGTGTGGAAAATTGTCATGACGACCTTTGGAAAGATGGTCTGGTGAAACAAATGGTGGAAACTCTCGCTCTTCTCGACTGTGAACTCGCCAGATTGCAATGTTTAACTTTGTGATGGTCTCAATCAGACAGAAAACTTTCATTGAACTTCTTGTGTTTTACAATCCTACTCAACCCACGAAGACTGCACGCTGCGAAACGAATTACCAGGCGCCTTTCCGCTATAATTTTCATCTCAATTGATCTTACAATCCAACGAGAAAAATTATTGAAAGCGAGATTCACTTAACAGCCGACAAGGGCAACTTGTGACTCGCCAGAGAAAGAAACAAAATGATTACTCACCGGTCTGTGTCACATTTTGAGGTCAACATTCGAGCGATCGAGAGAGAGAACTTCATTCTACAATGTTCCATCTCCATATGGAGCAGACAGCCAACGAGATTAAGTTTCGAGTCGCATTTTCTTTACGAAGAAAGATCCGCAGACTTTCGTTTGGGATCAGAGCAGTGCCATATGGTCTGAGACCGTTGGAACGAATCGAATGACAAAGACGATTAATGAAACTAAATTAAGTCGTTGATGGTAATCAAAGGAAAAGTAATTAGTCGCTAGCTTCTGTCACAATCGAAACATTCTTCGCTCAACTACCTTTAACTGATAACCGCCACCTATTTAAGTTTTTAATTGAATTTCGATGATTCGGCGGAGCAATTTGCTTAAAATTTCTCTCAGGAGCAGCTAATTGAGTTGAGTATTCAGGTTGCGGGTAGCTCGTTAAGCTGTAAACGCCAAATTGGGATTCGACCGGGGACTTACAATTGCCCATTTAAGGCGACATTAAAAGGTTTCGAACACATCCAGCAAGTTTGATTGTGCAATTATTAATATTTTGATGTTTGAGGCCACGAGGAGCAAAAAATTGTTTATGCTGCAGCAGAGGTTTGCCGGTCTAGAAACCTTCGATGTCCTCAAAACCCCGAAGTTCTTGCAATCCATCCGAATCAATCTTGACCGCAACTCGCCGTGGCGTTGAATCGATTTCAATTAGGTCGACGCTCGAATTCGCTTGCAGTGTTTGGCTGTCTGCTGAATTTCATTTTGATTGGACTCAATTCGTTCCAATTTATTTACCACTCTGTACTGCACGTTGCAACGCTGTTTGATTAAATGACGCTCGACTGTGAATGAATAAACAGAATCACGTCTGGATGGAAAGTTCGCCAGTCCCGATTTCTCCCTGGAAGGTTAACAATAATCTAAATCCAAGCCTAAATGAATTTCACCGACATCAGGCTTCAGTTTAATTAAATTTACGAGCAGAGAGGTTCGAACAATCGACTGCAGCCCACGCAACATCGACCTTTTAATTGAATTTAAATCACGTGTCGTCTCAAGCTTGTTCAATTGAGCAGAAATCGCTTAAGGGCGAACGTTATGTCGCTGCACTTCTAAGTGCTGCAACGTTGCCAGGAATACGTCTCCCCTGGTAAAATTGAATTCAATTTCACTTTTCATGCGAGAGAAAAGCTCTCCAATGCGCAACCAGACGGCAGCAAGTGAACAAGCAACAACAATGTTCGGCTAATGCAAATAGTTTTTCATGTTGGGACAATGAAGCTTTTCTACGCTGTAGCGGTTTCCATGGTTATGGCAACCGGCTTCAATCACGCCGGTTGCACAGAAAATCGCTCGAATGTGAATTAAAAACCCGTTCTCAAGTGATGTGGGCGGTGGAAATTTGACGAACGACTCACAATTCGGCAGTGAATCTCGACGGTATCAAAGTGATTTATGAATTATCCTCTATTTGTCATTGGCCTGGACACTTTAATTTCCATTTGCCGCATGTTGCCGCTCCGTCTGACTCATCATGATTCAACGAAGGAAATTTTCCGCAATGTTTTTTTGTTGATGAATCAAATGGCTTCGTCGTGGTGGGAGGAAATCGTAGAATAAAAGGGAAAACTGCAGGAGCGACGAGGATGATTCATGTGGGAAGTTCAAGGGTGAAAATCGATACTCTTTGTGAGTCTGCCGGCCAATTCTACATGAGTAGTTTCACGTTATTTGCCACTCTTGCTGTATGAAAACGAAAATCCTCTCGTCTCGTCTGGTGAATAAAAATGTCGTTTAATGTGACTTAGCGTCGTAAGAAAAACTCCAAACTGCTTTATTGCATCTTAAGAAAATTCGAGATGAGAAAGTTTTCTTGTTTTTCGCCGGTTGGAAGCGAAGATTGCGCAATAGCTCGTAGCCGTGCTGCAGCGTCATGCTCACAATGCACCGGCAAGCTAGAGAAAAATCAATAAATTCTCGCATCCACGGTCAAAGACCTCTCGCGTTCAAGTTCTCGGTGATTTCCTCTTCTTTAATCGTTCCACTCGGAGTTCCGCTGATGACACTTTCCATTTATTTTTCCGACAAACCTTAAACAATTTTCCGTCGTTAAAATGTGAATTTTCCTCGCAGTTATTTTTAAGTTGTTTTCGCCGGTGAAAATTTCTTTTTCGCTTCCCGAAATATTTTGCAATCAACGTCAATGGATTTTCGCGAGATCGAGGTGAATCTACTTTTAACGACCTGCAGTTGTCAAAAAAGGGAAACTCAAATTTACCTTATGAAGCTTCCGATCGCCAGTAAATTATCTCGACGTTATTAAATTTTATAATTCGGGCGACCATCGCCGAAGCAATCAGCGATGCAGGAATTTCTTTTCCGAGCGGATCGCATTAACAAAAAATCTTCCGTTTTTGCGCCCATTAAAAATCGCTGCCGCGTGGGCGGAAGCAAGCAATGCGAACCGTCAGAACCAATTCTTACTGTGGAAGAATTGTAGAACAAAGAGGAGTTGCTGAATTGCGTGGAGCCCTCGCTGAAACCGATCTAACACAAGACAGAGTTCACTGAACCATTCTCGTTTCGCTTAAACGTTCGAGTCTGTTACCTCCGACGAATGCCCACGTTGCACGCGGTAATTAAACTGCCAAGTTCTCGACGCGTCTTATCAAATTCGTTGGAAAAATCATAATGCATGAACTAGCTAAGAATAGCTTCAAAGCGGAGAACATGAAACTAGGCAATCGGAATGAGAAAGCTTTAATCGAGCAAGAAATTCAATCGAATGTCAATTGATGATCAAACATCGACAGGCTTCGAATGACCGGCGTGGCTCAGATGACTCACTTCATGAAAATGCTTCGCAATTGCAGGCTAAACAATTCAAATAGAAAGCCTCGGGCACGTTTGACGCTTTGTTGTACAATTTTTCTTCTTTTATCGATTCTACTTTGCTTCGGCCGCGTAACGATGTTGCTGGCTCATTCAATCCCGTTGTCGTGTTCGCTGATGAAAACATTCGCGCGCAATTAATGAACTTTGTCTGAAATAAATTGAAACTCTTCGCGGCTGTTTCTTTTGGCCCGTGAATGGGATTCCATCAATCAGCTTATGTCATTTGGTTATTGAAAGCCCCCATGGAAAAAAGAAATTTATTGAAGACTTAAACTCGTCGCATGTGACTTAGAATTATGAAATTCTCACAGTGGATGGCTGCGAATTTTCGCGCCTTTCAGCATGAACAGCAGCACGAGCTCCGCAAGTCTATTAAAAGCCTGAAACGTTTTTCTGTCGCCTCACGTTGTTGGGCGCGCTGATCATGCTGAATGATTGTTAGTTTTGCCTGCAGTTGATTGGCGAAGGCCGGCAATTGAATTTATTGGTTTACAAAGGCTTGAACGATGAACAGAACAACAAATCATCGTAAGCCAAGGAGCGAGAGAGTCGTGTTGCGTTCGAGGCTAGCACAGCTCCTTATCGGGCAAAGCGCATAAATTTTTATGCGATGTTGTGTGATTAATGTAATTGCTCATATTCAAATAAGTTGTCTAGTGACGTCGCAGCCTTTTACGGTAGTGATTGGAGCGATTAAGCTTTCAATTGTTGATCAACAACGTCTCGACATTATTTGGAGCGCAAATATTCAAGCAAAATTACGCCGTAACCTTCGATGCCTGTCATCATTGAAACCGGTTGTCGATCGGGAGATGAAACACAAAATACTTAACACATTTCGCATCATCGAGTAACTGAATTCTTTTCTCTCTTTGCAGTCCCAACTCGTTCTTCCAATTCAAGTTTTTGTGTGTCAATCGAAACTTTCATCAACTATGGCCTCACCAGCATTGAAAGATTTGCCAAAGGTTGCCGTCGACCTGAAGAGCCAGCTCGAGTCGTTTTCCACCGAATCGCTGAAGAATGCCAGCACCGAGGAGAAGACTTTGCTGCCAACCGCTGAAGGTAAGCGATCGCAGTCTCTACTATAATTAAGCCAACTTTGAACCTTCTCGCTTAGCTACTCAAAGAACGATCATAAGTCGTGATTTAGTGGAAACACGTTATTAAGTCTCTTTCTTTTACCATTGTTTCGTTCCCGAATGGTTCACTGATCCACATTCTCATTTACATAAATTCTTTCCGCCGCGACGAACTTGTTTTACGAAATTTCCATAACTTTCTTCACAAATTGGTCGAATTAATCACGAATCAAATTGGCTGTGGAAATGGGGAAAAGCACAGAGATGAAAGAGGAGCGCAAACATTTCGAGATGCTTAAGAGCGTTGAGAATTTCGATGCGTCGCAGTTGAAGAAGACGATCACCGTTGAGAAGATTCGTCTGCCGAATCTCGAAGGTTTCTGACTGTTTGGTTGCTGTTGAGCGTGTGACTTTGACGCGCTTCATCTAACTCGTCGCTGCTAACTGAGCTGTTCGATCTCTTGTGATTTTCATTAATCTTGCTTCACAACTAACTCGAACGCCTCGACTCCGACAATCGTCTAATCTCAAATCGAATCTTTCAGATGTCAAAATGGAGAAGACTCAGCAGTTCGTCGCTGGTATCGAGAACTTCGATTCGACCAAGTTGAAGAGAACGGAAACCAACGAGAAGAATCCATTGCCAGATAAGGACGGTAAGTTATTCCAGTTTTGCTCGTCTTCAATCGCATGATTCTTGCTCCCCTTCGAAGCTAGTGCATTTATGACTTTTTGATTGCATGTTGCAGCTAAAAGATCATAATTGAAATCGCTTCTTGCACGAGAGAGTTCTAGCGTTTGCACACAACTTCTTTTTGCTTTCGCAATATTCTTATAATTTTTTCGCTTTGAAGCTGTTGCTGCGGAAAGAGCTCACATCAGTTTGATCAATGGGGTTGAGCACTTTGACAAAACCACAATGAAGCATACGGAGACGGATGAGAAGAACCCTTTGCCTCCAATCGAAGGTAAGTGAATGAGTAGATTTGCATGTCAAAGCTTTTTGTGTGTCACTTATGGGAGCTATTGACGAATCCGACTGCTGAGCTTTGACTGAACTTCGTTGGACATCTTGTGCCTTAACTTGTCACCACGTGTGCCGTTCAATTGACCGTTTAGTTCGAATCGAAGTTAACCTTTCCTCTTCTCTCATTCTACAGCTATTCAGCAAGAAAAGTCGCAGGCTGAGTTGATCACTGGAATTGAAGGCTTCAAGCGAGATTCTCTCAAGCACGCCGAGACACAGGAGAAGAACCCATTACCAACCAAAGATCAAATCGATCAGGAGAAGGCTGCCTAAGTCCATCACGCTGCCGCACGCTTCATATCTCCCTTTTACCATTTTTCATAAGATATCGCCGTCTAATCATCTTAAAAATTGGAAGTATTTAATCCTCATGGCGCTGTCCGCATGTGATGAGATTGCTCTGCGAGAGCTTCGAAGCAAACATCACGGACGGATGTCCACGCATCAATTAAATTTTATACGATAAGAGTCGAGAGGAAGCAGCGCCAAATTTCATTCTAATCCTCATCATCCAATCCGTAAAGTTTCACACTAATTTTAAGCAAGAAAATTTAAGCTTTCGAAGTATTTTTGTATCGAATCGCTGGGCTCGAGACCCGCAACGTTTATTCATGTTTCGTTTCGACTAACAAGGAATTGCTCTGATAAGTGTTTGAATCCATCAAGCTTTGTTTCCAATGATTAGCTTCTGATAATTTCGAAGATGTGATAAGAGCACGAAGGAAATATTTTTGTAATGATTCGCGTCCATTCAGATTTAGTTTTGTATGCGCAGAAAGTGTGGACTCTAAAACAGTTTGCCCGACTTAGGACACGAAATAAAGGAAAAACATTTTTAAAACGAAACATTTGTGACTTTCAGTTCGGTCGGTTGAGCGTGATGTTCATCGCTTTGAAGCCTGAGCTGCCCTTCTCCGCTGCTTTCTTCTGGACTTCCTTGATGCATTCCAGCACTTTCTTCGGCTCCGTCAGGAAGTAGATCCATAGGTTTCGGTTCATGCGAACGAATCGATCGTGAGATGGGTCGATAATCTTTTTCTTGTAGCTCATCTTGGCTTCCTCGTAGGCTTTCTCGATCTCAATCTTCTTCTGCTCTTTGTTGAAAATCGCCATCGAAAGTTTGGAATCGTAGAGCTTAGGGCGAGTGGTCGGACCATTAAACACGAAGTCTCGAAGTTGTTCCTTACGAAGTTCACTGGAAACAAAAAGTTTGAGACCCGTTCCAAGGAGAAAGCTATCATGCGCTTACTTTTGCTTCATCATCTCATGAATCTCAGTCAAGTGTTCTTGTCGAACATTCGATTTCATTACCCGTTGAGTTTTCTCTTCGTAGTTGATATACTCGTGGAGACAAGCAGTTAGGCTTGGCAGATCTAACCGCTCGAGGGGGAGAACTTCAGTCAACATGTCTTGCAGTTTCTTTAGGAAAAGTTCATTTAAAGATACTACTGGATCGTGGCGAGCCAAAGTCTTCATGGTTCTCTGAAACATTCCAGATCAGTTGTGAGTGTAAGAAGGATCACATTGACTTACCAGCCGCTTATGACAGTCGTGAGTTTCACTGGCTAATTCCTCAGAATTGTCGACACGGTTCTTTAACCGGTCGATATCCAACTCCATCACAGCCCAGAACAATTCGCCTGTTAATGCGATATTTTCAGATAGATCGGCTGCTGTCTTCACTGCGTCTAATCTTTCACTGTAATGAACTGAGATAATTCTTGACCTCAAATAAAAGTCCAGCATGAGCTTACAGAGCGTGCTTGTTCACCATCTTAAAGTGCTCGTTGAAGATCTTTGCCATTTTTTGTTCGGTGCGCTGCTCAATCAGCAGCTCAGATTCCTTGCGAAGCACTTCCAGTTGGAATTCTAATCTTTCATTTTCCTCTTCAACGGTGTCAATGATCAGACGAATATCTTGAGCTCCATTTCCTAGTCGATGCTTCAGTTCTTCAATGCTTCGGGTTATGCTGTTGAATCCGGCCAAAGTAAGCTCGTCATCAAACTTCTTCAAGTCAATGTCAATCGCTCGCTGCTTGAGGTCAACGATGACTTCAGTCGAAGCTTCGTCTCTGTCTGCGTCTTCGGGGAAGCTTGTGACATTGAAGTTTTCGCGCATGAACAAGTCAAGCTTGCCAGTAAATTGTTCGAACTTGTTTGTCAGTTGATCTAGTGGCATTTGAAACAGAAGGCACGGAGGGTTTTGCTACGAATGGAAATAATAAAGCTTCAGTTTATCATGTGGCTTATGAGTACTCACTGGCTGAATGTAGCTCTGCTTGAGTTCTACAACTCGAGATTGATTCGATTTCTGAATGTTTTCTAGAACTTTACTCGTCTCAACGCATTCCTCAGCCAACACTTTCTCTTGATAGGCGAGTTCAACACATTTCTTCTGGTTCTTTTCGATAGATTTCAGTTGTTTTCTGTGAGTTTCTTCCATTCTTCTGATTCGATTCTCACGATCCGCTGTATCTTTATTAAGGAACTCGATTTCGCGCTGCATCTCTTCGATGGAATCGTCCGTCACTGCGAATATTCCTGGGAAGCATTGCTCAAGAGCCTTAAGCTCTTCGGTCAGTTCATCGCCTTCTTTGTATTCCCCGGAAGCAACGAGCGACTCGAATTGAAAAAGTTCTTCTGATGTTAAAATATTCTCCGCGTCCAAGTTATCGGCGATGTACTCAAAAAGCTTTTTTATCCTCTCATCGTACAGCACCCACTCAGTTTTATCGTTGAGCCCGAGCTGCGCCAGGACGCTCGATTCTTGCAATTTCTCCACTTTCTCCATTTGTTTTCGGTGAACAGAAAAGTTTGAACTTTATAGCAAATTCCGTTTGTAGTTATAGGAAAATTAATTTGAATTTTATAGCGAAACTTGAACGCAAAAAAAAGAAAACAAAAAGAAAAATAATGGCTGGACTCAAAGGTAAAAAGTTTTCTTTTCCACTGCTCGGGAAGGCTTTTCACATCTCGAAACCTACTATAAGTGAACCTAGCTCAGTGTTGCGGCCATCGTAACTCTAGATTTCATTTTACTGTGCGGATTTCTAATCAAATTTTAATTTTCTTTTTTCATGAATATTTTTATCTCGAATGTAAACAAAGCGTAAGTTTCCATCGCCAGTTTCATATGTACGTCTTCTAACAAGACTTTACTTACAGTCTTATCACGCTGGCATTCTTTGGATCCATCGGAGTTACTTTTCTAATCCTCGCTTGCGCTTTACCTGAATATAACAAGTTAGTGCAATTTCGATGAATCATCCTCGAAGATAATTCGATTACCTCCTTTGTTTCTCCTTCAGATGGTGGCCGTTCTTCACTGTGCTGTTCTACATGGCAGCACCACTACCCACAATGATCTCGAAACGACAGAACTACGATAACTCTTCATGCTTGGAGGTGCGCGCTGTTCACTTAACTGTTATCAATTCATGACATTTCTGGTTCGTTGCAGTTGTCGATCTTCTTAACGGTTGGAATCGTGTTCTCATCTTTCGCTCTGCCGGTCGCCTTATGGCTTGGTGGATCTATCGCTGGCGGCGCGTGTATTTTCAACATCATGGGGAACATCGTGGTTTACTTTACTTTGTTCGGATTCTTCCTGGGTTCGTTCGTGTTGATTAACTGATTCGTCAGAATATTTTATTGAAGTCTTTTGTAGCATTCCAAGAAGATCATGGCTGGCAGATCTAAGAAGGACGGCGAAGTTTTCTACTACATATGTAACAGCTTGAAACTTAGCTTGAAAATGTTTCATTTTATTTCAAATGAACGCCACATGAGAAAGGAAAGTTGTGCAGTCATGGAAGCCACGTACGAAGCGGATCTTTATAAGTTAATTCTTTAGGCGGTAAATACATGTAAACTTAAAGTAAATCATAGTTTATTTTGGACGGCGATTTATCGATAAGACGTGAGAGCTTCGATAAGATTATTGTCAGTCTAGTCGAAGAAGCGTAGACATGAAGTCGGTTTTACTGTTTCTTGTCTTAAGTGTGTCTCTCGTTACTCGTTCAAATGGAAAGAGTTCAAACTTTATTGTTGGTGGAGACGATGCTTCGATCGAACAGTTTCCGTACCAGGCGAGAATCATGCACTTTGGATTACCCGTGTGCAGTGGAACCATTATAAACTCTCGAAGCGTTTTGACGGTACGGCTGATGAGTTACGCAACAGATTTTCTCTAAAAATGTTTAACATCAAGGCTGCTCATTGCATTTTCGTTAACTCGGCTGCAGTGATATCGTTCTTCGTCGGAACTTCGCAGAGATTTGGAAATGGCGGCGAAACTTACAGGTGAAGTTTCAAAGAGAAAAACTGTAGTCATTGATGTACAAATAATTTACAGAGCTTTACGAGTCACGATTCACCCAGATTATCTTTATGTCATGCGACCGTTTCAAATGGAAAATGATCTCGCAGTTATCCGAAGCATTTCCAGCATTCGATTTGGACTATCAGTGCAGCCAATTTCCTTGGGAACTCGATTTGTTTCGTCTGGTTCACGAGGCTTCTTAAGTGGCTGGGGGCTGTCAGGAGAAGTAGGTAGCTAAATTAAGCTAAAGAAAACATTTTCTCACGTGCTGTCCCAGTCATTTTTAAGGGACCGACCAGAGAATCTACAGAAGCTTGAAATGTCCACGATATCGAACATTCGCTGTGCCATCATGTTGCGTGAAATATCGAGGAACGAAGCTATCACGAATGAGAAATTATGTTCGTTAGCGCCAAACAACGCAAGCGGCTGCAATGGCGATTCAGGATCCCCAATCGTCATCGATGGAGTAATTGTTGGAGTGCTTTCTTGGGTTTCAATGCCATGTGGCTCACATCCTAACGTGTTTATCCGTGTCACTAGTCACCTCAATTGGATTCAACAGCAAATATAGAAAAGTTTCTTAAAAATAAATTTAACGTTTGTTTTATATTCAACCCCGCAATCTCTTCAACTTCAATTTTAAAAGATATCAGAATTTTAACGGTCACACTGATTTCAAACGTTGAGCTATAAAATTCACTTTGGCTCGTGTCTCGGTTACTATAACGTTTGCTATAAAAACTAAAACGTGGATTCCTCTTTAATCCACAAAAATTTGAACCTTCCTCGTTTTTCAAGGGAAAAACAGCAGCGCAACCATGAGAATCGAGACGTGTTACTTCTGCTCCAGCAAACTGTATCCAGGACATGGAATGCTTTTCGTCAGAAACGACTGCAAAGTAAGTTTTCTTGAGATTGCCTTCGAAATTGTTTGTGACCAACAAAAATCTGTTTTAGCAATTCCGGTTCTGCCGAAAGAAGTGCAGGAAGGCATTCAACAGAAAGAAGAATCCCCGCAAGGCAAAATGGACTAAAGCATACCGTAAGCTGGCTGGAAAAGAGCTGACAGTCGACCCCAGCTTCGAGTTCGAGAAACGACGAAATGTTCCAACCAAGTACGACCGCGAAATGTGGACGAAGACGATCGATGCTATTAAGAAGATCAACGAGATCAAGGAACGTCGGGAGAAGCACTTTGTGATGGAACGTTTGCGTAAAGGAACACAGCGAGAGATCCACAACGACGTCCGCGACGTTCAAAAGAACATTTCACTCATCAGAGCACCGGAAGGCCTCAGAAAGAAAGACCGCGAACAACAGCAAAACAAGGACATGGAGATGGAGGACGAGGAGGTCGAATACATGGATGCCCGCGAAATGGAAAAGAAATTATCGGCCGGTATCATGGAGCGAGACACGGAGATGCTCGTCAACTAAATATTTCGTGTGTTGCGCTGAACTTTTGGATAATAAAATGAATTACCTTATCAAGATAGCCGCTTGTCTTCTTATCGTGATAACTACCTGCCTTCTGAATCAACATGTATCGTGATAACCTACCAGCTGATCTGCTGTTTTCCTATAACTCTTACTGTGCAGAGCCGCTCGATCGTCAACACACGGCGCGAGCTTGAGCACCAAATAACGAAAAAGGTTGTAAACACATTGTCAACAGGCCGCTGCGAACGCAATAAAATTGTCGGATAAACGGAAAATGTGAAAAAGAGTGAGAACAGTCAGTGAGGAAGTCTTGCAATCATGTTTAACGTCGACATAAGCAATCTGGCTGGACGGGAAGGCTTAATTAAATGCATATTCCTAAGCGTAAGTGACTCATCGACTTCTGGGGAATTTCTTCGTCTACGTCGAATTGTGTCATGGCAATGAGTCTTATCGCTGCTCTCTTTTAGGAGTTCCACGCTACCTTGGGCTCGATGATCAAAAATCAAGTGCCAGACAACAATTACATCTCTAAGGAGGTCTTCGATTTGTTAGCTACTTACATACTTCCCAAGCGCGAGCTGGAACGACAAATTCTGACGGTCAACTCGCTTGGCATAAAGATCGTCGGCTATCCAGTGAAGTGAGCTTGACACTTACGCAACGACAACTCGCGCAAACTCAAATTGTCTTTCTGTTTTAGAATCTTAAACCCTCGCTACCCACGCAACGCTTTATATTTCAACCTGTGCTTCGTGTGCGACCATTTCAGTCGTTCGGTTCAGTATGAGAGCGTCGTCAAGAAGCTTGCAGAATACCTAGTGATGATCGAAAGTGAATGCGGCTTTCTGTCGCGTGACGAGTTCCGGCCTCGCATTCAACATATGCTGAACAAAATTATGAAGGACCTTAACGAGACGAGAGTCTGTACGATAATCGAGGCCGAGACGACAATTTACTTGAAGATTACGCGCATAGCTGATAACCCACCTGAGATCTCCGACACACAAGTGCCGGTGATTCGACCAGCCTTCCGTAATATGTCCTTCGAGTCATGGGATCTGACAACCCAACAAGTTCTCCCATACATTAACGGCGTTTACCACGTCTCAAGAATCGCGGCCTGTGCGGACGTTGAGAACGCGCTGGTGAAATCCTGCGTGCAAAATCTCGTTTACTATAACGTAGTCGAAATGCTGCCACTTTTCAAATATTCCAACATCTACATGTGCACGAGAAACCTTCAGCAGCTCACGAAGCATCAAAGCCTTGCGAATGAATGTCTCAGTTTTGTCAAACTCAACGACGACATTCCAAGCCCAACTCTGTTCCGAGTCTTCCAACTTTACTCTCAGATGACTCACGGGGTCAACCTGAAGACTCTTTGCATAAGACTGTCACCGCGACAGAACAACATCGATGAACGGAAGCTCGTCGAGTTTGGGCTGAAACACAATTTAATCCGATGCATCAACAAGTTTCCGATCTTCACAGGCTCAATTCCCAACACTCGCCAACGACTCTACAATGGACTTAACCAGCTCGATGAGATCTGCTGCAAGACGGGTCTGAGCTCCCAAAAGATAGAAGAGCTTATTGACAACGATACTAACGTAACCGTCTTATGCAAATAGACCCAACAAGCTTTACCTCACACTCACCACTCCGCTCTCATTAACATCCATCATCAGTGATCTCTTAATTTATGCGGCTAAGTTTACGTGACACTTCATGGTGGACCACACACATCGACATTAGTCTTAGCTTTAGACACTTAGGACATCAGCAATTCTGAATGTGGCTACACTCGCAAATTTTGGCCGACAATAATGCTTTGATCGAGGAATGCTTGATTAACATGCAGGAGAAATTGGGAAAGAATTTTCAAAGAGACTGGCGATCGGTTGAATCATTTACATTTAAAAAGACTTATTGTAGGTAGTGACGAATTTTCTCGCACTTAAAGTATTTTTTTTGTTGCTTTCGTTGTAGATTTAAATGGCAAGTTTTCCTTGTGAAGTTTAAATAATTAAAATAATAAAGTTTGCAACTCGCAATTCCTTCAAATAGAAAAACTTTTTTAACTTCCACACGTGATTTTGTATGCAGGTCCCAAGTAATTATTATGTTAACGACACAACGCGCTGCCACACTTTTCCATAAATTTGACGCGTCTTACGGAGCAGAGCATCACTAATATGAGAAGTGGTTGCGACGGACTGTTCGTGATTGCTTGAAAATATGTAACAAGCTTTGTCAGATTTTTATATCTTATTAAATAAATTTAAAATGCATGTTCGACTGTGGGTATTTACGAGCGTCTGAGTGGTGTGAGACCGTTATGAGGCCACTTTGTACGTGTGTCTGTCTGTCTGTTACCGAAGTCGAGCGAGAATAGAAGCAGCTAGAAACTTCTAGTTTTCGCCAGTCGATAGAGAATTCTACTAGCTCTACCATGTTCGGAGATGAGCCCGATCAGCTGCTTCCTTCTAAGGTAAACCAGGGAAGTTTTGCTGGCAAGTCCACTAAAATCAAGTTTTCTGCGTTTTTTTTGCTGAAAATGGCAAAATTGGTTGCTAAAATGTTCAGATGAAGTGTTTCTCAGCTCAAGGCAGACACATGGAAAGAGGCGCTGGACCCAAAGCTGATGGAGCTGGTGAAGCCACTAAAAAAAATTGAGATTTCTTCGAGTTTTCAAAGATTTTCAGCTCGGAAATTTGCATTTATTAACGTTTCTTGAAGCTGGAACGCACCATTGACAACAAGAAACGAGGCGCTAGGCCTGTTGCTTATCGCTGATATGAACGAATATAAAACATACGTATATCAAAGTGTTTTGATACCCTAGTGAAGGGCCGTCGAAAAAGCCCTTTATTCGAACACGGCACGTGGAGATAAATGTATGTTTTGTTATGTAAGAAGTGGTAAAGATGAACAAGCCCCAAACCGTTAGCAGCACGACCAAACGTGCCAACTGAAAATGTGTTGTCGGGAGGCTGATGAGTTGAACTGAACGAGCGTCATCGTGATTGTTGTTAGAGCAAATGTCTAAATTCACTGCGACGTGAACCGCAAAACTTTTTTCCCCTAATTTACAACTCTATTGATCTAAGCAAAAGAGCAAAATCGAGAGCATCAAGGCTACTTTGTCAGGAGCTCTGAATTACTTTGTATCAAACGGCAATTGCCACTCAACTGTTCACATAAGCTTCTGATTGTAAATCTTCTGGGTGAAAAGTTCTGATTATTCAGTCCTTCTGAATTGTCTCAGTCTTAGGTATTCAATAGCGGCGAGTAAATATTTCTTGAGCAAACGCAATTGACATCTTTTTCTCATCTCGCAACTAAATATTTCTCTTTATCAGATCAACAAGGCTTTTTGATCTTTTTAATTTGCACCTTTTGCAGTTGAAGTCGTCTCGTCGGTCGGTCACGATAAGCTGAGGAGAAAAACTTCAAGCCTCATTTGGCTTCGTGTGCTCGACGAGTTAAGTTCACTTGGGCAATTTGTGTTTGCGTTCCAATGTCGGTGATTGTGCGGTTAGTCGACGAATTCACTGCAATTACAAGCGCATAAAGAAAATTCTTCAACGAAAAAATTAAATCGTGAGTGTTATCGCGATTAAAGAAAAGCTGAAAACCCCCCCGATGTAACGTTAAATTACTTTTAATGAAGCGCGACCATGCAATCGAAGGAGAAGAACTTTTATTTTCGTGCGACGGAGAGTAAACGGCGGAATTTGTGAATTTCAATCGCAAACATATCGCGAGATCGGATCCGACAATGCTCCGATTTGCTAATTGAAATCATTCACTTCGAGACATAATCGTCAGCGCATCCGGACGTTCGATTGAAAGCTAGAGAGCGGGGTCTTGTTCTCGAGCCTCCTCAGGCGTTATGTAAGGCGCCGGTCACATGTGACTTTCATAATAAACAGTGCACATAACATTAAGTGGAAGTGATTAACGCTAATGCGCCTTTTGTGAGAGTGAATGGAACTGAAATTAAAATTAAACTTTCAATGTCACGACGTCTCACTTTTCTCCTGAGCGCATCACACAGCGAAATAATTTTTTCGTGAATGCAGTTTGCTAAATGACACATAAATAAGGAGGAAAATGCATGAAAATTGACGATGATTGAGGAATTGTGTACGTGAAATGGAAGTTTCGTGAGCTTGGCTGAAATTCTCATTCGCTGACTGATCGCCGCTCGAACGACAGCGTTCATAAGAAAACTTTAAAGTTCTAAACCGCAACGATGACAGTGTCGGAATTGCGCACGAGCCTGCCTCAGGTCTTGGCCGTTAGCATCAAGAACATAATTTTGATTGGTGAGTCAAGAAGTGACAAAGTTCGCAATCAAGTTACAAGCAATTCAACTTCCATTAGCCTTTGGCATGACTCTCGGTTTCCCCACCGTGCTGATTCCCGCGCTTCAAGAGAAACCTGACGAGGAGCCAACTGATGGCTTCTTTCTAAACAAAGATCAAATTTCGTGGATAAGTTCAATCAACTTAATCTGCGTGCCTCTAGGCTGCGTCTTCTCCGGAAGCTTCACAGCTCTTATCGGACGTCGGAGGGCAATGCAACTTGTCTGTCTTCCGATTCTAGGCTCGTGGATCATTTTCTACTACTCACAGAATGTTTATCATCTTTATACTGCCTTATGTCTGAGTGGATTCACGGGTAAGCAAGCGTGACTTTCGTGGCTCATTGCTTGAACTTGCAATCGAGGGTGCTTTACTTCTACTTTCTATCGAAGGTTGCGAGTCGTGACGACGGAAAAATGTATGAAACTTTATTTGCGTTTCAGGCGGAATGCTCGAGGCACCTGTGTTGACATATGTTGCTGAAATCTCGACGCCGAAGCTCCGAGGAATCCTTGCGGCAACTGGAAGCTTTTGTATTATTTTGGGAATCTTCTCCCAGTTTCTCATGGGTCTTTTTCTCGATTGGCGAACGATCACTCTGGTCAGTACATTCGTACCAGCTTTGGCAGTTATTTGCTTGTTCTTTGTGCCTGAATCGCCATACTGGCTAGTCTTGAAAAATCGAGACGAAGAAGCGAAGAAATCATTGATGTGGTTGCGTGGTTGGTGTAAAAGCTTTGATTCCGTCAAACAAGAGTTCGATGAACTTCACAAAAGTTTACAAGCAAGAGAATCGACAATTGATAGAGATGGCGGCGAAAAAGTTTGGAAAGCCTTCACGAGACGAAATTTTCTGCTTCCCTACTTCATTTGCAGTTTGTCTTTCTTCATCGGACACTTCTCGGGCATGACAACGCTTCAAACCTACGCCGTTCCAATCTTCGCCCAGCTGAAAGCTCCCGTCGATAAATATTTCGCTACGATGTTACTGGGTATCGTAGAACTCGTCGGAACTGCACTTTGTGTTCTGCTGGTGAGGTTCGTGGGCAAGCGAAAATTGACGTTCGTCTCGACATTCGGCTGCAGCTTTTGCTTCTTCTCGACTGCGATCTATGCATATTTCATTGACCGCATTTCTAATGGAACTGCACCTAATTCGCTCTCGAACGTGACTCAATCAGTCGAAAATGTAATAAACGAGACGACCACAACTGACCTTGGTGAACTATGGACAATGACATCAACAGAGTCTGCAATCAATGCTACAAACGAATTCTTCAGTAATCTGCAGTTCTCATCAAACGAATATAATGAAACCAATGAAACTCTTATCGAGATTGAGCCCAATAAACATTCCTGGATTCCTTTGACTCTTCTACTCGGCAGCGCTCTTCTGTCTCACAGCGGCATACGGCTGTTGCCATGGATGTTAGTAGGAGAGGTTTATCCAGGAAGAATTCGAGGCATCGCTAGTGGAATCACGGGTGGAACGAGTTACGTATTCGGATTCTTAGCCAATAAGCTTTTCCTAACGATGGTTGCAGGGCTGACTTTGCCTGGAACTTTCTTGCTGTACTGTAAGTGTTATCGGTCGAAAGACACATTTAAAGGATTTTTAAAACTTCTTTTCTTTCCAGCTTGCATTTCGGTCTTCGGTTGCGTCATCTTGTTCATCATGCTGCCAGGTAAGCTCCAATTGTTGCTAATTTAAAACCTCAATTTACATTTCAACTTTACAGAAACTGAGGGTCGGACATTGCAAGAGATCGAGAATCATTTCACAGGCCAAAGAAAACTTCCAAAGTCCATGAAGCGGAAAGAACGACCGAGTGGTGAACCGTTTTCAGCGAAATTTGATATTCATCATTGGGAGAGCAACGATAAGTTCGAGAAGTCACTCCAACAACATCACATTAGTCACATTGTCTTGAACGGTAACCATCACCGCTACCATCAGCATCCGCTCCATCATCAGCATCCCCTTGATCATCATCTTGAGCTTGATCACCACGCCTTGAATCATCTTAACATTCACCATCACAATGATCACAAATCCGATGCTATGGGAATCAAAAGGAAGAACGACAAACCACCGCAAAAGATCACAGTTAATGATTCCGACTATGACACTCCGTTATGACTCCTCAAGATTATTTTAAAATGAAGTTAGAGCAGTCGAACACAGAATAATTCGCATCTAGAAAATAACATGAGAGCTTTCAAAGTTTACTCAGAAAAGCTTTCAAAAGCTGAAAACTTTTATGAGCAAAAACTTGAAAATTTATTTAAAAGAAAACTTCGACCGTAGATTGTACGAACCTCAGCACATGGATGATTCATGTTCATCAAAAATCTTTATTTTGTTGTCAGATGCTTAACTTTTACGATTACAAAACTACAAATAAATTCTTGATTTTCCTTACACGTCATCGAAATAGAGAAAATAATTTATTAAATACGCTTTCATTATGAGCTAAGTTCATAATTGAGATACGAAACGCGAAATACTTTTGGTTAGCAGGCTAAATCTTAAGGCAGGAGGAGTTTCGTTAACTGTTAACATCTGTCATGATTACAATCTATGATGTTGTTGTTGATTTGTGTTGCATTAGGCGGTCCTTCGTGGTACAAATACTGAATAGGGAGAAGCCTCGTTTCAGCTCCGTGTGAATCTCTGGCGTGAAGTCCACCGGGACGCGGCGGCGATTGAAAAATGTCGTGTTTCTTGTCGGGATATCGTGTTGCCACGAATTGGTTGTTGCTGAAAGAGCCTTGTAGTGTTTGAATCGGCGCGTAGCTAACGGAGCAACTTCGCCATTGATCCTTGTCTAACCCGACGTAGCACCTAGAGCGGAGGGCAAGTTTCATGTTAGGGAAAGCGAGTTAGAGGAGAAGTAAGGAAGGCTAATGAGGTTTCGTGCAAGGAAGCATTTTACTTTCTGGCAACTTCTTAATGGATTGATCAACAACGACGGTATAAAAGAAAGAACTTTGGTTTGACAATGTCGTCGTTAAATGAAACCTTAGAAGTTTCCAGAAATGCGTGAGTGTTTAAAGGAAAGAAAGAAATAAATTACCAAGGATAGTCAAAGTCTCTACTAAATCCACAAGGGTGGTCTTCTCGGCAACAAAAATCCCAACTGCCTACTTCGCCGCCTTCCAACTCACACGAATAAAATCCAGCAATGTGATTCTTCTCACACTTTGATCCAGCGCGACATGCCTTGCCGCTTACTGTCAAATGCCTTTGATCGCCTTTTTATTGCAAAAGGATTCGATTTTCAGTTTTTGTGGTTTTGGTTTTCGTATGCGAAGTAATTAGAATTAAGCAAGTCAATTAAAGGGAACGTTTAAAGCTTATGATGTAAAATGAGATTTTGATGTTTGTTTGTTTGATGGACTGGTTTGGGATAAGGTGAACATGAAATGGAAATGATTGTGCAACCCTAATCGGTCGATTGAAATCTAAATGCGATGATTATTGCGTCTATGTGCTCGGTTTGATTATCTCAACTGAATTACGTATCGAAACTAGGACGAGATTAATGATAATCATTGTGCTTTTGATGACGGCGATGATGGTAATTTAGTTTGCGAGACATTGAAATTATTGTGTGAGATTGGTGACGATGCCGGTGATGATGAAATCACGGATGTTCTATTAAATAGTTTACCGGAATCGCGGAAAATGTCCATGCGTCGATCGCTGTTCACCCGATTGCCACTGATTGACGTCACTTTGTCGCGACACGTGTAATCGAACGGATTCCATGCAAAAAGCCAGTAATCCCGATTCGGAGTGTGAGTGTAATGCACGTCAAGCTTCAGCTCGCTCTGATCCAGATCAGAAAGGTCACAATTGAAAGTTGAAGCTTGTGAGCTAAAAAGAAACGAAAGCTCTTTTAAAGCTCTTTCGAAAGTTTATTGTGCACTGACCCGAAGCTGAATGAAAGACATTTGAAGCTCGATGTGTCTCGGTATTTGATGCACTCGTTCTTGCACTCTGATTCAGACGAAACTGAAACTACTTTCTTAATGGCTGATGACAAAAGCTTCGCGGCAGATCCGTAGCCCAAATAGCAAACTGAAATGGATACTTAATTTCTAACTTTCCTCAACTTTTGTAAACTTACGTTTCGGGTTTTTATGAGTGTGATCGTGGTCATGGTCAAACTGTTGAACTTCGCATCCTTTTCCGTAGCTCGCTCGCTCGAAAACATCAAAGCCATTATCGTTTATCATGTGTCTGTTCTTGTCCATGTCTCGAACTGGCCAATCACTCAGCTGGCAATTGTCTATGATTGTTCCGCTTACCTTAGCGCCGTAGCGGAAGGCGAATGATCTACACGTGAACGGTTTTGCTTTGATGCATTCAATTTCGCATTCTCCGATTGAACGAACAGTCAGCGAATCCCTAACTATCGATTCATAGAGCCGTTTGTGGTCGATTGATCGAACGAAACATTCTGTGGATGAAAAGAAAGAAATTGAAAAGAAATAAATCGATGTTGGTTAAGTAAACTTACGATCGTTCGAGTTCGAGTAGTCGGCTCGATTGTGCGATTCTTTCTTGCAAACGCTCATGTCGTCGCTCATAGCATAAATATCAAAGTTCCTGTCGGGCACGATGTCAGAGTAAGAATCGAGCAAGCCGAATGATCTGTCGCAGAGCAGACAGTTGTTACTTCCAGGGTCCGAGTAGCGGAAACTGAAGACAGAACATCTGAACTTGTCTTCGCTGTAGCACATTTTCTCACACTCTCTGATGTTCGGAACAGTAAAAGCATTGCGGACAACGCCTTTGTGCAGTCGAAAACCTTCGCTGGTCTTGACCGAGCACTCTGTCAAGAAAAAATCATTGAAAATAAGTGAAACCAGATTTTACTTTGATTGCTTTACCCTCAACTCCTGGGCGCCTTGTCCACATCTGTCCCCAGCTTGACATTCCCGTTTGTTGTTGGTGTGGCTGATGCTGCTGACGTCGATCATTATATCCCATTGGACCTCCGTAGCGGTTATAAACACTGTTTTCTTCGCCTGGTCCAAGTTCAAAATAGTTGAATTGTTGCGGTCCATCTTTGCGTTTGACTTCATTGTGCAATCCCCAATAATCGAGCTGCGGCCGGTACGAAATGCTTCCACTTGACGATCCGTATGTTCCTCCATACACTCCCCAAGCATTATCCTGTCCGATTAGGTAAGGCACGAAACTGCTCGAAGGCTTTTGATGGAAGTTAGTTGGATGATAGTCAGGCTTGGGATGAAAGCTTGGTGGAGGTCTTGGATCGTCGCGATCCAAATAGCCGAGTCCAGGACGAGGTGGCGGTGACTGAGGGGGTTCATGCGGTCGTTGTCCACCGTATCCACCGCTCGGCTGAGGTAAGTATTCTGGTTTCGAAGCTGGTCTGTAAGGTGGGTCAGGCCGATCATAATCGCTTGGTGGTTTAATAGGGATAACAGCTTGAGGGCGATTGTAATCGGATTCAGGCCTCGAAGGTGGACGGTTGTAGTCAGATTCGGGTCTTGAAGGCGGTCTGTTATAATCAGACTCTGGTCTTGGACGATTGTAGCCAGGATCTGTGGCTGGTCGCGGTGGAGGCAGTGGCCGGTCTTGATAAGGTTTCTGTGGACGATATCCAAAATCACCTGAATCGCCATAACCGCCTTGACTTGGAGGGCTCAACGGTCTGTGTGGAGGTGGTTTATTGTAATCAGGACCATGATCTTCAGCTCCGTATCTGTCGATGTTGAAGCTCCCATATGGAGGCCTCGGATCATTTGGAAAGTGGGGGCCTGGTCGCATAAAATGTTGTTCTCCGCCCGCAGCAAAATAATTTGAGCCTCCGTATCGATCCCAAGATTCGGGTCGCGTTTCGTAGAAGTTATTCTGCGGTCGATATTTGTCAAGCGCTGTGACCTCAGGCCTGAATCGATCTCTATCATTGTAGCCACCTGCAGATGGCGGCCGATAAGTCGTAGGTTTCAAATAGCCAGGGTTAGCACCACAGTCAATGCAAGGCGACGCTCGACAGTTCGCTGTTGTTCTGTCGCGCTCATAATAGTCATAATCCGGATGAGGTATGAGATTCGAGTCGCGATTGTGTGGGCTCGAGTACAAGTCCATTCGCGACAGTGGAACCTCAACCAGCTCACATTCACCTTGTCCACGACCGCTCGGATCTAAGCGATAATTGAAGCCTTCGCACGAAAATCGTTTTTCGTCGCCACATTCACGCTGACAATCTTCAAGTCGCTCACAAATCAGCGTGCGACGAACCCAATGAGTCGCCACGCGCTTTCCAGCTAACACTCGACGGAAGCACGCTGTGGACGAAAATTTTGTATTAGAATTGCATTCACCTTGGCACACGAATTTTCACTCGAGACAAATCCGCGATCTACAATTTGAAAAGCACGACGAACGATCTTGTTGCAAAGTGCAGTTTCACAAATTGCTTTCGATTAATTTTGCGTCGACTTCACATTCATTTTGACTTGTTCTCGCGATAAAATCTTCGTTTTTATCTCGTGAATCTCGTTAATTAGCTTTAATGGACTTTCCAGGTTTCACTCGCTTCATGATTTTTCAAGATCCGCGACTGGTTCCTTATACTTTGCTCTGATTCTTAAAACTTTGCCACACACCTTTATCATCGTCGATTATAATTATTGAGTTTCCCAAGCTGAACGTTGCCACTGCTGACTTCAGTCCCAGCAGGAGCACAAGGAACGTAATTTTAACTAGTAGCATCATAATTCCGTTAAACTTGTCTAACTAAATCTTCCTAGAATGTCCTTTGCAGTCTTCGTTAATCACAATTGAATATTCAAATCGATAACTTCCTGAATATAAATTTCAGACTTTGTACGACTTTCCGGGTTCTCACAAAACTCCCATGCTACACTCGTGATGGGAACTGCCACACTAAACTATCCAAACGCTCAACAGTTTTACGATGCACGCTTTTAGTAGCTTGCGTGCATGTTTCGCGGTTCAATTAAACACTAAAATGCGATTCAAATTTGATTTTCTATTTATACAGTTTGCGGCTGCGATGACATGAAGAGATTTTCAAGAGAGCGAGAGCGATTCTCGTCGTCGTCTTCTTGTTGCTGCTGCTGACGCATGCCTTAATTTCAATAACGGAGAGTCAAAGTGGAGTGGGGTAGGACGCCTCATAAAGCTTTCAGCATCGCTAGCTAGAAGTTGATCGTTGCAAACAATTGAAACCTCTTCTTCCATCCAAGCTCTTCTTATCCGAGCTCGTGGAAGCGAGAAATCGCGGAGTATTTATGCGTTTATGGAACAATTAGCCCGGCGCAACCTTCAAAAAAAGATTTTAAGACTTCCAACACAAACGAAACTCGAAACGTTGCACAAATCCCCTCGAAACATCTCAAGAATTAATCTCCCGAGATGCTTCAATGCTCTCGCTTGGTTTTATGGAAAATTGCAAAATCATCTGCGAGCCTCTAAAAGCTCGCTTTATGACGAATGAAACACAATTCTTGATTGTTTCATAGACTTTTACTAGACTCGCGCGGCTCTAATTGCACTCATGACATTTATTGTGTGATTCAAAGCAAACATTGTTTTTTGGTAAGTTTATTGGCAACGCCACCATTGAGCGACTTTGAAGTTGATTAAACTTCAAGTTCAACATGTTTCGTTCAATCTTAGATGGATGGAGCGATAACAAAAGTCGCAGGCATGAATGCGAAGACGAAAATGCAGATAAAGTTTCAAAGGTAATAACTCGTGAACTGAAGTTTCAACTTCACGTCGGAGTTTCCGTTGGACATTTAACTTCCAGATTTGTGTTCACTATCTTCAGAGTCAAAATTCAAGCAGTGAAACCAGCTCATTATTGACACGAACACAATTAGGCCATCGATATGATCAAGTCTCGAAGTTCGTGACAGTTGGCACCGTTGTCCTTGACTTTGCAGAGATTCAGTCTCGCGACTGCTAACAAGGAAGGAAGATTTGCCTTGAGATTAGAAAGCAAGTCAGATTTTGCTCGCAGTTCACAGCTGGTGGTCACTTAATTGCACTTTAATTCAGCCATTTGCTTTGTTTATTTTTTCGAAACGTCGTCATATTTAAAATCTGCGAATTAATTAAGCCGAGCTTTCTGGCAGATTTGGTTAAGAACACAATGAAATGAATAATAACGTGTGAATTTGATGTTCTAAAGCTCCGGCGATCTCATTGTGCGAGTGGAAGTGTTTGATGACATCATGTGGAGCTCTTGGTCACCACTCCAAAGTTAAGCCACGGTAAAAAGATTTGAAAACTCGCGTACATGAATATCGAGTTGGCTGAACGTTGATCAGACTCTGAACGAAACATCTCGATAACAATCGAGTCGGTGAAATATTATTTGTTGGCGCTTTGTTCATTCACGTTTTTGCGTAGCTTTTTGTTTAATCGAATTGAGGTCAGAACTGCAGTTTCAGTTGTTTCACGAAAAACTTCTCTCCGACACGAAGACGAAGAAGAAAACCGTTTTTCATCACGAGATGGTAAAGATCGGAAGTCAGTTGGAATTGCAAATGTTCAGCGCGAGTTCAAGAAACTCTTTGAGCGTTTCTCGCGATTCAGAAATGTTAAACTATGTAAATGGAATCATTCATCAAAACCGCTTATGAGCTACGCGCTCGGCAGTGTTTTGAAAGCAGAGAGCGACAAAACTCGTCGCCAGACCCCGTAGAACAATGAAGTTTTGGATGGAACAAAAACAAAAATCCGCTCGGGAAAATATTAAATCAAACACTTGCTCATTGTTCATGTCTCCTCAATCATAGAAGCAAATTGTAAGGTCAATGTAATATGTCGTTGAAATTTTTGATAATTATCACTGTACTTGTTAATTATGTGTCTAATAATTTGTCGCTTTCTGCTTTTGAAAAGTTTAAAAGCTCAATGAAGCTTCGTCCTCGGAAGCTTGCTAAAGCTTTTTTAATCGCCGCGAGGCGGGCATGTCAATCAATATTTTCATTGTGTTGTTAACAATGAGCTCGGCTGATAATGGCAATAAACAAGCCGTCGTGATACAAATTAAACGTGTCGGAGTTTTCTTGCTACCGGAGAAATTTCCTGAATATAAAACGTTTGCTTTGCTGTTTGCTTGTCAGTTGAGCTTTGATTGATTATCCGAGAAGTTGAAAAATGAGATGTTTAGGAGTTGCTATCGCTTTGCTGCTGTTCGCAGGTAAAACTCGAGAAAAAAATCTGTTGAGTTCCATTTCACATTTAACTCTTCCAGCAGTTGCAATTAGAAACGTTCAAAGCGGAGCCGAGTCCTATCCATCACGACCAAGTGTAGCAGAAACCTACAGAAACTGCACTCTCAACAGAGAAGGAAAAGTCGTCAGAGCAACTCTCGCATCTTGTGAAATTGACTGTCCCGAAGGCCAAGAGAAATTCCCTTATCCAAATGCTGGGTGCTGCTGCTTGCCGCTAGGCGTTTTAGCTTAGTGGGAAATGTCGAGCTGATAAGTGTAATAAAGTTCGAGAGAAGACTGAAGAATTTTGCATTGTCTCATTGAAAAATCTCTAGCTTAAAACTCTAGTCCGATTGATTCAACTCTCACTGTGCTCATGTTGCATCGCATAACGCAATTTTAACGCATCGGCGGCTTCCAAAACAAAATTTCGAGTTCAATTTATCGTCTACCTCAAATAACCATAAACGTCTCAACACCTCGCTCAGACATTTCCCGTTGATTTCATCATCAAAGCGAACAATCAATCCACAAACGACATTAAACGTGAGAAGAAGAGTGAAATTATTCCCATCGACCGACGGTTTGGCAAGAGCGCGACGCACGAGAACATGACATTGATCACATCAGATGAGCAAGAACAATAGAGCTACAAACATTTCGGCTCCAGCAGAAACCTTTTGTTATGTTGCATTGTCGAGCGAAAATGAAAATTTTGATGTTTTACTCTATAAGCGTACGACGAACGTTCACTCTCAGTTTTGTTTACAATCGATCGCAACGGTTTAGTTTAGAATCGATTACGGAAATCGAAAGAATTTCCAGCGATTCGCAATGCTTTCTAAATTAGCTTCCCAGTTGTAGCAGTTTCATATTAACTTACGTTTTGTCATTGGAACATCAGGAGTATTGTCGGTGACTTGATAGCCATTCTTCCGATTCCCACCGTAGCCTGAAGGTCCAAATTGCTCGCCAGAGTCAGGATATCTTCCAGCCGCATACAAACCTCCCGCACCCGCACCGTAATGATCAATGTGAGAATGGGGTGCGCCTTGGTAGAAATTGTTGTGCAATGCATGTGGTGAGTTGTGTGCATAGATGCCTGGAAAATGTGAATCTTTGTCATCGGTGTAATCATGTTCGAGATTGTAATGATATGGTGGATGAAACTGAGGGAAGTACCCAGGAAATGGGTCTGGAGCGACTGGATAAGGATGATGGGGGACGACAGGGGGCTCGGGTTGGTCTTGCTGAGGGCGATCGTTTGGAACAGGATGATCGATTTCAATGGGAGGCTTGGAAGGAGAAGCTTCAGTCGGGTTACCAGTCGGTTGGGGGTGTCTGTTGTTTGATGGATATGTGGCTGGGTATTTGTTTTTGACTGTGTAAAGATCATCGGGCGAAAGGCTTGATGGACGAGCGTTGGAACTGGAGTCGGAATAGCTGGAGCCGCCGATCGACGATGTACTTGAAAAGTCACCTGACGATGTGCCTTCGTTGCTGTCGGTTGAGTAGGTTCCAGACGTCGAAGGCGGAATAAAGCTCGAACCAGGCCGTCCGGTCTGGCCGGTTGGTGGGAATGAGCTTTGAGTCGGACCAGACGGCGGAAGATTAGTGTTTCCGTTCTCACTTCCTGGGTTCTTGTCGAAACCTTCAAAATCAATTAAGGGAGTTAGCGAATCTTAAATTGCGTAGCTGGCAAACAAACCTCCAGGTCGAGGTACTTGGCTCGTTCCTCGATTCGGTCCCGGATCAACTAGACAGTTCGAAGTCTTCCTCGCATATAAATCGAAATCTGGGTCGAATATCGTACCAACAGGGCTCGACCCAGTCGCATCGACGACCTTCGACGACAACTGACATGTTCCATTTCCACGAGCCGAAATTCTGTTTGGAATTAAAATGTTTCAAACCTTTTGTTCTGGAAATTAGGTCATCAATCATTTACCCAAAAGCAAATGTAACACATTCCGGATCGTTCAGACAGAGATTCAGACATTTGTCCAACACGTTAGTGTCTGATTTCCTAAAAGTCTTATCAAACGGCAGCATCGCGCCAAGAGCAATCCGCTCAAAGCAGTCTACAAGAAATACAAAAGAATCAGCAAAGTTTTCACTCGCTTTGTCGATTAAACAACAGTCGAACATGAAAATCGAGATTACATCATCCTAATCAATTGTTTGATGTTAATTCATCTAAGACTTTGATGTAAAACAAAGCGTC
Source organism: Smittia sp. YW1114-2 (assembly GCA_033064975.1). Classification (NCBI taxonomy): domain Eukaryota; kingdom Metazoa; phylum Arthropoda; class Insecta; order Diptera; family Chironomidae; genus Smittia; species Smittia sp. YW1114-2. The sequence continues at coordinate 16,887,742 of CP093834.1, forward strand.
GACTTGCGTTGTTTCGATCTCAATGTAAGACGAAGCCGAGGTAGAAGGGAAAAAATGAAAACGGATATTCATGATTATTTAGTCGGCGGCAAGCTTCATGAAGATTTTCGTTTCGCAGGTCGTTCGCGACAGCCTTTTACGCTAAGACGTATTTAATTGGGTCAATTCTGTTGTTGATTTTTTGCTGTTTATAACACCAGCGGGGTGTCATTAAGCGACTCGTCACGCTGAATCGCCTTGCTTATTAATTGAGTCCCTCGAGTCGGCGACGCGTTGTTAATAAGAGGTCGACTTAAGAATCGAGTAAGAGGAAATGAAGTCACCATTGCATCCTGCGGAAACCAATCTACAGAACGATCTTGAGAACTTTTTCAAATAATTTATTCTCCTTGATGACTTCAGCGTCTCCGACCTGGGAAGCTCGTGAATCGAGCGTTACACTCGACAAGCGAAATTCCATTTCTCGGTCACGTTTTCACTTTTTCCTCTCTCCGACTTCGATGAACAGGAATCGCCTCGATCGAATCGAGGCTTGCTACTCACGTTGTGGTTTTGATACAAGCTCATTATCTAATTGAATGCAGTCGACGATCGTTGCTATCACAAGCAAATTAATTAACTTTATCGCAACTAAGTGTATTTTCTTCATTTTAATTTTGTTTCTTGAAGTTTTTCTCGTTTGCTTTATTTTCCAGTTGAAGTTCGATTCACTTTTTGCAATCACATTAACTTAACAAATGAATCACTTTCGGTTATCTTCACATGGATCTCTGGTTAATTAATTCAAAACGTGCTTCTTGAGAGTCGCCGTTAGATGTCGAATCACTCGAGCGTTAACTCATCCAGTCGCTTCTCTAATTTGCACTAAAACTTTTGATTCCTTCATTTCGACTTCACTCTGAACCGTCGTCTCTTTCTTATCTTTCGCAGACTCGTTTCACTTCTCTACAAGAACCACATCAATTAGCTTTGATTTCGTTTTGAGCGGCACATTCGTGAGACTCGCTATGTTTTTAAAACGTTGCCGAAAGAAACAAAATTTATCATCCGATCGGATAACGAGGTCGTTAAGGAAAGACTTTTACATGCGCAATATTCAATAGTCTAATATTTTTGCGATGGGAAAAGCTTTTAGTTTGGCAAGTTGACACGCAGAACGTTTGTAGGCCATGGGGTCGACTCTTTTCGAGTTGAAATTAAAACTCTAAACGTTTGGCGTAGATGTCAAGATAATGTTTTAGAAATTATCGCGCGCGATAATTTGAGGTCGCGTCTGACCCGACAAAATTCCTCGCCGATTGCAAAAAGCGAATTTTTGTAATTAGCATCAAGTGCTAAACATCTGTTTGGATTACTAGCAAATTCAATGTTGCTCTTCTGCCAGTATTATTTCAAATTAAAATTAATTAAAAATTCTTTTGTTCCTTCAACGATGGAACATTGCAGATTGAAAAATATTCAAATTCTTTCGCATTGGCAGTCGACATTTTTGTTTGCTGGTGTGCTCGCCCATCCATTTGGTTTCGATGAATGGAGCGATGTCCTCAACATCAAACATCGCAAATGAAAAGGCCCCAATCTCATTAATTCAAAGCGAAATGATCTTTCAGTCAACGTGAGAGATGAGCTCGCTGACTCGATGTTAGAATGAGGTGAGGTCAAACGGCTGAATTGGAATTGAATGACATAAAAGTCTTCACACAACTGCATTCACAAAGTTCTAATGTTCCACATTCACTGGACAGTAAAATGTTTTCGATTAACTTAGATATTTCATTGAAACGATCAAATGATAAATTTAATATTTTTTTGATGAATTTCACGGGTTGTGCCGCACAAACAAGTCTCAATTATGCAGCATAATTTATACTCTCAAAATATTTTCTTTTCTTTCGATAATAACCTTTAGCAATCTACTAATCCACTGAACTTCACACTCAAATCAATCGGACTTTCTTACACCCGAAAATAATTCGCCTACGAAAAGAAACTTGCGACTTAACGCGAACGAGCTGCGACACCGACTGAACCGTTGAATCACTCTTTTGATTAAAACGCGATTAAACAAAAGCGCCTCGCATCAATTTTTCTCCCGAACGTTGCGCTGAAATAGAATAACGAAAACGCTCGAAAATGTGCTCGGTGAACGACAGCTCAATTAACGAGAGTTGGGCGAAACATTCGCAACATTGTGCCATCGCATAGCTTGGATTCGCACGAAGCAACAGGTATGCTCGAAACATTGGAGCATTAAGAACGATTCTTGCCACCGACTTTTCCCCCTCATTCGTGTTGATGGTTCTGGATGACGAGCCGCCTTTTCTTCGAGCTTAGCAACCCGGAAAATCGAAGAGAGAGAATTTTCTTTGGCGTCGCTGGAACTAATTGACAACTTACGAATTTGTCATTGTTCCATAGCATTCATCATCTTGTCGGAAGAGGTGAATAATTGGTGGATTTTCTATGAAGCCGTGCGAGATTGTCAACCGTTTCTTGCATTTATGACACTCCACAAGAGAAAGACGGTTGGAAATTGCGATTATGCACGAAGAATGGGAAGCAGACTGACATCATCATTGCTTTGTTCGAGCTCAGCAACTTCGACTCCGAGCCCCTCTGTGTGAATCTTCATCACTCGGAACTTCGACTTGGTGCGATAAAGATCAGAGCGAAGCAAAATCGTCATCGAAGCGATGATCACGCTCGAGGCTTTGAACTGACAATTACATCACTTAGAGGAGTCACCAGTCGCAAGTGTGGCCGACTTGAATGAGATCGTAACTTAACTCTTCCACGTTGAATTACGTGAGACGAAAAAAAGTTTGCTAAACATCGATGAGCGTTGCGGCGCGAGAACAAAAGATTGGTCGATGGTCGAAGCGACGAACCTGAAATGAAATTAAATCTTCGCAACTTTTTTTGAGCAGAGGTAATTACAGAGCTTCCCTTCTTGATCGGCGATGATTTGCATACGCAGTGGGCCGAATTCTCACACGATTATCTGAAGACGCGATTTTGTCTTTCGCCGAAATTCACAGTTCACGGTCATCTGCCTCTAGACAAAGGGAAACGGTTCCTGGACGCGAAATCTGGTGAGATTGACAGTTATCCGGACAGGAAAGAAGTCGATGAAGTCATGAACCGTAGATGAGGCTTCCTTTCTTGCCAAAATGAGAAATGTAAGTAGGGCGAGTATTGCGCTAATTAATTCTGACAGACATAAAAAATCTAAGAACTGAGAATAATTTATTTTATTTTCAATTCTTTTCTTCCTGTCGTGCTCTCAGTCGCTGAAGTTTCGCGAATTCTGAATTCAGAAGAACGGTTTGAATCTGCTGAAACGGAACAGATTTATGTTAATGACTTCAAGCTTTTAGTGGCTTCATTCAGCAATCTATTCGAGAATTTCTATGTTACATACAAGTTGAAATGAATCAAAAATCTTTGAGCACCAGGCTCACGTCATGGCAACACGTGATTCACAGGAAGCAGATAGAGCTTAGACCTGTTGTTAGCCAGAATTTAATTTCAGACTCATTTTCGCTGCCGTTGTTTCACTCATTCGCAGTAACATTGAACTTCAAGCTTGGAATTTCGTTTTTCATATGATGTCATGTTATTCAACTTCTTTTGCCTTTTTTTGGCAGCAGAAATGTTTGATAACAGGGGTGTCACTTTCGGGATTGGAAAGGTCTATAATCAACTACTCTCTTTTCAAATAAAGCCAGCTAGACCAAGGTACATATAACAGGAAAATATCAGATCTCCAAAGCCAAGTGACAACACTGTTTTGTGAGAAAAATTAATTCAACATAAAAGACCTGGGAAGCATGAAATGTTTGCCATTGTCTTTCAAGAGAAAATGGACCTTTCTGACGCAGAAAGTGGTCTTTATCAGACAATAGCGGAAGGGCAAGGTTGTCGTCCTCAAATGTCAATACAACTTTGTTGAGTCTCCAATTTTCAAGAACGAAGAAGTTTGAACTCGTCTGATCTATGCCAAAGTTTATTGCGCTCATCAGCGAAATCTGTCAGTCATCAATGTTAGTAAGTTCTCTGCTACATTTTCGATTACAAAGTATTTTTGTCGAGATAAGAAGTTGCTGCGCATGAAACTCATCTATTGTACTCTCATTTTCAGTTCTACTTTCGTGCGGATCAAGAGGCTACAAAATGTAGGTTCAAATTATTTTCAATGATATTTTTGAAAAACTTTCTTTCCCAGGCTAAACATAGGATTCATTTTAATCCTTTCATTTGCCGCTGTTACGATTGCGAGTCCAGTAAAAACAAATTGTGGAAAGAAATTCAGTGGATATTCAGCTTGCTTTATTCAAAAATTGGACGTCAAGTTTGAAGATAAAAATTTTAAAATTGATATTCCAAAGACTCAGAAAACTATCAAAGCTCTAAACATCGAAAACGAAAACGTTAACTACTTGCCACCTGCACTACTGCAACATTTTCCCGAAGTCATTTTCATTTACATCGTCAATTCTAATTTGCAATCATTGAGCGACACGAATTTCGAGAAAAATCAGCAGCTTGAAGAAATCAATTTCGAGAAGAACAAGATCAGTACGATTCACGAAAAAAGTTTTGCCAAACTTGAAATGCTAAAAATTTTAAACTTGGACCACAATCGAATTGAAGAAATCAACTCAAAAACTTTCCAAGAAAACTTAGCACTGGAAAGTTTATTTTTGGGACACAACGCCATCGCTAAAGTACACGAAAACACCTTCAAGGGTCTTATTAAACTGACTGAAATAGATTTGTCGCATAACAAGATCACCGAGCTTCGAGAGAAAACATTTAGTGATAATGTAGAGCTGACAACACTGAAGTTCAATGACAACTCACTCAAACATGTTAGTGAAAATATTTTCATAACAAATGTGAAGCTTTCAAAAGTGCAACTAGAAAACAACGAGTGCATCAAGCGTCCGAAGAAATTCTTCGATCCTCCAAACCAGTTCGATTTGAAAGCAGCTCATGATGAACTGATTGAGTATTGCCTTCCTCTTGATGTCAAAGCTTATGTCAACGAGGTCAAAGAGCTAAAGAAAACTGTAGAAGCTTTGAACGCTAGAATAACTGATTTGAGTGCTGAGCTCGACACTACGAAAAGTGCTCTTGATAAAGAAACATTGGCGTCCTTAGAGATCTCAAAGGAGCTAGAATTAGCCCAGAAAGAGTCAGAAGAAAAAACGAAGACCTTAAATGAATGCCAAAGTTTGCAATTACTTCAAAAGAATTTAGAGAACGAGGTTAAAGATTTGAAGTCGCAAAGCTCAACTTGCACTAGTTTCAAAATCATTTGTGATCCTAATATCACTGATGCTTGTGAAGCACGAGGAGTTGTAACACCTTTTGATGGAATGACTTTGGACATTCAATACTCAGATCTTCGAAAGCCTTCGCTCACCATCTCAGATTCTTATATGACGTTTTTGCCGGGAAGCATTTTCAAAAAGTTTGATGCATTGCAGAAATTGGCTGCTACTGATTCACACATTCGTCGTCTAAGCGGCTCTTTCAAGTATGCAAGAGATCTGAAGGAATTGAATCTCACCAAAAATCTCATCACTGAATTAGACGATTACACGTTCGAGGGAGCCTTCAAGCTGGAAATTCTTCTTCTTGGGTTCAATGGAATCAAATCGTTATCGAAGATGAGCTTCCATGGGTTAACCCAATTGACCAATCTAGCTCTAAGCAACAATGAAATAACCAATGTTCCAGCAGAAGTTTTTCAAGTTCTCACCAAATTGGATACGCTGCATTTGGATCACAATCAAATCGAACATTTGAGCGACTCTTTATTTGCAAATAACCCCAAGTTGGCACGTTTGAGTCTTGGCTTCAACCGTATCAAGAGTTTGCCTGAAAAGATATTTTTTGCCGTGCCATTAGTAACTCGTCTGAATCTTAGAAACAACGCAATCGAAGAGATACCCGACAACCTTTTTGCTACACTGATCAATCTCGAAGTTCTCCAGCTCAACCACAACCAAATCAAACATTTGAACGCGGATATTCTGAAATCAAATGAGAGACTCGACGCTCTTGCTATCAACAACAATCCAATCTTGTCCATGGATGCAGATCTGCTTGATAATTGTAGAAATTTGAAACTGGTCAACTTTGGAGAAATGAATTGCATCGAGGAATATATGAAAACGGCACAAATATCGAAATTTAAGGAAGTAGTATCAAAACGATGCAGTGTTTAAGAGCTTTCTGCAAGGTATACTTTTCAAAATTGAATAAAACACGAACTTTTAGTGTAATAGAAATAGAACTTTTTATTGCATTCTAAAAAATTTCAGCTATAGAACAATTATTTATTTGAAGAAAAAAATCCTTTGAATTTGTAAATGAAATTCTTCTAAAAAATCATTCTTCTTCGCTAAAGTTTAGGGCTTCGGGGAGGATATAAAAACATCTTTTTCCTTCTCAAATTAAACGATTTACCTTAAGATGTAAAGTTTTTTTTTGCCTGGAGTAGTCAATGAAAGCGATCACTTGAGTAATGACCAACACCGCCCATCCGAATATTTTGTTCGACAAGGAAACTAAACGAAAGAGTTTTCAGAATATTTCTCTAGTTTTCTCATCATTTCTTTTGATTTATCCTTAAAGTTTAAATATGAAATTTACATTCAAGCTGTTCTCATCTTAATGATCCTTACAGACATTTTTCTTCTTCATTTTCTTGGATTTCCTTTGCTTTCTAGACTCGTTTACTCCTAACTTTATCTTCCATTTGAAGTAAAATTTACTTTCATCATTACGTGTTCACTTTAAATATTCATCTTTACTTTAATAATCGTTTAAGGCAATTAATTCATACATTTAATAATTTTTTAAAGGGGGATTATTAAATTTTAGATTTTTGTGTGTGTGTGGTTTTTAATTTAACTTTTACGATTTTTTTTTGTTTAAATTGTAGATTTTTCTTGTGTTTTCCTTATAAATCTTTCTTACACTTTACTTCTGTTTCATCCACTTAAAAATTTAGTTTCTCATAATAGAAGCACCCATACATTAAATAAGTTCTCTTTCGTGAGTGTTGTGTGTGTGTTTGTGACGTTGTCGGGGGAAATTTTGGTTGGGGGACAAAGAAAGTTTTCTTTTTGGATTTCATTCAGTTCTTTTCGTTTTCGTGAAATTTATGAAATAAGAAAAGTCGAGTGAACCGTTTTAACCGATCAGCCACATTCTCCCATGTTTTTAAAAGTTAAATTTTGTATCAAATTGTATCAAATAGTTTTTTTCACATCATGTGTTCATCCAAAAGTTCTCCAAGTCTTATAATTTTAGATTTTTCCATTTGCCTTAAAAATATTTAATGCTTTAGTTCGTACAAAAAGATTACTTTACTTTGTTTAATTTAGTTTTAGATCGCCAAAAGTTCATTGTAGCCGAATAATTAGCTTGCTCTGTTTTCTATCGCTTCAGTTGAAGTCGTGAAACGATGTTGAGTTGCATGTACTTCTTCTTGTCGTAGTCGAGACACAAACTATCACGACAAGCTTTCGGGGAGCTTTCACTTCGAACAAGTTTCGTGAGAGGAGAAATCATAAAAAAGAACTTATTTCTGTATTTTCCCTAACAATAATCAAAACGAAAAATATAATTGTTTTGTAACGATCTAATAGAAAACGTTCCTCCTTCTCGGCATTCCTCGTTCGGGATATACCGGAAAAATCACACAGCTTTCCTCTGTCCGATCTATTTCCTTCTAACTAAAACAAATTAACATTTCTCACCGATAGCTTTTGTAGTTGAAAATTTACACAGTTTCATTTTTTCTTGCTTTCAAATAAATCTCTATCTCAACATTGTTTAAAAATATATTTCTGCTTGAACCGGGGAGAAAGGAAAGTAAGAGCAGCAAGGGATAATTACTTATTGTGATAATGTACTAGAAATTCTCTGAAAGAATCTGCAAGGAACAGAACGAGAGAGATTGGCTTCCAAATAAAAGTCTTACAAATTAACATAACAATCGAAATGTGGGAAGGAAAATTATGAAAAAGTTTTGTTTCGCTAACAAGTAAAACTCTAATAAAAAATTCTCTCCGTTATTTTGAACACAAAAGTTTTTCTAATGATTTTCTATCTCTCGCTATGCAATCGAAGTTTTGCCTTTGGAAAACTTCGTAATTAAATTTTCCACGACAAGGAAAATGTTGAATTATCTGCAATATTGAGATCTCTTTGAAAATGAAAGAAAGTTATTGTTTGCTGTTTGAAATAAAACTTAGAGTTTTGTGGTGAATGATTTTTACACTGCAGCGAAGCTTCAGAAGCTTCTTCCATTAACTTTTAAATAAGTAACCGAGGAAACTTTATTTCAATCGTCGCGTCGAAACGAAATTTTGTGTTCTTAGGGATAAGAAGAAGATGTCGTTTGAAACTTTGTGTGTTGAAATTCTTTACGTTATCATTTAAATGTATGTACGGTTTGTATGTTCGCTAGTCGAAGTTCTTATCCTCTTTCCTCCTTTTGTCTATCGTAATTAATCGAAAAAGAGTCCATTACCAAGCACAGCAGCGCGTCTTGTCGTTCAGTTTGAAGTTTCAGAACTCTCGTGTTGGATTATAATAATAACCGTATCATTAGCATTTTGATTAATAAAATTATCATCTGTTATCGTAAAGTTGTTACTCGATGAATAATTCATATTGTTGTTGCTGGTGTTGTTATTTTGTTATGTTAACAAATCTTGCTGCGAATCGATCGAAAACAATTCTTTATACAAAGCTGGAAAAACATATTGCGGATGTTCTGATTTGAAGCTGCTTAGCGACTCCATGTGCATCATCGAGAGTTCCCTAAAAAGACGCGAAGGAAAAAAGTTAAGCTTTGTTAGTTGACATGCTGGTGCGCTTGACTTACTTAAACGTTGGAATTTTATTCAGTAATGTATCCAACACCGTCACGTCTCCTTTTAATGGCGCATGATTCGATTCAAGCTCTTGCTTAATCGCTGACAAGCTCATGTTGAAAAGTCTTGAGATTTCCGTATTGCCTCGGACACCGTTTCGTTCTGGAAAAAGATTTTGATAGTTTTTACTGTCAGATTCATTAGGGTGACGAAGGTATTACCTGGCCAAAGAAGTACAAGACTTTGATACAACGCCAGCTCCGTTTCCGTCAGTTTCAGTTCAGCAATACTTTTTGCAGTCTCAAAGATTCCAGCAACAAGTTTCATCTCGAGTGAGTTTGACGTGTAGAAAGCCTCTTGCGGCAACATCACCTCACCATAAAGCACAGCATTTTGAGAAAGATCCATGAGGCGGGACATGCGAATGATGGCGAGTTCGAAGGAGCCAGTTTTTAAGAGAAGAATCTGGAATAATATTAGATTAATCATCGAGACGAAACGAATGAAATTGAGTGGAAATGACCTGATCGTCTTGACTTAATCGCATGAATCCGGGTATGAGCTTCGCGAACTCAATGATATTTTGTATCATCGCTGTCAGTTTGTCGGCGCAATCCAACCATAAATCCTCTTTGCACAAGTTCTTGTAATAAAGAAGTTGCGTCATGTCCTAGATGTAGTAGAGAGCGAAGGAATTTGAGCGTTAATTAAAAAGTTTTCCTTTCGATTTGGAATTCTCGCAGAGAAGCGAAGGTAAAACATTTAAACCCAACCCACCTGTGGTTTGCGGAACATTTCGATGATGACATCCAACTTGATATTCGTATTTGCATGCGCTTCAGCTAATGTTTTTATCAGAACGTCGTTAATGTCACCTTCAGCTGCAAGAGAGGATAATGAATTTCACTTTTGACACGGCAAACAATAAAAAGTTCAGAAAGCTTTTTTGCTCTCATTGCGCGAAGGTTCTTCGCTCCACCCTCATGAGCCATGAGTCATGGCATGGTAAAATGTGATGTTTCAATAATAAAAATGAGGAAAAGCATAACGTTTGTTCATGTGATGATGTTATGTAAACGATAAACAAGGAGATAAATCATAAAAGGCGCAGGTGCTGATCGTTGATTGCGACTTCAGCGAAGCTTCTCCGTCGAATCCAAAAGCTTCCATCATTCACAAAACTTCCTTGTGCAAACGCACGGACTTTGCTTGCCCTTCTAATCAACGATCATCGCCTGATAACAAAAATGATTAGCATGCAAAAGCTCGATTGTGTTAGGCTGACATCAGTTTGGTTTGATGCTAAAAAATATTCCTGGAAAAGACGACAAAAACAAAACGGAAGAAAACAATTTGCTTAAAACATAAGCTCGCCAATTTCTGTGTGTTTCTGATATGGAGTCGCTTGTCGGGATCGAATGTTTACCCCATTTGTGTGAGTCGCAAGAGCTGTCATCCTCAGTGAACACAATCTCTGTTTGCTGCTGAGCGTTAGCGCCTGAAATTATTTCCTTTTTAATTTCTCTTTATCACTCGCATTCGTCAGAGAACTTTACCATCGGCGGCACCATTCGCTTCGTTGGCCATCGCAATGCTTTGCACGAGATTCGCGTTGATGATCTGACTGTTAGGTGATGGAAGGAAGGTTGTTGAGTCAACGTAACTTCCGACCAAGTTATCCACGCTCGTAATCGATTCCTGCTTAATCGTAATTATGTTTTCTGCACCGGATGTGCTTGTGCTATTAAGCGCGGCCGCTGCGCCTTGCAGCGTTGCCTCAGTGAGCTGTTGTTGATCTGAAACTGTTGTTAGGCGAGCTAAGCGAATATCAGACAGCGAAATCGTTCGCTGATGCGATGGCGATGTGTTCTTATCTGTAAAGTGAACAGTTTTTTTTGTGGTTTCGACTTACAGCTAAGTTTTGTTAGTTTCGCCACAAACCAAAAACGAACAAAAATTTATAAAAAATGACTTTTCAGCAGAGTCATGTCTGCGGGTTAGACATTCACATTTGGATGATGCTTTTAGCCTAATGATTTTGAGTTTTCTCCTCGGGATGATGGTATGTTGCGTTATACTCACGTTTAAAGCCATGATTTTAGTGAAAAGGAGAAAAAGTTTTCACACTTACTATGTCCACTGATGAAGTCCGAATCGATGATGGTGCTTCGCGGCTCGTAGGTCGTTGTACTGTCGACGTAATCCGCTGAGATGTCATAGGCCATGGTTTGTTGTGGCGTGACGGATGCTGAGTAGTTGCCGTAAGGACTTCCATAACTAACTTCATTTGAATATGTGTTGTAACTAATGGAAAAGAAGAATAAATTAATTAGGCGGTTCGGAAGCGAGTTGCGCAAGCTTTTTGATAAAATACGCTTCGTGCGAAAAGCTTTTTTGTAGATCAATCAGCTGGCTTTCTAATTGATTAACATACTTGTTGTATCCATGATGTAACTGATCACTACTCGACGGTGTTTGTGTGTCAAACACTGAACTGTCGGGTGCAGTATCGCCCTGTGCTCGCATCTGTGCTCGATGATATCGTACCTCGTCTTCCACCTTTTCTCTCTGCTTTTTTGACATTCTGCCAAATTTGACGGCTGGAAAAATTCACGCGAGAGTTTTAATTAAATTTTAATTTTTAAAACTTATCGATTAAAGCATAAAATTGGCTACCAAGTAGAGTTGCGCACTTTCGTCATGGCCCTACCATCAATTCAACCGTTTTTCAATTCCGTCATCTTTTCCCCCTACTGTAGCCGAAAGCTAACGGCATCCCGATTGAAAGTTAATTATTTCGTGGATCGGTCTGTCGGTCGCATGCTTACATAATATCGAATGGTAAAACTTTAAAATTTTACCCGAGGCTTGGAACAGCTCCATGTGGAATTGATTAATTATCAAGAAGCATTTTATCAAACTGTGGTCGAGTGCGGTTATGAAGTTTAATTTTCTTCGAATCAAAGTCTTGCAGTAAATGAAACCTCAGAGCTATTAACTCCGAAATTACTTGGATTACACAAATGTTGTCACCAAACTCGACAGCGTGCTTCGAGATCGTCTTCATGGTTCTTCGCATTGCGTCATTAATTTGCTATGTACCGCAACCAGTCGAAGTAACGTTGCTTAGTTCCTCGCAATGAGAGGCAAAAACAAACGGATAAGACAGAAAGAACAGCTATCGGAGGCATTAAAACAGACGAGAAAGAAAAATTATAAAAGTCACTGTGTCACTGAACAGTTATTTCTCTTTAACAACTTCTTTCGCTGTTTCTTTGTTTACGACTTTATTCATGTTCAAAGGAAACTCCATTGCATAATTTTCAATGAATCAAAGTTTGAGGAGGAATCTTCAGCCGGCTAGGCAATGACATGGAAACTAATAGAGTTATGTTGTCGTGAAATTAACACGTTTTAATTTCAAAGCTCTTTGTCACTTGCGAGTGGAACAAAGCGCATCAGAAATTCACTGCAAGCTTTGCAATAGAAAATTGCCCAATCTAGTATCATAAATTATCATAAAGAGACAATTAAATGTTGCGCTTGTCAGCGACGCGCCAGAGAAGTTTCCATGTGGCAACCGCTTGTCGTCTCATTTTTTGGCGATGCAACTTTAATTCCTATTCATTATATTCCGTCTATGACATTATCGCAGTTTTATTATCACAAACTGACGACAAATTCCGAGTAAATTGCTATTGTTAATCGTGGTAGCCTGTGATTTCAGCGAGGAAAGAATTTATTGCAGTGACATTTACAAATTACAACGACAAGGAAGACTTGAAGTTTAAGAAATTTATTGGAATTCGAAGGATTTAATTTTCAGTCGACGTTCTTTATTAAAGGATCTTGAATCGCCAGCGACCTGATTCTATAGCTTTACGACTGGAAGTTCTCGAAATTGATTTATCCAAGTTATGGCTGTTGCATTTCCACCTCGAGCATCTATTGTTCGCTCACAATTAATCATCAACGTTTGACGATAAAATCTCGGTTTAGGTGCCGAAACATAGACTTAATCTCGTCTTGTGTTCGGCCATTTCGCTTAGTTTTATGGGCGAGAAGAGAAAATTGTTGCGAAACATGACAAATTCGGATTACTTTGTGTGTTGAGATTGAAGAGATTTATTTTTTTATGATAATCTAACAATGGAACATCCATTCGTGCGTTCGTTGGAATGTTAGTCTTGTAGCTGCTTGTCTTGCAGCAAGCTCTTTCGACATTTATTTCATGACATTTCACGTTCTAAGTGTTTATGGCGAGGAATGAAGAAATTCTCCCGAAAAAATAAAGAAAGCTGATAGTTCGGAAGGAAGCCGCAAATGAAATTCTAGCACGCAAATGGAAAACATGTGTGAGCGATAAAGATTTTAACATAGAAACGTAACGGGAAAGCCGACTGCAGCAGCAGGCGATGTGACGTTGCAGCTGAATCATTCATTAGATTGACTTGCAAACCAACACCATCGCGTGAGAAAGCACGTGCATCTCCCTGCATACACAAACAGGGAAGACATTCTTATGCACAACTTGATGTGACAGAGCGCTATCGGCCAGCATATATTTGGGAAGAAACAGCGCGGAGAATAGAGAAGCCGAAAGAAGAGAGAAGAACGGAGTCGTTGACCTCGGCGAGAATCAAACTGCACGTGCTTTTCGTTTGCTCGGCAATCGGAGAGTACTTCGTCCCCCTTTGAACTGGGCAGCGAACGAAATGTGCGTGTAAATGTGCGTGATACTGTGGAGTGGGTGGCGAAGTCATAGTTTCTTCAACTTTGCATCGATTTTTTTCGTGGGGAATTCCTCGTTCTCTCGGCTCGTTTATTTGATGGGATTTTTATTGTGTAACAACGTCTCTTATCGCGCCAGCTCGTTAATGTGTGCGTTTGTGAAAATGATTCATTAAATTCTAATGCGTTAAAGTTTCTCTCGGGAGGGGCGCTAAATTGAAGGGAGTGTTGGGTTTCATGCTTTTTGAATGGCAAGAGATCTTAGAACTTTCATATCAATTAACAAGAAGTTTCCACAAACAATTCAGTGATTGATTATCTCATGGGCGATGATGAACGATGAAAGTTTCCTCCGAAGCCTCTCGAGACATTTGTAATTCGATTAGTCGTAAAGCAAGAGCGAGGGATCAATAAACTTTAACTTTTGGCAAAAACGGAAGAATCACAAAAGACAAACAGACGACAAGCGCTCAACTTCCGAGCCCAGCCGAGAAAAACGGTTTTAATTAATCATTACAAAGTCAACTCGACTTCAACCGGGCAATATTTAATGAATTCATCTAAAGTCAATGTCTTCTCTTCATCACTTCTAAACATTTGCTATTCTGATGTGTCATGATGTCAATTAAATCCGCTTTTCGTTCCCTGTCGTCGCTTTATTCGATTTCACAAATTTATTCAATTAAAACAAAAATGATTCAAAAATTGTTATTAGCTGCTTTCGAGCCCTCCACAGGAGTAAAACGGTTTCATGCCTTTCTTGGCGAGTGAGACAATGGGTGTCGAGCAATAAGCACGGTTCTCACTCCATAACTAGATCTCACTCCATTGTTTCATGTTCGCATTTCGGCAAACTTTTATAAATTAAACTTCAATAATTTCCATTATAAGCAGAGTTGCTCCATCAGTGTTAAGCAAGTTCTCGCCTTTGCTTTGTCTCAACAGAAATACTTAGGAATCACTGCTCTTTGAGTTCTATTAATGAATTCTTTTGTTTGCCGACGCAAATGGCAACCAAAACAGGAGCACTCGCGTGCCGCCCTAAGTTCGTGATTCATTGACACCGGACACCATCAGGATTATCTATTCTTTCTCGTACGTTAAACTTGATTGACCCGAAGTCAAATCGAGATTCACGAGTTGTCCTACTATTTAAACTCAATTTCAGCCCTGTCGACAGCGCCGTTGCAGTCAACCCAAATTTGAGGTAGCCAAAATCACGAGTGGACATCGTCAAGTAAATATTTAATATTGAAACAAAATATTTATTGAAGTCTACTCACCATCACGACTCATTCCGAGCTTGAGGCACTTTTGAAGTCGACAATACTGACATCTGTTCCTATTAACTCTATCAACAACACACTGCTTATTCCGCGGACATTGATAATTAACAACCGAACTCTGTGAGCGTCGAAAAAATCCTTTGCAGCCCTCGCATGTGATGACGCCGTAGTGAACGCCCGATGACTTATCACCGCAAACTTTGCACGGGATGATTTCGATTTGAGCTGCGAAAGATAAAAGAGTGAAGAGTTATTAGCATTGATATTCAGTTAATCGTTCTCCAGCACTCGAGATATTGCACCTGGCGATCGAGAGAAACGTTTTCGCTGTCGACGACAATGTAATGGAAACGTGAGTAAATATTATCGTCGTCTGGAACATCGTTCGGCTTTCAATTAGCATTGTTTGTTTAAAGCAAACGCTAAATCGATTTCACTGATAACCGAAGCGAGTTTTTATTAAAACCTTTTTTCTACTGAGAATCAAATGCCTGATAAGAGTCTTCCGACAAGGGTGAAAGTCTCACTTCTAAACACGAGCTTGAACCCGGCTATTTACTGCACGACACTGCAACCCAATCACCGCCTAATCAAATTTCCTGCTAGCATCATCGAAAAAAACGACTAGCAAACAACGCTGAGGCGAAACAACAAATCTCAGTTCATTGAACAGCGCGCCGTGACGAGCAAACAAACGAACGAAAATGCATGAAAGAGATAATTTAATCAATTAAAAGACCATTTGTTTCGCAAACATTAATTGCAATGAGCTTCGGGTGATATTGCAGCATGATCGCCGTAGTGAATCCAATGCCATTTCGAACTCAGCATCTCCCGCAATCACAAAGCGCTCTCGCTAGTTTCTCATAAAAAGACAAACAATTATTTACGCTAATTAATTGATTACAACAGATTCTTGTTTCCCTTCGTCTCATTCGATTTCCTTTCGAGAACTGCATTAAAGCAATCTGTGCCAATCGGCAGAGAAACGCTGACGAGCTCCCACTACTTCCAATTCGCAAGCGTTCCTCGCAGCATTTACCTCGTTTCGATTCTCAACCAATCTGCAGAGATTTTTCTTGTCGCTTGCGAAATCCCCGACAGTCTTTATTCATTCTTGGCAGCGAGGTAAATTAATCATGATTTTCTCGTACTTAGAGATTCGAAGCCGGATTGTGAAATTCTTTCCATTACGAGGTAGAGTCACTACTCTGCTAGAGAGTGACGTAGCGACGCGCTTCGTTCAATCACTCAGCCCCGAAAGAAGAAAAGAGCTCGACGAGTCGTTGAACTCGCAGCATTATCATCTAATTTCCGTACACAACCTGTCGTACATGTTAAGCGATAAACATTGATTTGAATGCGACGTGGAACATCTAATTGAAATGCAAATCGAAGATTAAATTAAGTTTCAAAGCTTTGAATTGGTTTTCGGGAGCTGTCATTCCCGTGATGTCATCGTCGTCGATGCGGGAAGTCAATCAAATTCCGCATTGCTGCACGTCTCGATCGATTACAGCGAAGTGCCTTCGAACGTCCCGGGATTGCCCTCCGACTGATCTGAGATAGCATTCCACTCACTTTAATTCCGCATAAACGAGATAAAAATAGAACAAAGTTTTTTTCGTATCGTGGCAGAATGTGTGTGAAGTCATTCTGGTCATTCACACCGAGTGAAGAAGAAGACGCAGCCGCTCTATCGCGATAATGTTTTCTCTTTCTTCCGAGTTTAATCACCGATTAACCGACGAATATTTGACGAGGCAGAAGGCTTCGTCTGACATATCGATTTGCGACGAAGGAAATGAACTCTCGTTGCTGTCGGACAGAGAATACGCGAGGAAATTTCTAAAAACCCTCGTGAACTTGTGCCAAGCTAAAACTGCAATGTGCATTCACCTTATCAACATAAACTTAGTTGCATAGGTCAGGGATGGATTTTGCATTCTCATAATGTCACTCGCAGTCTGCACTCGTGTTTGTAATTCTTCTCACTTTATGATTTCGACGCCCTCGAAGTTTCGGGCGCACGAGCGATGGTGGAAAGTGAAATTGCACTTCGACTGGGATAGAGAAGCTCGAGTTCATCGAGTCGTAAATGTGCTTTATTAAATTTTAAATCAATTTCAGAGCAGACTGCAGTGAAGGCTCCGTCCCCGCGAACGGATCAAAGTTCACATGAAATTTCGTCGGTAAATTTTTCATGAAGTTTTTCCGAAAAACAATTTTAATTGATCGAGTGAGCGAAATATTGCATCCGAGTATTCGAACGTAGGTTGCGAAAAATATTTTCCTGGCTTTGCGACATCAACAAAGTTGCAACTGCCGCAAAAAGCTCCGCAATTAAAATGAATTTTATGAATTTTTTCTCCTCCAACACATCGCGTCATCTCAGCGAATCGATTTTTATTGAAATTTTCCCCATCATGGAATTTTGATCGAAAAAAATGATTCACGAGGAGCGCGATACCTTTGACAGCGAGATAGGTTTGCGAGAATTTATTTATCGGCGAGAATTAAAGGAGATCCGCGTAATGAAGCTGCAAGCTTGCTGTTGCTCCCAAGCAAGAGAAATCCATTTGCCCTCGTCGCTCCACGCGCTTCTAAAGTATCGACGAGATTAAACTTTAGAGCAGTAGAGAATGAACTTTATTGTTCATAACTACATGGGTTATCAACCGAATCAGCATTTCAAACGATTGAAAGCGAAAAGAGCGAGGGGAAAAATCAATGAACTGATAGACGCGAGAGCGAGATTAGCACACCGAGCGAGCACTTACTATTTTCCCTCTTTGTTGCAAGCTCTAGGCCGACTCACGATGACAAATGAATCGGACGAACAGACGAAGCGTGTGATGTCACTATCGCTTCGGGCAATTCTTTTCGCCGCTCTCGTCGTTATAGAAAGAAAAACTCGCCCGATAAACGATCGTAATGTCGTCTACTCAGCCGTTCACAGTTCATTAACCTGAGCTGAGGTAAACTTTTCGCATTCATTTCATCACTCAATCGTATTTCTCCAAAAATATATTCGAGAAGCTTTTGCATTTTAAAACGCCGAAGAAACACGTTTGGTCATGAGTTAAAGTTCGTGACTCAGCCATGCAATTACGAATGCGGTGTGAAGACGTTGCTGCTCATCGACTCCCTCTGACAAGAGATATCGATTGTCCTCAATAGGTTT
This sequence comes from Smittia sp. YW1114-2, assembly GCA_033064975.1. NCBI lineage: Eukaryota > Metazoa > Arthropoda > Insecta > Diptera > Chironomidae > Smittia > Smittia sp. YW1114-2. The sequence goes on from CP093834.1 coordinate 16,905,840, forward strand.
TGCGTACAAAGCTCCCATTTATCGTGTTTTTCACTCCGCAGTTCCTTTGAAGGACGACGATATGAATTTACTCGCTTCTTCATTGGCAGTTTACGAAGTGCAAAATATCCCCGAGGGAGAACGCAATCTTTGCAAGGGAAATCCGCTCATTTAATCCTTCTCATTGAAAATCACATTCCGCTCCTCTCAGTCGTCAAAGCATTGTGCAGTGCACTTGTAAAGACAGCTTAAGTAAACCATCAGCACGATAAAGCTTGCAAAGAAAAGCTGATGAGTTTCTCGAACGGCGACCGAGCGAGAGGAGCTTCCATTCATTAATTTTTCATTCAACTGAATGAATGTTTAGTTTCCAACATTCAGCGCATAGAATTATGCAGAGATGATGGACACAATGAAGCTATGAATTTCGCGTAACAATGTTGCAAAACTTCCTGCTGGCGTTCTGAATAAATTGAATAATTTTTTGTGCTTGTGATTGCGTGTTTCGTTGCAAATCGTTCCCTCGTTGAAAACATTTTTTATGTCTCATGAAGCAAAGCAGACGAAGAGATGACGAATTGTGATGAGTTTTAATCACAGAGCAATACACTTTGTCTAACCAGCTTAGAGAATTTTCTCCGATTCATAAAAGTTGTAATTAGAGAACATGTACTGTCGGTTGTTCTTCATTATGTTTCGGTTTCCTATTACCGCCCTCACGTTTACGTTGACTTTTATTTTATTCGCTACACGAACACTTCTTCATCAATTGAAGATTTTGTTGCTGAATGAACCCTACGCAAACCTCCATCAGTCGTTTTATAGTTGCATTCTCAAGCTGCTTCTCCAGCTTTAAAACCCTTAAGCAAAACCTTCACACCCTCTCACAACCCTTAATGCTGTTTAAAATTTCAAAGCTTTTATCTGAGAGTCATGAGCTTCGTCTTCGTCTCTCGAGAGAAATCTACCCGCTTTGGGGTTTTGAAGATAATAAATTACAAATATCATCATCTCTCGAGCGCGTTCACCGAAAAATGACAGGGCGAAGGGAAAACAAACATATTTTCCTTCCACATTTCCTTGCTCTATTATTTTTCCCACGGACAATGAACTCGCTGTTGAGCGTCACTTACACCAGCCTTGTGTTGAGTGCTTAATGTTTTGTAGTGATATCATCGGCCGAAAATATTTCCGAACTGATGTGAGTTCGATGATACGAAAGCTTTCGGTCAATGATACCTGATTAGGAATGGAAACCATTGCTGAAGCCCGCACGCATTCATCGGATACTAGCGAAGCCTGCGTCTCAAATGATCCATTAGAATCTTGAGAGATTTCATATGCGAACTTGTACAGGCGGAGTCGATGAGAGCCCAAAAGTTCTTACGAAAAAACCTCGTTCGCCGGTTCGACGACCTCCGTTGAACCAAAACAGAGACGACTTTGCGAGAGTCGAGAAGAAAAAGGCGCGCAATTTTTTCCTCTTTCAATTTCCGATACAATTAAAGTTTCTCCATTTCGAGCTCTGACAGCCTGGTTTTCCTTCTCACCATCTCTCTCCCGTTTCGCGATTTGTTCAATGGGATGACGAAAGAAAAAGCAAATCGTAAGAGAGCTTCGAGTGAGCGAGAAGCATAAGCGTTTCGGGAGGATTCGAGGTTGAACGTAGTGCTTACCTCGAATTGAATTTGGTGTTTTAATCTTTTCCGGATTTCCATCCTGACTACTGTTCCTATTTAATCCTAGATTTGTACTAATTGTTGACGAGGATGATGAGGCGGATGATGCCGGTGGCATCGAAATGGCAGTTGGCGGTGGCGTTGTACTGTCGACTAAGTCTGGTCCATTGAAGCATTCAGCCGACGACCCAGGCATCATGCTGTTGCTCCCTGCACCCAAGGCACCTCCGTTCAAGGTATTGAACAGGATCGTTCCGTGCTGATGATGAATCAAGCTGCTGCTCGCTCCAGTGCAGCTTCCTCCTACACTTCGGTGACTATTGACGTTGTTGCGGAGCGTGTCGATATCCAATCGATTCAATAGCTTCTGGCTCGAGAACGCAATCGATTGATTGCTAAGGCCATTGTTGTTGTTATCTCGAGAATTCCCACCCGCCGGTGAAATCGTCAACGTCCCATTGGTAAAGCTGTTCTGTCTCGCTTGTTGCTGATGCCTCAAGCTCTCCAAATATAATCGATTATCAATGGAGAGCGACGTCAAATCACGGTTTGTCGAGTGTGGAGGCTGAGCCTGTGCCAACTTGCTTGGCGCGAGGATAGGATTTGACCCCGACGTCATTGCATTCTTCTCACTCGACGTTATCTCGCCTCGAGCATTAGTTGGTGGCTGCTGATGAGCGTGATGGAGCAAGTTCTTGTTGCTGTTCCAAATTTGTTGTTGAAAGAAGTTGTTGAAGTTTTCCATAGTCGGTTAAAGTTTTTGGTTTCGGTTTATTTAAAACGAAGAGTTTTTCTTTCTCTCATAAAGCACGTTGAATTTTTAAGTTGGAAAAATTGGTCTTATAGTTTTCAAGCACATTTTAACGACCTGCCGTCGAGTCCTTGTTCGTTTAATTGTTTTCTCACAATGAATCGCGAAGACGCAAACTTCGCACAGAGTTATTCAAAGTCTCTTCACTTTATGCTCTAGATGACTTCCAAAGATCTTCAGCTGTAATCACAACGAATAGCAGTTCGCAATGAGAACTCTTGTCAACACACGAACAATTCTCGCTCTGAACTTTCTGTGCAGCAGGAAAAGAAGAAATTTGAAGAAGAAAATCGATGATGAATAATATTTTTTCGTTTTGCCGAACCGAACCTTCCTCAACTGCGGTCTTTGACTCTTTTCTCGCTTTACGTCAAATAATAAATAAAATGCATTTCGTGAACTTTTTGCACAAAAGAACGAAATGTAAATATCTCCATTATTGTCTGGAATAATTGGGAACATTGTATCATTACGTATGAGGACGACCTGCGTTTATTTCTGGAATCCTGCGCCTTTTATTGTGCAAAGTGATTATCTCTCTACGAGTCGCTGATAACACAATGCGATGTTCATTTTTATGGCTTCATACACCCCCGGACCAACGGTCTTGATCTGCTGAACTCCTATGACAATGTTCGTTTCATTCTCCAATAACTTCAACCACGGACAGTCGCATCTGTCGCAAGGATGAGAGTTGAACGAATCCGATCGCAATCGAACTTTCATGCTCTCCTTCAGATACAAAGCAATTTCATCATCGAGCCATTTGATATTTTATTCAATGGAAAGAAGCGAAGCTTTTCCAATTTCGATTACACTGAATGGCATTTTATCCAAGCTGAACTATGTCTTAGGTCAAGATACGGAAATTGGAATTTTGAAGCGTCGCATTAAGCATGATTCGCATATGAGTTGGTTCGCCTCTCGCTCCCATAGCGAGCAAGCTAGAAGGAGAGAGCAAACTTATGTAGGGTAGAGCATGGCACTTCGAGCATTTAACCTCTTTAAACGGACAGCTTTTAATCGATAACTTCAATTCCTGCCGGGGGAAAACTCTTCCAGCTATTTAATTCGATTTCAAGAATTTCAACGAATCAAAGTGTCGGCGGCTTCGCAAAAGCGCGTGGAAACAAAACTCAGCTTTGCGAATTCGATGAATCAGAAAGTTTGATGTAAACCGCAAACGACCGCAGGTCAGCTCTCAATAAAAGGCTTAATTACGTCACATTGCTAGGGAGCCTCTGGCTGACGAAGCCAAAAAACAGCGTGAATGGGAAAATGAGTTTTCGTGTCAGAATAGCGCGCGGCATCGCAACGACCTGAGGAAGAATATGAAACGAAATAGAAGGCAGTGCCGCCAGGAGTTCAAAAAACTCTCCGTCGAACGCACACTAGCATAGGCGTCGAGTCATAGCCAAAACGGCATTTAGAGAATTTCGTGACGTCACGGAACGAGAGACTTAGAAAGAACCGAAAATTGATAAAACATATGATTCGAAATGCCGTTGCTCGTGGCGGAGCGAGTGAACGGCAAAGGAAAGCGACATTTGCGGCGATGGCCCAGCGAACAAGACCATTTGTTTATTTTGCAATACATCGTCACTGACCACTTAAACAAACACACTCGCTATTAAATTAATATTTTATTTTCTCTGACTCGCGAAAAAATTCGTTCGCGCTGTGTTGTAAATTCTCGATTTTTTCGACTCGCAGAGTTTATTGACCATCGGGCAGGTTATTCTTATTCTTCTGGCGTTGTTCTGTTTGTGGGTTAAGCGGAATGAATTTCGCATCCCGGCGATCGGAGCTGCCAGCGATCGATGCTGTCAAACTTTCTGCATGCAAATTATTTCTCATTAGAGCCAATTATGAATCGGAGTTTGGCAGATTTCTTTTCGGTGATTGAGTGTGTCTCGGGGGGCTTTTTAAATCACAGCCGAGGAAGTCTGTCTGATTGCGATTTCGTAAACGAAAGAGACAGAGAAACTTGTTATGCAACATAATTACGAAACATTTCTTGAATGCGCTCTTCGATCTTAAAGCTCGTCTTCGAGACGGTGTGACGTGTTCGATACGATGGAAATAGAAAGAAGTTATCATGAATAATTAATTAGAATCAATTTTCAGAGAATATTCTTTGACTGAGCGAGAGGCCGTTGAACTCGCCCATCGGGGAGTCACTGCGATGTTGAGTGCTCTCCACTCGATGGACACATTTCGCAAGTCATCTAATCGCTTTATGCTGAGGAAGTTTAATTATTTCTGCATTGTTTGCGGAAAGTTGCTTTCCACGAGACACACTATGAGGGAGTTGCGGCGACTTGCATTAAGTGAATTTCGCTCGCGTTCGCGATTTTTGCTTTGCAGCTACTTTGTGACGTCATTCATCATCGACAGTTTTTCTTCTTAATTGCTTCAATCAAAAAATTTTGCTCCTGCACAGTGAGCGCACTTGAGTAGTTTAAAATCCGCAGTAGAAACGAAGGCGATTTCATGGAGTCACGTTTCGGTCATCCCTTCACTTCGAGTTTAATAACTTTGCACTTGTTCACTACTTCAATTGCACAACTCGTGTTTTAACGTCAGCCTTTCTTGTCGATTACACGCGGAGCAAAGATTTTTCCTCGTCGCGGGCCATCAAAGTGGCCAAACGCATACTCGAAATTCGTTTTCGCAATTTCCACACTCACTTAAGAATTAATAATTCTTTTTCATCATCATCATGCCCTTGTTGTGTATTGAAATACATCATCACATGTGTAAAGTATTGAACGGACTCATGATACACACAGAACGAAAAAAATATTGTTGATATTTCGGTGTCATTGAACTTCATGCATATGAAAATGTGTTCGAGCTTTTCGCTTGTCCCATTGTTGTGAAGGAAAATTCATCACTCATTTCTACTGCAGATTTTAATTCCACGTCGTTCGTTATCGATATACTTCGACTGCTGCGATGTTTGCACTCCTCTAAAGACAATATTTCCACAGTTTTTATTAACTTTTTGCTTTTCGATCGAATATTTTTTTATTCATCAAACCCGGGAAATGAAAAAATACACAAAAGAAAATTCGCTAGAATCGCTCGCAGGGAATTCTCTCGAGTTGATGTTGTCTTTAAGCAAGGCGCTTTCCAGACTGTCACCAGCTTCGAAAATTAACGTGAAATTGACAGCAAACACCGCGCCGCTCGATAGGCGAGAAGGAAAATTATTTCTTCATCAATGCGAGATTTTCCCCGAGGCGAATTTAGCGGAAATTAAAATCTTCACTTAGTTTGATTTTCCTTTTGATGCGAACGAACAACACTTTTTATTTCGTTATCAACGAATTCTCTCTTTCTTTTTTTCACGATTTCGTAATTTTCTTAAGACGCAGAACACAAATTTTCAGAACGAATTTCTTCCGCCACAAAAATTCCTTTCCGACTCGCGATTGAAAATATTTCCGATAACTCGTTTCGCGACGTCTTCAAACTAGGAAGCGAACAAAACTACAGAACCGCTATAAACTGACGTTTAAAGGCACACGACGATCGGGAATTACAGAAACTGAACACTTCGGTAGAGTTCTCAGTGTTTTTGTTCACAAGCAACTACGAAAAAATGATTTTTTTATCGAGAACTGTGAGTCTCACATGAAATACGATTCACTTCGTTCGACTCTCTCGGAGAGCCAACACCGTCGTTTTTCATGTGACAATGGGAAAAATATCGCAATCTCGTCAGTGTGTGGGTGGGCGGAAAGCACTCGTTCTCAGCCAAGAGCGTCGAGCGTATGTCTGAGAGAGTCTAGAAGGTATTGCGATGCATTCAGATTAATATTCGCGGCTGAAACTATCGCAAAATTGTCATATCGAGTCCCTGGCTTGGAGCTTTACGCTCGCGCTAGAAAACAATCTTATCTCATATCGGCATGGAGGAACTTTCACACTTGTTTGCGCTGCTCTCCTCCGAACCGTTGCATCACTCTCGATTCTGAGTTTGAGAAACTCTATATGTGAATCAATCGTTCAATGAACGCGAAACGAAGTAGAGGCGGTTGTGGGTGAACAGCGAACAAGACGTTCTCACATTTATGTGTAATATCTCTCGGCGGAGCTAGTCTTGCATCACATGAGTTTGGCTTCGCGAAGAAGAAAACAAAATGTCTTGCGAGAAATGAGAAGGTTCACTTCCTCGTACGCAGACAGAATTTCAACTCCCTTCACTCCTTTCTCTTTAACTTTTATCGGAACGACCTTTATGGCACTTTATGTAGGAAACAAATTGACAAATGTCGAACCGCAGAGTCATAAGTTGCGGCTGCTGATAAGACAAGTAGTTCTCATGAAAACCTTTACGCGTTCTTATGTCTGCGAGTTCGGCTGAGCCCGCGTTTATCTTTCTCGAATTCATATTCAACCCGAAGCCGGGAAGGAGAAGTCAACGACCTGAAGTGAACGCTACTCTCATACAAGCGGCTACAATGTATGAAATCATTTTCAATTCCATTTGTAATCTCTCTTTTTTTTCGGCACCCATACATGCGCCCTCAGAATTGATTCTCAGCTATTTTCCCGACTCTCGAGTTCGAAGAGAGCTTTTTGTAGGAATATTGAAGATTGTTATCAGCACATTTTAGTTGGAACATTATCGCACTCATGAAAAATGCTGAAGGTATGAATATTTTGTTTACAAGCGGGAACGTTCAACTCGACGCGTGTGGATTGCCTTTATGTTGATTATATGACGTTCGACTAATTGTACTTTCTTGAAACAATCAGAATCAGTAGTTTGATAAGAGCAAGTTTGACGTTTGTGTTTGCCTATCCTTTACGATTGCGAATCAATCAAACGCTGGTTGTTGTCAATCACTTCCAGGACATCAAACTTTGCTTTGGCGAGCGTCGGCAGAATTGCTAGCTGTGATATTTATACAAATGGTTCAATGGCTGATGGAGATTAAAAGTAGAGTCAATTGTGACATCGAGTTGTTGACAAAGAGATGAGTTCTTTAACATTTTTATGTGTGAGGGTTTACGAGTGGAATCGCGGGCCATGAACTGCCAAGTGATACACCGAACGCTGACACGATCTTTGACACGTTTGACCGCATGGAATAATTTGGTTGATTGAAATTACGAAAATTCCTTTAAGTGAAGAAAGAATTTTTCATTTCATTTGAAGTCGACACTCCAAGTGCATTTTCTTTTACGACGCCGTTGAATATTTGTAAAGTGCAAAATATTTGTATTTGTCAAACAAGTCCTTCGTTTGCCACGTTATGTCTGAAACCACAAACGGTAACGCTTAAATGCTGTCGCGTACGATTTAAAGCAGGAAAACATTCGAGATCGAAAACTTTAAAATAGTTGTTCAGCTTATCAGCTTTAAACTGCAAAAAAGAAAAGAACTTTCTCGAATTGTTTGAGACTGTTAAAGAAAAACTTTTAATTTATTCATAGTTGTGAAGATTGTAAAAGTTTAAGTCGCCGCTTTCCAGTCATAAAAGTTTCTCCAATTTCTTTGCTTCCTTAAGTTTCAAGCATAAGAACTACTCGTTTAGCTAATTATGAAACCGAAGAACGAACTGCTGTTCCAACGTCATGAAAACGTGTTGGAGAAAATTTGCGTTCATTGGCTTTTCCGGGTAAATTTATCGCGCGTAGGCCTCGAATATTTTCCAGGATGCTATTTCTTGTTTGAGTTTGGTATCGAGAACGCTAGTGGGTGGTAGAGAACAATCTAAAAATAAAATCTAGGAAGCTTCGTTGTGTTTGTACCCGAGTTTATGAGTGATATAGAACTCGTGAAGGATTCCCAAAGCATAATTTCGCCTTTAGCGTTTATGTATCGACGAATTCACATCAAGACCTTGCTTTCAATCAAGCGATTCCCTAGAGGGATTATCTCGATATCTGCCGCTCCCTTTGCATCGGCTTCAGAAACTTGCAAAAAGACTTTGATGGAAACAAATTGAGAAAGATGTTAAAACATCACAAAATCCATCAATCATTTATGCGGCGTGACACTTTTTATTAATATCTGAAGCATGGAATATGCTCGAGAAGATGTTTGTTTAATAGAGATTTTCTCGAGATTGAAGACTTTGAAAGAAAATCGGAAGTGAGCGTCAGGTGAAAAACCTCGTTTTTCCTTTCTAAGTTTTCCCAGCAAATCTTCGTCTTACGTTGCCCAGAGTTGGAATAAAGAAAAATCAATTCACCCGTTGGTCTTTCCTCATTAAATTGCAAAATCAAACGTCTCTCTCGATCTGCCGACTGCAAATCATTTCCGAATCAAATCACATTAATCCCAGTGATTTTTTCCATGTTATGCGATCAAACTGTAAGTCGCTGTCCAACGGGTTTACAGCTAAAGCTCACCTGGAATTAGAAGAAAGAAAATGAAATCAATTAAAAATGTTTGTAACAGAGGAAGTGAGAGAAATTCAATAATTTTCACTGCAAATTCAAACGCTCATAACTGGGGGAGAATTGAAGAAAACGGTGAATTATTTACTGTAGTTTCTCGACTCAAAAACTTTATGTAAAACAAACGGTTTCGACGCTTCACTGTTGGTTACTTTAATCGAAAGCAGCTGTTGAAGCTCCGCTATAATTATGGCATCCAAACTGTATCAGTTTCACGTAGGCAAGCCATCAACAATGATTTGCATAAAAATCTTATGAATAATAAAGTCGTGGAGAGAAAGAAACATAAATTATGAACAAACGATATCGTGTGCAATACACGTCAGCCGATTACATAATCAACTTTGGCGCACGCATTTTGCACTTGAGTGAAAGTTTAACCGAGAGACTTACAATGTCTTTGAAGGGTAGGAAAACATCGAACAGTTTTTAAAGTATCACATCGGCCATTTGAAGTGTCGTAAAAGTATTTGCTTTGATCTGGAGAAGCCTCAAACAGTTTCCAAAAGCGACGCAGAGTAATCTTAATTAATCTATGCCATTTATAGCTGTCTTGTTGTTGAGCTGAAGATTGAAATTTTTTAACGACTTTGTTAATTTAACGAGCATGTGTCTTCGAAGGCAGGTTCTTGTAGTCTTGGTGATTATCCACCATAAGTTTAATTTTAACGCTTCTGCCAAGTGAAATCTGGTTTTTACAACACCAAAGTGCCGAGAATTTTTTGCGGATTTTTTTTCGGGCTTCTTGTCGGCTCGGGAAGCAATAAACTCTATCAATCTTTGTGCGTGGTTCGTTGCGTAGCAAAAAATATCACAAACATTTAGTTTCAGTGTCGGTTTGAGAAAGGAATTTTGAATCATGAAGAAAAACCATTTTTCATTTTCTGTTAAACTTCGGGGGAAAATGAACTTTGGGAAACATATGTAGGCGAGAACTCTCTTAAGCATAGGCATGGCACTTGTGCTTAGGAGAGAGCGAGAATCGTTCCCCAACTGAGAATGTCTAAGCGGCGATTGCGAAGAGAACGAGAGCTGTTGAATTGTATAGGAATCCACACGAACGCTTAGCACTCGCACCGATAGAATAAAAAAGTCCAATGACCCATCATCGAACGGTGACCCAATTCCGAGAGCTTGAGCGTATTGCATCTTCGTGAGTTTTCGCGTGTGTTTCATTCTGCTTTTTCTACATTTCGTATTTTGTTCTCCACACAGCTAGAATTTGACATTCTCTCGTCGCTCTCGCTTTGGAAATTAAATTTACGGAAAAAGTTTATGAAAAAACATTTTCTCATGTAAATGCAATGATCGTAAAAACTTTAGAATAATTTTATTTACATAATTCGCTCATTGCACATGACAGGCGCTTCAGTTTTCGTTAAAATATCTCCGATGCATGTAATCAAATTTTGGAGAAAACGTCTCGAGTGCATCTACATCAACTTAATGACATAAGCCAACGCTAACGAATAACGAAATACAAATAAAACTTAATGACGTCACGTGCAGTAAGTTAAGTGCATAATTCATGGTTTGGCTGTAATGAAAGCGATTTTCTGCAATTTTATTTTAAACTTTTATTGCCGAGCACACGTTTTATGCGAATCGCGCTTTGTAATTTCGCTCGGATTATATACTTCGATAAGACAAATTAGGTTTAACTTTCTTAATCATAATCAATGGTAATCAGCGGAGATTTGATTTATGAATAATGCAAACGACTGTTTTAATGATTAAACGTCCTAATTATTGCGCAACGAATTATGTCAATCTTTATTTCCCCAAACTGGATCCATTCATAAGAAACAATCATAAAGCTCATCTCGTTGTATAAATCGATAGTTCAACGCCGACCTGTGACTAGATTAGCATAGCCATAAATTAATTAAGTTTGTTTATGTTTTCATCTTGGACAACTTTTACTTTCGCAGACGCTTTCGGTTCCATCCGGTGACCCAGAAACGCAGCAAAACCCAACATAATGCACGTCTAATTAAACTGCAATAAATCATAATAAATTCAATTTCTACAACTACACGCTTCAACTTTGTATGAGCGCTTTGGAATAGAGCGTGAGTTGCCCAACCCCTCGCTCATAGCTGTAAGATGATTACGGCGACGAGAAAATACGAGCTACGTGTAGTCATAATCATATCAATAAACACAGATTCCGTGCTTGTCATTAAGTTAATGAAATGTCGACAGCGAAGCTTGAACTTGCTAAGCGTTTTCGCACAGGAAAATCATTTGGAAGCATAAAAATCTACAAGCCGTAAACGTCGAGGATCGCGAGAAATGATTGAAATGCGAATAAATCAAAATGCATCACGCTTTGCGAAATATCTTTGAGCGCATTTGAGATTGCTTTTTGTGCCGCAGAGTAATTTCATATTCATAGCCACATTTATTCGTCAACTAAATCCCATAGACGCGCGGGATGTTGGAGTGTCGCTCAGCTGAACAAGCTTGAAATCGAGGGAGCGTTGGTTAAACTTTCCAAATGAAAAATTCAGCTCCATCAAGAGATGCTTCAACCTGAAATTCACACAAATCACTTATAACTTTTAATCAACGATTTACTAAAACCAATTTCGTTAAGTAACTAATCCCACATTGAACTGAAGCCATTGATGCAACCGACTTCGTCGTTAGTTCATATCCTTTGAACGAGAAATTGTCACGTCCCACTGAATGCAGGGAACTATAAAACACATTCAATATATTTTCATTTGAATTCAATTGAAAGAAAACTCGTTGAAAGGAGACGTCGACTGAATTATTCATTTTACTCCGAGATTTATTTGTCATTCGAGTTTGATTTCGGGAGGCGAGCATTGACAGTGTCATTTAATTTGCTGATATTATCGCGCAAGAGAATAGTTAATTCCATGCAACATTAAAACAGTTTTCCGATTTTCAATCGCGATACAAAGATAATAGCAAACATGCATAAAATGCAAATGAAACATGCACGCTGCGCTCACAAGTCATTATTCAAGATTTGATATTTAAAGGCTATTGAGTGCTGGGAAATTGGGAACTCAAAGTCCACCGATTAGGCCTCGAGAACTGCTGCACTGCAGAGACATTCTCCAATTAAAGGCGTATTGCGCCGCTTTAATCGACAGAAGGTGTCGCCGCCGCTTTTTTGTGCTTCTAATTTTTCTCTCCCTACGATCAACCTTTTAATGTGTTCATTTACTTTGTGTAATGGCCTGTCTCAGAGTTAATGAATTCAGCAAAAGCATTAACCACAGCGTGATATCTCAACTCAACGTTTGATGCTTTGCAAAACGAACTTTTCAGAGAATTAATTAGATGTTGCTCGCTTGCTCAGGGCGGAGACCAGACTTTGCTTCGAGCTGTTTTGAAATGTCTGATAAGTAGCCGAAAGCGTAAAGTTTTTCCTTCGTGCTGGGCTTATGACATAAACTTCTTATTGAATTAATTAAGCAGTTTCGCTAGCACGCTGAACTGACGATTGACTGATTATTGATTTTCTCTCCAACGCCTCTGACACTTACCTAACGGTTTCGGTGCGAGATGGAGTGGAAATTCGCGAATTAATTTCAATAAATTATGCTCGAGCTTACATTAGAGAAAAGAGTGAAAGAGTTAACGATGTCGCTTAATGGCGCAATATTTGTCAGTGAAGGGATTAAACCTGTCGTCTTGAGTGCCATTAGATAAATTGGCGGAGAATTACTTCAAGAAACTTATAGTTAAATCGTGTTTCCGATCGCGTATTTCGCAATTTCCACAATTTCGATTCTCATTGTACGAGCAAAGAGCTTAACAATGCCTCGCGAATGAATTTTCCGTTGAATTTTGATGGATTTGATAAATAAACCTTCTGAAGGTCTTTCGAAATGAAAAACAATTGATTTCCCGTGACCAACAAGAGAACGGTTTTCGCAATCTGCAATGCCTCCGACCAGCTAATCGCATAAGACAATGGATATGTTTTGCGTGCATCGAGCTCGAGGGCCCATTAAAACCATAATGAAGGAAACATATGATTGAGAAATTGCATTTAGTCGAGATTGATGCAATAAATGTGACAATTAAAATGCATTCAGCGAGCATTGCGCAATGTCGCTTCGGCTTCTCGCTTTTTTCTCGCCTCTGAGTAGAAGATTTCAATCTCTTTTGCGCTTCGGCTCTAAAATGATCGATGAGACTCTAAGTTGTGCAAGCCAACTCAAACCTGTTCTCGCGCTGTGAAGCTTCTTCATGTCCATTCAATAACAGCAAAAAGTCGTGCAATCATCAATGCCTCGAACCTGTTCACTCGTTTTATTAGATGCAAAGCAACGAGCGCTCTGCAGAATGTGTGAAAAAATCACAGCGCAGAAAATTACCTCATATCTCTGTCCGTCGCTGTTTGGCTGTGTTTGTATGTTTATTGCGAATAGAAGCGAAGAAAAAGCTAATCGCTATTTTGTGCAAACAAAACGTCCTTGTCGAAGTCTGTTCAACTTTGTCCCACATTATTTGTTCGTTTTTCTTTCGATTCAAGCGGAATCGGCTATTTATGTATTTAATATCTATCGAGTATTATTTAATCTCTCGACGGTTCGATTTTTATTTCTGGCACGTTATCAGAAAGCTTCGTCGGTGATTTGAAATTCATTTTCCTAGCGATCGATTGTTTGTGGGCTCGCGCATTTTATTTGTCGGGTAATTGCACATAAAACTGTTTCGCATTTGTCTTGTTATTGAAATCGCAATTCAGTCTTCAATGAAAATCCATCGGAATGTCGCTACGACTGAGAATTCCGTCATCTAATAGCGATGGTGGTAGCTCACCATGGAACCTTAAAACAAACAATATCGATTTAACAGCGCTGTTCGTCGCCAGACCAAAACTCCCCGAAGAGCCATCGTCATGACTTGTGACGTCACAGCGCAAAACTATGAAGCACGGCGCAGTGTGATGTCGAGTGGAAATGTGCCAAGCTTTTACAGTTCTGTTTCTCCACTCAAGATATGTGCAGTAGCTATATCTATAGATTTTTAACGATTTTCCTTTCTGCTCACTCTCTATCTCTCTCCTTCGACAAAGTTTTGTTGCGATAGGTCGTGGATTTTCGCACATTGCAAGTAGTTGTTGTTCCCGGATCGCTTGCTGTGTTTACTAGTCGCGATACATGCACATTCACACATAGACGAAGCTGGTGCAATATTTGCGCAATTTCTATGTTTTGCCAGCAGCATAAAGCATCGAGGAGACGACGCTCTCGCTCTCATATTCCGCACATGTTTGTCCGCGGGAGCATGAAGCAGATTGTGCAATTGTATGCAGTTCTCTCAGTCATCTGTGCAATCGTATGCGAATCGGCACTAGCCTAATAGAAGGAACATTCTTGAAATACTTTTTTCCCCGAACCTATCCCAACGATGTTTATGTTGGGACTTTTGCGAATTCTAAATGTGCACTGCATGCACTCACATGCCTCTATTCAATTACGTTCTTTTGGTTGTTTTGTCTGTTTCCGTTTTTACTCAGTCACGCAAACACTTTGCAGTTCTTCTTTTCTAATTTTAAACATTTATTTTAACTGCGATCAGAATTGCATTAGAGTCAACTGAATTAGCGTTTTGCAAGGCTGTCTTGCGTAAATTGCGTTTGGGTGCAATATAAAGCTTTTTAAGGCGGCGTGCAGCTTTATGCAACGACGCAGCGACGTTTTTACCAATCAAAGACTTTTAATTGAGTTTGACAATATTTTCCTCACGGAGAAAAACGATTAATTGAGATAGACGAGCGACGGGCTCTCAAGCCAAAGTCTGCAGACGTTATGCAATTGGTTACTGTCTTAAACATCTCGCAACAGGTTTTCCAATGCGTTGCCTGCGTCTCTTGGGATATTGATTAGCTCCTAAGCATCTCTGGTGAATAAATTTGAAACTTTAGTGTTTAGGTTTGAGCGGGCGGCTTAGGCTTGACAAGACAGGCAGTAACGCCGCATTTGACTACGTGACTCTCCAGCGCTAGCTCTTCTCTTGTTGCGGTAAACTGCAAGCTGCTTAATCGCCAAACGACTGTCAATTCAAGCAAAACTCTTTTGCACTAACCTACTTCGCAGCCCGTGAAACAATGATAAGGGTTAATTAATTGTGAAAATATGCAAATTATTCCGTCGGCGAGGCACGAAAACAGAAGACTGCTCAATTCGAAAATAAGTTTGCTAATTTGTGGTGAGTCGTGATGCGTCATTTCCAGCGAGTTATTCAATGCATTCCGAAAAGAGCGAGTGACAAATCGCGGCGTGATTTCACTGATTAGAAAGATTGAAACGATCACGAATTTAAACTGAAAGCATTAATCTTCGATTCCTCAAACTGATCGCATGGTCGAAGGCAAGCTTGAAAAATCTGTTTGATGGCGAAAATGAAAAATAAACAAGAACCACATGGCGTGCGCATTGAATGTGTTTTTACATTGACGAACATGTTGTTGATTTATGCTACAACGAACGATTTTTATGCTTCTGGTTGCTGTCAAATTAAATTAAGAAAACGTTCGAGCGATATTCAAAAAGCAGAGAATTGAAAAGATTCTTAAAGGAGGAAAACATGAAAATTCGTTGAAGTTGTCAAATCAAATAATTTAGAACTTGAGGATAGAAAAAGGCATGGACCGCACAGGCGGCTGGCGTTGGAAACGTTTGTCAAAACAAGCGTTTAGATTAAGCTCGCTGATTCAGTTGTTCGATGTCGATTCAGCCGAGTGCGAGATGGAAACGCGCTGAGCCAGGTTACATAATGACTCACGAACAAAGATAGTTTTGAGTAAAGTTTTTGTGTGATGATGAATACAACAAAGCAAAACCAGCGAAACAACAAAAGCGCCCGATTTAAATATGAAAAGAGAAAGTATAACATTTCGAGCTTGGTGTTTTCTCATGGAGCAGCAAACAATATGAGACAAACAGCGCAATGTGTGTGCATGGAAGAACTAGCTAAACTTTCAATGCGAGTTGCGTCGTTAAACGACACTTAAGTTTGCAATTTTATTGTCTTCTTCGCTCAGCAGCACTTTAATGACGGCAGTTTTCCTGGGATGAAATTTCGCCTATTCTTCTCGCTTATGCAATCAATTTACAAACTTTGTATTTTCGGAGAGGAAATTTAATAAAGCCAAACGTTTACGATCCCCGTGAGAGCGATAACGAGCAAAAAGCTCTGGAGTCTCGTAGAAGCTTTCATCCGCTTTTAATCCATCAGCGTTCCCGGTTAAGCCCACGAGAAGAAAGCACTTTTAAATGGCAAAGAACCGCTTCTTCACACACATTTCGTTTCCTCCGCGATCCGCCGTTCGTTTCGTCTCTTCTTTGACTAGCTGCTTTGGCACAGAACGGCAAGAAAATTTATTTTGGCTGGAATTTATTTACAGCTACGAGTAACATTAAACTTGTTTCTCGTTCCTCGCTTCTTCTTCGCGTCTTTTCCATCCATTTTGCGCCTTCTTCCAAAGCCAATTCATACGATTTGTTTCTTCTCTTCGTCGAAAACCGTTACCAGAGAATTACGGAATTACCTAACTGTTGTTTTTTTCTTTCGTAGCCGCCGTTTCTCCTCTCTGCCTCTCTTTGCTTCTTTCACTAACTGGTAATTGTCATGCTTAAAACGCATACTACACGCCCGCCGAAAAAATAAGAGTTACGGTTGCGCTGGGAAGCTTCAACTGTTTCTCTCGGCTCGTCGGTGTGTGCGTTGCCGGGATTCGTTTGCGGAATAATGTGAAAATCATGGAGTGCATGTTTATGCGATTAAAAAACATAAAAACAATAATGCGATGATTATCATCTTGAAATTGTTATTATTTCTTAGAGTGCCTCGTTCGCAACACAATGGAGCTTTCCTGCGAAATGGTTTTCTTATTATCGTCGGCTTAATGGAGACAATTTTGGAGATGAGTTGGAGAACACGAGGAAACTTCAATGGCGATTTGAAGTTGTTGATTAAGAAAACACTGTTGACCGTCGTAACAAGCTGTCACATTTAAGTTGACAAATTTTGTGATGTTCGGAGCTTTCATCGCGAACCGTTTTGTTCATCAGCGTCGTCATGTAAAAATAAGAATTTTCAAACCACATTAACTCCTAATCCTCATATGTATTCACTCTGCTCCACCCAAAGTAACAACATCGCTGTTGAATGAGACCTTAAACTTCATTTAAAATCTTTGAAAGCTTCCATCTCGCAGCATTCCCCCTGACGATACTTCTCATAACTTTCAAACGTGACATCACGTGTTAAGCCGAACGTTTTAATAAGAAATTCTTTCAACGACATCTCTGGCAACAAAGCAGCAATAATCGTTTCGTTTCTTAAGTGATTAGGGCATGGCTACGAGTTCTAAATAATTAATAAGCTTCTTACTTCGTTTTGCTGCTGCTTTCGCCGTCAACTGTGCATTGCAGCAATTGTGTTCTTGCGCAGCTTATTAAGTGAATATTTGGTGTGTGAATAATGCCTTTTCGTGAATAGTTCCATGTCTCTGAACCTTTCTGACATACATTTTACTAATTCCGAGCGATGATTGAATGAGAACAATAAGAATTCTTTCAGGCGCGGTGGCGACGACGGTTGCCGAAAATAAATTTGAATGCAATGCGTTTCTTGCACTCGCAAACGAAGGTACTGGACACGATCCACGACGGGCCGCCCAAAACTTTATCTTTTTGGAAAGTTTTTAATTATATTTTCACCCAACGCTCTTTACGGAATTTCCGACGCAAACGGGTTTTGGTGTAATGACTCGATCGTAGATACTTTCTGCAACAATGTGAGCTTAAAGTAATTAATGTTTGTTGATTTTCGTGCTGGGCCCGCGATCCAGCTCTTTAAAATGTAAAGTTATGCACTTTTTTTTGGCTGATACGAGTTAATTCATGGAATGTGAACGCTTTTTAATCCGGTGAACATTCAAAGCGTCGCTCCACGGCATGAGCATGTTTATCCATAGCTCTGATGGGAGCGCTTCATAAAACACATTCTTCGCCGTTATTACAGTACTGTGCGTCTCACACGCGCCTCGTATCATCTGTTTCGGGAGCTTGTGTGCGCTGTACATACATTCATCGTACAGATCGTCGGGGAAATTATCTAAACTGTTCATTCTGCTCACGAGATTCTCTAATTGGCAACTTTTAATCAGAGCTAGAAGCGGGCTCAAAGTTTTGCTGCGAACCACGCATGATGGGAGCGCCGGGAACTGTAAACGATATCTAACCATAACGGGCAAGCCTGAGTTTCAATTGCTTCTGGAGTTTTGCCTCTAATTGCGAGAGAATCTCAGTTAGCTTCAGCTTCACAGCTTTATGAGCATACAAAAGTTTTATCTGCAGCGCGTTCGCTTCGTGTTCGCCAACAAGAGAAAAGTGACGAACTACAAACAAGGTTCTATCGCGCTTTCGACTGGGCCATTTGCGTACAATGAACTCGCGAATATGAAACAACACGTAAAACAACCTCGCCGCGCGTCGAGTTTCGAAAAAGTTTCGCCGCGTTTATTTTTAGAATTCCATCGAACTTTTTATTTCGGTGCATGGAATTTTTGGCTTGTAGGTTCTCGTTATGCTTCTACGACTCATTCGGTTCTTCCTTGCTGCCAAGTCTTGCATTGAAAATTGCAAAGCCTTCGTCACCATCAAAACGGAGCTTTTACGATCGCCATCACATATGATGGCGGGTCTTAAGTAATTTTATCGCTTCTCTCTGTGGTGCGGGCTAGTAATGGCTCAACCACACCTTTGACGACATTTATAAAGATTTACAGCAGAAAATGAGCTGCGATCGTTAGCAGGGAACGAGCCTTTTTAATCCTATTTAACACCACCCGCATGTGATAGAGCTCGAGCCTTTATGATTACAATTTGCTCGTCTGCAATTACAGTAACGAGGCCCTTAAGAGAACCAATTACAATTAATTATCCTTGCTAATCTTTACCTTTAATTGATCCACTTGATGAGTTCTGAAGAGTCGTTTGCTGTATATTAGTTTGAATCTGTGTCTGAGCTTCTAGTTTGGAAGTGACAGAGCTCCACATATCAAACATTCTGGACGTAAACATTTAAGATGATTTCTGTTTTGATTTATTTTCGAGTTTATGTTCAATATTTGATAACAGACTGAATGAGTTTGAGTACACTTTGACGCTTTCTGATGCCTTGCTTGCTATAGTCAATCACTAATCAAACAATTCTCTCTTGAGTTTCTATTTTTTTTCGGGGTTGTCGAAGTCTCACGAGCGGGCAAAGGTCACACATTTCTCATCTTAAATGAACACGCAACTATTGATACATCGCAGCAGAAAATCAATTTCTTCTTGTGCTTCCAAAACATATCGCGTGAGGAATCGTCTTACGTCTTACGAATTATTGCTGCTGACGCTTCTCGGATATCACTGGCGAATTTTCAGTCAAAACTTTCACATCGTCGCGGAAACTCTTGCGTCGAGAAATGTTCAATAAAAGCTTTAAGCTTTATTGTCTTTCACTCTTTTTTTTTGGTACTTCTCGGTCTTTCTTTCTCGCGTGATTCGTGAATTTTATTCCTTCGCGATTACGCAATCGACACCGGTTCGCAAACTCTTTGCTTCGTTTTCATGCTTCTCTGCCTTCTCTGCGTTATCTAAAACGTTTTAATTGCTAATCAAAATGTCATTTTGATGTCTTCTCTCTTTCTCTTTCACTGCCTCAACAAATTATATTAAACGCCACGGGAAAAATATTTAAATCGAACGTGACGTCATTTGCATGTCGCGGAATTATTGTTTGATCACGGATGGCTAAATTTCACTTTCGTCAGTCGCGAGTGTGTCACGTCGTACGGGAGCGATTGTCATCTCGTCTTCGAGGAACAGCTCGCGTGAATGATAAGCAAGGCGTTCGAGTCGAGATCTGAATCAACGATAGAGCTGCAACTGTTCTTCGCAATTTTCTTTCCTCTCGCTCCTCTACAATGTAAATAACTCTACTTTATATCATTGCGATGCACTTTTTACATTTCGCTCGTGCGTGGGTGAGGCTTCATTTGGAAAATAAATCTTTTGCGTCGTTAATCAAAGCTTAAAGACTTTTCCTCGTCACCTCGGTCTCCACGACTTTCTTGTTGCCAAACGGGAAAAGCCATTAATTTTTCGGATGAAACTTGGAAGTTTTTTTAATAAATGAGCAGCTCAAGAAAACTAATATGACATAAGACTCGTGAATCGAGTGAAGAGAAAGAGACGTGAGTCTCAACGCGAGTACCAGCGACGTCGTCGTCGAGAGAAATGGCAGCGACTTAGACTTTCACATTTTTTGAAAAGAGAGTCGAGACACAAAGCAACAAATAAAGTCTCGAGGAATTGAATAGGGAAAGAGTTAAACATAATTGATCGTGCGATGATTGATTGTAAGAAGGTATTGATAGCTTTTACACACATGACAATAGCGGTCCACTTAGCTTCGGAAGTTAACGAGGTTCCTTGTTGTCAACCGAACAACTTCGATTTCGGCGTACAACACCGGAACTCACGCATGTAAATGAATGGACCTGTCAGTGAGATCAACCGTAAAGATCAAGTTTGGACTTTATGAAACCATAAAACGCATTTGACTCTTAACTCCCGCGCGCTTTTAATGAGAAACTTTTGCACGTCTTTCGCTTTCTGTTGGATTGCAATGAGAAAACTGTCATTTGGTCAACACGTGAAGCCATCAAACTCGAAGATTTATTTTATGATTATCCTGCGCCGTAACTTTCTTCTTGAGGGCAAGTTCTGAAATCTTCAGGCGTCATGAAAAATGTAAATAAGACGAAGGAGAATTGAAATTTATGATACATGACACGACTGCAAAGTTTTATGGGTTCATCTCGGAAATCTTGTGAGATGAAGAGGGATCGAGAGCTGTGCAGTAACAATGAAAAGTCGTTAGAGCTTTCCATAAAATCCTCTACTGGGAATTAATTTTCTGTGGTTCCTCAAGATGCTCGTCGAGCGACAGAGGGATTAGAGAGAAAACTACTTGGCTTGCAGTTTTAGAAGAATAAAAGTTGAAAGTGCTATTCTTGAGGACTTCTGACTCATTAATCATCGACAGAAAGTTATAGTCGCAATAGAAACATAAAGATAAGAGATTTATCTTTGAAGAGTCGGCCGAGAGCGCTGCGCTCAAAAGAAAATCGGAACGGCTTAAATGAACCCACTCTGTAGCATTGAACGAGTGCATCAACCGAATGTGTGACAATTTTCCTTGCTTTACAGCGAACTCACACAAATGCGCTCAACTCGATGGCCACAAGAAAAATCAAATGAAAAACTTTTTAAAGCTGACGACACTGCAAATGCAGTTTTCTGTGTCATTTATCGTTTCTTTGACTTCGACTCTACACACAAAATAAACAATTTACTTCTCGTTTGTCAAGCGAAGAAGAGAGAGTGAGAGATCAACGTGCGGAGGTGGACGACGAGCGCTCGAAGAAGAAAATCTTCTCGAATGAAAAGTGAATTGGGGGAGTTTGAATTTCTTGCAGTTCGGCGACTTTCAGATTGATCAAAAGTCTCTCTCCCATGATGGAATTAAGGAGCATTAAGTCTAGTTTGCTACGCTTCCAATTTCGGACAAAAGCATCTCGCCGAACCGGTGCTGGGGTCCACGTAATCCAAAACCCGAAACAGCGATTTCTATTTTGATATCAAAACCGAATGACGTTCACAATTTTCGTTAATCCGGAGAGATCGCCGCGGGCGGCACTCGAACGTAATCCACAGTAAAGTCTGCACTCATAGTTAATCCTTGGATGAAACTGCACTTGAATAAATGTTCTCGGCTTTTGTTTGTCATCAAAATTCCACAGCGGCCAATTCTCGTAAATTTAGCCAGCCGGAAAATCAGAATCTCCACAAAGTTTTTCACTGATTTTCCTCTGATTCGGCGGAACACATGATAAACAAAAAATGAATCACAGCAAAATTAATTTATTTTTATTATGTCGAGTCGGTTGTTTTCATTCTCTCGCTCGATATTCACAAACATAAACAGCCGCAGCAGAAACTAAAATACATAAAAATACTTTTTGAAATGAAATTATGCAATTAACTCGAGTGTTATGTAAAGTGAAATTTTATTTTCGTTGTTTTGTTCGAGCGAGAGAGAAAGAGAGAGCGATGATTGTCGAATATCCGCAAAAATGATTTTCGTTTGCACCAAGAACTTTGCACCATTCACTTGAACTGAATCTTTATTCTTACGAGAGTTCTTCACGAAAACTGCAAATCACTGCAACAACGAACGAATCTTTCCGCTTCACACCGACTTTGCCTTTTCACGCGGACTGTCACCCCGTCGTTTCTCGTCCCACCGAGCACGAGAAAATTCTGAAACCACTTCAGAAAGACGCGCTTAAAAATGAAAACACTCAAAGTATGAAAACCGACAAAAAAAAGTTTCGCTCGAAGAAAAAGAGAGACGCGAAACATACGCGATGCATTCGTTTCGAGGTTCGGCGAAAGACTAGCTATAAACATTTCCACTACTCCATTTCAATCCATGCTTTTGCTTCAACGAAACAACAAAAAAAATATGAAATTGAATAATATGAACAAAAAGTATACGAAAAATACAGCAACAACAACGCTGTGTGTATAGCTACAACACCAACAATAAAAATGGGTTTTATACGAAAATAATAGCGTTTGTAATGTGTAATGTTACGAATTTATCCACAAAACCAAGTGCTGTAAACGTGAGTTGCCAGATGAGACGGCGACGGTATGGGAATTTCTCTTTTGAATAGCTTTGGTGTTCGAGCTATTCATGAGCTGGCACAACGTAAGAACTCACGAAAAAGCATTTTCGGTTCTCTACATATTAAAAGTTCTTCGACTGCTGCCTAGCTGGATTCACCCAGACACGTAGCAAACTTATTCGTGGTCTGACAGTGCACTCAATTCTTATTAAATTCGTTCTCTTTCGGCTATTTTATTTCTTACTTCCACGAGTCGCCGACAAGAAGTTCAACAAAGAAATTTAGTACAGTAAATCTTCGTGAGCAGAGCAAACATTTACAGATGCACGAACAATTAGCGTTCTGTTGATTTTTCCTATTTCGTTCCTTCAAGCTTTCCGTGATCTCGTGGACGGAGTGATAATTTCCTCTGCTCTATTATGTCACAGCTTAATTTTTATGTTAATATCAGCGACTTAGGCATAGCTGATAGCGATCCGTTATTTCTTGTAAAATTATTCCGACATTTTTTCAGCGATTCCTGCTTACCGTCTTACATGAGCGGGAAATTTTTATACTTAATGAACACCTTCATATAAGCTTTTCGGCGAATTTGCATTTTATTTGACTGACCAAATTTTTTTGAAACGCCCAATGAGAAACTCCCGAGTAAGCTCAGATTGTTCCTAAGTAAGCTCAGCTGCAATTTTCGCTGATCGTTTGAATGGCTACAAAACTTCAATGGACAAAAGTCTGTACGAATTTCTAGCATTTTTCTGACTGGGAAGTCGAACGCATTTTCCTCTCTGTCTGTGCGAAATATTTATATTGTCAAATAATAAATTATATCGAGCCGAATGTAAACTTTCTAAAACGTTCGAATTTGCATTTTCCAACTTTTTTATATCTCGGATTGCGTTGATAATGTTTGCACATTCTCTTTAATCGAAGAGGAACTCAGATGGAGAGGCGTAAGAGGTTTTTTGTTAGGTAGCCCGATTGAAGACTTGTCGATTAGGAAGCGTCTGAAGCGTTGAGTGAAAAATATTATTCAATAATTTGGGGGAAACGTGCAAAGTAGTAAAGCGATAATCCGCCGATTGAATTCAAAATTACGGATTCTTGGTTTTTGTGAATCGAGCGTTAACGGTTGAGGTCCGTTAAGATTCCACCGCATTTCGTTATACATCAACATAACGTGAATGTTTCACCGTGCAATGGAACGTCGCAGGCTTCTCGATTTTCGAGGGAGAGTCTTGTTGGACCAGCCAGATTGTACCGGAACCGCGGCTAATTAATTTATTCTCCGCTAGATAAAAGTGAATAGCGCTTAGTGGATTTGCGCAATGAATCATAATTCGTGAAGAGCTGCAATTAGATTTAATGCTCCAACAGTAAATCACATAGCTTTTGGAACACTAACGCAGCAATTGTGAGTCTAGCATACATTAAAGAAGAAGAAAATTGCGCAATATTGAATTTTCCATCATGTTTTCAAATGTTTACTTTAGAGAGACGAGTTAAAACCATATGGTTTTCCTCTCATCGGTTTCTTCCAGCAATGTTCGAAGCTGAACAGTATAAGTATGCAGTTAACGTGTCGTTGGATCTTAAAGTTTAATTATTGCTCGCATCTCGTGCGGCGATTTCGTTAGTGTGTCAGCAGTTTAACGAGCTTGCATCTTAGGAACTCAATAGATGTTCGCTGGTGTTGGTTGAAGAGAAGCACGAAGCGATCGAGAGCGTGATAATGGTGGGAAAATGCAGAGGTTGCAGTTTGACACTCAAGCCGATACTTAAACGGAAGCTTTTCCGCTTACAAGTCCCTGCTAAGAACCGAACGATGTGAATGCACTTGTTATGCAATCTCTCTACTAACGTGCTCACGTGCCGCATCTCCTTTGACTGTGTTGTCGAGTACAATTGTGTGCTTCTAAGAATGAGAAGTGATCGCCTCGAAGACTCCACATTTACGCAACTGTTAATTTACTGGGCAAACTCTGCTGACTGTTTCAACTCTTGGCAGAAAATTGATTATTTGCCCATCATATTTTCCGCTGAGGTTTGCTACAAATCTTTGTATTGGCGTTTATGCTGTTAAGACGTTTCATGTTTGTTTCCTCCGCAAACTGCGAGGCTGCTGCAATATGCCCCGAGTGCGTTGTGTTGCAGATTGAGGACACTTATCGCTCACTTCTAATCTAATATGGAATTATCTTTACATGTTGCAATTCAAAATACATTAAGCGTCTTATATCATTGCGCTTTGCTACGACCGTTACATTTTACATTTTGCACCAGTGCGAGATCGACATGCATCTCGAGACGCAATAAATGTGAATTGATTTCTGGCCATAAACGCAGTGCCATAAATTATTTTTCCTGATCTAAAAAGTGACACGTTGGTGAATGTTGCTTTCGAAAATGTGTGCTGGCCGTACGCAAACTTTGCCTTAGAATTCGACAGAAAAACTTATTGCAAGCCACCAATCCCCCAGAGCCACCGTATTTGTACGTACATTAATATCTCCTTTTCGCTATTAAATGCGTTTCGTTCGATCTTGCGTAATCGGTCAAAAGTGCATTTTATAATTTCCCGTCGTTAACCGCAACGACGATAGCTTAATGCTTATTTCATTACAACCTCCGCGAGAGGTGGATTTCATGAGATTTATGACCACTTTTTCTATCACCTGAAACGAGCGAAGGCCTCGAGGCTACTTCGACACGAAAAAGCGCAAGAAAATATTGCTATTTACGCTGAGCGTGCGTGCAGATAGTCAGACTCGCTGTTAAATTCAATAAAAGTAATTTTATGGACGTTTAAGACTTTCTGCTGCCCAGAGAGAAATTATTGCTTTTTGAACAATTGATTTAAGCTCAACGTTCCATTGTGATGATGAGAAAGTGATCAGTTACATTGTTGCTTAATCCGCTTTGCGATGCAAGTTCTGAGGACTGAGCAAAGTTGGCAAAAGTTAAGATTTGAAATACAAATTTTGTAGGTAGCTCGTTGTTAAAAAACAACACGAAGGGTTTCGTTATTAGAGCTTATTATCCTTCCAACTGACTCTTTCATTAACGCAGCTATACTTTGTAGCAACTCAATGATTTCGCCTGAACGCAAAGCCATTTTTCATTCCTTTCGAGACTCTTGACATTTATCTCGCTTTAAGATAATTTTAATAAAAGGCGGCTTGGTGCATGCGAAAACATTTCAAACGACCACGACGGAATCAAACGAAAACTTTTGCATTTGACAGAAAGCGACATCAGAAAATAAAAGCTGTTAGGTTTATGTCGGTGCGCATATAAATTATGTTCGCTCTCAATGCGTTCATTCCTTTTGCCAAACGACAGTGCTCGTCGATGTACTTTTCGTAATCCAATAAAGCGAATTGTTATGAACAATAAAAATTAAATGTGCATTCATAAAAATCAGCGGAATTTGCGTGCTTAGGATCGCTTAAATTGCTTCTAACATTGTTGGTTGCATTCGCAAGACGAACGCGTTTACTGTTTCTGCGGAAACTCGAACGAAGTGGATTTGATTCAATTTAATAAGGCGCGAGAAAAGATTATTTACTGCTTCGGGGAAAAAATGTTGCGATCAATTGTTGAAAAACATTTTCTGGTACCTTGCAGCACAAAGCATCAACTATGAGAAATGTTTCACAAAATTCTGATACGCCGTTAGATTCGTTTAATATTAATGCTGCTGCTTAGAAAAGGTCCAAAATAATTCATGAAAACATTTATAGCGGAAGAATCTTTATCCGCTTCTCAGACGCAACCTGATGTTGCCACAGCAAACTTCAATTATTTCGTGATGAAATGCTTCATTCATGATGCAATACCTCGCAGGCATCGTCTTTATTAGGAACAAGTAATGCGGAATAGTGCAAAGAATGCGAACAAAGGACTCTTTCAAGAGGTGCAGCGAATAAAACTTGTTCAATGCGAGTCGAAAGTGCAGGTTTTCTCTTCCTCCGGTTTCTCTTTTGATCCTTCGAGTGTCGAGGGTACGACTGCATCGTTGAAGTGTTTACACGTAACATGAGAACACCTACAAGGTTTTCTATCTCGATGAGGATTAGAAGAGGTTGAAGTTTGTCGTACAGCAATGAAAGGGAAGTGATGATAAGACTAACACAATAAATTGTTCGATGTTTGAGTCGAGACTTAGGCGATGATTTTTACCGATTATTTAGAAAAGTTTCTCATCATTGATAACGGTTTAGAAGTTTCGGATGTGAAAATATAATCAATATTTGACTTGCCTGAAGGATTAGGTGGGAGTGAAACGATATTGCGTCGACTAAAGGCTTCTCCAATAATTCTCAAGTTGAGTTTATTCTAGTGATGGTTTTAAAGCCGACGTTTAGTTTAGTTAGCAATCTTTCCAGTTCACTGCATATCGAGCCTGACAAGTCAAGCTCAAACTCTCAAATCAGATATGAAAACCCAAGTGAACGAAATGCGATCACCAAAAAGTATCTGATGTCGTAATGTGCCAGATAACGGTGAACTACTGCCGAGGCCTTCTGCTGCAACTGAAACTTCTTTCTCACCAAATTCATTCATAATCCATGTTCTCTCTTTATTGTGTCGCTATCAAAAAACAGCCGAAACTACCGTTTGTTTTCGTAGAGAATGTCTCATTCATGAAAAACTGTGCGGTGCCACCCGAAAAAAGCAATTCTGTTGAAAAGGCTCCAAGTTCGAAACAACAAAGAAAGGCAAACAGTTACGAGTGCGACATTAAAAGCACTCGCGTTCAAGAATTTGTGGGAATGCGCTTGGAAGGAAAGTTTATTTCGGCAATTAAGTCGGCGCTTATTGTGTCGCAGACGGGAAGTTGTAAACCTTAAAAGTTTGCAAATTTTGAGAAAACTTAAAGGTGAAACTCGAAATGATCAAATCGCGATGATTCAATTCTACTTGAGCTGAAGGCATTTTGGA
Organism: Smittia sp. YW1114-2; assembly: GCA_033064975.1. Lineage (NCBI taxonomy): Eukaryota > Metazoa > Arthropoda > Insecta > Diptera > Chironomidae > Smittia > Smittia sp. YW1114-2. The sequence continues at coordinate 16,933,411 of CP093834.1, forward strand.
GCATCGTCAATAAAAATTTAGCTCGATACGTGACTTAAAAAACCTTTTGTTATCAAGTTCTTCCGCTCGAAGTCGATTGAAAATTGATGATTTCAGTAAAGAATAAATGTCGAAATTTGGGTTGAGCGTGTCATTTATTTTCTGATAGATTTTTATGTGCTTTGTTTACGTGAGTGTATTGTGCAATTTAAGTTCGTTAATCGGCTTCGAAGTTGAATCGTCTTGGAAACGACGACGGAGTTCTTGTTTGTATTCATTGATTTTCTTTTGGGACGTTGAGTAGGAATGTCACGGCGAACAGGATATGACGAAGAAAACCAAGCGAGTGTGGTGTAAAATACCCGATTCTGTCGAACCTTTCGTCATACCACGGAAGATAAGATTGCAATTCAGAGTACGAGAAAGATTCTTATCGAATGAGGAAGATTTTTCTGATCTTGATAAGTTATCTTTCACCTCATTCATGAACTGGGACTTGGTTTTAAGCTTTACTTCTGGGAGCTGATCGATAACGGTTTGCTTTCGCTTCTGAATTATGCTTTTCACTTAAAGGCAATCATAGAACGAGAATCTCTCAACATGCTTCGTGAATTAATAGTAAGAAAACTTCTAATCGCGTTAAATCGTTGAGTAAAAGTGGCACACTGGAGTTGCAGACACATTAAACAATCGCGCAATTAATTACAAGCCATTCGCCAAGACACCCGAGAGACTAATTATCATGTCGCTTCGATCAGCATGCAACGTTTAAGCGCTTAAAGAGTTAGTTAAAGTAAAACACACAGTTTTGAACGCTTCATGTCAATATAAGCAGTAAAGTGGAAGGAACACGTAATTAACTCAATTTTCTTTCTACTTTACGCAAAATTGGGTTAGAAAAACATGTAAGAATGAATAAACAAAGAACTTGACTTGTTTCTTGCGAAACTCATTTCGTGAATTTTCGTTTTCGAGCTCCGATTTGGTGTAGGTCAGGACGATTTGTCGATGAAGCGAACGAATTCATTCCAATGAGTAATTAGAAAGCTTTGAGAACAGCTCAGTTATAAAAGAAGAGAAGTTTGTTGAACCGGCGTCGGTGCGGTTTGCTGCCAAAAAAATTTACGGGTGCTGAGTGGCAACCTTCTTAAAGTTTCTTGACGCTTTAGCGCCGCTCTCATCGTTATTCCTTCAACGTCATCCCGCTGCTTCTGGTTCACAACTAAGCGCCTTCTTTTTTACTGTAATTTGATTTACGGCTCATATCATTATGAGGCAGCAAGTAACTCTTTATGCTGAATTTATGCAAATTTCTAGCAATTAAAGCCACAAGTCGCACAATCTTGAGGCTCTTGCGGGTTCGCCGTAACTTGATACTGGCATAAATACTGTGGCTGTGATGCAACGACCAATTGCATGGGTTGATTTAAGATTTTCTGCCTGCGTTGAAGGCATATTTTGTCAACTGAGTCTGCATGCAGTTGAGAATTTGCATAATTTGATATAAAAAATGTCGCTCGCTTGATAGCGAAAAAACTTTGTGTCGACGCATTTCTGTAGACGTAAAATTCAATTAATTACCGCCAACAAACGCTTCAATAGGTTGAAACTGCAGAAATCAGCATTTCAATGACGAGAAGTCGCTGCACTCGCTGAATGCCACTGGTGCGTTTATTTTTTTTCTATTCAATACAAAAAACAAGCAGAAAAACTAATAATGTGAACATTCGCAAAGCTCGACCAGAGGTGGATTTGAGCCGAGATGTCGAGAGCAAAGCTCAACATGAATGCGTCGCTGATTGGAAGATAGCGAAAAGTCTCAAACTAGCAATTGACCTCAATTTTATTCAGCTTAGAAAAGCGAACAGAACTGCAAGACAAGCAGGAATATGCGTTTGTGTACGGAAAGCTCGAGTCGACGGCAGTGTGCAATGGCGAGCACTCATGGTCTCGAGCGTCTTATGGGGCTGATGAACTTTTCAATGATCCGATCCTCCCCCTGAATATGTAGAAAACTTAATCGTTTCCTTCTAAACTTCAACGTCTTAATTACTTTTAGCTTTGAAAACAATTCAAGAACGCCAAGTCGAAGAACCGAAATTGCGCAAATTCGTTTCCTCCGTAAACTGCAGAAGTTTCACAATCGTCTTTAAATCACGATCGATCGGTTTCGAAACCCTCTGTAGCTTAGAATTGATCTGCTTGGAGGAAGAGAAACGATTGTTGAGAAATTCTTGCAGAAATGTTTCGCAATGCCGACAATTAGAATGCCGAGCCATTGTTCGCCTCTTTCCACTCATCGCTTCGATCATGAAAACGAAGAGTTTCCTAAGAGTTTGGCTTGATTTTCAAGTTTATTGCCTTCTAAGTTTGATATTAATAATACGAGAGACTGCAGAACTTCGCAGATGAATCGCTTTTTATTAAGCGAGCAAATAGAAGAAGTTGAATTGAAAACTTGAATTAAACGCTGTGATTGCATAATGCCGCTTTGCTTCACTCTTGCTGCTGGTATCTCCCATTGAAAGACTTTTGATGCAAGCCAACAATCGACTGAGCGACAGCGATCCGAGTGCCGAACGAAAATGAGAGCCTGCTCCGCTGGCAGTTTAATAAAGCTTTCAAAGAAGCGAGGGAAAAGATTTTTCGCAATTTTTCCACGAGAGCTTGAAACAATCTGTGAAAAAAGTTTATGCTGCCGCCGTTTATGCTATAGCATGAAATAGATTGCCGTGCTTCATCCGGTGACTTTATTCAAGCGCGCTTAAAGATCCAGATGAGCTCGATAAGTTATTGCTGGTGTCGTAGCTGAAGTTTCTTCATAACAACTTTGCCAATCGATGACACCGAAGTTCAAGTTAATTAAAAGTTAAGGTGAGTTTTCAATGAGCCATAAAAATATTATCGATTATGAAGGGCGAATTGCGCCAGTTTCATTTCACGAAAACAACACTCGCGTTGGGAAATCGGCGAAAACAATTGCACAAGACTCGCGAGTCCAATGCAGCCTCGTTAAATTTGGCTTTGATGTTCTTTTGTGCAGCGAACTCTTTATTCACAGATAGAATCACGTTGTGTATCAGTCGATGCTCCTGCACGGCTTCAATTAATCAAAATGTGTTTACTCACGTTTCGTTTTGCAAATCATTACGGCGAATTTCGAGTCGCAGAAACAAACAGCAACGATTTCCCCATAAACATTCGAGCATGAGCACTAAATTTTATGTTGTCTTCATTCAGAGCTTCGCTTACCTGGAAAGAGTGAGAGAGATAAATAAACAAAATGAATTAGAATCGCAATTTATTGTCACGGCGAGACGAGTTCCGATCGCGATGCGCGATGAATCTGCACGTTCAAGAAACAAATTGCAGCGTGTTTAGCGAAGATGCCACTTAGCATTTCCAATTTCAGTCATTGCACAATTAACTGGCGAGCGAAATGCCTAGCTACGACAAAGCCTAAAATGTTTTTATGATTTTAATTCTCAAATGGAAGGCTCGCCTCCTTTGAACGTAAATTGCAGCGAAATGTTCTTTGTTGTCACACGAAACTTTCCGTTGACATTTTCCCAGTTTCATTCGTTCTCGTTTTTATCAACGAGCCATATCACAAAAACTCGAGAGAAACTTTCACGTATGAAACATTTCTGAACACAGAAAATTAAAAATAAAATAAAAATCAACAAAATTGCGCACCGGGTGGGAATCGAAAGAAAAACGGTTCGTACACATGGAAGGTGGATGCGATTGCATAAGAACGTTTGTTCAGCGAGAGAACAAAGAGATGGCAGAAGAAGCGTTGTTTAAGATCTTTATGACGCGATAGACTTGTGTTGAACGTTCAGTTGTGCTAGAAGCAGGAAGAGGAGATGGAAGTGAGACGGAGAGAGCGAATGGGAAGACGTTGGAAGAAGAAAAATCATTAAATTATGTACGAATGAGATACAAGAACGGGGAACGAAGTAGAGTAACAGTACTCTTTGTACGAGGAGGTAAAAATAACTGAAAACGAACCTCCGTTAGCTTTATGCTGTACATGCTGCAAATATGTTGTGCAAGCAACTTTTGATTCATTGTTCTTGTTTTCTTCCCCGTCTCTCCGCTCTTATCTTTGCTTCCTGCTACGGGTTCTACAAGGAACACTTCGAATTACATTTGAAGACGAGGTTAATTAAATTTCCTTGATTAAGCTCCTCGGAGCCGACAAAAAAGTTTTCTTTTTCGGGAGATCAGAATCGATTCGTGTTGGCGAATTCATTAATTTAAGAACCCTCGAGGCCCAATGGCGCAGCTCTTTGCGCTTTAACTATCCACGAATAAAATAAAACGGTAAAATAATAAAAGTCCACCCGAAATGAGCCAAAAAAGGCAAATTGCCAGAAGACAAGCGGAGAGAATCGCAATTAAATTCCAGAATGTTTTTTTCTTATTTTGGCCAGAACAGAATTTGTTGTTCGCCATTCGTCTTTTACTGTTCCATCGGGGAGTTTTCTTCTTGATTCAATAAGCCAAACGTGCTCTGTGTCTTCTAACGGAATTATTTGTAGCCGCTTAGCTGTAAAATCAGTTTTTCTTTCTTCCCAGTCCCTCTTCTCTTCACTACTCACTGCTCGAAGACTGGTTATGGTCATATGGAGATCTCACGCGCGAGTACCGCTATTCTAACGATGATCAGACATTCTCTCGTCGTCTTTGCTGCCTTCGGAGATGATTTCTATAGAGGCTTGCCTTTGTGACCGAAGCGAGTCGTGTAGTCATCGACGAAGGTATTTTAACAGCTTGGAATTCTTCGATCTCCCCGGAGACTTTTTTCGGCGAAAAGCTGCGTATCATGATTTGAAATTATTCTCGCATCGAAAGCTCTCGCTGATCTCTCTTGAAAAGCTTTTGTCAGAAAGCCCCGTAGGACCGCCATGCAATGAATTAAGTTTTAAGTAAATCCTGGAGCCTTCCCATTCATCGCCTTCTTCAACTTTTATGTTCCGCCCGAAGCAATTTCATTCCTTTTCAAATTCCCAGCAGACAACATGCGGTAAGTTTTTTCAGTTGAGATTTTAAATGAGACGAGAGTTGAATTGTTTGTGGGAACTTGCTTCATGTACTTCAACTTCTCGGTACACAGTTCGATTACATAACAAACACAGCATCTCTCTTAAAATAAAATAAGCGAGCTGTATGAGGAACAGAACGAGGCGAAAAGTAATTCTCCAACATTCTTTGGCTCCATTGTCTTACCCTCGAGAGAACAAGCCAGCGAAATGAAACAAGGATAATTAAAATAAAATGAAAAACATTCTTTTCGAAGTTTTATGGCTTCGAGGATGTTTATCATCTCGCTCATTTGCTGATTCTTAAACAAATTTTACTGCCTTTGTGCAGCGATTACGCTAATTAATTCCGTAATTGAATGATTAATAAATTAAAATCAACGGACAAGAAACTAACGAATGAAAATTGCATGCCAGAGAGTCGTGAATCTCAGCAAACTACAATGTTGCTGGATAACCAACGGAAGCGTTGAGACTCTTTAAAGGACCGTTCAGAAACGACGTCGTAAAGACTATTGAACAATGTTCTTAACCGACTAACGCCTCTCGCCACACCTAACTCATGTTCTTGTTGAACGGCCCCAAAGAGTGAAACGAGCGACGAGAAAAAGATTATTTTCGCACCTGTCATTACTCCTGATGTGCTCTGCGAAACGGATGTCGACGGGGCCGTCACGGATTTCACGATGTGTTGGACCGAAGCTGTGCTTGCCGACGATTTCGGTAAGTTGAGAACGATTTGTGGACTGTCGCTGCCGCCTTCGCTGACAGTTATCGTTGACGCAACCTGTCGTGACTGTCCGCGCGATCGTTGCTGGGGCAACGCAGACTTCTTATCGTTCGACGCCACTTTGAACAACGTTTAATCCCGTTTTGATTGAATTGAATTATTGCGAACGATTTCACAAAAAAGCTCGTTTTGGTTCCTTTTTGTTCACAGCTTTGAGTGAGCTTTCAGTTCTCTCAGAGTCTTTTGCTCGATTGAAACGAAAGACCAACAAATAACACCGAAAGTATAAAAAGTTATTTGTTAATTGAATTTAACTCGCGATTGATCGTTCGCTGATCAAAAATTATTGAAATTTGTACTAATGAACACAATCAGCTTCTGCTTCTCTCCAACTTCTTGCTTAAACGAGAAGAGGCTTGTTTGATTTATCTTTTTCGTTATTCACGACGCCCAATGTTCTCCTGTTCCGCAGCTTCAATTCAACTCGCAAACGCACTTCGATTAAAATCAGTCTTCGCTTTCCTGTTCCGGAAAATAAATAACTTTTCACTACAGCCAGCAGCACAACGAGCGAGCGATATTTCCTTTATGCACGGCTCATCGAAAAGTCTCATCAGATGCTTTCAGTAAGCGTTCGGCAAAGAACGACACAATCAATTTGGGCGAAGCGAAGAGAACACGGCGGATTGTCCTGATCAATACAATTTTTCTGGATGAAGTCAAGTGCAGTGAATCCTCTCTTGCTCTCTTCCAGCTTTTCCTCGGGATGCTTTCCCACTTTTCATCCGAGACACGCTATTCAAATGAAAATTCCCCCAAAATGGCGTTCACGTTCAGCCGAGACACGCTTCGTATTTTTCCTCTCAAAGTTCTGCGTTGTCGAGGAAACTCTTTATGAAAATTTGAAAGCAAATATGACGACTTTTCCACCGGAGTTTTCACGTACTCAAAGCTACGCTTTTCAGCTCTGACTGATAACCTTTTCTTAAATTTAAATTTAAGACCTTTACTGCTTTTTAGCCGATTGCAATGGGGGATGTTCGCTTTCTGCGTCTTGAAAATCAATACGAAGTAGATTTCTAGGAAAATCCTTTGTTTACTTCCGTCGACTTTCTTAAATATATCGAAGCTGTAGACACTAGTGAACACGTTTTCCTTATTAAAGTTCCGAAACACCAAACAGAGTCTCGTCAATTGTCCATTGAACAAATAAATTCCTCGACAATATTTCAACACTGAAAGCTTTTCCGCACGCAAAAAACACAAACAAACAATTTTCCACCGAAACTATTTCGCCTCCGTTTGCTTACACGCGAGTTTTCTTTGTCCCTGATGGCGATTTATCTCGCTCGCAATAGATTTTCACGCCGCGAAAGACATTTCTTATGTCTCTCTGATAGCAACTATGACGACGATTTTGCGGATGCAACCGACTTGCGAGAAGAAGAAGAAATTTTTGAGTAAGGAAATTCAACTTTTTCCTCTCGAATGCGGAAAATGTGAGAGAGATTTCCGAGTCGTCCTGATATGGAAATGCTTCGGAAGAGCGGGAGAGGAGCTGACGAGCGAAGAGAGCTTTAATTAAACGCAGCATAAATCATGAACGGGATGATACAGTGTATGTTTTGTCATTGCATTCCGCTCCTCGGGAAACATTTCCTGCTTTTGCTTCGTGGCGCCCTTTCAATAATTATCTTCTGCTCCCTCTCTTCAACCCTCAGCCGTCGTTATCGACCGAAGCTTTTGCGCATGTGAATGCTTTGTCCACGTGCGTTTCCCTCAACTGTTTTCACATTCTCTCATTCTCTGTGTCGTCTGTTTATGCTCAGCCGAGCACCCTTTTCCCGTCAGCCCCCAATCGGCATCACGAGATGTGCAAACGAGATGACGAAATGGAACATCTTCGCTGCTGATAAAATCGAAATTGAAGCAATTCCTTTCGCTGCGGAAATAAATTTACATTCTCTCGCCCTCGCATCTTCGCTGCTTGATGGGGTTGCGAATTTTTTATTTTGCAGAAGGGTGACTAAGTTGCTCTGAATATTTAGAAGTTTTTACATCTTTAAATGATGAAGTGAAATTCTTGATAAAAAAGTAATTGACAATATGGGCTATGATAAATGTAAACGAAACATTCAGATGCAAAGTTGTAACTGCGTCACAAGTTTAACTAACAACTCTGAAAATTCATTAGATGACTCATCTCGACAACCGCAAACTTTTCATTATTCGCAACTCATTGTCTTTCGTTTCTCTCCTTAACCAGCATCGCTGCGAGTTTGAAAGCGCATACCGAGCGCGGTACAAGCGAGCGACGGCGCATAAATTGCGGTGCTTGGAATTTAAATATATTTATTCATGCAATTCATCATCGTCAACAGAGGGAGGCTGAGAAGTTTTCTGGCTTTGCAGGAATAGAGAACGAATTGATTATAAGCATCCAGCCTGATTCTTGGAAATCTATCAGCAAATTTAATAATTAAATGAAAAACTTATTGGCATTTTTGCTTGGCATTTTGACGAACAATGGCGATAATTTCAAAGGCTTTAAGGCTTAGCAAAGCGCACAGCGGTGGAATGAGACTCAAAACAATAAATAATAAATCATTTCTGTGGAAAAGGTGGTGGAGGAGGAGAAGAATTACCATGACACATCGTTTAACCCGCCGTCACTCCATGCGGAAATCTTACGCTGTGGGTGAGAAGTCACACTTTGGCTCGAGTGCATCGAAAAAGTATTTGCATTTGAAGTCTCAATTAAGCTTGCGACTCGACGCCAAAGTTATTCGCTTGATCCAAAATAATGGCGATGCCTCAACAAAGATTGAGTCACAAAAGAACCATTGTGATTCAGAAATCAGATTTTTTGGGGAATCGAAATTCTCGGGAAAGAATAATTCTCGCCCAGCGACAAACATGGAGCTCTCTCGAATATTCAGCTTAATTCTTAAGTGCCTTCAAACTGTGAAGTTCGCTCGTCATGCAGAAAGCCGAAAGCTTTTCTCTCTTATTTATTCTGAAATATTTGCATTTTTCCATAATTCAACAATATCGAGACGGGGAAACGAAAAAAGTAAATAAATATTCCCGTCTATAATGACAACGGTACCGTTAGCTCGAATCAAAGTGAAATTTTTCGTGATGATGATTGAGAAGAACGAGAGGGGAGAAAGCAAATATTCTGCTTTCTTTCGAATTCACGCGTCTCATCTCATCGTCGCTGATGACCAATAGTGCGAAAGAAACTGTAAAAATTCTTATTCACCGGCTTAACTTCACTTCTTACGCACCTCGAACAACGCTCAATCATTTTTGTCTCGACCACTTGATTGATCTCTGGCTCTTGTTGTGTGTCCACTTCAACGATCGTTGGAAATGAATTTCGAAGAATGACTTTTTAAAAATCTTAATTACCAATTTGCCCCACCAAGAGATTCCGTTAGAAGATTCTATGGAACTAATCTCGATTTCTGTTCGCCATTCAGTCGAGCAAAAAGCGAGCGGATTAAAGCGGCAGTGAAAAGTATTCTCGATTATCCCATGAACTTCCTAATTAATTAAAATATTTTTTTGGCGGCGTTGCACAAGCCAGATGACAGACAATACATTCAAGAGACAGCCCACCAGCGCTTCTCCATCCACCCACCGGGCGCTCCACATCAAACAATCTCATTCGGCCTTTCATACCCCTGACAACAACAGACCAAGAAGTCAACGAACGCTCGTAAACTCATATCAGCTGTTTCTCTGCTTTCGATACTTTCTTCGCAGTATCAAAAAAAAAGAAAAGAAAGAACGGGAAGCAGAAATAAGAAAACTTCTGGTTTGCGAAATGAGCGAGAAAATGTTTTCTACGGCTAAATTTAAATATCTTGTTTTATTCGTAAACGTGTAAACTCGCTCTTGCCTAATTAAATAAATAAAATAATTAAATATTCTCAAAGCGAAAATATTTTGATTTGCGTAATTCAGGAAAGTACGCAGAGTGACTCGACGAAGTTGATGGCTTAGTTCATCACTTCAATTTGATACTCGACGCTAAAACATCGCAAACATTGCTTGCAATTTGATATCAAAGTTTTCTTTAGAACCAAACCCAGCTCGGGCTTCGTCTATTGAGTGTTCTGTTAATCTTATGTTTATGGAAAGCTGAGAACCCACATTGAGCGCAAACGCTTTATTACTCTTTTCTGTTCTTTGCAAAGCATCTCGTCGAGCGCCTTGCGCTTCGAACAGAACTGCCCTACCTCAATTTATATTTTATCAAATTGCATACAATCGTTTGCTCGAGAGCGAGAATTTGCGCGCGCTCGCCTAAGAGCTTGAAACATATGCCATTCGACTAATTTGTGACGATGATATGTTTTTAAATTGTGTATTACATTTCAACAGATTAAATCTCTTACTCAGAGTTCAGAGAAACAGTTCTAGAACGAAATAACTATAAATTATGTTCCGCAAGAGACGACAGTGATTCAGAACAATTGATTCTAGTAATGAACGCCCACGTGACTGCAATTGTTGTTTTGTCGAGAAACAATCAACCAATCGATCTGCTTCGATGCTTCCTTGTTTGATAGAGCGATGTATGTAAGCTTTTAAGAAGCTTTAGGAACAACTTAAATGTCAAACTTACCTCTTATTGTACTCGGCATTTCTTGTCTGCGCTGGATCAGTTAATAAATAATCCAAAGCTTTTGTCGTCTTTTTCGAAAACAAATTTCAATTTTTTACGATTTCACTAACTTCACTTGGTCAGTCCTTAATTGTCACAAATATTTTATAGTATGTATCACTCAAGTTAAATCCATTCATCACTTTGTCCTTCCGTTCCTTCAGTTTACTTTCTGTCCGTCAAAAGCTTCACTTATCCTTTTGTCAATCAGCAGCAAAAATTTATAGCGTTTTCTTCACATTCAAACACTCTTTGTCCCGACCGCGAACCGTTCAAGAATTTCACGGAGCGAAATTAAAGTTTAAATTGACCATTACTTTCGCCGACGTGGAAAGGCAATCAAAAGGCTTTAAAATAATTTACAAAATGCCGAAAAGAAGCTCAGTAAATCTCCAAGCGATTGCGCAACGCACTTACGAAAGTCTTTCACCGTTAATCAAATCCACAGAAAACTTATTTACAATGCAGAAGAAATAAACATGAAAGAACGGAACCGCGATGTATGATGTGACCTCGACAAACGGACACTCAGAAGATTACTACCAGGTACCATTGAAGAAGAACCTCAAACTTGAAAGAAGAAAAAATATCAACACAACATTCAACACACAAGAGAAATGAAGAAAATACGACGGAGAGAAAGAAGTCGTGGAGAAAGAATGGCCAGTGCTGGTCGCAAGATCATCGAGGCATTGCAAGCTTCACTAGATCCGCCACTGCGCGCGTTGATTCAGCGTTCAAAGAACAACTTCTCAAAGAACCAATCGAACGGTTATTTCGCAATCGCGCAGAGCTAGCACAACAGCTACAATGTAATGGCATGAACCACTCATACCTTTGAGGGAAGAGATTCCTCTCTTCTCCAGAACCGTCAGCTCGATTTGGTGTTAGAAGGAACGTGAGTCTAGCATTCCGCGCGATCAGCTGTTGATAGCTTTTGGAAAACTGATTTACGCTTCGCATTCCTCTGTTTCCACCTTTTATTGCCGAAAGTCTGAGTTAGTTCCTGTTTCGCAAAGGGAGTGCAATTTTATTATTTTGACTGACGCAAAAAAAAACGAATTTCGTGAAAGGGTTCGATGAACCTGTGGCCGAATGCCATGGACGGGGAAAACAAAGCAAATAAAAATGTTTCGACAATGAAACAAAAAGGCTTCGAAGATTTTTTTGGCATTGAAGACGATCCACAAGTTGCTAAAATAAAGGTCTGCAGAGAAAGGTTGAAACGTGTAATTACGGTCCGAGCAAAAAGATTTTTCAACGGTCGACCAGCACATGAAATGTCCATATGTGGTCTCCGTGAATACATTTAGCAGGTCATCAATAATATTTCTTCTTGAGTCGAAAGCCCGTCCGAGTCGTAAAGAATCTCAAAGGGTCAATTAGTCAAAGATCTTTCTCATTTTATATTCATCAAGAAGACAAGAATGATGAGAGCTATTTGGACGACGTTTGATTTACAGCTAGAACTTTACGATATTTTTGTGCGTGATGAAAGCAACTCCAATCGCCATAAAGTTTTTACTGTCGATTAATCACATCGAAGTCTCATAATCCTTCAATGTTTCTATGACAAGACGATAAACTTATCATGAGCAGAACTCGAATAAATCGATTTCCTCAAACTGGGCGGCCATAAAATCGAGCTTTCGGCCACTTGAAATCTATTTATGTATAACATGGGAAGGAGCTTTATCTCGATGGAAAGCAATGTTTACCGTTCTCTTGGCACGCACTTCGCGGCGTGGCCACATATCTTGAGAAAGCCGGCTTTTCAAGTTGTCAGCGATAACCGACAGCGAGTTCGACGCTTTCCAGTATGCGGAAGGAGATAACAAGAGTGACGTCATGTCCTACCTATTTATGGTCTGGTTCTGAGCGAGATCAACTATCAATCGCCAATCATATTTCGCCAAGTGATGCAATAAAACGATCGAGCATGGCAAGAAAATTCGCTCCCGCTCCCACAACTACAGCCGCAGGCTCTCAGAACGTTTCTAAAGGTGTGTAGCCGCTCGAGTCGATCGCGTATGAAGGAAAAGAAATACTTGCTGAGCTGCAACAAAAACAAAACTTCTCCCGGGGTCAACGAACGTACTTTGCGCAACCACAAACAAATGCAAACCTCATTCGCACACAATCTCACATGACGCGCAGCGATCAGAAGAATCGATCGTCAAACTTTTCTAAATCCACACACTCGACATTTTTATGGAAATTTTATGCTCTGTCGTCAGCGACGAATTCTTTTCTCTATGTTGATTCGGGCTTTCTGAATTGATTCGACGGCGAGGCAGTTTGGCTTGTTAATTTTCAATTTTATTACGTTTGCGACAAATTCTTGACTATCGGTTTTATTGAATTATTTTAATTCCGATTATTGTCAAGCGTCTCTCGATCGGTTTCTCGTTTGTCTCTTCCCTAGTAACGTGTTTCGTTTGCACGGGATGAAGCGGACGTAAAACTGATTTCGAGAATATCTAATGGACGAGAGGGCGTTTGATTTAAATCGATCGTTTGACTAGGCTGTTAATGCTCTTGTCTTCTACTTTGTCCCGTTGAAAGCTTGGAAAGACATTTGGGAACGAAGCAAATTAGCAACAAAATATTTTTCGTATCTCAAATCTGTTGCGTTTTCCGTTTAACATGGAGGAACTGAATGATTTGCTCTACATTTTAAAGTAATCCTGTCATGACACAATTTCATCTCATCCTTCACCTGGCTGCTCAACTGTTCCAGGAAACTCTGTACAAGTTCCTGTAACATAACTTTGTAGTTTCTGAGAAGGAAGCTCGAGTTCATCTGTTGCATGAGAAAATGGAGAAAAGATTTCATCGGAAATTTAAGAAACGAACCCTCGAAGGCGGAGAAAGACAATCATTGCGTAGAAGATTTTCCATTCCCGTTGGGAGGGACGAAGCAAATAAATTGTTGTCAATTATTTTTGAAAGGATTTGTCGTGCACAGCGAGCGACGAGTATAAAAGGAAGCGCCCTACGACAAATCGCTACATTGTTATCTTCGATGGACATCAGGAAGCGACCGACTCGGAGAGAAGTAGAAAGTGAACAAAGTTTGGTTCAGTTTGTGGGTTGAGCTTATTAATAGAAATAGCCAAAAGTTTCTCACAAAAAAATATCTTGCAAAATGCGAATAACGCCAAAAGAAAGTGACAAGCGTTGCATCATAGTCGCGAAATAAATTAACAGTGATGATCGCGACTCGGAAGAGATTATTAATCGAGACGAGTCGTGTTCGTGTAAATAAATTTTCCTTGACAGTGAAGACATTCAGCGCGAAGTCGAGTCTTAAATTTTAATTCAATTACATTGTCTAATCGATGCTTTAACGTCCCGTTCGAAGCAACAACTTGTTTCGCTTGTTGGTGAACGAGGAAATAATTTCTTTTTCCTGACACGAAAGCTTTGAATCGAGCCTTCGCGATTCCTCGAAAGAATCCTTAAAAGACCAAGTTGTCAAGCTCGGAATATTTCATTCTTCTGTTTTCTGTTGGCAACTTAGCATATTCTCTTGTGAAACAAAATTTGGAATCTTAGTTGAAGTGCGATCAATCTTTATCATTTGCAGTGATTTTGGAACGAACAGTCAACATCAATCAAGACTGGATGAAATTGTCTTGAAATCTTTAGGCCGTTCGAATTATTATTTGAAGCTAATCCAAGAATATCACAATTATGGACATCAACGAGTATCGACGTCGAGGTAAGTTCACGAGAAAAAATTTCGCACTTTAATTGACTAACAAAGAAGAGTCAAATTCAGTCTCGTCGTTTAGCATATGACGCCTTAAAAACAATTCATCACAACTTTGCATTTTTCTTCACAACTCATGATGAATCATTCGATCATTTTCACGCTTCAATGTCCATTGTCATACGCGCACTGTTCCATCAAATCTGAGTAAACACGAAGCGCCGCTCTCGCTCTGTTATTTATTGTGCAGTTTTTGCTTCGTGCCTCTGAAAGTTGTCGCAATAAATATTTAACAGAACGGTATTTCAGTTTATTGATGCACTTTCCTTCGAAATTCTTGCGCGCGGTGTCGTATTGCTCTTTATCATGCTGGCATTTATAAAATGTGGGAACTGGCGGCGACAAATTGAAATCGGAAAACTGATATTGAACCTGATAATCTCTTTTTATTGAGCTCGCGAATGATCCCAGCGATTGGAATGTATCGACTCTTCATCATTTATAGTATCATTGGCGATAAAATTTACATAAAAACCAATTTGCTTCTCGTTACATGTGCGATCTAGGGAAGGAGATGGTCGATTACATTGCAGATTATTTAGAATCTATTCGGGATCGACGAGTCTTTCCAGACGTCCAACCAGGCTACATGAGAAATTTACTGCCGGAGACTGCGCCAATTGAAGGCGAAGAATGGAACGCAATCTTCGCAGATATCGAGCGAGTTGTCATGCCTGGCATCACACATTGGGTAAGCACTCCTAAGCCGACCATAAAGAAATTCATTTAAATATATTTTCTTTCAGCAAAGTCCTCACATGCACGCGTACTTCCCAGCGTTAAACTCTTTCCCGTCCCTCCTCGGTGACATGCTCGCCGACGCAATAAATTGTCTCGGCTTTACTTGGGTACAAATTGAAAATAAATGCGAATCGAAATGTTAACGTTTATTGCTCGCAGGCTTCATCGCCAGCTTGCACTGAGTTGGAAACTATCACTATGAACTGGCTAGGGAAGATGATTGGATTACCAGAATCGTTTCTGCATTCTAAGAACGGCAAAGGCGGAGGAGTGATTCTGACGACAGCCAGCGAAGCAACGCTAGTTTGTCTGCTCGCTGGAAGAACGAAAGCAATCAGAAAATTCCACGAACACACAGCCGGCTTTCAAGACGCAGAAATCAATGCGAGACTCGTCGCTTATTGCTCCGATCAAGCGCATTCTAGTGTCGAAAAGGCTGCGCTCATCGGACTGGTTCGAATGCGATTCATCGAAGCTGACGAGAACTTGAGCTTACGAGGAATGGCGCTTCAAGAAGCTATCGAGGAAGACATCAAAAATGGATTGATTCCTTTTTGGGTGAGTAGCAGCAGCAGATGTTGCTTGCCAAAGGACAAAGTTGCAAGCTTCGGAGAACAACCGTAATTAACTATGAAGCTCCCGAGAGACGCTAAACTGCTGACAAAGCCTCTCGACAAATGTCAAACCATAAAAGCCTTATCAAGCTTCATTGAGCAAGTGAAACAATGACGGGCATCATTCATAAGACGATTTGTCACTCAGTTAATTTTGTGAAAAGGATTTCGATGTCCTTTTGGTTTTTGTTGCCGCACGGACGGAGAAATGATTCCCATTGACTAAGTAGCATTCAACAGTTGGTTTGAGAAAAGGAAAAAGCGTAATGAAGGAATTGACTACCGCTCGTCGTTTGATGAATGAGAGCGGCACGCAATGAGGAAATTGAAGGAGATGAGGAAACGATGATGAAAACAAATTGATCGGGGGAGTCTGTCGACGCCGATTTATTTTAATGGCCTTGTTGATTGATTGCGTAACAATTTCCAGGTTTGCGCTACGCTAGGAACGACGGGGGCTTGTTCCTTTGATTGCCTCGATGAGATCGGTGACGTTTGTAAAGCATTTGACTTGTGGCTGCACATCGACTGCGCGTATGGTAAATTGCATGAACATTAATTTGCATTTGTCTCAGTTGTCGTAATATTAATTTGCCTGCTCTTCTCGTTGTTAGCTGGAAGCGCTTTCATTTGCCCTGAGTTTCGAACATGGATCAAAGGAATCGAGAAGGCGGACAGTCTCGCGTTCAACCCATCGAAGTGGCTGATGGTGCACTTTGACTGCACGGCTCTGTGGTGAGTTTATGCCCACCGTGATTTAGCAACTCTTCCCGTTGACAGAGACAAATCGATTGTAAAATGATTGTGTAGTGCTAAAGAGATTACGAAGTTCCTTTCTCTCGGTCTATTCAAAACGTTCAACGACTTGCACTTAACTCAATTTGATGAATATCTTAAAGCGAAAATCAATAATTTCTCAAAGACCTTTCGTGCTCTCTCGCCTCATGCAATCATCCTCTACGAGAATCGATGAACATATTTCACTTCGTACGATAACTTGTAATCTTATCAAGCTCATGCTGCTTCGTCTTGCTTTGAAACTTAATAAGTTTTCCCTCTTGATAACATCACTCGGAAAATAAATCAAACGCCATCTCAATAACTCGCAAGATTCAATTCTCGAGATAATTTTCTTTTGAATGCCGCGCAATTCCTACACTTAGCTTAGTAACAGTTGTTTGAAGAATAAATAAATAGCCAACGGCAGTGCGAGCTTCATTGATGGATAGCCGATCGGTCGGTGAAGTCGAATTTTTTATCGATAAGACCTTGTCACAAGGAGACAGGGCAAGGAAGAAATTTCTTGAATACCTCTCGGTCTTCCCCTGTCAATGCCTCCGTAAGATACCAGCCATGCAAGTTCTTAATGTAGGTCATCAGTTTCTTCGATTCCTGTTTATTGCCGTTTGCTCATTCTCAGCAAATTCGCTGATTGACGACTATTAAGCAACAATGAAGTCCCTGTTCTTGTGGGCGTCCAGAAGCAAAAGCAATTAAGAAGGAAGCGAATGAAATGCGACAAGTTAATAAGTCTCGAGACATTAAGCCTCTTGCAGCGAGACGAAAGAATAAATTCGATGCGAGATTCACGGGCGTCGTCGATTCGATGCATTCATGCTTCCCGAGTTGATCGAACACGTTTTTCTTGTCCATTATCATCAGTTGGGTAACGGATTTCTTCGCCATCGCAGCGCCATTTTCTATGTCTCTTATTAATTTATCGCCGATTCCCGGGAAAACGAAACGCCGTGTGAATATTTATGGGCTTGAAAGAAAGGCGGGAATCCATAAAGCGGAATAATTAAACGCAAACATCCACTGTTATCAGACACGTTTGAATGCAGATGCTGAGCATTAACGATTCCTTCCTTTCAATTGCAGGGTCACAAACAGCGCAGCTTTGCATAGAACGTTCAACGTCGAGCCGCTTTACCTCCAGCACGAAAATTCTGGATTAGCAATTGATTACATGGTGAGTACGCGTCCAAATTGTTAAAGTAACAAGACTCAGCTCAAGGAAGACTGTGGGCTGTTGACTACGATACTCAAGTGTTAAATTACTTTCAGTTGATCCGTCAGCGTGCATGCTTCAAAAACCAATTTACTAAACTATGATCCCTTTAACCTCTTGCAGCACTGGCAGATTCCCTTAAGCAAGCGATTCCGATCGTTGAAGTTGTGGTTTGTGATAAGAAATTACGGCGTGCAAGGCTTGCAAAAACACATTCGTGAAGGCGTGCGGTTGGCGCAGAAGTTTGAAGCGATCGTCTTGGCAGATCATCGCTTTGAGATTCCAGCGACGAGGCACTTAGGTAAATGAGTAATTCCCAGCTTACTTATAATCATCGCTTACGAAAACGCTTTTCTGTTCTCGGCAGGTATGGTCGTGTTCCGCTTGAGAGGTGAAAATGAGCTGACGGAGAAGGTAATTGAGCGCTTCGGCTTCAGCCACTTTAACTCCAATAAACACATTTTTTTGCACAGCTTTTGAAGAGATTGAACCATCGAGGAAATCTACATGCCGTTCCCGCATCTCTAAAAGGCAAATACGTAATTCGATTCACAGTTACTTCAACTCGAACGACCAGCGATGACATAATAAAGGATTGGAACGAGATACGCGTAGTGGCGAACGAGATCTTGGACGAGTGCAACGTCAAGATTGATAAGCGAGTCTCGCTCAAAGGTAAGCGCAATCGTTTCCATTACTTTGTATGTTAGCAGCCAGACGCGCCACGCACTCGCTCTCACGCAATCAGGTTTTCCTGCTCAATTGAAGCTTGCTTGAGCTGATAAGATCGCAGAAAAAAGCAAACTGAATGAAATTAGTTGAACATTAGCGAAATCATTTTCGAGAGCTATGTGACGATCGGCGCGCGAACATGTTACATGAGAGGAATGAGAGAAAAAATGTAAAACGCCAGAATACAAATTGTCATCATTTGCATTAAATCATCATATGTCTTTGATGAAATCGCTGTCAAGAGCTTTCTGTCTTCACTTTAAGAAACGCGAGAGAGAAACGAAACTTTCGGATCATCGCTGTTGCTGGCGAATAGTCCGATGTCGCCGAAGGTTGTTAACGGAAGTTTCGCGGCGATCATCGATGCTGACGAGTTTTTAGCGAAAGCTTACGCTGGTATCAGAATTGCGGTAAGTTCTATCAACGATCATGTTCAACAAGTTCTAATCGACTGTAATTTTAATCTAACGATATTTTTAATCGATCAAGAACCAGGACTCACCAGCAATGAGAAGAAGAGTTCGAGGTATCTTAATGTCTGGTCGTCAGTTCTCGCTCGACTCGCGGATGGATCTTGCAATTCAAGGCATTGAGCCGAACAAATCTTCGAACGGTGAAACACAGCAAGCTATCGAGGAAACCGATGAGCAGAACTTGGAAGGTATGAAGGCAAGGTATTGTAGCTCTCTCGAAAATGATTGTTGTTCCTTTAGCTAGTCGCTCGATATGTTGGCAAGTAAGAATCCGTTAGAAGCTTTTTCGACATCTAAGCTAAGACAAAATCAAGTCTGGATATCTAACTTTAACTATCATTAGTAGGTTATGAACCAGAGCCGACTCCGTCGCTATCGCAAAACACAAGATCCTTCAGTGTGGACGAAGAAGCGATTCATCGTAACTATTCGAAAGTAAGAGCAAACCAAAGCATTAAAAAGCCCAATAGCGGGAGCTTTCAGTTGCTGTTGTACAGTTTGCGTTCGCGCCATGGTTGATTTTCATTTTCCCGTTTTCTTCTAGGATTATTCCACGAGGCTTTCACCGTTTGTTTTCCCTTCTCCATCATTTTCATCCAGCTTGAATAGCATTGACGAGAACAGATCGACAGATTACTCGAGTGCGAAAAAGCGATGCCAAGAAGTCAGTCCGAACTATTTGTTTGAGAAACGCCAATCAGATCCGAATCCAGCCATTCGGTTCTCGTTTTACAACAAAATGTTTGGAGTGAATGAAAAGTCGGAACTGTTGTCGCCACCGCAAAAGGATTTCAGAAAATTTTCCCTACCTCTAAATTCTGACGCAGCCCCATCTCTTACATCGCCAACCTGGAAAAGCTTCACAAATGGCACAACGACATCAAAAGATAAAGACAACCCGTTGAAGTTCCAGTGGATGGTTGCTGATGAAGCTGGGAGACAACTGCGCTCGCCGATGGAAAATTTCATCGACGAGCAGTGTCTGCATTTTGAGGAAAATTTTGTGAAGTTCGATGACGTCGATGCCAATTTTTTTGAAGGGTTTGATGTTAAATTTGATCAAACGCAAAAAGATTATGATGATGACTGTGTTTTCCAAAGCTTACCGCAGTCAAACACCGAAATTCTTGCTAGCAACGGTTTGATCTGCAGAAAGTGCGGACATGACATTTTAAAACTTTAATGAGTAAGCGACCTTCTGACTACATATGACAGAAGATAAATGAAACTTGTTACATTTTGACCCATAAGCCATTTGAATGATGAGAGGGTTGATTAGCTAGACAAATGGCTTGCGCCACTCTCACGTTGATCTCGTATCCAACATCTGGAAATTCACTGATAAAATGTTGTAAAGTTAACTGTTGATGATGAATGAAAAAGAGTTTCCCTTTTCAGTCATAAAGATTTTCGTGAGGTTGCGCAGGCAACAAGTCTTTCAACCCTTTACTACTTTAATCTGAAATGTAAATTTGAGCAACGAGAAATCCAGAACTGCTGTGCGTATCAATAAATGTTGGCGAAAACGAGCGGAGTCTTCAGCTGTTTCTCTGAAGGCTCCGACCAATTTTCAATGTTTTCGACCCTTAATCAGTCCCGCAGATTAAATATTAATCAAAATTCTATTGGTAGATGGTTTACATCGAGCCCCTAGTCGTCACATGAACGTTGTAATTGAGCGATAAATAAATAATCCAGTTGAAGGATTTGAATGTCATTAAATAATTTGCAAAATGGTCTCATTAACAATTTAATTGAAAGGCCTTCTCATGCTGCCGGTCAAATTCAAGCCAGCACTCTAGATTGAACTTCCCCGTTCACAGCTGAAATGCGATCGATGTTAGTTAAGAAAATCTCTCGATGTGAGTGAAATAGTTTGATGTGCAATAAAGGAAATCTTAAAAAAGGATTTAAGGGAAAAGCAATGAGCCAAGATGTTTCCTATTGTTCCTATTCGCTCTACAGTCTTTAAATATAGAAACCGAGCGTCTTACCTCTCATTTCGAATGAATCAACAAATTGCTTCTTCTTCGTTGTAGCCCAAGCGCCATTCCGATTCATTTCATTCCGGTCTACTCATTTTGAAACAGCGAATAATAACAGAGAACCATGAAAAACTCGACTTCAACTCTTTCTATCTTCACTATACTACGACACAGCTGACCGATTTTTCTTCGCTATTCCGACGGAAAAAGATAAACACGAAAAGCAAAACGGTTTCGTGTAAATTCTGGTGGATTCGCTGCAGGTTTACTTCATTGTGCAATGCTATGGGAATGGATTTCATTGTTCACTACAAAGCGCTCTTCGCGACTTGTGTTTGCGTATAGTTCGCACATAAGACTCAAAAGCATTCCAATAAAGCAACTGAAACAACCAGGAGCACATGAGAAAGGGGAAACAATCTTCTCGCCGCTGATGTTTAGGCGATGATGCAAGCTACACTCCGACTAAGCATAAACAATTCTTGCAAAGTGTTGAACACGAAACTTCGGTGAAGCTTCAGCGGAATGTGCAATGGAAAAGTTTTAATTCCATCAGTCGAAAGTTACAGCAAAGCACTAAAAGTGTTGGCGCGAAAGGTAAAGTTTCGCAAACTTTCTTATCGCGCTACGTTGTTTACTCAGCTGAAGTGTGGTGAAGACTTCGGAAGACAATCAATCGAGTCCATAGCAAAAGTTTTCTTTGTTCTAACGTCTTATGTTTTTATTAGAGCGGATTATGAAGGTTCGATTGAATTTCTTATGAATTGCAGTGTCAACTTTTCCAGCTGAATGAAGGAAATTGTTTAAACTTGCGGGAAACTTCCTTCGACATTCGAGCAAACTTTGTCTTATTAAATGTCCAAAATGTCTCCGTTTTCATTTATCATCCGTACTCTAACATTAAGTCCATTGCGCTGGAGCTCTCCTTGAGTGTCTGACAAATTGTCAGAAGCTCCCGCGCGTGTTTTTGCCTTTAATTTATCTCCTGTTGCTATAACTAATTCAGCGGCGCGACCCTTTGCAAAAGGTGAAACTGAATTCGTTGCGACAAGGAACATTCCACGTGTTGAAACGTCACACCGTTCGCCAGCCAGCGACATTTCTCTGTTGTCGTGAGGGCACAAGCCTAGGACATACTTAAAATAACTTTGGCATTCCCACCCGTAGAATCCCAATGGAGATCGAATGCTCTCTAAGAAGTAATCAGCACATCTGTGATGGGAACATGAGAAAATATCTAAAAGTATTTTTGGAAAACTAAGTTTGTTCACATGACATTAGTCAGTTCATTATTCATACTCACTGTTCTCGCAGCCTGGCTGGTAAACTCCACCATTCATGTAAAAATCCACATGACCAGTCCGCTCGATTTGTCCTTGCATTAAGCCCTACAACAAAAATAAGTGAACAAACAGCTTTAATAGCATTCAGTCATGATACGACGAGCTTACTTACATTGCAATGAAAAACATCGACGAACTCTGCATCGGATGGGTCGAGTTTATGTGCTTTATTGCCAGTGATAAAAAGTGGCAGTGCAGGATCCAATCCTAAGTAGCCAAGAAACATACACACTCTACTTAAAGGAGAAAGTTCCACAAGAGTTGAACTAACGACTTACCGGTGATGCGAGGCAAAAGATAATTTGGCTTCAAGCTGTTGGCGATGTAGTTTGCAACTTGTGCTCCAAGCGAAAATCCGATGACATGAATGTCCTCACCGCCAGCATCTGTGATACGTTTGACAAGCTGAGCCGTACATGCACCAACATGCTTTGCATTGTGAACAACAGCAGGGTAACAAAAACTCGATGACAAGTTGAACCAGTCGACAAAGAAAATATTGAATGAATCACGGTGGAGATATTCTGGTAATTAATGATTGCAGGTAAGATCCATTAACCATCACGTTTGTTGCTTGTTTACCGGTTTTCATTTCAAACAGAGGAGTTAGAAACATGTCGGCTCTGAACCCATGAATGATGATTTTGCTTGGTTGTCGCGGGTCGAAGAATGAAGCGGAGAGATTAGATGTTTCCCATGTGTCATCAATATGGATGAGTTGCTGATCATCTACGTTCGAACGGGTGTATAAATAGAAGCGCACTTCCGAATCAGGACATGTACGATTGCTAATCCAGTGACATGCGGAAGTCGCTTCGTCCGAGAATGACTCCTCAGGTTTCTTCTGCAGTCGCGAGGAAGCTATAGTCGCGAACAAGCCTAACGTTATAGCGAGCAACGAACGATTAATCATCATTAGAGTTTTCCATTAGCGGTGCGTAGTTTCCTGGAAAATGTGACTTGACGTTCCCGCCCAAACATGTCGTTGACACCACGACAAGAAATTTATTTCATTCTCTTCACCCTTTTCCTGCCTCGTTTTCCTTTCACGCTTGAAAAGAAAGGCTTTTCTGTCTGCAGGCAGCGATGAAAAATTACTCAATATTTGCTCAACCGCCCGGAAAGGTGAAATATTAATTCGAATCGTATGTGCTCAGGGCCCACGAACGTTGTCATTTGCCGTGCCACAAAAATTGAGATGCATTAAAATCGTTGACATCGCTTTATACTTTCTCGTAATGAATTATAAATTGCCACTTCATCAGCGATTTAATTTATGAAATTAAAAGTTGCGGGCGATAATGACGATGAATGTTGTTTGTAGAGCGATGTCGCTTCGCTGATCTGTTTCGAGCTATGAGCGGACTATTTATTTCAATGAAAGAGAATGTCCAATTATAGCGAGGCGTGCAGAATAATTTCGAGGCAACCGCTATAATTTATGGACAAAGGAATACGTACCGAAAATGATGGCGAATGTTAAACAGCGGACCATGATTACCTCTCGGTAGTCTGGAAACAAATTTTCACGTTAATTACACTTGAAAGAAGAGTTAAATTTGAAATGAACTGGAAAGTTCCCAGGAGGAATTACGACTATTCAGATAAATTACCACAAAAGAGAATACGAGAGCGTTTCTCGCATTAAGTCTCACTCGGAAAGGCTCAAAGCTTCACTCAGAATTACGGGGAATGGCAAAGGGAAAACTAATAAAAAATTAACAGCAAAGGCGAGAGAAAGTTTGCTTTAGGAAGCTTCAGCTAAACGTTGCCTTGTTAAGTGTAAAATTCACTTGAAAACGTGAATTAGCAGAAGTGGCACTTGAGTCGACGACGAGAAACATTCGGAGCACTTGCGGCGAAAATCAATTTGAACATCAACGCAGAGCGTCGAGTGTCGACTTACATATCTTGGCTTGACTTGAAGCATTGATAAACATTCGTAAAAGAATTGTTAAGTAAATATTTCTTCAATCACACCTGTTGACTTGTTTCCATCAAACTCACTTACTGTGCTTTTCTCGCAGGCTTTTCTAGCACCTTAACGGTTTATCGCTCAAGACGCTCAAGTTGCGGAAGTAACTTAACAGAAAATCGATGCTAAGATGATGAATACAAAACACATAAACTCTTGGAATTTAAGAAAAAGCGGTAATGACAGGAGCTTAGATTAACTAAAACTAGAAGTTGACAGAAACTTTGGATGGAAGAAGATGAGCTGCACGTCATTTGAACTTGATTATAACTCCAGATAGATCAAAGGACGCACTTCATATTCTGTCTCGAGTTAGAAATCGATCAGCGTTTATTTTGTCTATGCGAAATATATGCAAGCGAAGTACTTCGGTGAAACTTTATCCCCGAGATTGATACTTGATGCGAGTTTTACGCGTCGTAAAGGCTTCACTTTTATTTCGTACTCGTTGACATGAAAATCCAATGTTTTTATTTCATAAGACGTGAAAATTTTCTCGAGTTGGAATTTAAATATCTTGAAGAATAATTTATATTATCATGAGAGAATGTTTTGCAACAGCGTCGAACGATGACGTCACTCTATCTTGTCTGCTCCGAGCGGTGCAACAAGTATGACAGAGAGAGCTTTCAATGTTTCGAAGCATTGAAGCTTTCGCAGCAAAGCTTCGCGATGGCAAACTGAGACGACGTCGAGTCGAAGAACTCATTGTAACTAAATCGCGTATTTGCTAAGTAAGAAGGATTGTGTTGTTCTCGAAAAATATTCCAATGTTGCAATTAGGGAGCGAAGTTGAATCAAATATTAAAATTTCATTAAAAGTTTTTTTTTGCTTGCGACAAAGCTGTGCGCATCGAGACTGTTCACGTTAATTTAAACAGTCATGAAAAATGCAAACCAAAGTGCTCAAACGGACCGAGTAAATCGCAAAGACAAAGATTAAGTACGTTGAAGAGTTATTAACATCGTTCTCTTGGAACTTCGCTCTCGTGATCGACCGAACCGAGAGGGTCGGTCACATTTTTCCGGTGGAAAAACCAGTTCAAGCTTTAGCAACTGCGTTGGAGAGAAATGAGTCAGAGAAAATAATGTCTCGGAATGGAAACAAGTTTCCTGAATGCCGAGCGTAATAATTTCTCATGACTGGCAGCAATTTTACGAGGCAAAGCTCGCTGCCAAATACGAATTTAATTCAGTTCCAAAACTAGATTTTTGCTTTCCGCCGAGGGTGATTTAGTCCTAATCGAATCAGAAATGGGTTAATGAGGGTGTTCGCTGCTACTACCGAAATCGAGAATCGGACTCATAAAACATTAATGCTAATAATTAAATTCATGTGGATGTTCTTTGTGTGCTGTCTCGTGAAAATTTCTTTGCTCTTTTGGTTTGTACACAAAGTATTAAGCACAGCTTATGGGTCATTCAATATTAATCACAGCACACACGAAGCGGCTAACGAAAATCGTAAAATCAAATGAGGCGACGGTGGACAAATGGGATTTTTTCATTCTCGCTACGCTCCTTCGCACGGTCACGTCCGCGTCCGACTTTTTCGATCGACGTATTTCGACAGGAAATGGACTGTGAAGTCGAACGAACATCAGCTCCGAGTTGTGTTATTTCGTTTTGTTTGTTCCCGATTGATACAAGATTGAAAGCTCATGAAACATTCCATCGTCTCCTGCCAATTGAATAAATAGACTTCGTGCCATAAATCCTCTCGTAGACTCCTCAAAAACCCAAAAGATATTTACGACATCTCCATCAAGTCGAAAAGTTCCTCGTCTGTAGCTTACAACTTGTAGGCAATTCCCTTCGGACTTTTGTTTGTAGAGAAACTTCGCCGCAACGAAACAAAAACATTTTCAGGTACAACTTCCTTAAGCGAAAGTTTATGTGCTGGAACCGTTCTCGGATTTTGTCACGCAAAGACTTTGCAGCCAAATTCTACCCTCGTTAATTTCTCCAAGTTTGAAACTCTCAGCAACAAATGTGTCAGGGAGAGCTTTCGCTTAACGTTGCTTATCAACAGAAGCGAAAACATTGAAGTCGAGCGGAGAACATTCCTGTCAGCGCTCAGCACTTTTCTTTTCAGTCTCGCAAAGGATTTCACTCGGAAAGGATCGAAAAACCTAAGGTTTCGATTTTATTTTGTAATTTAAGTGTTTATAAATATATTCATAGAAAGCATCAAAATATTGTTCGGTGTGAAAATTTATTTTCAACATTAAAAGGAAACATAAAAACTCAAAGAAAATGTAAAATGATTTGTAATTTAAAGTAAATGATTTAGTAATAGCATGAAAGAATATTTAAAGTGTGAGAGAAAATGAAGTGCAAAAGAGTTGGAGTGCATAAGCTTTAAATAAATAATGGTAATGATCGATTGAACGAACTCGCGTTGACAAGATATAAATAATATGAAGAATTGATGACATAAAATCAATCGCTGTAATGCATGTCTTCGTTCTACATGCAAGTAATCAGATTAGGTTTGCTTGCGGCAATTAAAAACAAAGGAAAATCAGTGGCGGAATTATTTCTTCAACTCTGACTCGTGCTCAATGCTAACAAATATAAACTGATAAAAACTTAACTGTTAATTCAATTAATTAGTAAAAGTGTGGGAAAGGTTGTGAATCACGCAATGAGCTCGATGATGTTTTACGATAGTGATTTAGTCTACGCATAATAAATAATGAGGCAACTAAGGCTCGACAGAATTAATCTCAATGACTTCCTGCTCATTCATAGCCGAATTCTTTTTTGAGACAATGCGGAGTTTGCAAATTTTACGTTGTCATGATTCGAGCTTTGTGTTTTTCCTCAAAGACTTCGAACTCAACTCGAAAATCGATTTTGTCATTCACTAACTTCGATGATGGCTCAAGTAGGAAAACAAAAGCGTCGACTAATTGTTGAATTATTATCTTAAAGGCTTTGAAAAACTTCTGACGAAGGCAAATAACTGAGGTGAAACACTTCCCCGATTGGCATGAAAAGTTTGTGGAACTTTTGCCGGAGTTTAAGCACAAGCGAGAGGACAAAGCATCAACTGTTCTAATCCGACCGATTCATAATGAAAATATTATGTGCGTTATCGCGATTAGAGCCATAAATAAGCATTTTCATATCCATTCATCGTGAGCCAGTTGAGTGCTTGTCTCTCTCTCACGCTCGCGTCGTTCCCCGCCTCTTAGGGCCAAAAAGCTCGACGATTGTAATTGAGTGTATATAAACAATTAAGTTCGGAGAAGAGTTAATTCAGTGAATCATCAGGACACGCTCAAGTGCTGCGCTAGTTTCTTCGTAGCATAATTTCAACATCTGTTCATGAAAAGCGATTTGCAGAAACTTTTCTCGTGCTTGACTAATCTCATGAAAAATGAATGGAAGCGAGCAAAGTTTCCCTTTGAGCGATAAGAAAAGGGAGAGAAGCTCCGAGGGTGCAAACTAACTATGAAAGGGCATTGTGGAAGCAGAAATCATAACGAGAAAGTTTCCATCGCAAAGCAATCATTATAAAGAATTCAATTATTTCGTCTCAACATTAAAAGAGTTTCCCTATTGAAAATTTAATCCAATTGGTTTTTCGAAGTAGCGGCAAGTGTTTTTCGCAGTTTGTCTGCGAAACATCGCATCAGAAACAAACCGCAACATGCAAGCCTAGCGGGGAAGGAAATTGAATTGGTGCAGCGGAAATAAATTTTTCTTTTCTATATAAAGCAGTTTTACTCGAAGCTTGAGCTGTGCACGGAAGGGAATATCCATTTGTCTATACAAACTGCTGATTTCCCGTGGGAATTAAAATAGCAGCAGTCAACATGCAGGCGAGCGGTGTCGAGGAAATCTGTGCATTTCAACTCTTCCCTCAAGCGTCGCTCGCTCAAAGCACTTGTATGAGTTTACTATCCACTTTTCAATTAGCATTCGGACAGAAACGGAACGCGACGTTGCACTCGGCATGGTATCTTGATAAAAAGAGAGGCTACATAAGTTCACATGTGGATAGGAAAAGCGCCATAAATATTGATATTTTCAAGTTCTACACTCTATTTTCCAACCAATACATTTGTCTTTGCTACCTTCATAAACTATTCATTCACTTTAACCCATTTTCGTCCCGCCAGCTCGCTGTCCCTCTCGATTTCCATATCTCGACTTGAACTTTTTCTGAGTTGAACTTTCGCTAAGATCAATGAGAAACGTCGATATGTCAGCCAACAGAGTGAAAAATCGTAAACGTGATCGCGAGAGAGAGGCAAACATGTCTAGGTGTGCTATCACTATGTGCCGCTTCACATATTTATCGAGGCGTTTATCGATATTGTCTCTTTCCGAATTCATATAGCGAAAGCAGACACACGCGACGTGTAATGGAAATCGTATGAAATATTCAATGAAAGTCTTCTTGTTCTTCTCGTTGATTTGTGGCTTGCTTTCCGCCAAAAGTTTTCTAGTAAAAATAGAACAGGATTTTCATGCTAAATAGACTCAATTTACTTATTTTTGGCTTTGTGACATTGAATCATGGCTGCTTCGTCGTAGTTTCAGCGGCACGAGTCGACGAGACGGGAATGCAAAATCAGAAAATTTGTCAAGCAGTGAGAGCACTTCAGCCTTAAGTTGGGGAAGTCGTTGCTTCGTTCCTAAACGGAACTTCAAGTTTAGCTTCTTACAGTCTCGTGCATCGTTAGTCGTAAAATGATTCCCTTTGAATCCTCAACAGGTTTCAAGAATTAAATCCTAATGATCGGAGCTTATGTGTCTTATTTGTTGGTTTGAACAAATCAATTCTAAGGGGAAATAACGACGCTTTCATTCGCTTTAAGCTCTTCCCTAGGAAATGAAAATTTTATAGCGAAAAGCGCCGGGAGCAAAGCGTCTGCTTCAGCGTCCCTAATAGGCTGGGAAACTTCATTTTGCAGGAAGCAGTTGGCAGACAATAATGAGTCTCGTAGCCGAATGAACATTTCAATTTTACGACGCCAATGTAAAAGAATTTTCTGTGTCGAGTCTCTACGGGGCAAGCGGGCAAGAGAGTGAAATGTGTAACAGGTTGTGGTCGAGGGTAGTGAAACGTATGTGAAGTGAGGGAACAAATTGCGCTCCTCGAGGCGATAAAGTAGGAAACACAAAAAATCCCTAAACGGCGGAGACGCAGGCAATGAAATATGAGTGCAACGAAAAAAGTGGAAAATTGTGTCCTGTCACAATGCTTAGACAGCTTCAATTTGGATAATGTGAACCCGCAAAACAAATCCAAATGTTGTCGGTGCTTTTCGGAACGACAACGATAACGATGAATCGAGGGGAGCAGGAAACTCTCTATAGACAAGCACGAAACTTACGACTGCACCAGGAATCCAAAGCACAACACAACAATAGCCATACGTTGAGCAGCAAACCCCGCCATCACTCGTACGGTAACATCCACCAGATCCACTCGACGACGTCCGTGAATATTTATAAACAGGGAATGAATTATCGCTCCGTTTTTGGAACAGAGCAACCATCAGCGTGTGACGATCTAGTGCTCAGTGTATTAAAAAGCCCACTCCGCGATCAACCACTTAACTTGGGCAGCGTCCCGTGTACGAGTGGAAAAAGTGATAGTGTAGGGGGAAGTGTGAATCGACTGTCAGCGGTGACAACGTTGACCACAGCGACTGGTGATAATAATGCTCCAAGTCCTCAAGGCATCGGCAGAGCATATTCGACTCTGCAAGCCTCCGAGGACGACCTAGCCGATGATGTTGAATTGGGTGCCACCGAGACGACTGAACTTAATAACGACGCGAAAGATCAATTCAACAATCCCGACCCCTACAGCCTTAAATTTTTAAGACGATTCCGCACTCCAAAGCCCGAACCACATCACAGACGAGTGCCCACGCCAATGAGACGAAAACATAATCGCGATCATTCGAGGTCGACTGCAGACATTCTCGACGGAGCCAATGAACCGAATACTGACGAGCCCGATGAAGTTGCGATCCAGAACGGCACCGGCGAGGCAATAGAAGGAGGTAGATGAACAAGTAAATCACTCTCTGACTTATTTCTCAC
Source organism: Smittia sp. YW1114-2 (assembly GCA_033064975.1). NCBI lineage: Eukaryota > Metazoa > Arthropoda > Insecta > Diptera > Chironomidae > Smittia > Smittia sp. YW1114-2. The sequence continues at coordinate 16,963,561 of CP093834.1, forward strand.
CATTGCTTCTCTGAATTTGTTCGCAGTGGAGAACCCTTATTACCCCATAGCGTTGCCAATCGACCAAGCATTCAAAGCTAAATACGTTTTCCATCATCGACGCGGAAAAACATTCCAGGAGAGACTCTATGTCTTTCTCGAACATCCCGGTAGACGAACATGTAAATCACTCTCTGACTTATTTCTCACCATTGCTTCTCTGATTTGTTCGCAGTGGGTTGGTTGTGCTTCATTTACCACTTTACGGTGTAAGTAGCTTCTAATACTTGTTCGACAACTTCTAAAAGGTTCGTCGTGGAGGAACGAAACATGAAAATATGTTTTTTTCTTCGGATAATGAGATTAAATCAACATCATTATGGATTTAAAGGGTTTTTTTTGCTGTCGCTCGAAAATACTCAATTGATGCTTTAAAAGCAGCCATAGAAGATGAGAGTAGGTGAATAGCAGAAGAGGTCATAACTTTGATTGCACTTGGGAATGTTGAAAAATTTGCAAAAATTTCTGAAAGCGAACAACGAGTGCTCTTTGTAACGAGGTTTATTAATAAAGCCCAGAGGAAGCTTCTGCAGCATAAAATTCCATCTGTTGTTTGATGAAGCAAATTCTATTGAGTCAAAAGCGCGTCTTTGAGATAATTACGATTGATATACAAAGCTTTACGATCAGCATGAGTCTGCACATCAAAAGGAAAAATGTTATCACGTAATTGCAATCGCAATGGTGCTAACTGAGCATTTAAGCCTCTCATCAAACTTTAAATCAAGCACCTGATTTTATTTTAATTAATGGATCTTCTTGCCATCGAGGCCACTCTTGTTAGCTTGAAACATCATAACTCGCAATCAAGAAAAGAGATCGTTACGAGATGATGATCAATGAAACTTAATTACTGGATCGTGTTTCGTTCACAGCTTTATGCTCGTCCTGGTCTGCTTGATATTTAGTGTGTTATCAACGATAGAACAGTATGCCGATTTCGCAAACGAGACGCTCTTCTGGATGGAGATTTGTCTAGTTTTGTTCTTCGGTGTCGAGTACGTCATTCGATTGTGGTCGGCGGGTTGCCGGTCGAAGTACATGGGGTTCTGTGGTCGTTTGCGCTTCATCCGGAAGCCGATTTGTATTATAGGTGAGTTAGTTGGAACGCAAAACATTTCTACGTTCTAAATTCAAGCAAAACTTTCTTGTTTATGCAACCGAAAATTATTCAAATTTATACAAGAACGTTTCCTTTACGTATGGATCTGGGTCGTCTTAAGTGTAGTGCTTCCTTGAATTGCTTAGCATCTTTCAAGTGCAGTCCTCGACTCATTCGTTTACTCGTTTCTAATTTATAGATCTAATTGTTGTGGTCGCGTCGTTAGTCGTGCTGACTTTAGGTAGCAATGGACAAGTGTTTGCCACGAGCGCCATCAGAGGAATTCGGTTTCTTCAAATACTCCGAATGCTTCACGTCGACCGACAAGGCGGCACGTGGAGACTGCTCGGCTCTGTTGTTTTCATCCATCGTCAGGTAAATTAAATATTCATCATTCCATCGATTTTCTACTCTTGGGAAAATGTTTTTGCATAATTTCAACGGAATTAACTTCAATTATGTTTTGTAAATCTTCTGAAACAAAGTGAATAACATACAAGTCACTTCTCATTCATACTCGAGTAATTGATCTGCTCTCTTGTTCAACAAATTGCCGTTGGGTGGAGCGGGCGACGACATTGAAGGTCGTTAGACGAAATTGAAATTCGACTGTCGTTATGTGAATTTGCGGTGAAAGCTCAACAATCAATTTTGCTTTTCCCTTTTACGAGTCCCGGCGAGAGTGGGAAATGAAAAGTGTATTTTATGACTTTTCTATCGCTTTTTCCGCCGGCACCGACAGAATGGTATGATAAAGCAGTTTTTATGACATTAAACAGATTGAATCTGCAAGCAAGCGCGAGCTTCCGACCTTTCTACATTCCCTCGCTTCGAATTAAACGGTTTCGCAACACTCTCACTTGGCATTTCTTCTCCACAGGAGCTAATAACGACCCTTTACATTGGATTCCTTGGACTCATATTTAGCTCGTACTTCGTGTACTTGGCGGAGAAGGACAGCTCTGATAACTCAAACTTCCACAGCTACGCGGACGCCCTTTGGTGGTAAGTTGATTGAGCTAAAAAGGTTGTGGTTGCGCTTTTAATTGCGATGTTGCAAGGAATTTTCAATTTAATTAAACGCCAAGCGCTACCTGACGTCGCTTCCAATTAAAACACCAGTTTTTCATTAACAGGGGCGTCATCACTGTAACAACTATCGGCTATGGCGATATCGTGCCTCAAACCTGGCTCGGAAAAATCGTGGCGTCTTGTTTTAGCGTTTTTGCAATATCGTTTTTCGCCCTGCCCGCTGTGAGTTTATTGATTTTTCGCTATCAGAACTTTTTGTTGAATTTGTATCTCATTACACATTCGAAAAAACTGCCAACAGGGAATATTGGGATCAGGCTTCGCTTTGAAAGTGCAACAAAAGCAACGACAAAAGCATTTCAATCGGCAAATTCCGGCCGCAGCAATGCTCATACAAAGCCTATGGAGGTGCTACGCTGCTGACAAAAGCTTCCACAGTGAAGCCACTTGGAGCGTTTATGTGCAGAAGAACGAGAACGACGGACACAACAGCGGCTACGTGCTGCCAACGCAATTGGGCAAGGTATGTTTGAAGAAATTTTTCTTTCCTTTTCGTTGGATGTGTTTCAATCTTTTTGAAAATGTTTCCCTCTAATTAGAGCGCAAAACATAAATCGAAGCTTTTATCGTTTTGAGATCAGAAAATATTTTTGAATATCGCCTGAAACTTTCTCTTCTCACAACCCCTCCGCACCCGGTTTGACGACTTTCGAGCACCTGATTCTATAATTTTTTGACATGAATAGGAGAAAACTTTTCCGACACTACAAAATATCGTGCAGAGAATGTTTCGGTTTTTGCTCACATGTTCAAGTTCATGAAAGCTGTGGCTGTTTTTGAAAACTTCCCGACAACATGATCCAGCTAGAAAAAGGATCCTAATTGGCGCACAACGGCTTTTTCAGAAGAAAAGTTTTTGAGGGCTTATCGTGAATGGCGTCACAACAATCAAAATTATTAAAAACCTTCCCGAACTTTTTTATGATTTTGTTTTTTGAAAAACTATCAAAACTATGTGTGACGCTATCGACGGTCCTTCTCCGCATTTGTTTTATCCTCTCGAAGCTATCCTCTTCTCACACTTTTGTCTCTCTGTAGATTGCATGAAGAGTCTCATAGTTTTAAATTCAGACGGTTTACGATAAAAAGAAAACTCTTTCCAAGACAAAATATTCTAATTAAAATTATTATTTTATACGTTTGCGTGCAATTATGACTGTGTGAGTTTTTAATCCTTCAAACATTATAAATCTGTGTCTCGTAGCCTAGATTTTCTTCATTAAAGAAGTGCAAAAATCTTTTTACCCGGGAATTCTATTTTGAATTGTTGAACTTTTTCGCTATCTGATGCTTTTTCTCTCTCCGATGCTGTGGTGTTTGTTTAAAGCCGCAAACAGTGTCAGCCCGAGATATATTAAACATAAATATCCTTTCTCGCATTCATTATTGAATAAATATCAACGCTGACCCTCTCTCGGGGGTCCGATGACTTATGTATTCCTGGGGAAAAAGATTTATTGCGTTGATAAATTCTGTATTTCGCTGTGAGCTTATTAGGCTTCTCTCGTTCTTATGTTCCCGTTTCTGTTTTCATTTATCATGCTTCATTCTCTCACTTATTTATCTAATTTCAAATTTCAATTAATTTCTGTTCAATTGGGTTTGGAAAGCACGAAGCTGAAGCTTAAGAAACGAAGCCATTCGTTGCATATTCAATTGGATCTCAAGTTCAAATTGAAATTGAGAAAGATTTCCGTTTTCAATATAAAAGATTCAAGCTCGATGTGACTTTAAAATAAAATTTCTTACACCCGGAAAGTTCGCAAAGCAATTTACTCGAGACGAATTAAAATAATTTTCTTATAATTTCCCTTCAAATTATGCAAATTTTGCTCTTTACCCAAAGTTATAATTTCAATCCCATTTTATATTGTTTAATTCGCCTTAATCGCTTCCGCTCAGATTTTGTTCATCGAAAACAGCAAAGCGAGGGAAGACTTTTTCATGTTTTGCCGAAAACCTAATTCCATGATAGGCATGAAAATTTGTTGCTGCTTAAAAATAATCTCCAACTGTCTCAAGTCAGATGAGGATTTTGCGATCATTTCTTGTGCCGGCTCTCTCACTCTTCCCACTCTTTGCATGCTGATAATTCCTCGTTTTGATTATTTCGTTTCGTAAACATTTGAGTTAATCACGACCGCTACCGGTCCCGTCTTGAGTTCTTCATCAATCATTCTTACTGAATGTTGTGATTGCTCGGTGTTCAATGTTGTTTGTATTATTTTGAAACATTACGGGTTCAGACCCTGATGGTGCAGGTCGCGAGACGGAGCGCCTCGGTGCTGAAACGAAGGAAGTCCAGGAATCGGATGGAAGTTCCGTCGGAGAGGAACAACGAAGGTCCATCGCCGGCAGCCGGAAGTGTCAGCGATGTAGCACCGAACACGCCTGTCCCCGAGTCTCAGAAGGAAGGCGAGAGTGAAATGATTTATTACATGGACGAGCCACATGCACCAGGTAATTAATGTGAAACAATCGAGAGATTCGTGCCTAAGCTCGCGATTGCAATAACCCATAGAGTGACGGAAACAATCTTGACGGCTTAGCTTAACATTAATTTTGGTTGGAATGGAGAGAAAGCAACCAAAACTCAAGATTTACTCGTAACTCCGAAAAAATTACTTTGTCACGTTTGGGGCCAATCCTTCTCACTCTATCCAAACGCTTCGAGTTACCTCGGAGTGCTCACTTCTTAAAGCTTCGCAAAACCAACACGGAGTGCTTTAAAATTCAAGCAGAACGGCTTCGTACTCTACCTTGCGTGCGGTTCTTGCCTCCTTCTCTTCACTCGCTGCCGTTCACGATGAAACGAAAAATAATTTTATTCTCCGAATTTTTTCGCTTTCTTGCAAATACCAAGCGGAATAATTAAACCTTTAATGCTTCATTTTCCACAAATGATGAATTTTTCGCTTGAGGACGACGCTTTACGATTCGGCGAGCTCACGAGTTCGAACATTCTTCGGTGGAGATGAAAAAGCACGAGCTTGCCATTGAGTGATGGAAGAACTTCATGTTGCTGCAGTAAATCCTGAGCTAGCTTATTAAACTTGTTCGTATTGCTCGAACGAGCAAATTGAAAATCTCATGGGGAAAATTTACGAAAATCGATCGCGACGAGCTGGCAACGCTGTAAAGTCACAAAGTTAATCCCTTTATGTATCGAGCTGTTTTGTTCGTGAGCACGAGCAGCTCTCTTGAACTTAATTGATTCCGAAATGCCTAATCGATTCCAATCAAAATCCAATTTCTTCACTATTCAACAGGTCGACCAAAACGCCAACCGTTCATTAGTCAAACAAGTTCGGTTACTGAGGCTCCCAGCGATGAGGTCGAGGCCGAGCAAGAGGGAGATGAAGATGTCGAGCCAGCCAGAGTGACACAGTAAATATTTCTATCGTCTGTCTCCACTGATAAAGGTTGTTAAGAGTTTCCGTCAATTAGATTAACCGAAGCTCATCGCAATGCGATTCGAGCGATAAGAAAAATCAAATATTTCGTGGCGAGACGGAAGTTTCAACAGGCAAGAAAACCCTACGACGTGCGTGACGTGATTGAGCAATATTCTCAAGGTCATTTAAACATGATGGTTCGAATAAAGGTGCGTTACACCGTCGGCAACGACTTGTTCTCATTCTTATCGTGGCCATACAATTAACTAATCAATAACTCGTGAATAATTTACCGAAACAGGAGCTACAAAGGCGCTTGGATCAGACACTTGGCAAGCCTGGCTCTTATTACGCAGGTATCGATCGAGTTGGCAATGGGAAGCCGATGACTGTGGGGGCGCGAATGTATCGTGTCGAGCAGCAGTTAAGCTCGATGGATCGAAAACTAGAACTTCTTGTGCATGCGGTTAACAACTTAACAGTTCAGCAACAGAGGATGGTGCCGCAGCCACAACACTCATTCTATCATCACGCTTCCGGTCCACTCGCTCTTCCGCCCGTATTCGATAGCTTCAGTCAGAACTATCAGCAAAGCGTCGCCGGCATGACAGCACAACAGCTTCAAGGTCTCCATCTACCACCGGGTCCATCACAAGCGAACACGCCCGTGGCATCAATGCACGGTCCAAATCTCGAAGACGATGTATAATATAAGGAGGAGCTTCTAATATAATCGATGCACATGCGGCAAGTAGATTAATTTGTATAATAAAAGTCGTAGCTAGTAAGTGAAGAGAGTGATAAAAGGAAAGTTCGTAGCTTAAGGTCTTTTGTTCATATCACGAGATGTTTTAATTGAATTTTAGTAAATCTTTTCGTCAAAACGTTCTTTATTCGATGCTGGAGATTGTCAATGACAGTCTTCGACAATGAAACAAAAAGCACAATGTGAATTTAAAATTTGATGAAGCTTATGCAAGAGGAAGATGAAGGAGGAGTTGTACATTGAGATTGAGATGAGCTGTCTTAAATAATCTAATTAGCGAGTAAGCGGTAGTTAATCGAAGGTGAATTAACTGAAATCATAGCAATTAGGAGCGTTTCTAAAGTCAAAACTCGTAGGTAAGTGAATCAAAACACATTTTTTCAAGCTTTGATAGTCGCGAGGCAAAACAGTTAGAGTAGAAATTAAACATCGACTATCATTAGTAAAATTAAGATGGACAAAAGTTCGGTTAATTCGCGAGCAAATTTTCTCATGCTGATAATTGTGATTCCATTTCTTTAATTAGAATTCGTTGTGCGACTTACGCTGGCGAATTAATATAAGCCACGTTCGCCGAAAACTTTCGATTTCCTCGATACACGAACACCAAACTTCTTCACCTTGTTTCTGTTACCGGTGAGTGTGAGACGCGATACAAAGTCATTTATTCTAAACGCTATTCGCGCTTAATATCAATCTAAAAGCAATAAATGGGAACCTTTCAAGAAATTATACAACGGCGTGTCGCATCTAAACGAAAATATTTTCATTTAATTACTTTTGTAAGCAACCCAGACGTTCTCGCCCCAGCTCGACTCGAGTGTTTCCCTTTAACTTCTCAATAAAAAAGTGAACCGTCAGGTTTCTTTCATGGAACATTAAGCACTTCGAGAACTTTCGGTTGCTGTTGCGCCGCCTATTTTTCCACATCACCGACCAGAAGCTTTCATGACTCACTGAATTTGATATTGTTGAATGCGTGAGGAAGAATCACGTTTCTTACACACTGCATAACACTTTGAACTTTTCAAAAAGCAAATATTATTCCTAGACTAATGCTGTGATCATCATGTATTACATTTCAATAAGTTGAACTACGTCTAAACGTTTTAGCATCGAAGCTCCTAGCCGAAGTCGAAAGAAAATTTTTGAGCGAAATGTCGTGAACATGGGAGTCTTGTCTCGTTAAACCGACGCTCAGGCCAGGACATATTCGCAAAGAACGTGGATGTTACGAATATTGTCGTGTAAGTGGAAACAAAAAATAATTTACGAACGTTTCCTTGACATAATCTCATCTGCCAGGAAAGGATGAACTTTGAATCCGGAAATTAGTTTTTGTCATAACTTTCGAATCAAACTTTTGCTGCACAGCAGAGCCGAGAAGCGACTTCAGTTCCTTGCATACTGCAGACTGAGAAAGCAAGCATTGCTGAAGAAGAGAAGCTTCATTATTAAGCTCAAATATCAAGTAGAACAAGTTTCTGAATTTCGTTTTTCCCCGAGCTTACCAAACCTCAGACATATCCGACAACAATCACTCAACATCTTTTTTTTGTGAATTTGACTTTTCCGTGACAGCCAGAGATGAGAGCTTTAAGCCCTCGAGTAATGTAAAATTGAAAAACAAATAAAGAACATTTCACGGGTCCAATCCTTTTGCCTATTTAGTGGAATTTTATGCAATCAAATCACGGATCCCCCGAAGGGAAAAATATATTTATAAAGACGTTTGATTTATGCTGAATCAGATTCTGCAGTTTCGTTTTCACGATCCAACGCATTGTGATGAGAGAAGAATAGCAAAGCGACACTTGAGGATTTGCTGTAAACGAATATGATGAAAAGTATCATTGTAGCAATGGTAACGCGAAACATATGGCACAGTTTTCTATTCGCAATGATACACGAGACGATTCCTCGCTGGATAAATATTTTCCCACTAGAATTGCAACCATTCGTGTTTCGTCTCATCGGGGAAAACTTTTGCTTGTATATTGCGTATACATAACATTCAAATTTGTGACGAGGCAGAGAGAACAGAAGTTAGAAATGGAGCATCCAACTCAGCGCAACTTGGAAATTGTATGAAGTAAACTCGTTTTTGAAGCATCGCGATTTCTATTCATTGAAAGTAACATTATAAGTAATTCAGTTAAGTTTCCGTGTAGGATTCCATTCTAGATATTGTAACAACTTCAAACTGAGCGGTATAGCCTGTTAAAAGTATCCCATTCGTCTGCTAATGATGACATTTCCGTTCTCGCTAAAGTTTTGCATAATATTCTGTTGCTCCTCTCTCCACCTTCAAGCTCACTTCACGCATCAGTTTTCCCCATTTTCTGTTTCATCGAATCGTTCCTCTTCTACAGGAACAGAACAAAAATCTTAACACGTTATCGAAGGAATAGTCTTAAAGCCTACCGTAGCGGCCTCTAAAAATCAATCTATATAAAATTTTCGCAATGTGTACATAGAAATAGATTGATTAAACGAACAATAGAATGAGATATTTTTTTTTTAATATTTAAAACTGAAGCGATGGCAAAGCTTTAAAAAGTATAAAGACAACTCCGTTGTAAGTAAAAGTTGTGTAAACTTAAACAAATTTGCGTTGAAGCTTTTAGTTAAGTCAACTGAGAAATATCAGCGAGCTGTTCACATCATTTTTGTCCTGAGTGCAACTCGCAAATCTTCAGTTGCTGTTGTTCTTCTGTTTAAACTTTAAATTCTCTTAGCGACTGGAATCTTGTCACTAGAAAAGCAAGAAAATTTATTCTTCCACGTTAACTAATTCTTAAACTTTGTTTCGAGCTTTTTTCAAAAGTTAGCGAATTGCGGCGGAAAAAAGTTTTGAAGGAAAATAATTATGCCAAGACGGAAGTGAATTTAACGAAATTCATAGTTATGCACATCTTTCTAGATTCTTTGCCTTTTTGATCAAAAATAATTAAAATCGACGAGAAGAAAAGAAAGTATTTTAAATGTACATTAAGAACTAAAAATCAACTTACGAATTGAATCAATAAAACAATCTTTAAACTAACAAAAAATGTTGTCGTGTCACTTTAGAGGTTTCAATGTAGAATTGATTCGACTTTTAATATTTTATCCTCGATTAACCCGATGGCTTCATCGTCACACGAGAAGAGTATCAACGAGCTCCCAAAAGATGAATCCACTCTGTCAATGCAGATTTATGACTGAATAAGTAACGAGATTTTTCATTAAGCTGCGACAGCGCATCTGAACATTGAGTTGCTGGCATTGATAAAATTCTTATCTTCTTTGTTTGCATGTTTGAGTGACTTCAACTAGAAATGAACAGCGTGAGTGGACGATGAGTTATTTATTTTAAATCAAAAGAAATACTACAACGCAGTTGACAGAAACTTCGTTCTTTTCTGTCAGTACGCATTGATTTCTCGATCACAGCTTTTTTGTCAGCTTTTCACTTTGCTAGAACAAAACAAGTTTACAGCAATTACCGATTTATAGTTGTAGCGCCGACTGAGATGTCTGACAGTTGTAATGGAATGTTTGACGGGATTAATTGTTAATGCGAGTTTTGGGAAGTTTAATTTGAGTTCTTCAGAACGTGCTTAATGAACCTCGCTTTGTCGAACAACCTTCGAACAACCCTCGTTGGTACCAAAAGTTGGGTTCATTAGAAATGAATCAAAACCGCATTTATAATTTATAAATCGTATTCAGATTTTCCAGCGAGATAAAACTTTGTGGCATTTTGTAAAAAAAATGTTTGTGTGACTAGTTATATGGCTTCGACCTTCAACTGTTAGGCTAATCATAGTCATTCTCCCAGGACGGAACACGCAAAAGTGATATTTCAGCCTTGCGTTCCGACGCTAAAAATAAAATTGCTCGTTCTAAGTCTCCAGGTCACTAGACAACACTTTCCGCTGCGAATGTTATGTTCTATTATGTCACGGCAGAGCGTACACTGCGATATCAATAAAAAGCGAGTGCTTTTGCTATTGATGATGATCCGGGCGTTGAAATGTTTTCTAGATTGACTTGCAGTGTTGAACGAGAAGCTTCCAGCTACCTCGATTTAATGTTCACCATCCAAGGCTGCAGAAAATTTCGTGCTCGAGGGTCTCGCATATCCAGCAACTGTTATCAAATTTCTAGCAACAAAAAAGCGGTGGAATACTTATGAAGAAAATGATTTCCAAATCAGCTGAAAGCGCGTTGAACATCGACGTCGCAGCTAAGCAGGAAAGAAAGGTCAAAATGAACTTGGCGATGCTAATTTGGGGATATTTTGAAGACATCGCCTTTGAAGTAGTGCTTGAACGAATCTTCATCCGCTCTCTACTCGATCGATGTTGTTCTGTTCCGAACAGTTTCAGAATGCATTCACATGAAAAAGAAATCCTGGAGCGAGCAATCAAATTAACAATAAGTCAAAAGATTGATGGAGGAGTGTATGATTACTGCTGAAAACAATGAGGAAAGCTGGGAAATGTTGAATAATAAATCTTTTTCATCATTTATTTACGCTCATGAATATTGAAATCATGAAGTCTGCGAAAAGGAAGAGAAATTGTGAATCTTCTCGGAAGCGTGGGAGTAATGGAACAGAGCCATCTCGACAGCTCTGTGTCTTGTACAGGTTATGAATTAGACCCAAAGTCGGTGGTGGACCTTTAAGAGACCAAAGTGATTCGATTGAGGAGATTGTTTACCCGTCTTGCTTGGGGTCCGACCAGCCTCCTCGTCCGAGAATAAATGTATCGAGCCCGTAGCGTAATGCTTTCACAAGCCTTGATCATTTGCTGAGAAAGTCCTTTGTGAATCATTTATCCGGTGAATCTTTCATGTTAAAACGACAAAATGACATCAGGTTGATGAGAGCCCGACGAGACGAAATAAGTTCGACTCCTCGGGGCATCAGCTAACAATAACAAAGACGGCCTCAAGTGCGCCCTTAATTTCAAGTCTCCGTTGCCTTCAAAAGCAAAATTTCATTCCAGTGAAAGCTTTAACAATTCTTGATGGAGTTGAGTTTTGTTGTAGCTCATATTGCCCGATAAGCCTCAGAAGCTTTATTTATTTCAGGAAATTGCAGAAATTCAATATCAACACCGCATCAACATCCCTGAAGCTGGCTCAACCCACGCAGCATTTGGTAATTGATCTGGTATTGAAGATTTCGATTCATTCAATCATTCATGAAGCAGGAATTTTCCGCAAGTTGAATCGGTTGCAGTTCTATTTAACTTCACTGTAGCAGATTTAAACGCTCACAGTGGCGAAATATTTCGGTAAATTTACGAGCGCTCCAGATAAACTCACAGCGAGTCTGCTTTAAATTAAATGTAAAGCTGCAGAATTATTTACGCTATTTATGCTGCCAGCAGTTGCAATCAGAGGTTGAATTTAGACATTTTTTAAACCCTAAAGCTAAAGTCTAAAGTACCAAATTTTTAAAAACCTAAAGCTAAAGCTATAGCTAAAATCAAAATTTTCAAATCCCTATAGCTATAGCTAAAGTCTAAAGAAAGTCTAAAGTCGAAGAAATAATCAAAGTGCCCTTTATTCCGTTTATAAGCCATTTGCGTGAATTTTTTGTTGAAGCGAAGTAGCAAGATCGACTCAAGAAGCTCTGGTGCCATTCTGCTGCGCTTATCGGTGAAGACGATTTTCAAATGAGAAAGAGTCGCTCAACTGAGACTTCTGTCCCTGGAACTGCCATGACGTCAAGAGCAATGCTGCTGAGCAGTGGAAATTCACGACATTTTAAGAGCCGAATCCAATGCAACTCTGTTTGCATTTAAGGTCCCAATCTAGCTTTTCGTAAGCAGCAAACTCGCCATTGAATTGCGAAAAGTTTTCATTGAAAACCCATTGACTCTGTCCTAAGATTTCCTACCGAGATTGATTTAATGCATTCGCCTATAAGCGTGAAGCGGTGACTCGCTCATTCTCTTAGACATTTTTTCGATTTGAAATTTTCAATTTTACTTTTCAAGCAGTTTCTGTCAACTTTTTTGCATGATGATGCGTTTGATTTTAGGATCTGTTTTTTGATTTTTCTATAACGGAATAACACTTGAGACTTTAGACTTTTTTAAAATCCTAAAGTTAAAGCGAAAGTGAAAGTAGCAAAACTTGAAAAGTCTAAAGTTAAAGCTAAAGTCTAAAGCCGAAAAACGCGAAAAAAAGCCTAAAGTCTAAAGTTAAAAGCTAAAGTTTAAACTTTAAATTCAACCTCTGGTTGCAATTCACTTTTTGAAGCTCCTTCCGTTCAATGTTTCCGATGGTAACGAAATGCGGGCGTTCGCTGTTGCTCTGCCCGTGCTCAAAGAATTCACCGGCGAGCACGGAGCACTAACAGAAATGTGTTTATTCTCGTTTACATTCCCTCGCCTTTAATCTTCATTGCATTTAATCACGCAAAAACCTTAAAACCTTGGTTGAGGAATTGCTTCTCGGTGAGTTCGGAACTGTTGCTAGTTAATACTTTGAGGAGCTTTAGAAGCTCAGATTAGCCGCAACTTCGCTTGATGTTCGACACTGTGCTGTGAAATGTTGAAAACTGTGCGGGATAACTTATTTATTAAAATAATGAATGCGTACTGATCTCAATTTATACATAAAACAAAAGCTGGCATGATAGAAACAACAATGGAAATCGAATTGCTTCAATAATAATTTTTGCCCCGAAATATTATCGGGAGTCAAACGATGCGGATTCATATGAGAAACATACATTTAAAGCTTTGTATAAATATTGCAGTTGCCTAAGGGAAGTTCGAGGGATGAAATCACAGAACCCTAAAATTCCGCGAAAAGCTCTTCTGTTAAAGCTCAGTGCTTTAGTCGGAAGCTCGTTGATCTCCTACTGAAAATTCTTCACACAATCGCGTCACCGATTGCGTTTTGCCCTGCTCCACCCCACCAAACAATAATAAAACTGATTAAACTTTAAACGAACTCATGTGGAACAACAGCGGATCGTTACAAGCTTCAATTTCATTTTGTATTCGGGCATGCAATAAAATTTTAAGTTACACTTTTATGGTCACATTCTTGTACATCATTGATTGAATTGAATAAATATTAAATATTTAAAACGAATGTTCAATCATCCCATGGCATATGGCGCTTTTTTGTGAGTGTTCACGAACACAATACCTTCGGCTCTACAGATGGAAAGCGAGAATCAATAAAGGAGAAAAGTCATTGAATCAAAATGAAAACAAGAAGTCAAATCGACATACTTTCGTTCGCAATGCTCGCCCATCTTCACCCGCTCCAGCCCAAGCTTGCTCCGTACAGTCTCCTTCAGATTGCACCATCCGAACACGTATTGGAAGTAGCTCTCGCACCGAAAGCCGTAAAAACCAACAGCGCTATTTATAGACTCAGCGAAGTATTCTTCGTTAGCACGTTACCGGGAAGGGGAAAAAGAGAGAGCGAGAGAGAGGAATAAGTTTATTTTTGCCCGGTGGCCACTTAATTATTGAACTTTCTCAAGCAATTAAAAGTTGGAACTTTGAGGTGTGCAAGTCACCAATCATTAATTGCTCTATCAAGAAGAATAATTTAATTACCAAGCGCCATCATGTGCGAACTGGATGAATGAGAATTAAGTGTCATAATTGAACTACTAGAGATTTCACGTCACTTACCATAAATTTTCATCTGTAAAGTAAAGCAAGAAGGTGTTGATGTTAGTTCATGAAACGAGGAAAACGGGAGAGAAAAAGTTCAAGTTTGTAGTGGAGAGACCGGTTGCAGTTGCACTGATGCAACCATCAATTGAATGCCTCACTTTTTGCCTTGGTGCATGCCGGCTATGGAATGAAAGAGAAGAGAGCGTCGGTAAGCGTTTACAACGTGAACATTTCTTTTGATTTTCGGTTAGTCAATTGACGTGCTTGCTTCGCGTAATTAACCTGAAACTGGCCGTTGTTCATAAAGAAATCGACCGTTCCGCAAGATTCTAGCTTCCCATACACGCCTGAGTTTGTGTGGATTACATCAACAAAATGCCTGCAAACATAAAATCAATGTTAAGCCAAGCAGTGAGCTCTTTAATGCGCCAGCTACCCATCTGATGAATCAAGCTTCCAGTGCTGTCGTGCGGTTGCAAAGAACGGCAAAGCCGGATCTAATCCTAAATGAATTATCGAATCTTAGCATCACCCGTAAGCGATATCTCCTTGCACATCTAAATTTCATTACCTGTGATTCGGTCGAATTTGACCCCTAAAGACTTCTCGATGGTGTTGCCTGCCGCACGACGAAAATAAAAGTCAATCCAATGAGCCATAAATTAAATTGAGTTATTATCTATTTATCTACGTACTAGCGAATGATGCCACATGAGCTCCGAGCGAGAAGCCAATGACATGGACGTTCGATGCTTTAAAGCCTTCATTGTTCTCCTCCATCCCAAGTAAAAATTGAGCTGTGCATTCGCCAGCCTGCTTTGTATTAATGGCAGCCGACGGATAGCCTAAGGTTGATTGCACACAACAGTGAAGAAGACAAGATGAGAAGAGGGAAAGGTAAAGCGATGCAAAATCAATAAACCTCCTCAGATAATATCTACGTACAGGGCAGTTTTGCCAAGCGGCTCCAATCGACCACTATAACCATCGTATTTCGATTCCTTAAGTATGCTGTAAAGATAAAAGTAGCACGATGAGTTTCGTGATGGGTCGATAAGGAATGTGCGTAGAACTGATCGAGGCTCACGAGGGAAAGGAGCAAGAATATGTTGACAAGATTCCACCATGAATCCCACGACGATGCCTTGTGCTGCTTGGGTGAAGGTTTTTCATGAACGGTTCCGCTAAAAGGTTTAAGGTGTAAGACAAGGAAGCGTCTTGCGTCAGACGTCTTCAAGGAAAACCTTGTGGGAATTAAAATCTCTCGTTGGGTCGAGGAAGACTTCTTTCGAAACTTTAATCCTCCAAATAAATTGACGGTGGCTCGGGCGCAAACCTTTCGCTTGAACAACGGAATTCATGTTTCGATTAAAATTAAAAGGTATCTTGAAGAAACGAGAGGGAATCTCCTCATCACAATCAATCAGTGGAATCGAGGCGATGAAATCAAAAGGTTAAGCAGCAGCAATTAGAGTGTAATCTTGCAAATTGATACTTAGTCGTTGCACTTGCAAGTTTCGTCTCTCACTCGTCGCGTCGAGAAACGAATTAATCTCCAAGCTTGCTCGCTAAAAATGTATGTCTTGAGAGAGTTTCGCAAGCGATGCAGGTTTGGTCGACTGCACGAGCAGGAGTTTGCAAAATTATGAATTTTTATGACAACGGAACGACTCAGTCTACCTTTTCGGATTTGCTTGGAGCCATTGAAGTCCAAGTGCCCGCCATACCCGTGAATTATCATTTTGAAGCTCTTCGTCGTGGTCTCGTTCACCTCAAGTGGGAGGATTGGCGTTAGATTATCGAGCAAAACTGGTTCTTCGTCAGGATTTTCGCTCGTGAATAGAAAGAATTGAATTGAGTTATTGGCGCATGGCTCGAGGAATTGAAGAAAACAAGGGCCAACTTCAAACTCCCTGGTGAAAATCTCACTGACTTGTCTCATGATAGTCAGCGCGAGCACTAGGAATAATTTATTTTCCACAACAGCGTGCCTCATGTTTTGCTCTCTCCACCACTTTCACCACAGATATTTTCACGCGCGGCTAATTTCTCCACACTCTCTTTTCACCGAAGCTTTTTCGCTTTATATCAACTCTAGACACAAATCCTTTCGTTTTCTTTGGTCGCGACGACGATCGACGGCTCGCTTCTGATTGACTGAGTAACGCGTCGTACACTGCTCACTCTTCGGCTAGCTCGAGCTCGCACAATGTTAAATTTGCAGTTTATTGGTGGTAAGGCGATTGAATTTCGCCAGCTCCAAACGCTAAAACCATTTCACATTGCCTAGTATGAAAATGACACAGTTCAGCTCGCTTTTAGTTTATATATTTTATTCACTCTCAGTTTTACTATGCGTCAACACAGAAACATTCGTTTTTCACTCTCCATGGCTTTTCAATTAAAAGAAAGATACCGCGATACGAGTGCAACGAAAAGTGCTCGCGGAAATGCATGCAAGTCTCAGTGTGTGGAGGTTGATGGGGGAAAGAGGTTTTTTGTCTGTCAAGGTTCAATGTTAATCATTTGGTTAGCTGGTTTGTAGCGGTAATATTAGATAACTTTTGCGTTCAATTAAAAGCATTCCCGTGAGGTTTGAAAGGTTAAATATCTATTAGCTGAGTTAGCATTGAGTGATCCAATTTCAGATAGGGATTCGTTCAACAGCGGTGTCGTCAAAAAACCGGAATGAATCATCTAATTGTTCTCTCGTTCTCAAGTCGACGCATCTACGATAACTGAGAGCATAATCTTTGGATCAACAAGAATTAACGCTATACCTGCGAAGCTCCTTGAAAGCTTTTTAAAGCTCCCAATCATTTGAGTTGATTGTAACTTGAGGTAAGACGTTATCTTATTTAATTAAGATCCTTGCTCTCGCTTTCACATGACAACTTTACCGTTTCTACCATCAGAGAATCCTTGATTTTCTCATTCAAAACGAGGACAGAACTTGAAGCGTTTGAACAGGTTAAAAGCTTTATCCTGTCACATCAGCTCGCGTAATTAACGAGCAACAAAAGAATATTTATCACGACACGATAATAATTCAATGAGAAGCGAAATATTTCCGCACGCTATCAACAATCTATTTTAATTATGCTGGCGGTCTCAATGTTCTCTCTCTTGATAGTTTCAAGCTTGAAACTCGTAATATGCTAATGGGGCGAGCGACTTTTGCTCCTCCGGGCCTCGCTGAAAGAAATTAAAACATTCCGAACGTTTCATTTGTTTCCGTTAAGATAGCTCAAACACGAATGTGTAGACTACGACGAACTATTTTCGGAACTCTTTGGTGTTCTGTCCAAGAATGAGCTGAAAGTCCCGGGAATGCACTTTGATGCTGTGCGATGTTGTTTTATCCGCTCGACAAAGTGCCATCACATTCGCCCGACCTTTGCCTCAATCGATTTTGCACAGAGCTCGGTCAGCTGGATAGAAAGAGACTTGGCGATTCAGTTTCATGTAATCGCACGTTAGCAATGCGAGGTTCGTTCAACGAACGACAACATAAAGAACGAAAGTTTATGACAGCGACAAGCATATGTACAACAGTGAGTGGATCGACAAATTACTTGGCGCTGACCGAAAGCAGAAGCAGAGTTGAATTTTTATGAATGAAACTGCATTGGGGTGAAAATTTGCATGGAATTTCGACTCTGAGAAATAATTTACGGCCAGTAAAGCTCTTTCTTTATTGACAGATTTACCGTTTAGTGCGCCGTTATGCTAATAAAATAATTGCAATAAATATTATTTTTATTTCTTTTGTTCAACTTAACACTAAAAGGTTCGAAGAGCTTCATAGAGCCCGGCGCTTCGATTACATCTAAATTGTACTTTGAGCATTCTCACTTCGCTTAGCCTAAGGATCGACAGCGTTTACTTTCCTTATGCGACTCGCAGCTCAATCGTCGTCGGGCAGGTCGCAAATCTCCTCACGTAATTCAGATCATCGAAAAGGTTGACGCGCTAAGGAAAGTTATATCAACTCATTCCACTCGGGCGACTCTAAACAGCAACGTTTATCGCCAATTTCATCGTCGCTTTTCGGACAGAAAGGCGGCTCGGACCCCTTTACACAGAACGACCCGCTAGCACTAAAAAAAGATCGAGAGAAACAAACAAAGTGAATTAATAACAATCGAACGTCAGTCGAAAGCTTATTCAAATCACGTCTTAGGCGTTGACTGTCCCATCGGAATTCCATAATTGAGAGCAAACCCGTAACGGCTTTTCCCTTTGCGATCGGGCTTCGGCAACGGTGAGAGATTAACACCTGACGGGCATTTCCGAAGGCACGGCTCGGCGATGATTTCGCTGCTATCAAATACCGATTGTGCTAGATAGCAGATTGACCAGATGTGCGAGCAAAGGTTCACGTTTGTCGTGTTTGAGCAGAACGGCTGCCTGCAAAAGTTCATTTCAACTGTCATAGCCTGATGGAGGAAATAATTTCGTTCGCACCTTCGGCCACCATTCACGCAGAAGTCAATGTGCCCGACGCGCCCGCCTTCGCCATAATATCCAGCGTTGGTGTGAATGACCTGCACGGATCTCGCATCTCCTGTATCCAAGCGATTTTGATTGCCGGGTCTGATGAGTGGACGAGCTGGATCAAGTGCAATGATTCGCTCAAGACGGAAGTTGAGGTGATTTGACATTAGTCCACAAATATGTGCGCTAAAGAATTCTCGAGCTGGTAAATGAACAAGTTCGAATGATTAAACTCACCCCAGCGAATGTCCCACACAAGTTGTCTTCTCTGGGCTCAAGCCGGAATTTCTCAAGAATGTGAAGCTCTTCGCAACGCAATGCGCAACTGTTTTGATGTTGTGAACCGCAGCCACACTGTCGATGAGTGGTTAATTATTGTTTTCCAATTACCTTCACGTTTGCACTCACTAGCAAGGCGGCGGGCTAAGAGTCGACCAGTCAACCACGAAAACGTTATACTCTCCTTGGGTCAAATATGCATCACGTAAAACAACCATTGGTAGGATGTCATCGCCACCTGCATAGCCGTGGATGAGAATTATGTTCTCTTTGCTGCTGTTCCACGCGCTCATTCGAAGCCAATTCGCTTCATCAGGTTCAAGCTGTAAAAGGAAAATGTTCAGTTGACTAAGTGAGCGCTTCGCTCGTCCGAATCGCAAGTCTTCTCTTAAACATCAGCAGCATAATCTTGCGAGCGCATTTCAAGGTCTCTAAGCCGCTTGCATCAAAGTCGTGGCATAATCTGCAGCACGTTTTTCATAACTTAACATTGAACATTGTCTCGACTTGCATAAGCACAGACTGAATGATGACGTCGCCGCTTCTTGCCAACATACCGGTTGCTTAATTACGGTACTTTTCGCGCGTAACACTCATTATTGAGAATTCAAGTTCGCGCTGCATTTTTGCACTCGACTTACATCGAGCCAAGGTCGAATACTCACCGATAACTTGCCGCGATTCTTTCCGTTGCTGCTCGTGTAAAGAATCACATTGATGTCGGGGTCGGGGCAGATATCTCTCTCATTGCCGTACTTCCACTTGCAATCGTCTCGCGTCGTGTTGAACACTGAAGGGTTGCCAAGGTAAAGGGCTTGATTTATGATGTTCTGAGCGTTTGAGTCTGATGAAGAACGATGGGAAGAAACGATAAAGTTTTCGTTTTGAAAATAAACTTGAGTGCAAAGTTTCACTCAATAAATTTCTCTTGGGCTAAGTGAAAAGCCTCGTCTGGCACGAAGCCAACAGATTTGCGGAAGATTTCACCAGGCCTCAAGCCATCGGTTCCGAAAAGTAAATGAATGCAAATTGGTTTGACTTTCCACTTTGCTGCTTTCAAAGAGAACTCAAACCCCAACACAAGCCAAAAGTCACACTGGTCAGAACTTTGAGACTCACAGATGAACACTATGAAGCTACCAACGAAGCTTCCCACCATCAACTTTATCAGGATCATCGCAAATTAATTCGTAAACTTTTTGGTTTTAAATATTTTTTCTAAGAACTTTGCTGTCAGACACCCGAAGCTGTTAGCACTAAACTTTATTCACAGGTTGAACAAACTCGAAGCCCGAGACACGAGAAGATCTTCTTGTTAACCGCTCGCTTGCTGCTGATCGAGTGATATAATGGACAAATGCGATAAATAGTTTTATACTGCGACAAGCGCTGAAGCTGAAAAGCTCGTAACCGCGAAAATGTTTGGCTCGCAATCGAAGCGAGCAATAATTATAATTCTTAAAGCGATTGCTATCGATGGTGTGAGGCGATTGAGTTCAGCCCAATGAAGTTCTGGATTCTATTGTGACGGCAGCTCACGATAAACCCTTTCGAGTTAACAAACTCATTACTCACACGTACGCAGTTTTCATTCATATTCTAATCTCATAAACCGCAGCTCGTCGCAATGCTAACGGTTCTCTTAAGCTTTTCTCTCTCTCGCATTTCCCAATTGATAAATTCCGAACGAAATTCTCGGTAGAGTTTTCCGAAACACTCCACCGCATTGACAAACATTAGCCCGAAACTAAATCGTGCCACCTCCGGAAAATCAGTTTGCTAATGAAACGCAAAATCCACAAAACCGGCAGTTTGAGTGAAAAATTATGATTTGCATTGCCCGGAGCAACGGTGCAAACATTTTAAGCTTTCCGTTTATAATTAATTTTCGCTGTATTTGCTCGAGAAGCTGTTGACTTTTTTGATGGGAACTTGATTCTGTTGGTTCTTTCTATACGGAAAGCAAAGTCGATTTCGGAAATTTGTTGCATTCGATTCATTTGATCTGTTCACGGTTGCATGAGAATTTTTACCGATGATTTGTTATGAGTGAAACAACCGTGAGAAGAAAATGAACTTTCCAAGGGTTGTGGAAACAAACAAAGTTGACACAGTTTGCGGGGAAGTAGGGATTATCAAAAAGTTTCCTGTAGCGCGTTTATCACAGAGTTTCTAACGAATAGAACTGAACTTCAGGTTGATTCGTAGTGGTTGACGGTTGATAATTCAACACGTGTTTCATTCGAAACAGCGGCAATTCAGAGCTTTTGCCAGATATGGAATCCAGAAAAAGTTTCCTGATTATCTAAGCTTTCGTCGAGCTCCTGAGGGGCTATGATGACTAACTTATCGTCCAGCTCAAGGTCAAGCCGACCTGCGTTTCCTTTTCCAAGCTGAACTGAAAACTCAGTTGCTCTTCTGCCTCGCTGACTTAATCTATCCGCGCTCACGCAATAAAACAGAACGACAGGATAATTTTGACAGAATTTCCTTTTGAGTCTTTCCACGCGTTTCGTCAATTAACCATTCTAACAACTTCATCTTCTTTAAGAGTGTCGAACAAATTGCGAAACTCATCATCGTAAAAATGCTCACGAAACGAAAGGTTTTTTGAATTTGGAGAGAAGGAAAGTCGTCTTCTTGATTTATCGAGGGTCAGTTCTCGTCCACCAGCAACAATTGAGCTGTTACCCTTCGTCTCGTGCCGCATGCTAAACTAATTATTTCCCTAAGTCAGTTCCAATCTGTTGCACGAGCCAAAGTTCGCTCGGTAATCGATAAGTGATTTATCGTCCTCTTCATGCCTCGAACGTTCGTCGAGCCATTTAATTTTCGACCCGATGAGTATCTCAGTTTAACATAAATTACCTCGACAAAAGAAAACAAAAAGTGCTCCGTTAATCTTGATGGAAACATTTTTATGTCGCCGCCAACTCTCCGATTTGCATCTGAAAAAGGAATTTTAATGTGATGGAAAGCGAAAGTTCTTTTTCTGCCAAAACATTTTCATTGTTGGAAGCGACAAAAAACCTGTTGCGTCACCACAACAAATTCACTGCATTGAATGAAAAGTTTCCACAGACTTGTTATTAATGAAGTAATTCATTTGTCGTGTTCGGTCGTTCTTTCACCAGAAGAATAAATTTTATTTTGACGTTTTCAATTAGTTACAGACACCAAGAGGAACCAAAAGGCTAGATTTGAGTCAGTAGAATGGTTTGGAAATGAGAATGATTGATCAAGTCAACGCTAGAATCATCAGAGATGTCCGGCCCGTTTGGGTTTTTGGGCAACTCGTCATATGCGGAAGTCGAATCTAAATCGATTCGCTCCATTGCTAGCTGTTGACTTGACGGGGAAGTTGTGCAGCATACGAGCTTGTATCTGCACGATGCTTAACCTCATCCGCCGCTCATCGGAGTGCAGACATCGGACATCCTTCCTATCCTTCCGACTCGTCTCTCCGCTGGTCTTGGACTGGAAGTTGAAGGAAATTAGTTTCTGTAGTAGAATTTGAAGTACTTCAATCTTACCCGCCTCTGGGTCCTCCCGGTCCACCACCAGGGCCTCCGCCACCACTTCCCCCACGGTAGTCACGAGTGTACTTCGATCCAGACTTGTTCACGTTCTCTCCAAAAAGTGTTTTGAAGCTGCAAGGTTTGCAAAGTTAGTTCGATGGTCTGAGTGAAAGCTTCGCTCTTACAAATAAACGAGAAAGTCCCAGAATGCGATGAAGAACAGCGCGATTCTCCTGAAGAACGGTGGATTTACGCCGATCGAACCATCTGGAAGATTTCACAACGTCCACATCAGTAATTGCAGTCAATGTGATTATCCTGCATAACTTACCGCTTGCCACGTATGGCATTTTGATCAGCTGGTGCTCCTCAGCTGTCTTTGTCTATTAAATATAATTTTGAGCCACCTGAGATAGCGTAAAAATAGCTAATTCTAAGAAAAACAATCGCGAAGTTATTTTAATTGTCTCAGATGTTAATCAAAACCGCTCAACAGCCCAAAACGTCCGCGGTAAATTCAAATGTGTCGCCGCTAGATTCAAAAACTGGAAAGTCGTTAAAAATTTATTGCCCACAATTCAACGATTTTCAAATGGTCAGAAGATCAAATACTCGCGCTGATTGTTCTTCATGTAATAATTCTTCAAATGCGAAATCTGATGGTACTTCGAGCCTTTCTCTCGGTATTTCACTGCGAGGAAGTTGTCCTTTGCTTCGTGCACGTGAGGTAAAAACACTGTTTTCATTATCTCGTCTTGATCGCGGTAATTTTTAAGATAAACTTGCTGTCGAGAGATTCAAAAATCTTGACGTGAATTACACTATAAGCTGAAACTTGTCTTCGTACTATATGTATCGACTTTCCTTTTCGATTTTGCTTTCGGCAGGGCGAGAGAGAGAAATTTGAAATAAAAATTTCGGCTTCAAAATCGAGCAGATCAAAAATGGAATTTAGAAAGAAAATTCAGACCACAAATCCCTCTGTTTTGATCTTTTGTAAATAGAATGGAAGATCGGGAATCATTTTCGTTTGAAATTACTTTCGCTGCGCTGAAAGAATCCAAGCGACCAGAGAGCTAATGTTTAGATTAAAAGCTTGAAAGCTTTCAGTCGAAAATCGCTTCTACGCAGTTCGATAAACATTTTACGAGTTTATGATTCTTTTGTTCGATATTAAGCCGCTGAATAAATAACGCACGTGTCAGTAGCTTCTTTTTCAGTAGCTAAGCTCTTCAGGTTTGTTTTGATCAACACAATCCATTGACTTCGGGAGGCGTATGGTCTTATTCAAATAATTTTTGATCGTCCAAATAAACGCTTCCATTTAAACTTAAGTATAAATCTTTTATGATTCTTTTATTCTCGATTTAAATACTGTTACAGTACAAATGAAATAAATGCAAATCTAAATTCATGAATACAAGAATGTTTGATCACATCTCGAGCACAGTTTAAACTTTTTAGTCGATCGATTGTGGGTGGTGAAGTACGTGAATAGTGCGTGGGTGAGAGAGCGTCTTAGTAAAAGCTTCCTTTGATCTGCTCGTAATCGCTGCAGAGGCCATCGTAATAGTAATGTCTTCCCGTTGTGCAGCCTGACGTCGGCTTACCGCGTTTGTAAACAGGCAATGTAAATACATTCGTCCACGAATAATTGCAGGCCAAGACGTGAACTTTGTAGCTGTAGTTGTTCATCCATTGTGAGAACTTCACAAGGCCACAGCCGACTGGAAATCAATTTTTAAAGAATTCAGTTTAATTGATTGTCTTCATTTAGATGTCCATTCACACCTTTGCTTTGCTTGTCGTTCACCATCAACGTAAAATGTCCGACAGGCGGACCGCCAGCACGGTAAAAGGAGTCAATAATGGAGGGATTTGCGTCGGAATGCTCGATGTACCACTCGGTGGTGAAGTTCCTAATGGCCCAGTCGATCGTGTGTTCATCCAACAACCAACCCATTGCGAGATTCTGGCCGGCGAACGCAAACGTTCTCGTGTTGCGGCACTTAATGAAAGAATAGAGTTGATTAATTGGACTCGTCAAATCGGCTGATCACTCAATTACCTTGTCATGCTCGATTTCACAGCTCATCGCATTGAGCTTCGCCAAATTAGCGAGTTCATCATCCCATTTTAGCGGGCCCATCCTCGAAGCTGCTGGAAATCCCGGCGTCCGTCCGGCGGCGGTCGTCGAACGGAATTGATTGTGCAAGTGGAGAAGTAATCGCTTCTGGTAATCGTCGAGTTCAACGATATAGGCGTCTGACGGACACTTACTGCCAAACGTTCCCTTGTTGATGCAGCCAATGTGTTTCTTGTTCCGGGGACACAACGATGGATCACAGTAGTTGTAGTAGTCGGCGATTTCATTTTGTGAGTACTGCTTAGCGTTGCAGGATTCGTTGGTCAGGTAAAGAACCGCGATGACGGTGAATGCTGAAGGCGAAGAATAGAACGATCAACGTTAGAATTGTAAGCTGAGAGGCGAACAATTATTATTAAATTAAGATCGATCGGTTGTGTTTAAGGAGTGTTTATAGGCGTTGCCGGTGAAAAAAAGAACGGAGGCAATGGGAGCCCGAGCAAACCACTTATGAATTTTGATACGAAACAACTTCTAGCGCGAGAGAATCTCGTCGATAAGATCGAAATCCACATGAAGTCGTCTTTCCACCGGTTCTCAAGACTTGCGTAATCATGTAACGAGCTTTTTGATAATGTCACCTCGACCAAGAAAAGAATCAGTAAATACCAAATGCGCGCATCGGAACACACAAAACCCTCCAGCTCAAACTAGATCTCTACTGCTTAACCCATCCGAAATTAACCATCGATCACTCAATGGAAACCTTGACAATGAATATTTTCTTCTTACGAGCTTGTTGGCGCTCGAGAAGCAATGTAAATTCCATTAGCAAACAGGCGCACAAAAGCTTTTGTAGTTTCCTTGTTTACATTTGACACAATCCTTGACCTCAGCGACTGATGTTCTAACGAGAATATAAACGATCCCGTCTGCCGTTCGCTGTTTATAATTAGCGAGCGGCTCTCGCCTCACAAGTCGTCGTGCGAAGAGAAGAAACTGTTCTCGACACACACTCGTGAGTCGGAAACCGACAGGCGATTGAATATGAAAATGAAAGTAAAGATGTCAAGTGATCCGCGTTGATCGTTCACGATTGTTTTTTGTGCGAATGTTCACCTCATAGCACGATCAAAGAATCGTTAACATTTTATGACATGGGAATGCATTGTAGAATCTAAGTGGCGAGGTATCAACGTCTTGTTTATGAAGGAAATGATTTATGGCAGCACGTGAAGCAAATGAATTCACCATTAAGCTAATTTGTCGTGCTTGATTTAATCGGCGAGTAGCTAACGAATACTTTGTAGAATGAAGAAGCACGAGTTAATCACTTCGATGATTAATTCGAAATTCACTTTACGATCGCAACCGCCTGCCACCGTTGGCAATCTCGTGCATGAAAGCTCACGACAACAATCCATAAAACTGCAATTAACTCTTTTGACATTTGCTGACACTGGCCAGTGAAATATCAAAAGTTGATCGAGGGAGTTTTGCGCTGTCCAACCGTTGAAATTGTTCAAAGCTAGACGCCACAATGATGATAAGTAAATAACTCAATTTGCCTCCATCAAACATCTCTCACTACATTCACTGAATTTCCACCAAACGGTATCGTCAAGAAATCTTTTTATTCGAGTGTAAACTTACTGAATTTCAAGTCAAACATTGCGGGCCTTTTCAAAGACGACTCAAAGTATTTACTCGAAGATTATTTGAAACCGAATAATTGCACAAGAAAAGTCACACAAATTAAGATTTTTTCTGACTTCCCGGAGCGGCAAAAATCGAACTTCTCGCGTCAAAAGCTGTGTCCCCAACTAAGAAGTGTAAATCATCATGCTGAATATTTAAAGATTTTCTCACCGATCGTCGATGAGAAGATGATGTTGCCGTTTTGCGTTCGTTTCTTCGGCGGAGATCGCTGTAAAGGAGCGGAGAGAATTCTCAGATTTCACAAGTTTCGTCGACTCCAAGAGACTTCGATGCCCGCAGAAACCGTTCCATCCGAGAGCAGAATCTCCGGCCACCTCGATAAGTTTTCACAGACATCGTGGAGCGATAAAATTCTATCTGATAATTTCGCTCCACGCCACAGAATGAATATTAAAGATGTTCTCTAATTGGTTTCGGATCGAGCTTAGTCGATTAAGTCAGGTTATAATGATGTCAGGTTTCTATTGATAACCAATTCATTGTGAAACTGAAACCATCGGCTTGACAAGACGATGAAAAATCTTAGGTGCAGTGGCGTCGATTAGAACGAGGAGCTTCAAGGTACTTCACCTGAGACGATTGTAGCGCAAGCCTTTGGCTTATTGGAAATGACGAATCGTTTAGCTTTCTGATGTCTTAACCAGCGATCGTCACTGCGCTCGTAAAACCTGTATATTTCTGAAAATATTCTCTATGCCCAATAAGAACTTTAAACTTCTACTGTCCTCAACTGACTCGACTAGGCTTCAGTGAGATAGTGTGATACTAAGTCTGCATCGGTAATTAACTAGAATGGGAAATTTATTCAAATCGGCATCAACTTGAAGTTTCCGGCACGCAATAAATTTTCCGATGTAACCGAAGAACCAGTTCGAGGACGCTACTGAGCTTTTGAGTCGTTCGACTTTCTCGCGCGAGGCAAACGATCGAGAAGGGAAATAGAGTGATTCGAACTCTTTTTCGGCGCGATCTTTCTCCTATCAGTTAGGGACGATCAAAGTGGAAAAGCGAGTTTCTCGAAATTTATAATCGAGGCGAGGCTGGAGATAGCCCTGCTTAAGGCAGAATTATTTTACAGCGTTCACGTGAACAGGAACCGAACGCAAGACCTTTAACTTTGATGGCGATTCAAGTTTTCATCGGCAAACTCTCCTGAAGTAAGAAACCATTATCGGCACTGAAACCTGTTCTTAAGCTAAGTCTGCTCAGTGTTTGGTTTAGTGAATGAATATTTCACCAGCTGGCGTAGAATAAATTGACGCAAAAGCTTTACTTTATGGACGTCCGCGAAAATCTCCAGAAAACAATGTTTGCTGCCTTTCGCTTCACTCGCGGGAGTTTCTCGATAAAGTGAATTTATTGGCTGAGGTGATTTGCGATTAAGTTATAATTGGAGAATTGCAAGTTTAACGAACCGCAAACGAGTTCTTCGGACAGGCGACGGTGACTCATGTTGACCTGCATGCGATCCGATGCCGAAAAGTCTTCGCGTCGTAAACAGAGGGCCACGTGCAAATATTTGTCACACAAATGCGTCATGCAGGCTTCTTGTTTTGATTTATGTTCCTCGAACTCCACTCCGCATTCGACAGCGGGTCCATCAGAGCGATCGAGTATTTGCATTTTACGATGAGCTCCGACAGCGAGATTTACCGCAGAAGTCGCTGACTTGCTTTATTGATGGTCAAGGGAAATCCATAAAACCTCGAAAATATTGAGCGAGAACTCTCGAGTCTCTAGTTAATAACAACAAGCGATCGAGACGAGATTTAATGACTTCGCGTACATTCTGAATTCTAATTATTGATTCAAATACTCGCACGCGATTACCGATGAAGTAATGAATGAAATTCGATTGTGAATGGATGACTGTTGTGAGATATTTCGCGGGTGATGGCAACAATCAACAGCAAAGACTCGTAAACATTTTCAAACCTCAACGACGTCATCACGGCAATTTTCTTTTCACTTATTCCAGTTTGGCTTCTTCTCGTTGTAAAATTTTCGTCGGCCGAAGAAATTGGGTTGATCGAAGCCAGTGGCGATGAGCTTGTAACGAGTTCGATCGAGGATGAGTATTGTGATGAAGAGCTTTGTCGATTCGAAGGTGAAGCGAGCCCCCGGAAGCATGTAGCATGCGTCAAGGTTGATGTACGATCGCAACTCATCGCCTCGAATCGAAAAATAACTTTCACATAATTGCTTGCAGGAGTTTCAATCGAAATGCCCGCCCAATTCAACTGTTATTGAGTTCACCAAATCGGAGAAGAAAGCGATCGTAAGGCTGCACAACAAGATCAGAAATTTCGTTGCCGCGGGCAACCATTCTTTGTACAATTCTGCTGAACGGATGGCTTATATGGACTGGGACTTCTCGCTGGCATTCGTCGCCTCGTTCAACGTTAGGAGTTGCGAGTTCCAACACGACTCGTGCAGGAACACAAGTGAGTGTTAAGAGAAACCTGCTTCCACTCCCTTCTTGATCTTTCCCCCAGTCAATAATCTGTTGCTTCTTGTTTGAACTCAATGGAAACCTTTCCGTGCATATGATTAATAAAATTTGCATAATTCTTCCAGAAAAGTTCCGATACTCTGGCCAGAACCTGGGAATTCGAACGACATCGCAACGGGCGACGAATCGAACTGAAATCTTTGAGCACTTCAAAGCCTTGATCAGGCTTTGGGTCGACGAAGGAAGTTTGTATTGCAACCAGGAATTCATTGACGCCTTTCAACCACATCCGAACCCAACGTGAGAACTTCTGGAGAAAATAAATTAGCAGAACTATTAACGTCGTTGACGTCTTTTCGCAGCTCTCAAATCGGACACTTCACGGAAATTGTTCGTGACGAAAACGCCTTTGTCGGCTGTTCAGCGATTGAATTCGAAGACAATACCAATTGGAGTTATCTGTTGGCTTGCAACTACGCAACCAACAACTTCTTGGGAGAGCCGGTCTACGTGTCTGGGAGCAGTTGCTCAGCTTGTTCTTCCGGCTGTCATAAAATCTATAAAGCTTTGTGTAGTGAACATGAGCAGTATCAGCTGGATTTGCATTAGAATCTTCATTCACTTGATTGTTGCTATTCAATAAAATCGCGATAAAAGTGTTGTTACGCATGTAAAACTTAATTGCATCCTCGAGAAAGCTCACGCAATGCTTTGCTATAAAAGTGATAAACCTTCTTAGGTGCTCCAGCAGTTTTAATCGAGTGCTCGGTAGGAATTACAGATTAACAATGGAGTTGAAGCGGCTGGCAGCTGTGATTGGCTTGATCTGCCTAAGTCGTGCGGCAGAAGAAAATTATTGTGATCCGTCGCTCTGTGAAGACGGACTGACCCACACGGCTTGTGATCATTATCTGGTGATAACCAAGGAACGAGTTTATGACTTTGCAAAGTGATAATCGAGAGTCTGTCTCCAACAGGAATTCGCACAAGAGTGTGGAGAAGATCCAGAACTCGTTGTGTTTTCAACGGTTCACAAGAAACTCATCTTAGATCTTCATAATCATCATCGGAACAAAATTGCTGGAGGATTTCTTCCCGGCTATGCGCCAGCTTCGAGAATGCCAGCCATGAGGTGGAACGAGGATCTTGCCTACGTCGCAGGTCTTCACGCTCGATCGTGCACAAGCGAGAATGATGGCTGTAGAAACACGAGAATCTTTAGAAACGTTGGGCAGAATATCGGCTACGACACGAGCGCTGAGTCCCTTCACAATACAACCGCAGTCATCAAACGAGTTATTGAAGCGTGGCACGCCGAATATAAACTCGGCAACCAGAATCACATTAAACATTTAACGCCCGACTCACTGTAAGCTTTTATCAGAGCTTTAATCGAGAGCTTTCATCATTTGTTTTTTTTCCAGAGAATCGATGGGGAGATTCCATATGATGATCAATGATAGAACGAGTGACATCGGCTGCGCTCTCGTCTTTTTCCGAAAAGAAGATCTGCATCACGTTTACATGGCGTGCAATTATGGGTCGAACCTTCATCTTGAACAGCATGTATACGAAACTGGAACCCCGTGCTCGAGTTGCACTTCAGGCTGCAATAGGATCTGGACGCACCTTTGCTCAGTGCACGAGAATATTGACTCCAACCCTTCGCCTAGCCTTAAGACGTTCAATTAGTGGAATTTTATTTCGATGACGACACTCGCTTCTCAAATGGTTAACGCGCTTCCAAATGAAACTTAAAGTAGACAAACAAACTTTGTAGCAAACTTATTCTTGCAATAAAAGTCACCAGCAATCACCAGAAAATCTACAACTAATTGAAGTTAAGAGTTTCATTCTCGCTGCAAAGAGCTTTGAACTCTGGATTAGTTCCTGAAGTACAGCGAGACGCTGCTTCTCCAGCCGTATAAACTGGTATGTCGTGTATATTTGTAAAAGCATAGTTGCAAACGACTAGAATCGTGTAGAATCCATCTTTGATGAACTCAACCTCCCCACAACCAATTTGTTTCTGTCGCTCGTTGATCATTGCTGAAAAGTGACAAACGATCGGTTCGCCTCGCTTGCAGCATTTGTCAAGTTCCCTCTGGGATGTGATCAGTCTCTCTTTGTACCAACTTCTGATGCATTCTTTGATTGCTTCCGAGACTACTTCGAAGTTAATTGAGTTCACTCTGTAGCAAATATTCTGACCGGGATCTTTGTATTTTCGAGTTGATCGACATTCGTCATGCAAGACTTCACAGGATTTCGCGGTGAGTAAAGCCAAAGCAGCAAGTTCGGGGTCCCAAATCTACAGTTAACATGATAGCTAAATTTGTGTTTGAACTGAATGTCACGTACCATAGAGAGCACCAGAGCCAGAAGCCACTTTATTACGGATTTTATTGTGTATTCTCACAATCATCGCTTGAATATCTTCTGGGAGTTTTACCGCCTCTCTCTGCTTACGACAAGCGTTTGCAAAGCTTCCAGAGAGCCCGCAAGCTATGTGCTTCGTTCCTCGAAGACACAATGAAGAATCACAGTAATCACATTCGGTTCTTTTTATAAGAAGAACCGTCAAGCAAATTGTTTAAAAGATCATTGCGTCGTTTGTGACTAAGTCGACTGAAATCTTCGATTTATCGCCAGAAACTCAAATACAGCAACAACCTAATCACCCGTGGAAAATTTAAAGTTCACGCTATTGTTGATTTTCACACTCCAACACCATTCAGTTTAATAACTTTACAACCCGAGTCGAATTCACACTGAAGATTTGCAAGAATTTATTTTAATAAATTAGAACCGAACAAGTTAATCTACAAAGTGGCGCTAATAGCTTCGGTCTCCTTACACAAAGCTGGGTAGTCTGGATTGACTCCAGAAGTGCAGGCAGAAGCTGCCGCGCCGCTCGTGTAAACCTTCTGGCCACTCATGTTCGTTAGGGCATAGTTGCAAGCCATCAGTGAAGTTTTCCATTCTTTGTCTGTGTATTGAGCAGCGGCACATCCAACTTGAACTGCCCGGTCAGTCACAACCTGTGTGAAGTGACCGATTGTTTTCCCGGATTTGGAGTTGCAGCAAGAATCGATATCAGACTGAACTGCATCTTTGACTTCGTCGTACCATCCTTGAATGCTCTTCTCGATTAACGTGTTGACGCTTTCGAAAGCTCCACTGTTAGCTCGGTAAGCCAAGTTCTGACCAGCGTACTTGTAAGCCTCAGTTGAACGGCACTGGTCGTGATTCATCTTACATTGCATCACGTTCAAAGTGGCGAATTTGGCAAGCTCCGTGTTCCACGTCTGAGATAAACTATTTAGTATTTCGAGATACTCAGGGCAAACATCTTACCATCGTAGCCATTCGTGCTGCAGGTTGAAATCCATCTTGGCTACCTTTTGCTATCCTGTTTCGCAAAGCGTTATGTAGATCCAAGATAAGTTTGATTTCTGCTTGGGAAATGTCAACGAGCTTGCGATCTTTGGGACACGTTTTAGCAAATTTTCCGGAGCTTTCACATGTGATATGCTTTAGTCCATTCGGACATAAGTTAGCATCACAGATGCTGCTATTCGCGGAGACGACTCTGAAAACTATTGCAATCACAAATAACTGAAGCATCTCTGATTGTTGGAACTAGATTGACTGTGACTGGTAGCTACAAGTTTGCGTGCTTATATAGTTCATCTAGTTAATCTCAATACATTGCAGTGATAGATATTTAGAAGCGTGATTCTGATAAACAAACAATTTGTTCTCGCTGATTCAGCTGGAGACGTGCGGCTAAAAATTGTGTGAGAAAAGTGAGCGGCATTTGCTTAATCATAACGGAAACATTCTCAGGCTATTATCACGCCGCAACGTGTTTTGGTACTCTGTTGGTTGTAATTAAATAAATTTATGCACGAACTTGACGTCATGAAGCTGAGTCGATTGAGACGCCACTAGCTCTACATCAATACGGATATGCCGGGGGGCGAACATGTCAATCAAACGAGATGGAACGAGGACATTACAAAGGAAGGTGAAGATTTTATCGTTTTGGGAAGAAGGAAGTTTGCTCGCTTTTCGTTTCAAAATTGATCGGACAAGCAAAAGCTTGTTGAAAGCTCCGATGCTTGATTCATGTTACACAACAGCAAAATTTCATTTCATAATCAGGCTTCGTTCAACAAAGACGTTGTCCACCAAAGTGGGGAGTCCCAGATCATTGTGCGTTCACGTCCTATTCAATCTATGTTTTCATAACTACAAGTTCGATGGGAAAAATGTGTTAGGTCATAGTCAATCATGACACCTAAGTGATCATGTATCGTGCGATTTCTATTGAAAACTCTTGGTTTTAAAGTCATTCTTACCTTTCAAGTCGAAATCGTGCTGATTTTCAAATTGGAATGCTCGAACGCTTGACGTGAATAAATTCTTGTCCACGGCAGCAGACGGCATTAGAATAAATATTTGCGATTCTTTCTGATAAAATGAAGCTCGTGTATGCGTTCAGCAAAGTTCGCGAATGCCACCGGCATTGCCAAGCTCTTCTCTGTTTCAGATACGCCGAGTTGTTTCGACAAAGAAACCTCAAGCGCGCAATAATTAATAACGAAACTTTCAATTCATCCACGACTTTCAGCATTGCTCAGTCTCTACCATTGACCGTTAAACGCATTGCGGTTTTTTGAATGTCAAGTTCAAACAGCTGTGTGACGTGAAAAAAAAATTTGGGGCGTCTGCACAGACTCAGTTAGTCTGACGCGTTTGAATCATCATCGAGCACATCAGCTTTCGGTTGGTTCCTAAGCTAGAAAGTTTAGCCGTTCCGACATGAACATTTTCGGATTATAAATTCAGTAAAAGCCGACAAAGTCTCAACTGAAAATGTCGCGAACGAAAATCGATTTCTCATTCGAGATTCGTTGAATATTCTCAGATCATTATCGCTCATCTCGAGAATCAATCACACAGCAATTGAACGTGGAATCAAACACTTTGTTTGCACGATCATAAGGAATTGGAAAGCAAACAAAGAACGAGACAGGTTCTCGATTACAAAATGTCTCCAAGCTCAACAAACGATGGGGAGCCGAGGAAAGTCAAAAAGGCATGAAAGGCATGAAGACTCTCAGGCGACGTCTAACATTTGTACAGGTGTTTATTATTCCGGCTTTCGTTTTCTTTCCCCCGAGGCCTGAGCATCCAGACAAGTTGGTTTCTGGCGGGTCGCGATGAATCTTTATGACTCAAGTTATTCCAGCTTAGGCGTTCTGGTTTGCATGAGACTCTTGATGGAGGGTTTTGGGCACGTAGCGAACACCTGTGCCTCATCTTGACGATCTCCCAGTTACTTAATTAAATTTTTACACAAGTTCTCTCCGAGCCCGTCCAATCAACAGGTGCTTCACCTCTTGCAATCCTTCCGACGAGAACGATCAGCCACAAATCGTATCACTTTATCTCGCTTCCCAACGGTCACTTTACCAAAATCAAAAGCTTTACATTATGCAAATCAGCAACAAAAAATTCATCGCAAAACGTGTCTGAGGATTTTACGATCTGCAGAGCTGGAGCGAGGTTGATTCGGAAACGATATGAATATTCATGATCAAGATTCTTCGATCTAGAGAAAATCAGGTGAGTTTCAGTCCAATGCACTCCTCTGCTGATCCCTCATGAATATCAACCAAACGGTAGAGTGAATTTAAATCAGCCGAGTAGCCTCGCTTTCGCACGTAGTGCCGGCGTTTCTGTCTGCATTCAGAATTTCTCTCGATCAAATTGGAATTGGAAACAAACTACGAGTTGAATATCCGCGCGGTTAAATATTAGCAAGTTCGTCTTCTTCGAAATTGCGTAACTGGTCAGAAGACATCGACTAAGTAAGAGCCAAGAAGTCTGCGCCGATCTTCATCCATTCATTAACTTGCTAATTAGTGACGAAAATTCTCGACAAACAAGTCTACCGTCAACGCAGCGTTCTGAGATCGCTAACCAAACGAGATTCAAAGGCTCTCGAGAAAGTTATTCACCGTTTGGTGTAACTCATTTCCAGTGAATTCGACTAGAAATACGCAAGCTCTGGTCAAATATTTCGTCATGGCAATCTCTTCGGGAGTGACGAATCTTTTCTCTCGTCGATATACTTGAAACACAAATGGATGCTGCCATAAAAGCGAAGGTCCGAAGCTCAGCGAATAAAAAACATTAAAGCCGTTTGACTTGAACGCAGCAACATCTTTGGCGCATGTGAAGCCAAGCAAAGTTTCCAGCAGACGCATCAAGTCGTCGTCTCTTTGCTCTTCTTTGCGAGAATTTAACTTCCGCATTGCAATTTATGTTTATCAACGCTCGATCGAAGAATAAAATGTAAGACAAAGCGAAAAGATTCCGACGAAACGTGAGCCCATCATTAAGGGAATATCGCGGCGAGAAGAACGTAAACTTGAATTTACTACAGACACCGCGCGAAAGGGAGAACAGGACTGTGCACGAGACCGAATGGAGTTCCAATTCTTTCAATTTTTTCAGTGAGTCACTCACACGTCTGTTAACGACCCTTAGCTGTTCTGACACCTCTAAGCCTTTCGTTTCAGTTGTTTGCATTCCTAGCAGTCTTCTCGATCGCTTATCAGGCTGCACATCCAATCCCTGGTCACGTAGCAGCTCAAGAACCTTTGAAACGGGTTCCAAAATCTTCTTTTCGCCTTCGAGAATCTTTAATGATTTATGCTAATTTTATTTCTCAGAGTTTTCTTTTTACGACGGAATCTTAATTATTGCACATTTTCAAAGCAATTAAAGGAATTTATGGTCCGTAACTTTCCCGTGACGAGCTTTAATGCGCTCGATAAGTTCGACTAATTTATTGGTTGAGCTTGAATTTTGAACTTTACATGGCGATCCTAAACCGAAAAAATTAATTAAAACCATTTGCATCATTTCACGTTCTTTATCTGCCGATCAGATTCGATCATCTTAACGTCTTTGAGGAAGGAAACGGGTCGAAAGAAAGAAACTTCTTCTTTGTTGCCATGAACCTGTCGCTTTAACAATCTGCACGTGAGAGATGTTTGCGAGTCCAACGGTGACGAGACTCGTTTCAACGCCGAAAATCAATTAAACCAATGCCGAACCAGACGGAGTGAGATAAGGTGCTGTTCAATTGCTACGTAGATGGTAAACATTGAACACAATTCCACTATCTTAGCCTTTGCTTTTAAAACTCCCACGTTAAATATGAACGTCGCCTTATCAGAGCTCTTCATTCATCTTAGCGAATACGTAATCATTGAACAGCTCACGAAGCCTATCGAATAAATCGAGACCCATACGTTCCCTCTTTTACTGTCGATTACAAACTTCTTTTTATTTCGCATGTATGATAACTTCGCCGAAAAAAGTAAGAAGTCTGAGAACGAACGAACGAACGCGAAAATCGATCTCCATTCACAAGTCGTCGAGTAGCAGAATCAGTTGACGCTGGACGTTAGAGGCGAGTGGATCAGTTTTTGCAACGCGGAATATTTCCAAAAGTTATTAAAGTGATCAAGATGAAGTTTGTTCTCGCCGGTTTGCTCAGTGTGCTGTGCGTTGTCAATGCCCAGAATTACTGCGATAGGAGTCTTTGTCGAGGAAGCTCACACATTGCCTGTGGACACTCGGGCGTAAGTTTTAATTAAGAGCCGTGATATTCAGAGATCAATATTGAGTTTTACTCCGTCAGTTGTTCAGCTTCACCTGCCCTGCCGATCGTCACTTAGTCCGCTTGTCTAGAGATCAGAAGCAAACAATTCTCAACACACACAACTTCCTGAGGTGATTATTGGTCAAGCAAATATAGCGAAACCGAAAGTTAAAATAAATCTTCGGCGTTTAGGAATAAAATTGCATCCGGCGGTGTTCGAGGCTATTGCAGTGCGAATCGTATGGCAACGATGGTAAGTTTCCCACGAGCTGTGTAGTGAAGATTAGTCGATCGGTATTTGACAAATGTTTCTCTCTCTCTCTCCTCGACGACAGCAATGGAGCGATGAGTTGGCTTATCTCGCGACTTTGAACGTGCTGCAGTGTCAAATGAAGCATGGTGAGACAGAAATGAGTTTGGTGGCCTTTTTATGTAAACTAATCTTTTCTCTCGTTCCGCAGACTCTTGCCGCAACACATGTAAGTCTGTTTCTCGAGAATCTAGTCGTGATTCTCACGTGCGCCGTTTTTCCTTTTGAGTCGAGAGTGGCAAATTAGAATTCAAAGGATTCGAGGAATTTGCATAAGTTTTTATCAAATCGACAAAAAATGAAAATTTATAAGAAATAGCTCGGCGATAAAGAAGAAATTCAGAAGAAGATTTCTTCAAATATTCGAGTCGTCGGCTCGTGTTTTACATTTTCAAATCAAGCTTGGAGCTAATGCTGAGCTTTCCTCTAATTTTACAGGGCAATACAGGTTTGCCGGGCAGAATCTTGCATGGCGCGGCCAATCTTGGGGCTTTGAAGATGTCACGTCTCTGATGGTCAACAGCATGCTCATCTGGTTCAATGAATACGAGTTGACAGATCAATCAACCATCAATCGTTGCTGTGGATGGAACATGTATGTTGCTCTTCGAACTGATTCATAGAAAACTTGAAATTTATTTGTTTCTTCCAAAATATAGTCACGACATTGGACACTTCACGCAAATGGCTTATGACCGAGCAACTCACGTTGGCTGCGCCTTCGCCCGCTACACAAACAACTACAAAACTGGCCTCTTCGCCTGTAATTATTCATCAGGGAACATCAAGGGCTACAGAGTCTACAGCTGTGGTTTACCCGCAACCGGCTGTCGCTTAGGCAAGAACCCGAACTATCCAGCTCTCTGCAATGTAAATGAGCCAATCGATCCCAACCAGATTTATTAGACAAATTTACATGACTCGACTGTCAAGCGTTTCGCTTGAAAAGTTTTATTTCGATTATTCTTATCGAGCCTGTTTTATAATTCATTCGCGCAAGTAGATTAAGATCACAAGTTAATCATAAGGCCAGAGATTTTATTCATTTTTAACGGTTTCGTAATTAAGTTCGCGCAAATTGTCTCACGAGATTAGAATCATGTCACCTTTTAACGCCTCAACGGCCACAAATCACCTTCGATGTAATCCAGCGAAATTTAGTTTTACTTACTTTAAAGAAGTTTCGACTGAAAATAAAATTTGAGACATTCTCGACTTTGTCGTGTTTCAATATCACGCGGCAGATCAGATGCCACCGAGAGGGACTGGTTTATCCGCACCGGGAAACATTTTGCCGGAAAAAAATGCTTTTCTCGATCAACGACGCTCGAAGAAGTTTGATGACCTTGCGATGAAGTTTTTGCATCGATTTTCGTTCCGAAAAACGGTCGCAGCGTTTCTGTTTGGTCAGAATCCACAGCACCGTTTCACGTGAGCGGCAGATAAATATTCGCGACCGGAAGATGCCGCAGAGCAATTTGTGCAAGCTTGTTGCGGTGATGACATTCAAGTCGATAACCGCGCGCTGTCACAGATGAATCACAGAATTACAAGCTCCAGGAACGCCGCAGGTTCACTCGACAGTTTAAGCTTGAGGCGTGCCCGGGATTAAATATCAAACGCAGTTGACTTCTCTCCGCAAACAATTAATTTTATTTTTCGAAAAATATTCTTTTTGCCTCAGCAAGTGGCTTGTTGTCTCCATTAACATTAACTTTATCATTCTCATCCAAAAGATTTTTCTGTTTAATTCAATTAAAGTTTTAGCACAGTTAAGTATTTATTCATATAATGTGTGTCAATCAATCTTGTCGTTAAAACCACTCAATGCAATCCTAAATCGGTTGGGCTTGGGTAGCCCAACGCCATCGTGTCGTTCTTGTGTCTAACAGTTGATCAACCTGGCAGTGAAAACGATCAATCACAATTCTCTATCAAGGAAAGATTCTGAATTTTAAGACTTGCTTCACATTCTAATAGCTAAAAGTCGTTGATCGGACGAGAATTTTGTTGAGAACATGACAACTAATTAACAATTTCACGCAGAAGCATTTGTCGCTGTCCAATCGAACGATATCCATTCATTTCTGATTATTTTGTGTTAGTCTAAATATCTGTTTGATAAAAAGCATAATCGTTAATAGCGTAAGAGTTCATCGGATTCTCTACGAAAGTGGTTGGACAGGCAGAGAAGAGTCAATGCATCTTAAGTGGGAACGACTTCAGCTCAAGTATTGTCTAAGAACTTTTTTTGGTGGAAAAATTAACATTCTTCGCAGCAGCAAAAAATCTGAGCTCGTTAAAGAATTCAACGACCCAAAAGACTCGAGACACCTGCAGCAAAAAACTTTGATAAATTGCTAGAGTTTTATGAAGTTGTAGGAAAAGTAATAAATTTAATCAATTAGTTGGGAAAGAGGGAAACAGTTAAGCATCGCACGAAAATCGAATTCATCACTAAGCGAGAGGCAACAAGTTAGGAACTCATAAACATGTTTGATTATACGAGAAGAAAGAACGAAAATCTGCGACGAGACTGCTTGGGATCGTGAGAGACGAGCCAGTGAATTAATTAAGCGAAAGCTTCCGAAAGCAGCTGAAGGTAAAGCTTGCGCGTTCAAAAACAAAGATTTCGTTAGGATTTTATCAAACAAACAATATCAGAGTTGTTTTACCGCAGCACACGAAGCTTGAACTATCCGCCTTATATTTCACTTAGTTCTTTATTCAAAGAACATGTTAACGCTTCAGAATGCTCACCATCGTCATTTGAACAGGAGATAAAATTTAATGAACTAGTAGCATGAAGGGGAAATTTGTAAACTTAAAATTTAATTCTAGATCGATGAAACTGAGTAAAGAGTAACCAAAGTGAATCCGGGCGAAGTTTGATGACGCAGAGCGCAGAAGTTTACTGGAGTCTGATTTGTTAGCACTGAACGCGGCAGGTAATGATGCCACTGGCGTGGTAGCGATCACGATACTCGGTGTATTGATTGTAACTCATGTGAATCTCCTGCGACGTGTAGCGGATCAACTTGATGCCGTTGCGAGTGGCAGCGCTGATTGGGCCTCGAAAGCCACCCTTGCGCAAAAGTGAATCGATCGTCTGAATTTGGTCCCAACCTGAAATGAGCGTCGAATGAAATCGTTGGATTATTTGGAGGTGATCACTGCAAACCTTGTTCGGTCGCAACAGCTGGAAGGTATGTGGCGGATCGCTTGGATCCTCGTTCATTCAAAAACTCTATACGAATTCCGTGAACTCCCAAAGTCCAATCCAAGTAATCGCGTGCTTCTTGAAATCCCTAAAACGGAAATAAGGAAAACGTAAGTCGCAACTCCCAAATCGTTGGCTCGTGTTTCTTCTTACTTGCAAAATGGAAACAGAGACTGTTAATCTCGGAAGCTCATCGCGTGAGATCGGATCGAAGCGCGAGTCTTTCAGTGCACTCGTCAATGCATATTCCTTCAGACCTGAATGCAGATTGAGCTCGGAGAAGGTTCCGATGCACCCACGCAATCGCTGATCTCTGCCGATTTTCCAGGTCACAAAGAGTGGGCTGCGAGAAAAGCAATTGAATTTAATCAATTTTCCAATGAGGCGGCTGATCGTCTTACAAAGCGTTGTTGGAGATTCCCAAATGGTTCGGCTCGACGTGACGCTCCAGCCCATGAAGCTCTTTGTGAAGCACATCGAAGCAGAAGAAGCACATTTCAGGGATCGCAACTTTCTGTTCGTCCTCATAGCCATTGGTGGCGGCATGGCCGTTGGAGTATTGTTGCTCTT
This sequence comes from Smittia sp. YW1114-2, assembly GCA_033064975.1. Taxonomy (NCBI): domain Eukaryota; kingdom Metazoa; phylum Arthropoda; class Insecta; order Diptera; family Chironomidae; genus Smittia; species Smittia sp. YW1114-2. The sequence continues at coordinate 17,003,933 of CP093834.1, forward strand.
GAGTTGAGGCGTGCCCATTTTGCTGTGAAAAGAATTTTCTGCTCGCCATCGCAATTCGTTCGTCTGGAATTTCACCTTTCTTTGTCTTCCAAAAGTCCAAACTTTTCACTTCAACTTTCACAGGCCAAACTCAAAGCTTCCGCACCAACTCAATCAAGATATTAACAAGCGCAACAACGGCGAACAGAATTTGCTATCGAGACTCCGGAAATCCACCAGAACGATCGTTTACGCTTGCATTTATGATTTTTCGTTTCACTCTCCACCACACAGATGAAAATTCAAAGGGCGCGACAACTAAGTTCGAACTGAAACATTCACAGCTGACGAAAACATTCAAATGCAATCATAAAAACATTGAAATCTGCTCGTGTAAAATGGAAACATTGAAAGTTTTGTGTTCAGCATTGAAAGCTCTGACAAGTTGAGCTTTTGGTGTATGTGAACTCACTTGCATTTTCTCGCTTTTCTGTCGTATTTTCCATCGTATCGAAGTGATCAGGAATTTCCGCATTCATCTCAAACTAGCAGGAACTGTTTTTTCTCAAGTGAAACTTCCTGAACAAATGGGCCAACCGGTTTTGTGAAAGCTTCGAAGATTATTTTCATGTTTCGATGTCTCGCATTATCGACCTTGATATTTTAGTGAACCAACAATCGCGCTGCGACAACGACGCAAATTTTAAACTCGAGTGAATAAAACGAGCTCGACACTTTCGACTTTTGTTGACAAATAGAAATAACAGTTTCGCTGTTATCAGGGAATGGCTGGAAAAATACTGAATGATAAAAACAAATATGACGACGATAAAAAGTCCAAATCACCGCTCGTCGATCGTAAACTTATAATTAATCCGCTGTTCTTCTTAGTAATTATAATCTACGTTCTCAGCAGGTGAGATTAATGAGTCACGCCAGAGACGTGTGCAATGATATTACCGGCGTCTCTGGCAACAGAGAACTTCAGTTAATATTGCAATAATTCTAGAGCAATTCAATGGATCACTGGAAGCGAAAACTTCTGGGCGCGAAGCTGGAACCGCGTCATTGATCTCACTGGAGAAAATCACTTCAATGTTTATGTTGTGGGCACGACAGTATTCTCGTTTGCGGTTTATTGGATTTTCGGCGGCATTTTCACGCTCATGGATTTGACGTTAAGTCCGGGAGTACTAAGAAAGTACAAAGTTCAACCGCATACGAATGAGCCTGTTGATAAGATTGTACTCATTGACGCTATCAAAACGATTCTCTTCAATCAAATTTTCATCGGGATTCCGTTGGCTTACATTGGATTTTATTTGAAAAAGCTGAAAGGATTTCCCGAGAATTTCCGTGAAGTGCCGTCGTTTGAACGAGTCGTTTTGGATCTCGCTGTGTGCATTCTCATCGATGAGATTGGCTTTTACTACTCGCATCGTCTCTGTCATCATAGCTTTCTCTACAAACATATCCACAAACAGCATCACCTGTGGCAAAGCCCGATCGCGATAACAGCAACGTAAGCGGATTGTGGAAATCAAAACAGCTATTCACTGTCAATCTCTTCCATTAGATATTGCCACCCGCTCGAACATATTATGAGTAACCTTCTACCCGTCGCAGGCGGCTCTATTATCATGCAAAGCCACACCAGCGTCACTTGGCTCTGGCTGATGATTGCAACCTTAACGACCCTAAACAACCACAGCGGGTATCATCTCCCATTCAGCCACTCATCGGAGTTTCACGACTTCCATCACCTAAAGTAAATTGTTTTTCACTTAATTGGTCAATTGTTAAACAAGCTTTTGTTTTCAGGTTTGTCGAATGTTACGGAAAGCTCGGACTGCTCGATCGACTACACAACACCGATACATTGTTCCGCAAAACAATTAATAATTCGCGCCATCGAGTTCTGTTCTCTCTGCAATCAGCCAGGGAGAGATTTCCGGATGTGACGAAAACCGAATGAATGCAGAAAAAAAGTTCAAATTAATTTTCGATGATGCGAATAAAATTTTATTAAGCTGACAAAAAAATACTCCACTGTGTTTTCACATGCAGATTTTCGTTTTCATTCAAAATCATGTGGGTGATGAATGAAAGAATTTCTGAAATCTCAAGCATTTAATAAACTACATTTTTAACACTAGTTTAGTAAGTTGTTTAGTATCTGGTAAGATATCTGGCACTCCCACCATAAAGAGAAGAACGAACGATTCAAGTCAAGTGAAAACATTCCAAGTGCTTTTGAAAGCAACAACGACTCAGCTCTAAAATTTATTAGGTCTATAATTGCATGATGTCTAAAATTGACGGAATTTCTTCCAGCGTCCAACGATCGCATTGATTTGTACTGCATTCTGTAACTACCTTTTCAAGTTATTTTCACTTGAAAACTTTTCTTTCTTCCCACAACGATACACGAACGTTCAAAACCAACAGTCGTAAAGGTGAAAGGTTTTTCTAGGTATGTAGAATTTACCAAAATGAAATTTTTAAACACTCAATTTGAAAGTCTCAAATACCAGGATTTATTTTTATTGTTGAGATTTTCTTTCTGTAGAGAATGCTGAAATTAAGAGGCCTGGTTACTTCATCGCCGATAATGTATCGAAAAATGTTTAAGTGCGTTTTCATATGCAGAATTTTGTTAACATCCGAAATCATGTGAGCTTTTTGCTGAGATCTGAAGCATTTCATAAAATTTTAAACACGATGAATCAAATACGTTTATCAAGATTTATTCATTTTCAATAAAAAAAATTATAGTTGACAGTTTATGATTATCATTCATTTGTGAGTTTTTAACCTTCAGATTGAATTTGCACTTAGTAAGAAGGCAACCTAATGGCCGATAATTTATCAAGAGTAACTTTCAACTGTGCTGGATCGTTGATCAATTCGCTTCTGATTTTGCTGATTCTGGAATTATTTTTGATCTCTTCGAATGCTTCGGACTTCATAACCTCAGCGTTGTGGAGATGAGCGAGGTTTAAGATCTCGAAAGCATTTTCCTCGTCGAGATTTGTCATAATAATTTCCTCGCATTTTGATCTTAATGAAGAAACATCGTACTTAGCAGCAAGAGCGAAGATTTCCATGGCATGAGTGGCTTCAGGAGCTTTTTGTGAGTAAAGACATTCCACGAACTCTTTCACGGCTTCAGCGCTAAAATCAGTGATCAAAGTTTGATTCGAAGTCTTTTCCATCAAGTCCGATTCAAACATTGTCAAGAAAACTGGGCTGTTGATAGCCAAAACTGTTTTGTGGACTGCAATCTCTTCCGATTCAACCAGAATGGTGAAATCCGGTTTAATTCCTGCTGAGAACAACTCGGAATAGTTCCTTCTCGATGATTTTGTTGGCACTTTTGACGGATCTGTACACATTTCGTCGATGATTTCCATGAGTTCTTCAACAGAATCTGCTGCTTCCGATTTCCGCACAGCACTTGAAGAGGCTCGTTTTGCAGAGATTGGATTGTAGTATGCGTCGATCTTTGTGTTCTCAGAAAAGTTCACTTCAAGTATTTCATTTTTCAAAACTGGTCGCAAGAGCTTCGAGTTGAAAAACTCAATTCGGTTTTGGTTGAATCGGATGACTTGAAGGTTCGGCGTGTTGATGAGCAGATTGTCTGGCAGCGTTTTCAAAAGATTGTTTGTGACTGACAATGTGGTCAGTTTTTCTAGCCCTTTGAAGTCGCCACACGAGATTTTTGTCAATTTGCAGAATGAAATGTTGAGATGAGTGAGGCCAGGGAAAATTTGGTGGATGTTTCTGGACAAGTTTGCGATTGCAAATTCTTCAATGAAAAGTCCCTGAACATGACTGTTTTTTCTGCCTTCCTGATGATCCTCGTAGCCGGTTATCGATTTGATTTTCGATACCGGATGCATCTCACCGAAGCTTGTGATGTAACTCGTGTACAATGAAACGTTGTCAAAGAGGTTTTGGTTCCAAACTCTTCGGCCGAATTCACATTTGATATCCATTTTGGCGATTTATTTTTGTTGTTTCACTGAATTTAAGAAAATGCTTTAAGAATAAGACTTTAAGCTTATGCGACTTGAATCGTTGAGAGACAAAACTCGACTGATGCTTCTGCTCCAATTTTCATTCTATTTATGCGTTTCAGGTAAGAAATTGATGGATGGCATTTTAATTGCTTTCCATTTGTTTCGTCCTTTGAAGACCTAAGCAGGTAAAGACCCTTTGCCGGATCCATTAATATGATCATAAAAATTATGAGGTCAAACCCTAATAGATTTCAAGAATCGAAACGGACAAAGATTGTCACGAGTAACGCAGAGCTGAAGCTCAAGATGTTTGTCGATGATTCCACGAATTTTTATTGGTTCGCTTGCTGATCATACAGCGATCTCAAGTAATTTTATGACAAGTTCATTAACTGTTAAACAATTATCCTTCACCGTCCGGTTGAACTTTTTTTGTTTAAGCAAATATTCATAAATAAATCTGAGTTTGATTAATTTTTTATCACAAAATTATGGCGCTTCCAGAGTCAACAAATAAGTTCAATATTATCACATCGGCGGCCTCTTCTCCTCTGAACAAACTTCTCTTGTTGATTTCAACGTGTAAAGCGTTTTGTGATGCTTAAAATTTTCGGTTTTCGGAAAGTTTCCTTGCGTGTTGTGCAGAACATCCATGATGCCATAGATCGAAAAGTTTAAATTGAATCTGTGCAATAGAAAAGTTTAGAAAAATTGACGTTTTATGTATGCAAACAAATCAGTTTACGTCAAGTGGTGATAGTCATGAATTTCCGAGCTATGCAAGAATGGCAGATGATGGCCAGAGTGGTCGTTTAAAGTTGTCACGATCACGATGGTAATCCACAGTAAAGCCGTCAGAATGTGAGACCTGAGTAGCGGGAAAGCGCCAACCACGGGGATAACGTTGCTGAAAATGTTTTCTATCGGATTGCTGTACCTGCAGGACAAACTTCCATTGAAAAATGTTTCGAACTCGACTAGAACAAATTACATAGCGATAACTGATATTGGGGTCGTGAATTCGTGATGCTGCTTATGGATGTACTTGTAGATCTTCTTGTGGTGTAGTAATCGGTGCGTATAATAGAATGAAACTTCTTGAACCAGCATGCAAACAAATAGTTCGGCGATTACACGAGAAAAGCACGGCAGCTCGCGTGACATTGTAAAGCCTAGTAAATTCCCTAGTGAGAACATGAGCCACGACAACGTCAATCCAATAAGCTGATTTGCAAGCACGACACCGATTGCCTGGAACAAAATTGAGCAAATTGCTTTCGTTCAAACTAGTGTGAAATTTTACTTTCTGAAGCTTCCGTGTGTCGTTGAGTGCGCTTTTATCAGGTTGGATTTTGTATTTAAAAAAACGTTTCGGCTTGTTGAGATATTCTAGCAGGATCAGCGACAGTCCGAAGGTCCAATACAAAACATTTGTGTAAACGTTCAGCAGCAGAACAAAGTAATTGAATTCTTCTTTGCCTTTAGAAAGAACTTTTGACAAAAACCATTCCACAAACTCTCAAACTTTCTTTACCGAGATATCCTTGAAGTCGATCCCAAAATGTTTGCCAAACGCTTTCCACATCATAAAAGCTTTGATACGCTCGACTCAAAGCGTACACCACAATAATGTAATAAAAGAGCGGATCGATAAAACTCAAAACTTTTGTCAAACTTTTCACTTTCATTTCTGTTATCGACGCAGACGTTTCAACGCTCCGAAAGCTAAATCCGAAATGACCAGAACACGACAATTGAAAGCAAACTTTGGTAATGAATAATATCATGAAACGTATTTCTCAACGGATTGACGACCGCGCTCTGTTCGTACACATGCGACCTGAGTGTATTTGATCGACTCGAGTTCAGAGATGAGGCTCGCAAAAGTTTGTTTGACCTATCTGCCGATCGTAAACCTGCGTTGCAATTATTCCCGACCATCAGATTGAGTTGAAAGGAGACGCACTTGCATTCCATTTGTTGGATTCCGATGCTTTTGCAAGCTGTCATCATTTGAGTCAAACAGCGTCCATAGTTGTGTGCGCTCTGCATTCATGAGATGTTCTACCGTGAAGCTTACATTTTCATCTCCTTGTGACCGGCTGTTGAGAATTATCATAAACGCTTACAACGAAACTGTAGACACGCAATCCAGGTGAGACGATTGTGATGAAAATTATAGCTGTTAACGATCTGATTGAAACTTGACACATGGGAATGCTGTTTATATAATGCCACGAGGTTTCTAAAAGGTTTGCTCAACTCAAAGCTCATAAGAAACCGACAAAAATATTTTTATGTTCGTTGTTCATTGTGTCAAGCAGTTCGCGGAATGTTTGCTGCCGCTTCCGAAAAGACTTTTACAAATTCGCTAATGGATTTGTCTCGAATTATTTAAGACAAAGAAGCAAAAATAATCGTTCGCTACGCTTGTCTGACACTTGAAGTATTGTTTGTTGACTTGAGAAACGAAATCCCTTAGATAACAACATTCTTTTCGCAGCTTATTGACCAATAATTCAAAGTCAACGCAATGATAATTGTTGATCAAACAGAGACGATTTGGTAATTCTAGCACTCGCCTCACCCGAAAAACCTAAACAGTCTGTTACTCAACATCAACAAGATTGTTTGACTTCGTTTATTTGATATAAAAATTTACATCTCAGCTTGAACCCGTTGACGCTAATTGCACTGCAATCCGCCAAACGTTCATTGATTTGCTTCGGAATTGTAGCTTTCGCAAATACAAATCATCTCTTATAATTACTTCGTTTTCTTCGCATTGTTGTTATTGTTCATATCGTCGGGAAAAAGTTCATTCGATGCTTTCAGAGTGAATAAGGTTTTGTGTCTTAAGAAATTCACCGATTCGTTGAACTTTGTACAAGTATTGTGAAATCGGTCGAGGAAGCCGCTGGCCCCGTAACATTCGTTGAACTTCAGATGATGGTAGTCGTGGAACTGAGGGCTGTGAAGGAACGGCAAGTGGTAGCCAGAGTGGTCGCCGAGAGTCGTCACGATTGTCACCGTGAACCAAACCCACGAGGTAGAGAGCGGAGCGTTCACTGATAAGATGCTTATCACCACGGGCGCTAAGTTACTTACAATATGCTCTGAAAATAGTTTGTTAAGACTTTAATTCTTGAGATACGACGCTCTACCTATTGGGTGTGCGTAGATTGCCATGACGGAAACGGGCGCTGTCCACTCGTGATGAATCTTATGAATATGTTTGTAGATAGATCGATGATGCAGCAGCCGATGAGAGTAATAAAAGCCAAACTCGTAAACAATTCCCATCACTACGAGATCGAACATGAGCTTTGGAAAAGTCGAAACTTCTCTCAATGGCTTCAAGTCAACACTCCTTCCGAGAAGGTGAAGGATGTAGGTGAATGGAATTCCCATGACGACTTGGTTGAACACAACCCGCATCGATGCCTTGAAGAACCTCGTTTTGTCGAGCGGTACGTGAGCTTCCGGTTGTGTTTTGTATTTCCGGAAAAACTCTGGCTTGTTGGTGACGTCCATGGCAATAAACAGCGATCCAACTGCCCAGTATATGCCGATTGTATAAAACGAAGTCACCCAGACCATCACGAAGTACTCGTCATCATCTAAAAATCATTATTTGTTTAACGAACTCGAGAAGCATCGGCTTCCATACCGAAGAAATCAATCATTTTATTCCACGAGTTGGACCAGAAGCTGTCCGTGTCTGTTTGCCATTGTACGACGCTAAAATAAGCAAGTGACGTCAGTACAATTAACAGTTTTTTGCTCAATGAATGTTCAAGTCGTGCGATTTGTAGATTTGTAATCACAATAAACAAATTTGGATTAGCTCGCGGAGAGGCTCGCTTGCCCAAAAGAACAGATAGCGCATGTCGTGAAAGGTCATCACTCTGGTTTATTTATGTTTTCTCCTATCACTTGTTTTAGCGGTTCACGGTTGTTTCTGACAAAGTGCTGATCAAAGTCCATTGTTGGCTTCTAGTAACCACTTACCGAGTAATTAGATAAATTAAGGCAATCCAGTACAGCAGGGGGTTCAAGTCAAACCGAAATCTCCCGCCAGCTTTCGTTGCTTTCGCACTCCCCATTTTACGTCCGTTCAATAACACTCCGAGCAGATGACTGAGACAACATTGCGCGGCGAATTAAAGCAAGTACTGTGTTTTTTTTGTTTCGCGATTCGTTTATTTTTGTGATTTGCGATAAGAGTCGGAGAGCTTTGCGGCTTTAAGGCCAAGTCGGTTTCATTCTTTTTTTACGTAACATTTCAGTGAAAGGTAACGGAGGGCGAAGGGGTTCTGATGAAATGGTAAACTAGTTTTCTTGAGCTTTGATGGCATGTGAAACTTTTACTTAAGTTTTGTTATGTAATTTTGGAGAACTGAACTTATTTTTCTGATACGTATGAGAAGAATTGAGCCCAACATATGTTGGAAACAATCAATCGATAGTAACAGCTGTGAACTTCTTTGCTCCCTCGCCTATTTTTTCTCTCCAATCTTTCTTATTTCTCTCGAGCTACGCAAATAGAATTCTCAATTATCTTTTCTTACAGCAGATGCGGGCGGCGACAACGACTCGCACAGCTCTCGCACAGTTTGGAAAGTAAAGAGGGTCCGATGGCGCTCGTAGCTCACAGATCGGAAGCTGCCATATGTGTCGTGAATGAGATCCATGAGTCCGTAAACCGAGAAATTAAGGTTGGATCTGAAAGCAAGCAGCGGACGGTTTAGATTCAACTGCAGTGGTCAGCGAGAATTGTGTAAACATTACTTGAGATGATGATAATCATGTAGCTCTGAGCTGTGGAGAAATGGAAGATGATGACCGGAATGATCATTTAAAGTTGTGACGATTACAGATGTAAGCCATAACAAAGCTGTTGAGACGTGACATTTGAGCCATGGAAACGAGGCGATGACCGGGAGGAGGTTGCTGAGAACGTGCTCGATGGGATTGCAGTAAATTGCAGAGATTGCAATCGGGGATTGATACTCGTGATGTTTCTTATGGATCAATTTGTAAAACGCTTTGTGGTGCAGCACTCGGTGCGAATAATAGAAAAGTACTTCCTGTGTAAACATGCACACGACAAGGTCAAACATGACTTTCGCAAAGCCTGGCACTTCCCTCGACACTTGTAGATTCAAAATGTTGCCACTGCGAAACAACGCGTAGGCGAGAGGAAAAGAGATCAGTTGATTGAACGCAACGACTTTTATGACCTACAATGAAAACAAATTTGACAGTTTAAAAGCTTTTTAACGGGTTTTAGGGTTGTAAACCCTTTCAGCTGAATTAAAGGAAATTGAATTGTCACAAAGTGAGGGCGTGAGGTTGATTTGTCCTCCTCCATTCGCATTTGCGAACACGATTGCTACAACTGATATAATCTCAACTCACTTTGACGAGCTTCCTCCCATCTCTTATTTCGTCCTTGTTTTGTTGAATTTTAAAGGCCTTCAGTCTTTCCGGTTTGCCTGTCTTCTCCATCAGTGTGAAAGCTATCCCTAAAATCCAATACAATGAATAGGCGTAGCCGAGCACGACCCAAACGACGAAAGTTTCGGGATCATCTCCAAGCACGTCGATGACTTTGTTCCAGATCAATTGCCAGATACTTTGAAAACCCAAAATAAATTGTAGGCACTTGCCGGCAGCGTATGCCAACGAATAGTAGAAGAGAATCGGATTTATGAAAGCGAGAACTTCACTACACTTGTGCATGCTTGTGTTTGATTACTGGTCTCGACAAAAGCCTCAGTTAAACTAAGAGCGTTGATGCAAGAGAGTGAATTGTCGAATGTGAATTTGTTTTTTCGCTCACATCAAAATTCTCAAGTTGAGAATAAAGACAGTTTGAAAGACTGCAGAGTTTTAAAGACTTTAGACGACATAATGCCGATTGCAGTTATTCTTTAATTAGGTTTTCGCTTATTCTCGGATTTTGTTTCAACAATAGGACGATTGAGTATGAACGGAATGAAAACGCGATGCTTTTCGAAGTATTCGCTTTGCACGAAACTCTGATCGGTGCCGTGAAAGTAGTCGAGCCAGCCGGTGATTCCATAGTTTCCAGTAAATCTAAAATAATGAAAACGTTCACGACTGTTAGATATTTCCTTGCAAGCTTTGGCTCAACAATGACGTCAAAAACTTTTGACAACGAGTTTATATTGTTTGACTAGCAAACTTAATAATAAATTTTGCTTACTTCTGATGATGATATTCATGGAAGTATGGGCTGCCAAACAATGGGAAGTGGAATCCCGAATGATCAACCATCGTAGTGAATCCTGCTATCAACGACCAGATAAAGGCACTTGCCAGATGAGCCCGAATAACAATCAATCCCATGATGCCGGGAAACAGGTTTTGAAAAAACATTTCTGAAAGCATTTCGCGATTAAATGAGCCCGTCAAGATATTTCAAAAGCACTCACCGACTGGATGGCAATAGAGAGCTGTCAGCGAAATCGGCGCCGAAAACTCGTGATGGATCTTGTGGATATTTCTGTAGAAGAATTTTGTGTGCAGCAGCCGGTGAATGTAATAAAAGCTGATCTCTTGAAGCCAGTTGTTGACGATGAGCTCGTAAATAAACTCTGAGAAGGTCGGGATTGCCTTTGCATCGTCTGGGAGCGTGTATTTCATTACGTGCTCCACTAAGAAGAAAGCGAATTTCGAGAACAAAAAGCCGACGAGGAAATGGTTTATCATCACGTTCACGAAAATCTTAAACGAGTTTCATTGATATTTCGCGACTACCTCAACATTCCAATAAATTCACCTTTGGTAATTTTCCCCATTGTACGTGGTCTTCCGGCTGTATTTTAAAGGTCGTGAACAGGCCAAATCTAGCAAAAATGAGTACTACGAATCCAAACGTCCAGAAGACTTTTGCCGTCTCGAATAAAACAGTGTAAACTATTAAATCGTGAACTCCATCGCGCGTGAAATTCGGAACTTTAAAAAATACGAAAATAATATTCAACCGGTTCCTTTCACATGTCTCGTCGAATTACCATAATAGTCTATAACACCGTGCCATCCATAGACCCAAATATTATCATCAACGAAGCCACTAACCTGAAAAATTCTTTTCATTTTTGTCAGAAATGTTCTTGCGTTGGTTTTCACTTGCTCACCTCACGACATAATAAACGACAACAACAAAAACGATCAACGGATTGACTGGAAGATAGCGAATGAGTGAATCGGAACGGTGACTTTTACTTTCATCCACGTCAGACATCTTCGAGAGACGATAGCTAACTGAGGATGGCTCGCTAACCTGTGCAACCTGCTGCTGGTTTGAGAAACTAGTTTTAAGAATAAAAAATCTAAGATGCTAATTTGAAATGCGTTTGATGAAAACATCTGACTTGATCTGAAAAGATCTGATTCATAATACGTGAAAATATGTTGACTTTTTTTTCGTAATGAATCTTCCATTCTTAGAAATTAGAAATAGATAACAACTCAAGATATCACACGTTATTAGTCTGCTTTCACTTGATTGATCGATTGAGGTTTGATGAAAGGAATCCAAAAAGCAAAAAGACGCTGTGAAATCGTGATGCATCTTACTGATTCGTTTGTTTTGAATGCATAAGTAGAAATACATGTAAGTGTCAGCAATCTATTGCACTTAATAGTCATTCAAGAGTTTGAGCCTTTTATCAATCCGTCAAAGGGATAACAAGCGAAGTTGATAGACAATTGAAACTTTGATGTCAAGCTAGATAAACAGCTTGTTAACGCCATTCTATGCGCATCGAGTAATAAAGGAAGACTAATGTCAAACAGCGGATTTCAATTTTATTAGTCTCTAAAATTCGCGAATCGTTAATCAAGTTTCTTTTCAACTCGACTTGAGCTACGACACGTGCAATGACGATTGCCTTCGGTATGACGATTGTCAGAGTTTTTATCCATGCGTTGATTTTGGCACAATATTTCTCAAACAAGGTGTAGCAGTGCTCTGTCTAAAATTTAGACTCTAAATGGAATTTCTGCAAATCCCAAAAATGATTTTAGTAAATTTATTGCCAATAGAAAATAAGTGACAACTCATTTATCATAGATTTCTTGGAGGTCAAATTGGAGGTTTTATAGAGATTGAATGACAGAATGATGCGCGTGTAACTTTGAACTCCTAAAGCATTTCGAGCCGTAAAGTTGAAGATTATGTGAAAGTGACAAAATATAGCACACAGTTTTCTAATCAAATCTTGTCTCATAATGTTATTGAAGACTTTAGCCTTTAACAAATGTTGAAGAAATTCTTAAAAAGTTCTCATGAGTTTCCATATTTATTTATCTTTTATGAAATAACCGCTGAGAACCAAAATATTTAATACTTTTATTTTAAGTTGATTTTTAAGTTCATGTGATCAGCCTGCTGTAGCATCCACTCTCGGTTTGATCCAAGGAATCCAAAATGTGCACATTCTGAAATGCTTTTTTCTTCGGAAGGCCGCGTCTGTTCCGTGCAGATAATCCATCCAACCAGTGAGTCCAAAGTTGCCGGTGAACCTTCAAAACTGTTATCACTAATCTTTCCATTACCAATTTCGATTTATCTTACTTTTCGTGATGGTAATCATGGAAATATGAGCTGTGAATTTATTTTTTGTTAGTAGTTTTTGAATAAACGAGGACGCTCTTACCTGTTGAAAAAAGGTACGTGGTAACCGCAGTGATCGATCATGGATTGCATGCCTAAGCAAAAATTACTTTTTTTATTTGATTTTGTTTAGATCACAATTATTTTACCTTGAGCTATAATCCACACGAAAGCTGAGGCCAAGTGTCCGTGGATTATAATCATTCCAATCGTAGCAGACCAACTGTTCAGAAATATATGTTCTGTTGACGAATCAATATTTATATGTTTTGGAATTTTAGTTAGAATACTTGCGCTTACCTAATGGATGACAGTAAATTGATAGAACAGCAGACGGCGTGTTGAACTCGTGGTGCATCTTGTGGATGTGTTTGTACAAGAATTTGGTGTGCAGCAGCCGATGGATATAGTAAAAGAAAATGTCATGAATGATACTGTTTACTATCAGTTCGTAAACAAGTTCTGAGAAGCTGGGGAGATCTTTCGCGCAATCCGGCACATCGTAGCTTGTGAACCGATCAACAAAATGTAATACTGTCCATAAAAAAACCGGCCCAGCGATGTAAAGGTTCATCAAAACGACGAAGAAAACCTTCGAAAGGAAAAATGGAATCATCATTAGTTTCGTAATCAAATGTTTCACATTTTAAATTCGAAGCTTAATGAATAATTAGCAACATAATTGTTTTTAAAGACAAAGACTTAATCAATCACCTTTGGAAGTTTATTCACGGGAATTTTTTCATCCACAGGCTGCACTTTGTAACTTTGGAAGAGTTTTGTTGCCGACAAAATCATAAATGCAAGCGCAGTAATCCAGTATCCTTTTCCGAATTCAATAGGAAGCCGGGAGATGACAATTCTGAAGGCGTTTTCCTTATTGAAAATTGTCTCGGGTGACGTGCCTGGCACTAATTATGACATCACAATGATTTAAGTGAATGCAAATTAATATTTCTGAAACTCACCATGCAAATCAATTATCCACATAAACATTCCGCTCCAAAAATTTTCCCTCAAATATCCTAGCAAAACTAAAACCCTAATGATTTTTTAAATATATTTTTAAATTGAACTGCAACCAAGATTTAAAGTTTAGTTTCACCTTGTCATCCCATAAATTGGGAAGAGCAGAAGAATCAAAGGATTGAACGGGATATAAAAATCTCTGATGGCCAATTTCCACCGAGAAATAACTTTTTGGAAAAATTCGTTTGACTCCATTCTTAACACCGTGAGTTGTGAAGAGCGACTGGCAGAAGTGGAGACAAACATTTTCCAAGCTTTTGTGTGTTAATATAGTTTCTTCTTCAACATTTTGGTTTATTCAGGTCCGTTGACTCTTTGAGAGGCTAACTATGACGCACGCAAAGGACAATAAAATAACAAAATATTCTTTAACACGCATCACACTAGGAATTTTTCCTCATGTTGATTTAAAACGCATTGCAAACTTGATTTTAAACAACAAATGTTTACGCTTCTTTATTAAAATTTGATTTCACGATCCAGAGTCAACAATACCATTAGAATTTCATCACCATTGAAAGATATCATTGGAGTTTTGAACCGCTCGACTTTTTCGGAGTTTCCGCAAACCGAGGCTTGATGAATGGAATCCAAACAGAATATTTGTGCAATCTTCCACTGTTTACAAAGCTTCGATCAGTTCCATGGAGAAAATCCATCCAGCCAGTTGTGCCGTAATTGCCAACGAATCTGTGAGAGCAAATAATTTGCTATCTTTTCCAGAAATTTATGTTTCACTTACGTCTCATGATGATAGTCATGAAAGAAAGGACTATGGAAGGAAATTTGGAAGACAGCAAACTTACATTAAAAATTAATGAAAAATCAATTACGTTATCACCTATTGAAGAAAGGAACATGGTATCCTGAGTGGTCAATCATCGAGGAAGTACCTTTGAAATTGGAATTGTTTTAATCCAGCTTGATTGGTAAATCTTTCGACGTCTAATTCCACTCACTGTGAATCATAATCCAAGAGAACGCCGTCGACAGATGTCCGTGCATCAACAAAACTCCAATGATCAACGACCAACTGTTGAGGAAATACATTTCTAGGAAGAAAATATCATCATAGCATTAGTTTTCTAAAGCTTTTGTAAGCTCACCGATTGGGTGACAATAAACCGAGATGATGGAGGATGGAGCGGTGAACTCATGATGCATCTTGTGAACGTGTTTGTAAAGAAACTTCGTGTGCATGAGCCGATGGATGTAGTAGAAAGCAATATCGTGCGTAATGTTGTTAGCGATTAGCTCGCACACAAACCGTGAGCAGCTTGGAATTGCTAATCCATCGTCGGGAACAACGTAGCTCATGTGGTGCTCTACGATGTAGAGTACCGACCAGAGAAATATTGGTCCAATCACGTAAAGATTCAACAAGCAGATTCCAATAACCTTCGAGAGGATTGCGCCTTAGTTTGCTTCAATTAGTAATATTTAAAAATAACCTTGAAAATTCTACTCCATGAAATCTCTTCCTCTTTGTTTTGCGTTTTGTAAGCCTCAAAGAGCTTTAGTTTCGAGACAATAAGCAATATAATTCCCATAATCCAGAAGCCTTTCGACGTCTCCCATGGAAATTGCACTATAATCAGCTTGAAGAAGTTGTCTCTGTTGAATTCCGTTTCGGGTGAAGTTCCCGGCACTAAAATGTGAACATTGGCAATTAAGTTCTATTGGAATGTCAATTCAAAGTGCCTTACGATAATAATCAATCAGCTTTAGAAATGTTCCACCCCAAAAGCCTTCACGCAGCCATCCCAGAAGTTCTAAAACTCTATTAAAATTTCATTCGACTCGAATTATTTTCCAATTCTGTTGAAACTTTGTGGTTGCGATAAATGGAATTACGAGTGCCGCAATGACTTTCCCGTAAAATTTCCCACCACACGCCGAGCTCATAAATTTCATTTTAATTTTAAAGTTCACTACCTCGTTGCACCGTAAATTGGGAAAATCCAGACGAGTAGCGGGTTGAATGGCAAATAAATTCTGTCGATGATCGATTGCCATCTAAATTTCTCGCTCGGTTTACTCCGACTGAGCTCCATTTGTAACGCGCCGAATGATGAATCGCGACTGCTGGAACATTTTTCGATAAAACTCGACTGCAAAGTTTGACAAATCAGGTTTTTATTCAAGTTTATCGACAGCTTTTAGTTTCTGTGGACGACGGTAGAGCGTTCCGTGGAGAAAATCGACCCAACCGGTTCCACCGAAATTGAAAATAAACTTCTCATGGTGTATGTCGTGAGTGGATGAGTCTTGCGTCCAAGGGAAATTGAAGCCGCTGTGATCGATTATCGTGACGAGATTAGCATAAGCCACGTAAACCCATGTAGTAGATATTGGCGCTTGAAGAAGCACTGGGCCGACAATGATCGGAAGCATGTTAGAAAAGAAATGTTCAAAGGGATGACAATACGCAGCAAGAATCGACAGAGGTGCTGTGAATTCATGGTGCTTCTTGTGGATGTGTCTGTACAAAAAGCTCGTGTGGAGCAAGCGATGAGTGTAGTAAAACAATATTTCGTGGATGAGCGTGAAGATGAACACAGTCTTGATTGTATAACTGAAGCTATGAACGTCTCTAACATTGTTGTGATAGCCGAAATATCTTGCAGCGCGATGAGCAGCCAAGGTTACGGGAATTGCAACAATGGTTTGGTTGAGTACCACAAACAGCGCTGCCTGGAATAAAAGTTTCCTTTATGAGATGCTATTATTTCTTGTTTCTCTTACTTTTATTGTTTTTGATAGGTTCACTTTGGTGTCTTGTTGATTTTTGAAGCGTTTTAAGTGCGGAATGAAGTTGCAAGCAAAGAAGATCGAGCCGCTTGTCCAATAAACAAACGCTGAGAAGATTGAAGTGCAGTAAACGACGAAAATTTCCTCGTCAGCTCCATAGCGATCGACGATATTCGTCCAGCAAGTTTCCCAATAATTTTCCGTTTCGACATATTTTTCAGCAAGTCTAGAAAATCATTTATAAATTATAATTGAGGTCACTCTTATTTTTTAGCGGTCACCTGGTGAGAACAGAAATGAGCAAGATGTAGAGAATCAATGGATTGAATACTAAGAAAACCTTTCTTTTGATCGCAAACTCCATTATTACTTTTTCTTTTTAATTTTCCTTTTCTCTGACACGCAACGTTTACAACGCGAAGGTTGGGCAAAGACTGAACAAGATTCCGGTAGTTGTGGAAGACACACGTTGTTGGCTGTCGTGAGCTGAATTGCTGATTGTTATTCGAAAAGAACTGCAAAACAAAAATGAAACACATGGAAGTCACCGTACTACAAGTTTATTCAACATGAGGCTTAGCTTCACGTTTCGGATAAAGCTCTCTGATGGAGGACTTCAATGACAAAAACACTCGATGTCTCTGATAGTGAATCGAACGCCTGAACTTCACGTCTGTTCTGAAGATGAAATCCATCACTCCAGTGGTTCCGAAATTTTCCGTGAAGAAAACATGGTGATGATCATGAAACTCTGGGCTTTTCAAGTAAGGAAAGTGATACCCAGAATGATCAGTAATCGTGGTTATGGTGGTCACAGTAAACCAAATCCAGAGTGTGCTTATATCAGACGATAACAATGTAGGACCGAGAATCGCCGAGCCCATATTCTGAGAATAAAATATCAACATTGTCAGTTGTCGACTTAAGCTTCCATGCACTTACCGTGATTAAATGTTCGGTTGGGTGTGCGTAGATCGAAGCAATGCCAATCGGAGCTTTCCACTCGTGATGAATTTTGTGAATTCGTTTGTAGAAACGTTTGGTATGTAGAATACGATGGAGAATGTAGAAACTAACATCAAATATATAATAAGAAACGAATAAATCTCGCATCAATATCCAAAACGTTGGAACTTGTCTCGTCCTTTGCTCTCCCACAGTTATCGATCCCAACCAATAACCTACAAGGTTTAAAATAAGAGTCAACTCTCTTTTCTATTTAACAGTCACTCACCTCCACTTGTAACAGTTATCGAGATAATGAGCTGATTGAAAAGAACTGTGAACAACGTCTGAAACAAACTTATACAATTCATACACATGGAGTCAAATCTGGTAAACTTACCGAGAGTACTCTACTGATTTCAACTGGTTCATTCTTTCCCGGCTGCACTTTATACTTTTTGCAGACTCCCGTCAGATCAAAGAACAGAAAAATGAGACTAACAACCCAATAGAGAGCAATCACAACCAACGAGGTCACCCAAACCATGAAATCGTGTTCGTCGACATCTGCAATCTAAAATTACTATCGGGTTCTTCTAACATTCAAAATTTATTTACCTGCATAGTCAACAATGCTTAACCAAAGTTTTTCCCAAAAACCTTCAGTGCCAAAAATCAATTCGATAATTCTGAAAAATCTTGTCATTGTTTTTTTGCTTGCAGAGTTCGTAATAAATTACCTCGTGATTCCGTAGATCAAGGCAATCCACAAGAACAGTGGATCAACTGGCGAAAATCCGGAATGAAAGCTGTCGTTTTTGGCTTCAGCTTTACTGTCGTCAGTTGCAGTGCTTTCAGTACTTTCCTTTTCCGCCATTTGGCAAACGAGGAATCAAACTTTGTTGACTCTCCGAAAATCGATTCGAAACTGATGAGAAATCCACAAAACTTTCGACGCAAACTCGTTTTTGCGACATTGGTCGAAACTTGAATCTCGCATAGATTAGCTCAATGATTCGCATCTGTGACGTCGTCGCTTTACCGTTGAATTATCAAACTTAGCATGAAAGGGTTCGTCTTCGCATTTCCCGATTATTTAAGACGACGCAAGAAGTTTGAGTAATTTGATTCGAAGGTGCCAAGCTGCACGAAGCAATAAACAGAATGATGAAGTCGCAAGAGTTCCGCTGATAAGAAAATAAGGGTAAACTTCACCTTGCAAGTTTCTCAAGTTTTGTCTCACTTCGAGAACATGTTACTAGAGCAATTGAGCGCCAGATGCTACACAATAATTTATTTCCACCTTTAAGCCACACGCCTTGATGGCAATATGATAAAATTTCATGCTCTTAAGGAGCAGATTTAGCTTATAAATTTCTTCTGTCTTGGGGTTGGAAAATTTTCCGTGGTAAGAAGATGAAAAATAATTTCATCTCACCAAATTTAATTAAGACGAATTACTCGGCATTCGTCATACGAGCGTTTAGCAGGTCTTCCGTTGAAGGTTTCGTTTTCACGCGAATTCTCATCACATGTGAAGCATTAGAGGGTTGAGGAACACGCCTTCTAATGGCACAGCTGATGAAGTGAGAAACGAGACTAGAAACCAAAAAAATATTCACAACGCATTTTGCTCTTTTTACTTATCTTGTCAGTTGCTCGACTTCGTTTTTCACAAAGCCGCTCACCATTTCCATGGAAATCTTGACGAGGCAGAATTTACAACTCGCGTTAGCGAGAATTTAGTATTCCTGGTTGATAAAAAACATTTCTCACTCGCACTGAAGGTGCTGACGTGTTGACAACTGTTCAAATATATGACGAGCATCTAGCTTTTTACTGTGAAAAAAAAAGAAAGCAGGCAAACAGGGAACGATTCGTTTTGATATCGCATCGTTAAACAAATTTCTTACTAAACAAAAACTTTGAATGAAAAAATTAAAAGGCTCTCGGGAGCGAAAACTTCTAGAATTTATTATGAAATCACTGATTTCTTAAAAAGTTGATTGGACTTCTATCAAAAGTCTCATCAATCTTTTTCTATGGAAAACTTTTCTTTCGACTCGGAGCTCTCCCGAGAAAGAATCGGAAACCTTTGAACTTCCGAGTTAATAAACTTTTCTTTCATTGGATTTTTCAAAGATTATCCATTCGATTCATTGAATTTGCACGCGCAGAATGGAATGAGAGGAAGAGCGGAAGAGCTTCGGGTTTTATTAAAAATCGATTGAACGGGCAAACCACTAATGATTCATTTGAATTGAGCGAACCTCGAATGAACCAACAAGCATTCCCTGATCAAACAGCGAATAAACATTACTGAAATAGAATAGTCACTGACAACAAGTTTATCTTATCACAGTTGTTTTGCTGTGTTCTAAGAACTGTAAACAAATCATTCTTGTTCAGAGCGAATAAATTGTGTAGACACTCGGCTGCACAATTCACAAAGTCAGTGGAGCTTGAAGCAGCAAAGAAGAGTTTGCAAAATGAATTTTCTGAGTTATTTGAAGCTTTTGAGTGTTTTAGCTGTCGCCAATGGCCAGTCATTCAATTGGTGTTCAGTGCAAAGCAACTGTTCTCCTAATCAGCACATCGCTTGCAACAACAACGGAGTAAGTTAAAGTTTATCATTTGTTCGCCAAGTTACCTCAGTTTTCCTCTAGCTATTTGCATCGAGTTGCAACACCCCCAGAGCGATTTCCCTCTCCCCTGCACAAAAGCAGCAGCTTCTCGACTTGCACAACTCCTATAGAAATCAGGTTGCTTCGGGACAATTGGCAGGATTCTCAACGGCGCGGAGGATGGCAAAAGTTGTCTGGAATGATCAGCTTGCGTATTTCGCCGAGTTGAATACGAAGCAATGCAAAATGGTGAGAAGATTGCATCCTTATTCAGGATTCCTAGTCAAGTTTCAACCAATTAAAGCTCAAATTCCTGTTCTTAGCAACACGATGCTTGTCACAACACTCGTGAGTTTCTCGAGCTTTCATTTGACGCGCTTCTTTAATATTTTATGAACTTCAGCGAACTTGAAGTATTCCGGCCAAAATTTAGCTTGGATGGCTACTACGGCGACCTATACAACCGAAAATGTTATCAGCGGTTCGCTCTCCATGTGGTTTAATGAATATAAAGACGCGACCATGAACGACATCAACAAAGTTGGAAGCTCGTCAAGCGGAAAGTAAAACAACCAAGTTTTTGTCCGTTGCGAACAATTTGTTCTATTTTTACGATCATTTCAGAGTCATTGGGCATTTCACTGCCTTGGTAACCGACCGTACTACCCAAATAGGCTGCGCTATATCGTCCTATCGCTATTTGAGCGGCTCGACTTGGTTCAACGCTTATTTACTTGCGTGCAATTACGCTTCTACGAACATTGTCGGGTGCCCTGTCTACAAAACGGGTCCAATAGCATCAGCTTGCTCACTTGGGGCCGACACAACGTTCAAAGGATTGTGCAAAACCACAGAACCAATTGATCCAAATACATTATGCTGAAAATTGATTGTATCTTGGTGATTAAAACGGAGGCTATGAATAAACGATTTGCTTTTAAGTTGCAATAATTTTTTCATATTTCATTCTAACAATATCACTAAGGCTTAGATATTGAGCTTCAATAGATTTGTCACAATAAATCATTATTGAATGATTCCAGTGCTTCAATTCCATCGTATCTATTTCTAAATAAAGTTGTTTTCGTGTTCCTGTTTGATCAGTTGTGGCCATCGTCATGACATTGCTTTGCCTTGTCAAGCTCAATCAAGTGCGATGTTTTTACACTAATCAAGCGTACTTTATACACATCGTTTCGTAAGTTTCAAGTCGTCGGAAACTTTTCGTTCTTGTTTTCGACGAAAATTTACTGCTCTTGACACGATTACAGGAAGAAACTTTTGGGTAAACTAAAGACAAACTGTAAGTATAAATTATTCAACTTCTAGAACGAGCTTTTAGTGTTCGACTTGAAGCCACCTAAAATGATCCACAAGTATTTTGTTATATTTTTCGCTTTCCAGGCGTTGGCAGCAATAGATGCAGCAGACTGGTGCAACTTACCAAGCTGTAAGGGCCGTCAACATATTGCGTGTAATAATACAGGCGTAAGTCAAAGGAATTATTTAATTTTGGAATTTTGAAAAGCTTCAGTATATTTAACGAATTGATAGACATTC
The DNA here is from genome assembly GCA_033064975.1 of Smittia sp. YW1114-2. Classification (NCBI taxonomy): domain Eukaryota; kingdom Metazoa; phylum Arthropoda; class Insecta; order Diptera; family Chironomidae; genus Smittia; species Smittia sp. YW1114-2. The sequence continues at coordinate 17,025,490 of CP093834.1, forward strand.
CCATCGCCGCTACCTTCAAGCTGCGAGTCGCCTTCACAAGTCATTTTAACCCCCGCTCAGATTCAGCAATTCGTCGATGGCCACAACTTTTACCGAAACCAAATTGCGTTAGGCTCTGTCAATGCTTTTACATCAGCAAAGCGAATGGCAAAAATGACTTGGGATCCGCTGCTTGCTGAGTTTGCCGGTTTAAACACCCTGCAGTGCAGAATGGTTAGAAACAAATTAGAACATCGAACAAAATAATTTTCATATTCAACCCACACAGAATCACGACGCATGCCACAACACTGGTAATTTTCAAAGCTTAAGTAATTCCCAATTGATTTGTATAAATTTTCAGAAAAGTATAATTTTGCTGGTCAGAATCTGGCAAGCTCCGGAACAACTGGGACTCACACAACAGAAGTTATGATCGATAAAGCTTTGCTTATGTGGTACAAAGAAAACTTATTGGCCAACATGACTGACATTGATTTGGTTTCTCGCTCAGGATCGTCGAGTGGAAAGTAGGAACGTTAATTTGAAATTAATGAAAAAGTTAAATCTTTACGATAATCAACAGATCTATCGGACATTTCACTGCGATGGTGACCGACCGCTCAACCGCTGTTGGCTGTGCAATGGCAACTTATAAAAGTGGCAAGTGGAACAATTATCTCGTGACCTGCAATTACGCTTCCACAAATATGATCGGAACGCCAGTTTATAAATCAGGACCTGTGGCATCAGCTTGTTCACTTGGGGCAGATGAAAAGTTTCCAGGATTGTGCAGAGAAGACGAACCGATCGACTCTAATAAGCTTTAAAAAATTAATCACTCAATATCTTGCAGCTGTTAATTGACGTCTTTTTAAAATAATAAAATTATCAATTGCGCGGTAATAAGACTTTTTCTACAGCTAAAATTCGTATTCGCCATAAAATTCCATTTTTGACGCGTTTGAAAAAGAAAATTTTCGTGATCAAATGACGCATGAGAAAGTGTTTTAGCGATCAAATGCAAAAGTGTTTCAGGAACAGGTGCGCAAGGTGTAAGTATAAATTCACAAAAGTTTCTGACAAGCGCTCAGTTTACTTTCGAGTTCCAGAAAGTCGTATCAAGATGATCAATCAACCATTATTTTCTGCATTGGCTGTTGCTTTACTTACGTTGTCAGCAGTTCAAGCAGTTGACTGGTGCAACTTGTCCAACTGCAGAGGTAGACCTCACATTGCCTGCAATAACTCTGGCGTAAGTCAATGTCTATTTCAAAATAGAATTTTTAAAGACCATAGCTTGATAGACATTCCCATCACCACTGCCTTCAACTTGTGTATCACCTTTGCAAGTTAATTTAACCGCGGCACAAATACAGCAATTCGTAGATGGTCACAACTTCTACCGAAACAAAATTGCTCTAGGCTCTGTATACCCATTTGAAAAAGCGAATCGAATGGCGAAAATGACTTGGGATTCACAACTTGCTGAATTTGCCAGATTGAATACTTTGCAGTGCACAATGGTAAGAAACGATGAATTTTTTGTATATATACGTAATACAATATTATACAACAGAATCCCGACGCTTGCCACAATACAGGTGAAAAAAACTTTCCAAATTTCATTTACATATTTCGAGCGTTTTCTTGAAATTCACAGAAAATTACAACTATTCGGGTCAAAATTTAGCAAGCTTCTCGACAGTTGGAACTTACACAACTGAACTTGTTATTGACAATTCCTTGTTCAAGTGGTTCAACGAAAGCTCTGTAGCCACCATGACTGACATAAATAAGCTTGGAGCGACGAATTTCGAGTAAGAAACTTATTTGGATTCTTAGACTGCTACGTAATATTTCATACTTTTATTAAAGAGCCATCAAACACTTTACTTTAATGGTGAATTATCGCTGTACGAAAGTTGGATGTGCAATGGCAACTTGGAAGACACCTAATGACTCTGAGACCTTAAATGCTTATTTGGTGGCATGTAACTACGCTTCCAATAACATGCTCGGACAGGCAGTTTATTACAAAGGACAAGTAACATCAAGATGTGTAACTCTGTCTGATACAAAGTATCCAGGCTTGTGTAAACAGCAGGAACCAATTGATCCTAACGGCAATAATAATTGATAGTAGATGTTTGTGAGTTTAATTGCAACGTAAATTAACCTTCAGATATTGTAACCACACAGATTAGAGTGGCCTTCCTTTCCTTTCCTTTCCTATTTTCCTAGGAATTCCTGGTCGATTTCCTATTCCTATTTCCTAGTGTCATTTCCTATTTTTCCTGACAAAATAGGAAAATTTGTGAAATTGCAGAATCGCCTAAAGTTTCTTAGGTTTCATTTTTTTGAAAATTAGCTCTCGTTTTACGCATCTTCAGTTGGTATTTGGCGCACGTTTTTCGCCGAGATTCTGTGATAAATACTTTGATTTTATATTTGGGGAACCACGACTTGGTAAAAAATGAATATCCTCTTCAAACGACAACGCTGTCAAACTTGGCGTCGAACTAATGGAGCGTTTATTCAAAACCAACGAGGAATCTGAACCCACTCAATCAGTTCTCACACAAACAGCCAGTTCCACTACATGAAGTCTTCATGATCGCATGAAATTGTCCATTGGGAGCGTTCGTGAAGGAAATTCTCGAAGCAAAAAGCCAGCCTCCGATAACTTCAAGAAAGCATTTAGCCAGTATCACCGTCATCAAGTTCGCTGCCCTCAGCTAAACAAACTGTTCGATGCTCTTAGCAGCGTTCAGCCAACGCCCACACAAAGCGAGCGAAACTTTTCACTTGCTGCTGCAACGTCGCAACGCCGAAACGTTCACGAATGTCGTCGAATAAGCTCAAAGCGATTTGCTTTTCGAAAGGATTTTTTGCGAACAACAAGTAAAGCTTAGAAACTGTATCCCACGCTTTGAAAATAATTAAAACTTGGCGAAATATGTCTGAAATGTCATTGATTCAAATTTCCTATTTTTTCCTATTTTCCTGCCTATTTCCTAGGAAAAACGATTTCCTTTTCCTGTTTTCCTGCATTTCCGTTTTCCTAGGAAACGGGCCACTCTAACACAGATAGATTGAAAGACTAATTGACTTACAGGAAAAAAAATAATATCATCAATCCGTAAACGAAAAGTTTAGATTAGAACTGAAATGCGAAAAAGTAGAAAAACCTCGCAACCATTCCGACCTCGCCACCAAGTGATGTTTGACTCTAGCCTACTAAGTGGGCTCCACTTTGATGTTCATATGTTTGTCCGTCCGTATATGTCTACTGATAAATTTTCTCATAAATTTTTGTCGATCCCCAAGCTCTGCCGGCACCTGATTTAAAAACAGGAATCTTTTGAGTAGATTCATCGAAACATAAAAAATATTTTCTGGAGGTTTTTTATGTATGTATGGAATTCGGAGAAAAATATTTTTTCAACACCTGGTGCAGCAAAAATTTGTTTCTGAGTTAAATTCTTTCAATAGTGATTATCTTCAATAGTAATTATAGTAGTTATCTACATCCAAAGGCAAGATTCGAAGCAAATTAAAAATAAACAAGAATCACGACGCTTGTCATAGCACTGATTAATTTTAAAACTTGAATGTTGAATATTTGAAGTTTGCAGAAAAATGTAACTAAACTGGGCAGAACCTGGTCGTGGATATATCACAATTATAACTCACACAACTAAGGTAGAGCAGTCGGTTACCGATGCAGTGAAATGTCCAAGAGATTTCTAAATGATCATACAGATTTAGCTTTCTGATTAATTTCAAATGAATATCTATTCTTACTTTCTACACGTTAGCCAAGAAATTTACATTGCCCCACATGATCAAAGCTTTATGGATCATTACCTCTATTGGCGGCGCAGGAAATTTATCAGCATCAGAACCATGTGGTTTGCAATTAGAAGGGTGATTCACTAAGTCCTCAACGTGTTTTAAAGAACTGAGAATGCGTTTTCGAGCATGACTATTTACTGAAATAAATTTAATAACAAATTGATAGTAAATGATCAAGTGGTCAGCAGAATGTGAATTATCGACGAAGGAGCCATATAAGCAAAATGTTCCGATTTGGCTATAGGCTGAAGTATGTGGGGGAAGTTACCCCCCATACTATTGATATGTTCGGGTCGCTTCACATGTGGAACACGAATTCATTCTTTAGTCTATTTTATTAACTATCTTTGCAATACAATATTTGGATCGAGATCGTCCATCTATGATATGTTCAACTTATATAATAATAAAAAGGTCGATCATCGCCGATCGCAACTTACGTTAGACTATATTCTACAATTCTTGCTCGGCGAAGCAACCGTTTCATCGGTGGGGTATTATGTACACCGATGTCAGCGATATTTGAACACTTGTTTCTCCATGAGAAGCCAATCGCGAGAAACAAGTTAACTATTCTATCAAAACGTGATAGGAATGTTTGAGTCACAAGTCTTTTGCTTGCACACTTCAAGCTGTTGAAACATATCCAGATTTGTGTTGAAAAGAGGAATCGATCGAACCAATGAACTTCAAATTTCTCAATGATCAAATGCCTCTTTCTCTCAGCAGCTGTTAAAATTGAAGTGTTTTCAAATTTAAAAAAGAACAATGCGTCAAAACATCAATTAGAAATTTTTCGCTCATTTTTAGAGCTTTTCCTTTCAGCTACTTTGTTACTTGTTTGCTGTTTCTCTTTGGGGTAAACCAGAGAGGAAGATAACTCTACTGATAAACCCTAACAATGCAAAAATTTCTATCGAAATGCTATTTTTTTCAGCTGTTAATTGACGTCTTTTTGAACTAATTAAATTGTCAATTGCGCGGTAATAAGACTTTTTCTACAGCTAAAATTCGTATTCGCCATAAAATTCCATGTTTGACGCGTTTGAAAAGTAAATTTTTGTGATCGAATGACGCATGTGAAAGTGCTTTAGCGATCAAATGAAAAAGTGTTTTAGAAACAGGTGCGCAAAGTGTAAGTATAAATTCACAAAAGTTTCTGACAAGCGCTCAGTTTTCTTTCGAGTTCCAGAAAGTCGTATCAAGATGATCAATCAACCATTATTTTCTGCTTTGGCTGTTGCTTTACTTACGTTGTCAGCAGTTCAAGCAATTGACTGGTGCAACTTGTCCAACTGCAAAGGTAGACCTCACATTGCCTGCAATAACTCTGGCGTAAGTTTTCCAACAGTTAAAACGATTTCAATGACAAAAAAATATTTCATTCAGATGTTCCAAACATCGGCAACATGCGTGTCTCCTTCAACAGTTATTTTAACACCAACGCAAGTTCAGCGATTCCTCGATGGTCACAACTTTTACCGAAATAAAATTGCTTCGGGATCTGAAGCCAAATTCAATCCGGCGCTACGAATGGCAAAAATGACTTGGGACGATCAACTTGCCGAATTCGCGCGTTTGAATACTTTGCAGTGCACAATGGTGAGAAGAAAAAAAACGAAATCTTCATATTATTTATTACACTTAAAATCTATAGAATCACGACGCTTGCCACAATACACGTAAGTCTAAGATTTTAATTTTCAATAACTTCAATCAATGATTTAAAATTCACAGAAAATTACAATTATTCGGGTCAAAACTTGGCAAGTTCTTCGACCACTGACACCTACACGATTGAATTTGCTATTGACAATGCCTTGTTCATGTGGTACAACGAAAGTTCTGTGGCCAACATGACTGATATTGGAATGGTTGGAAAAGGATCGTCAAGTGGAGAGTAAGAATATTCTTCTGAATTTCTTAACTTCTAATGTTCTTTACTCTTATTAAAGAGTCATCGGCCATTTTACTGCTATGGTCACTGATCGCTCTACGAAAGTTGGTTGTGCAATGGCAACATGGAAAGAACCAAGTGACTCTTGGACTTTCAACGTTTATTTCGTGGCATGTAACTACGCTTCTACAAATATGATGGGAACGCCAGTTTATAAACAAGGAGCTGCGGCATCAGCATGTAAATCTGGGAAGGATGCAAAGTATCCAGGATTGTGCAAAGAAGGCGAATCGATCGATCCCAATTTATTTACCTAATGAAATGTTTATTACGATGTGGCACTATTTTTTTAATTTATTCCGTAATAAATCAAATGAAATAAATATTTAAAATTATAAAATTCGTTTTAAAAAAGTTTTTTAGTATTTTTCAAGTCAAAAATATATTTTGGTTGGTCAATATTCTTGGATCTTGTCAAGTTAGACCTCACATGGCTTGCAAGTTGCAATAGTTCGGGCGTAGGTAGGGCTTACGAGTAAAACAATTTTGATGACAAAAAATTATTTCTTACAGACGTTTCAGACATCAGCAACATGCGTGTCGCCTTCAACAGGTTTTAACCGCAACGAAAGTTCAGCGATTTATTGATGGTTACAACTCTTACCGAAAGGAAATTGTCTCAAGTTCACTAGGCAAGCTTTTACCGGTGGCACGAATAATCACAATGGCTTGGGATCTTCAACTGACAAAAATTTTTGTTTGGCTCGATTTAATGAAGTTTTATAGAAAGCGGTACATTCTGATGAGAATGACTACCACAGCAAAACAAGCTATTATTGATAAGATTGTACAAACAAGTCAAGCAATGTGTCATTTTGCTATGGCTAAAGTTTTGATGAAACTGTTTACTCCTAACTAAAGTTTGAACAGATGTTTATGTCGTCATACTCCGCGATGTTGCGAGTCAAAAATCAAAAGTAAAACGATTGCATTGTTTTCAATGAAACAATACAAATCATGGCATTATTTAAACAAATTCAAAAAGCTCAGCTCAGTATAGGCGCTTAAAGGAAAGTCTCATAATATTCACAATAGAAATTCCTTAGCTGGAAAAGCTCGAGTCGGGGACTTTCAGTCTTCTTCTATTGAGACGATAAACAAGTCGCTGTCAAGATGAGTTCGCGTTGTTTTCTTAAACTTTTTGCCCTTGTTTTGTTGACGCTGGTTAAAGCGGTTGATTGGTGTAGGCTACCGAGCTGTGGAACGAGTCGTCACATTGCCTGTAATAACAGCGGCGTAAGTAAAACATCCCGACAAAGTTTGCGTGTGTAACCAAGTTTCCAATTTAGGTTTTTGCGTCGTCCTCGACCTGTATTTCGCCCTCACAAATAATTCTCACCGACACGGAAATCCAAAGGTTTCTTGATGGCCACAACACTTTCAGAAACAAAATTGCTTCTGGTCTGGAGGAACGATTCTTATCGGCGAAGCGAATGGCAAAAATGACTTGGGATCCGCAGTCCGCTATTTTTGCGAGCCTTAACACTTTGAAATGTATAATGAAGCATGACCCATGTCGCAACACTGGTAAGAGATTAGATTTAAATTGATGACTTTGACATTTCAAATTTCTACAGAGAGCCTTAACCATGTTGGGCAAAATGTGGCAAGCATTTGTACAACTGGAACATACACTACCGATGAAGTCATTGACAAAGCATTGAATTCCTGGTACAATGAGAAGAAAAGTGCGAATATGACGGACATCGACAGGAGGCGGGAACAAACGTCGAGCGGAGGGTAACACTCGTGATAATATTTTTCAAAGTTTTTAAATTGATGTTCCTCACAGTGTCATTGGCCATTTCACTGTAATGGTAAAAGATAAGGCAACTACCGTTGGCTGCGGAATTGCCAGATTTGAGAAGCCAAAAGACGACTCGACACTTTATAACTGTCATTTAGTCACCTGCAACTACGCTACTACAAACATTTACGGCTCGTCAGTGTACAAGTCTGGACCAGTAGCATCAGAATGCACATTAGGAGCAGACTCTACGTTCCCAGGTTTATGCAAAGACGAAGAACCAATCGATCCCAATAACTAAACCCTAAATATTTGCTGCACGAACGTTGTTCCTAAGCAAACAGATGTTTTCAGTCAACAGACGAAATTGAGGCTGAGCAAATATTTTTTGTCTTTCACGAGTTTGCTTTTGTTCCAAGAATTATTATTTTTTGTTGCGCTCCTCTTTGTGTCAGCAGTTTCGTTAAGCTTAAAGTCCCCTGGCTGCTGTCTGAAAAGAACTGTCGCAAGGGATCTTACGGTTAGGCTGCAGCCTCTTTTATCAAAATTAAATAGCACATCATAGCTTTGGTTATCATATCGTGTTTGTTTCCAAATCTTATCTCCTCTGTCACGTTTTTCCCTCAAGTTGTCACTTCGCACGAAAGGCTTTTCTTACCAGGAAGAAGTTTAATTCCGTGAAATTAAGTAGATGTGGGATTTGTTATCGCAACCGCCTTGGCGCACTGAAATAAATTGAAAATAAAACGAAACAAACAAAGGATACTCGAGCAAAACTCTCTGCTAATCTTACTTCCCAGATTACTTCGAGTTGTTTGTGGAGAACCACAACTTTTGGAGTATCTAGAAGCAGGAAGAAAACTTCTGAGAATTCGAATCCGGAAGATTCACTTTACAATTTAAGCTGGAAAAATAAAGAGTTTCCGTTTCTCGTTGATTTCCATTCACATTCCAACCGCATGAGTCTTCATCGCTTCAGTTCCATTTACAAGAAAAGCAATGGCAAATGTGTGAATTGGTGCGTGAACTTCATTTCCGTCATGGATATTTTGGTTCATGCATGGACTGAGTGTGCAGCATGTGATTCCAATCAGCAGGCGACCATGTGAGCTAACTAGCAGGCGACCATGTGAACTAACTCAACATTTGACTTTATCAAATGAACGGTCGGAATACGCCTCTCGTCTCTTAGCTGTTGACTTTTCTTTTAATTGAAGGTCTGCCTAGTTGACACATGGATTGTCAACGTGAGGCATTAAAGTGTCAACCAGCAAGAGCATAATCGAGGCGTGAAAAAACTATCCACAAGACTAATGGGCACTAATCTCCCTGGCGATGTTTCCCTGCATCACGGAAACTCTAGACGTTCGTCCACGCTGTCAGCTTGGGTCGCATGGAACAATTGCCTAAAGCGACACACTAACGCATGTTGCTAAATTGCTTTTCCCCAAAAAATAGTTTGCAAAGCGTTTAAGAAAAGTTTCTTTCTCGCCTCCGAAAAATTTCCATTTGCAAAGTTTGTCCTGAACGATATCACAAGAAACACGTTCGGAGGAGTTCATGTAACGCTCAGCAAACAAATTTATGCAAAAAATACCATTTTTCCTTTATTGTTCAGTCTTAAAAGAAGTGAGATAACATGAATGAAACAACGAACGACTATGATATTCCTTTAAGAATGTGGTTTGTGGTGATGAGAGCTAAATACATGGCGCCTAGTCTCCACACGAATACAGAGCTCGACGGCAAATGCGAACATGAATCGCTGTGCTGCATCGCCTCGGGTTGTTCACCTGGAAATAGTGATTTCATTGAGATTTTCCACATTTCTCGAAAGACTAGTATCACTGTTGATCAAATAAAAACTCATCGGTTGCCTGTCACAGCGAAAGTTTTTTTGCCACGCTGCGCAATCCAATTAGTCGCTGGACGAACGACCAATCAACTCACTCACCAGCAAGAATGTGGACATTGACGCTTTTGCTATTAGCATTCGATGGACTGCAAGTGTATTGACCCGAGTCAGAGGACTTTGCCCTCTGGATGAGGAGGTAACTAGTCGTAACGTCTCCCTTTTCGGTGATTACTGAAAAAAAACGATTTTTTTTTAATTTTGCTTGTGAATTATTTCGCAACGCTTCAAGTTCCACTGAAATTTTTTTGAACTCACCACTGACTCCTCCACGAGCGCTGTCGTAGTTTATCTCCTACAAACGAAAAAAGTTGTTGAACGCAAACCTTGAAGCTTCATAATTTATTTTAATGAAGCAACGACGGTGAAAGAGAATCCGCGTCGCTTCAAATTATCATAATTTTTATGTCGCGAATATTCCATTCAATTAATGTGGATAATTTTCCAAGTTGAGCGAGATGGAATCCCGTGACTGTGCTCTTACTGTGATCCGTCAAAATAATTGCAAAAATTAATCTCAGAATAAAAAATCCAAGCTTTAAAGCTGCGAAGCTTTGTCGCAAAGCTTCCCATATTATAAAAATAAATATAAGCTAGAGTTCTCCTCTGCTTCGTCGTCGTTTAACCGATGAACAACAGTCAACTTATAAGCTTGCTTTTACTGTCAGGATCCATTAAGCTCGCAGTTGAAATAGAATCCAGTTTAATGGAAACTTTTAAGTGAGGCAGACGCAGTTGAGAGTCACTCAATGCGAGAAGCTACGGCTCTTCAGCTGCAGAGCTTCAAACTGTTCACAAAGATTTTACGCTTAATTTCTTCAATTAGCATTGCTCTGAAATTGAAATGTTTGCTACATTTCTAAAGGAACTCGTTAAGTTTGCAAATTATCACAATCATTAAAACTTTTCCTCATAACGCTGCCGTTATTTGTCAACGGCTTTCACAAATAATGAAGAAAAATTTCTACGCTGCCGTTTCACCCTTAGAGATTTCTCCATTCATGTAGTCATGAATCATTGGCGAGGAAGAAAGTTGCGGTGACATTCGCATGCACAGCGTGTTCGAAAAAGGTTGAACGCCTATTTGAATAATCTCGAGCGATGTGCGGCACGTAACTTATAAATGGCCTCATCGTGCGCGATGGGCCGGAATGATTTCGAAAGCGTTCCGATGAAAAATTGATTCAGCAAGTGGAACTGAAATTGATGAACGAGCGTATTTAAATAAGCTTACTTCATTATTGTGCGTCCAATACATCGCGAATGGCGATTCCGGTGAATTTTTTACAATGCATGTCAAGTTGATGGTTGAGCCTGTGTTAATGAAAACTTCTGGGCCTCCAATGATTGTCGTTAACGGCTCTGCAAGTGGAATTTTCATTTTAATCGCTCCATCAAAGCGTGGCCTCGTAATTTGTCTGGTTCAACTTACCGACGACTGAAAGGACGACAGGAAAGCCGCGCGGCGGTGTAGTTGAAATTTGACATTCGTAAATGCCTGTGTCTCTAATTTGCGGGTGCTGGAGCTATGTAAACGAACACGAGAGAGAGGTGATAATGGAAAGAATTGAACTCTCGTTGGGACAGTTAACGAATAATGAAATTTAATTAAGTGGAGAGGCACACTTGATACCTTCAATATCCATTCCTCCGCGTCAACATCGTGGATACATTGAAACCGGCTATCGCTCGTGTACGCGAGTTTACCAACGGTGAGCAGATGAATATCTCTGTGGCGAACCCATGAAACTGTCTTATTTCCGATGTTCCGGACTCGGCATTTGAGATACGCGGTTGTCCCTGCCAGGGTCGTGATATTCTTGAACGCCGTGTAATCGAAATACGGGCCAATCACAGGCGCCTCAACGCTTGTCGTTTGTTCAACGTCAAACTCATTGTTATTAACGCTTCCATCATCATCAATTTCGTAGCCCATCATCTCGTCGTGGTGGGGATCAAATGATGTGACTCCTACAACGAAAGGTGATAAGGAGATGGCAAAGTTGAAAAAGCTTCGGTCATAACGTCAAATTATTATTTGTTGAACTGAGCGGGAAGAGGGAGAGCGAGTGTTAGTGAGCAGATGAAGTCAAACGAGATATTGCTGAGTGGAGAAATGAAGGGATTATCGTTATCAGCAGGAGGAGAGTCTATGAGGTGGAAGAGAAACCTGAAGAATCTTTCAATCCCTTTAAAAGCTCATTTTCTTAGTCTCTCACTCTGTCACTCACAGAGTCATTCGGAAAGCTTTGCCTCCACCATAAAAACCCTTTTCGTTATCATCTCGCAACATTACTTTATTCTCTCATTCAATTTATGCAAACAAACAGATTCGGAAAGGTGCCATGGGTCGTAAGATATAAAAGCGAAAGTCTCTGGTGCCCCTTTCTCGCACCATAAATCTCACGCTAGCTCTAACTAGAGCGAGAGAAATTCATTTTTCGGAAATCTTCCGTCGAGCGAAATGAATTCAACATTACTTAACAGGCAGAAAATTTCGTGGCAAGGACGAGCTGGAGGGAGAAAGACAATTTATTTGATTAGCGTGGTTAAGCGCCACAGCATCCTAAAATCACATTGAGCGAATGCTTGCTCCGCAGTGCCGACTCGGCACACTTCTTGGGCGTTAGTACGAAAACAACAATGGCAAACAAAAACTTTCCTCTCGTCTGGCGGTTCATCTTTAAAATTACTTTCATGTGTTTTGGTGCCATTACGCAAATGCCGTTCGGTTTAAATAAATTTGAATAAATTCTGAGGGAACCCGACGAGCAGAAATGGAAAACGACGAAGCGAAGAATGAAATGTTTCTTGTGCGCCTAAGAAAGTAAATTATTCAATTCCCATTTTCCCGCACACATTTTCATCTTTCGGTGTTGTTTTCAAGCTTGCCGCAAAGGATCATTTGCTACTGGAATAAAACCGAAGGAGAAATTGGATTTTTTAGACGAAAACACATGAATTGAATGAACAAACAAATGAAACTTTCATTTTAGTCTCGTAAAAATAATCAATACGAAAGGAGGAGGCGATGGGGGGCTTATGCTTGAATTTATCGAAATCAAATTTCAAGTCTTTGGCTTCGGTTCAGGCTCTAACAAAACAATCAGAGTGGAGCGACAATGACGACGACCGACCGAACGAGTTTTGAAAATCTTCCACTGGCGCTGATTAAAAGCTCCACAAATTGTTAATTAGAAAGTTCCGGATGAGGTAACATACTAACGCTCGTTAGACTCTTGAAGAGAAACCTTTGCAAGACAGCCAGTCACCTTGCGACATAAATCACTTCAAAAATGACCCGTAAAAGCTTTTAAATTCAGAAATCTTTCTCCTCCTACTATAAAGTTTGATAAATTAATGCTGTTTCTATGGACTAATAGCTGGCCAAGGTCGTGACACACGATTTTATGGACTAGCCAAGTAAGAAACGGTCCAAAGAAGAGAGGAAACAAGGAGAGAAAATTAAGGAGCAACGATGAAAAATGATTTTTTTTTTACAACGAAGGGATCTCTTACTCGGTCAGTGGCGAACTTAAGGACTCTCGAGCAGGCCGTTGACTTCTTAAATAAGAAAAGCAGCTCTAATTACAAGAGTGAATAATGGCGAAGGATTGTCAATGATAAAGTATCAATTTTCTTTTCGTTTGCCCCAGCACTGTCCATCACGACGCAAACTCAATTCGGGTTGAACTCAGAAGAACGTTCTTCAAAGTATTTCAAGCACTCTCAAAGAACATTGCCATTACTCATGAAACGGCCTTAAGACGTTGAAGAAGAAGAATTAGAATTGGGATGGATAAAAAAGTTTTTTGTCTTGCCCAAGATCGAGAACAAAAAAGCGGAAGCTCGATTGTGGCACTCATTCCCACTCATTAGTCCACCTCACTCCATCCCCAAAGAAGTGAAAGAAAGCTGAGCGTTTAAAGACCGTTTGGTATCGAAATCATCAGCATCAATTAGGATTAGCATCCTCTGTATTTGCTCAGCCTCTGCCGACCTCTAAAAATTCATTTTTCCATGAGCCTTTCAACGAGCTTTTAAAGCAAGCCCGACGTCAATTAAGAAATGTAATAAATCTTTCCTCTTGTTGTTGTTCGCAATCGATCTTAACAAGTGGAGGTTTTGTTTTGGTTTTTACTCGTTCCGCTTGAGCGGTAAAAAAGGAAGCTAACTCGACTTCGAACTCGGTGAGCAAAAAGAACAAAAGCAAAGGCTCGAGACATTTATTGTGACAGTGTCAGTGGATTATAAAATTAAATCATTTGAAAAACGTGTTGTAGAAGATAAAAGTTTATTCTTTAGAAAAGGGGCGAGAAAGTGGTCTCACTCGGAAGGCTTTTAAGGGCAATCCATCAAGTCGTTAATCCCTTTAGGAGCTTCAGGAGAAGTCATAAAAGCCGAAAAAGCTTTTATTGTTCTCGAGATCAGGTCGTGTTGGAGTCTCAAGGACAGGAATGCTACTCTCGCTTTGAGCATCTTCTTTACGGAAACTTATTAAAATATTTCTACGACACTTTGATAAATTGCTCGAATTAATTGCTGCTAAAATTAGGATGGGAACTGTATTTAAGAGCTAGTTGCTGAGTTTATAATGGAATTAAGCGGATTTATGTACTACAGAGATTTAGTGGAAGCAAAAAAGAAACTAGATCGAGAGGGCGAGAAGATTAAGTGAAGCAGCGAGTTTTAAGGAATTCGGAAGAAATGAACGTTCAGCGAGGAATGCGGGCGAGCGAATGATAGTTACGCAACGTGAATCGTTGAATGGAAATTGTTCGAAATTATTCTTCGTCTCAGAAAATGATTTCTATCATGAATATCGTGCCGGAAATTATGATTATTTTTAATTAAAACCCGAGGCGGAGAGCGGGGAACTTTCATCGCTTTATTAAGGTTTCGCCTTCGCCGCCACGAAACAACTATGACGAAAGTTCCTCGAGCAAAGCAGCAGCATGTAGTTTAAGGAAAGCCCGAACAAGGCATCGAACAACTCAGAAAACTCGGAGGCGAGCAATTAATTTGAAACGATAATTAATTGTATGGAACAAAGAACCTGAGGCAGTCAAAAGAACACAGAGCGAAAGAAAAACTAAATAACAGCGCCATAAAAATATCTTAAAATATCGGAGCTCTTGAGACGGAAAGATAAAGTTCGCCGAATGTTATTCAGGCCGGGGAAAATTGGATTGAGTTTTCTTACAGAAATAAATTGAGCGGTGATAATAATATTTTCCCTCGGTCGGCGAATATCCCGTTCATGTTATGTTAAGGGACGGTAGTCGCTCAAAGTGCTGGAAGGAAATCAAAGCCGGATGAGAGCAAAAACAGAAACTCAGGGAAATTCAATGCGGAATTTACGTGAACATCGCATAGGCGAGAATGCGAAAGGAAGGCAGAGAGAGGAAGAAAGAAAAGTTTTTGCCTCGGAACAACTTCTTTTCCGCTTCTGATTTGTATAAACGGAGAAAATTGTACTCAATTGAGCCCATTAGATTTGCTAAGCTCAGCGCAAGGGAGAGATAAACACAATGTAGGGAAAACAACAAATTAATTAAAGTTCCTCTCTCATCTTCTTCCCACCTCGGGGCGCTGAAAGTTGACTAAACCGCAATCAAGCGTAAATACCAACTAGATCGCTGTTCATATGGGATTCAGAAGCGGGTCATAAGCACACACGTAGATAAGCGTTGAGCAAACAGCTTTAAAACTTCCGGAATTCAATGTGAAAAGAGCTTCCGAGTGTATAATAAACAGACAATTGATCCACTAAGGGTTGAAGCTCGCTTAAAGCTTCGCATATAAAACAAAAAGTGTTTCGACGCATTAGCAGGTCTGGTTCGTCAGAAGCACGCTGGGGGAATCTTTCAGATTTCTTGGAAACTCTCACACAACTCACGAACCGGCCCCAAACAAAAATAAATCATTCCGAATCATTCACTGGGGAAGAATTTATCGTTTCAAAAAAGCTTTCCCTCATGCACACCGAGAGCCTTCTGTTCAGCGAGCAGAGAAAACTTTATCGAGAAAAAAACTATTATTCAGACTGTATATAAAATATTATCCTTTTCAATTTTGATCTCGCATCGTTCAAATTCCGCTCGTGTTCGATCGAGGAAGCTTTTCAGAGTTTCCATATCGGAAAATGAAAAGTTCCAAGAAGGCGAACGCCGGATGAAGGCGAACGCCGGATGAAGGCGAAAGCAAAACAATAGATCTCATTCATCATATTGTGTTTCAGCAAGGGATTGCAAATTTTATAACTTTTAAGCTTTTACACTTCGAGTGAATGTGCTCGTGTCTGAATCACAAATCCTTCCGGTTTTGATGGATCGTTTCTAATGTCGAATAGTTTTCTTCTTAAGCGTGTAAGGCACAAAGATATGAAAGCGAAATCCTATGATATATGATAGTTTTTCTTTTATTTCGGCTTGACTCTCGAGAGGCACACCGAGGCGAGTCAGGGGAAACCACACTCATTCTGGATTCTTGTCAGAAATCCATCTTTCAATCTACGGTTTTTGTGCTGATTCAAACGATTTCTCAAAAACGTTTCACATGCTTGGTGCTAGAAGATTAGAAAGTCGGGGTTGCTCGGGTTATATGTGGGAATTCCTCGGATACTTTGGGTCAATTGTTCGAATAAATCTTGTTCATTTTATTATCGAATAGTAATTTTGGAACTACTAAGAAAATTAATGACCTACTGCCCTCAATCTTACGGGCCAGAAGTCTAGAACTACAAGATACCAAATGATTTCGAGGTGTGCTTTGAGGATTTTGTTTTCTTGCTAAAGACTTAAACAGATTCCGATTCCAACGTACTGTAGCGGTCCTTCCATCCTACCACATATGACTTGATACACGAAATTGGGAATTTAAATTCCGCTCGGGATTTGAAACTCTATCACAAAGTTACGGCTAGAAGAACAGCACCGAGGCTGAGAGTTTTTTGCATGGCGTGAGCAAAAACAACAGATAAATCTTCCTTCCGATGAGGGCGTTATTTCGTCATGTTTCACAAACTTACCTAAACTAACAAAAACAATGAGGAGCAGTGCTGATTTCCACATACGTAGCTCGTCTAACGAGATAACGCTCATCCTGCTTGTCGGTGCTGTTTCCTTTTGGGTCGCTACAAATAGAGGAAGAATGAGATTTGTTAAAGTGATGGGACATAATCGATGGGGAGATGATTCTGGCCATCAAGATGTTTAGGACTTCTGTTCATTTTCAATTCCATTTTTCTTTTCTTCTTTTCTATCTGAATTGCCATCATAATGTTCGAGTATTTTTCATGTCCATTTGTGCTTTTCCGAGCCGGGACGTTTTCTGTTTACCGCACGAAGCGGACGGCATGGAAAACAGAATGAAATCTCCCAGATGGCTCGTGATTGTTAGTCGAGACGTACGTGACTACTTTTTTCATGATTCTCGTGCCACTTTTTTCCGAATATTTTCGTTCTCTTGTTTGCTCCCGAGCCAAATTGAATTACGTAAGACGGGCATGCATCGAAATTTCTCAGCTGAACCCAAGCCACTCGCTCTATTTTGTTATTTGCGAGCATCCTTTAAAAGCTTTTCCGCTTATTGTCCGGAAGCACTTTTTCCCTCCTCAGAATATTTTTCTTTCATTAGAAATCCGCTTTGAAGAGCTAGACCAAGTGAATTTAATGTCCGCTGCCATGCAGCGCAAACAGATAATTTATTTATTGCGCTGGGGATTTAATTTAATGCAAGAAACAAACAAGTGGAATGAAAAGCTAGCAAGGCTTTGTCGGAGGCAAAACTTCTACGTGGAGTCATGCATAAAATTGCTTTGCAAAGAATTTCTTCTTGTTGAGCATCAGCGATGCGAAAGTTGCTGATAAACTTGTTTAATTCCTTGCATTCTCTTAACAGTGAACATCGTTGCTCCCAGCTACATTTCTCCTCAGAAACTCCCGGAACTGTAACGATGCTGAGTCAGCAAAACATTGGCGCGTGATGAAATATTCACAAAGAACTTCATTCAGATTCTTCCTGCGCTATCAAACCAAAGCAGGTTTTATGGTGTCGTTGGGAGCCTCAACGCCTGAATTGAAAGCAGTTTTGAACACAAAAGGATTTATCATACACAACGGAAGCATAGAAGTTATTAATGACTTTCCATAGCGCGCCTGGCTTTGTTTTTCTGTTCGGCTTTCACTTCAAAAGATTTAAAGAAAAAAGTTTTGAATAAAAACTTTCGAGAGCGAACGATCTTTAATCTTCGAAAGTGAATTTAAATATTAATGTCCGAGTGAAAAGTTGTTCACAGTGACGTGAACTTTGGCTGATCGAAAAGTTTCAGGTTAACGAGAGCAAAAAAGGGAGAAAAACATTTGACAGCGAAAATAAACTTTCTGAAAACTGAACTCGTGACTGTTTTATGCGAGCACGAAAATTATTTAACTCAGACGCCCACAACCAAACTGCTAACCGAGTTAAAAATAATTCATTAGCTTCTCGAAGCTTCACAACATCATCTTGACTATCAAGCTCCGCAACCTCGAAAGCTCGTTACTGATAGCACTTGAGCTTCGGTGCGCTCCAATCTGGATCACAAAGTAGTTCCACCAACTTTTTCAATTTATTTTCTCTCTATGTAATTAATCTTGAACTTTCTGTAACGCGTCAAGAAAAGTTCTGTTACACTTGAGAAATTGAAAACTCTAAGAAAAGCTTTTAAAGAGCTTAAGTGGAGAATCAGCAACGCTTCTCCCAAGACTCGTGTAATGTTCTCGCAAAGACTCTTGCTGTTCATTAAGGAGCTGTTTAAAAACAAACACGAAGACTTTCGAAGCGACAAAGGAATTTAATATCAACAATATTACTTTGAGGGAAAAGATTTCAGCGAAATGAAATTCAAGACGCTTCAAAACAAGTTTGATAAACTCGTCAAGAGATGTAGAACGAAACTCCGACTCGATTATTAAATTTAATGTTATTTCGCTCAGGCTGAAAATTTCTTTCAACAAGTTTGAGATTCTTCGTCCTTTCCGCTTCTGCACAAACAGCGATGAAATTTGACGCTTCGGCTCGAAATTCTTCGGAGAGTAAATAGACACAAAGCTCGAGATGAAACAGTAAGTATTTGGGAGATATTTCCGTCTTGTGTTTTTATGAAGTCGTTCTCATCATAACTTAATGTCTTCGCCACCCTCGCCTTGTTGTTTAAATCACACAACAGCTTTGCTACTATAAAAACTTCCTCGCACATCTCGTCATTCACTTCAGTGCTGCTCACTCACTACACACACTCGAGGTTGATGCGTGATGATAACATTCGTTTTAGTGTAATCACCGAATGATATCGCAGGCTGCTGTCGGTTGTGTGGTTGGTAATTACCTTGGCCTTCACCGTAGGAAGATGGATTATCCGGTGTACGTAGAGCAGCCGAGATTTATATTCTTACAAAAGTCATTACGCAACACAATAAAAATGAGGCAACGGCGATGGGGAAAGCAGATATTACAACACTACAAGATGTAACAAAGGCGATGTTATTCGCTGTGGAAATGGGAGAAGGAAGGAAAGTTTTTTTTCGCAACAAAGCACTTTTCATGTCATTATTCCCATTTGATGTTATTTTATTATCAGATCTGTATGTGACTATCGTATTGACGACGAAATAAATATACACTCGAGCTCTCTCGGAGTAAGAAAGAAACGCTTTAGCTATCGGAGGGGAGACGAAAGAGGGAGCTTTGCGTTGCTGATAAGAGAAGCCGAGGAAATTGTGTATTAAAAATAAATTAGGAGCTAGACGCGGAAAGCGAGCATCGGGGAAACGAGCGACAGAGGAGTTAAGTCTGTAAGCATTTCCGTCCACGCACCATTTATATCACAATTTCTCAATCTCTCCGCCTTATGTTTGTTTTCCTAACAGCCAATATAATAATCTACTGTAAGCACATAAAATCCATAAAATTATCTCTCATGAACCAAATTGCTTTTCTGCTCCGGTTGAAAGCGTACATAACATGACTAAATGCTGAGCGCCCTTTTGTGCTCCTTACACACATCGGTCGCTTTCTTCTTCGCTATCCGTTTCTCTTTGCATTATATCAGCCGTCCGAAGGCAATTATATTCTGAGACGGGCAATATTTTCCTCGATGCCCTTTTCTCCTTGTGCTTAAGAATGTAATCTTTGTCGGGCTTGTATTTATGATGAAGCAGAAGCAATCGCACTTCCACGAACAAAGCGTTCGTTCTTTATTAAACTATTTATGAATCGAAATTGCTTTTATCGGAAGATTTCAGGAATGTTGGGCAGAGTGAATCTGATAGTTTACATGACACAACAAAACGTTTCGTGGAGTTTAAATTGTGAAATTCATTTTTGAAGCGTGGAACTGTCGCTTGTGTTAATTACGATATAATTTTCTCCGATTTGTATTTTTCTTCCGTCTTGAGCTCCGCTTTGTTTAATCCCGCATGTTGCTTAATCCAGTTAAATCTTATCGTCGCTATTTTACAGCAATCAGGGGATGAGAGAACGAGCAAAAAAATCGTGAAATTGTATCGTTCGCTTCATCGCTAAGGAAAAGTGAATAAATTTTCTCCGCTCCGTTCGTTGGGATGTCGACGAATTAAAATTTACAAGCGCAACGAAATCAATTTTTGATTAGATTTTTTCCGGATATTCTTATGCAAGACTGAGCTTTAATTCGCTTTCCTTCATCGGTTCAAAAGGACATTTTTTGTCCGTCCGCAATCTTCCTTGTCATTCCTTTTTTTGTCATTTCCTTGGCAGAAAGAAATGAACGAATTTTCAATAAGTTTGTGCGCTGGATGAAACCTTGTTAAGCAAATATAAAAGCTGGGCTGAACCTTAACTTTTTACAAATTCATTTCAGCGCAAAGCAAATAAATTACTTCTAAGAAGATTTAAAAAGATTTTCATGGTTTTTTCATCCTTCGTGCAGCATCGAATTTTTATTTCCATCCGAACTCAAAGAAATTTTTATTTATGGATAAACTTTGCTCTCTCTCGCTCTCTCTTACCATCTTTTAATGGTTTTCTGTATCTCGTGCTAGCTTCTTGCTGCATGTGTATTTGCTCGGGCGGCGCGGGAGGGAGATCAGCATTAATTCAAAAACTTTTCTTGTCGCGGCACAGAGGTTTAAAGACTTCAGAGTCGTAAATTAAGGAAGCATCGACATTGCGAAGTTATCAGGATCCATTTCAGCGGCTAATTGGATTATTTCATGCCATGTGATAAGTAAACGCAAACGTTTCAGCAGAAAGCTTCCGGTTGTCATTAAAATGTTGAACATTATTTAAAATCCAAAATCCCCTTGGCTCCAGATTGGAGCACGATAATTTCGCAAACGAGATAAATTGAAAAAGCTTCGCATGGGGATTCCAAAGCACAATGCATTAATGTTTTTATCGGTACGCTTATTCGTTCTCTAACTCTCGTGAACGAGAAAGTTTTAAATAGTTTGCAGCTCGAGGAAAAGCTTTATCAAACAACAAAGAAGCCATTTGATTTAATTAAAATCGTAACGACGATATAATTATGTGCCCTGATTATCATGAGAACTTTATCTCGAAACTCGTTGATAGATTTGCGATCTAAAACCGTCATGCATTCACGCTCTAGTTCACAATCGACACCATGGCACTTTCCTATCGCAAGAAACTTCCGTTATCCATTTTCCTTCGCTCAATGGCAAACTTTATGAATGTAAATTTATTGGATTGAACGCTGATAACATTTAATTTAAATTGCATCTACGAAATCGATTCCATTTGGATTGAAAAATAAATCGTGTGTATAGAATTTCATGAATAATTCCAAGGGAAGTCGCATGGAAAAGCTTCTATTAAAGAAACCTGTTGTTCTCGAGCAGCTTATGAAGCCACAAATATCGGATTTAATTTATTGAGATACAATCGCTAACAAGAGCTGTTGCCAAGATATGAATCACAACTATTTGTTTTAAATTCAATTTGCAATCTCCGTAGATCTTTAATAACTATTTGGCTAAGGAAGCAAACAATTAATTAATTATCAAATTTTCCAATTGCGCTAAAAGCATTCAGCGAACCTTGGATTATTTCCAGACTTGCTCGAGGCATTCTATTAATTGATTCTAGGAGAAACGAAGCGCAGAGATCATCCGGAATTTATTGAGGTTGAATCAGCGACTGTTAATCCCTCCCTCTTTAAGCAGGATGACAAGTTGTTCTATTTTGTAAGCTTGCTGGATCATCAAAAAAAAACTCTTTGAGCACGACCTTCAGAACAGAGCGCTTCCCTCTAGCATGCTTCGTGATTTATAGATGCCGCCTTACGTGCTCCTATCAGTTTGTAATGATGTTTAACTTATGCTGTTGATATTTGAGATCTTTTCCAATCTCCGTAAACCGATAATCTCTTCGAAGTCTTTTGGGGGAGACTTTGCTTTTAAAATGTCAGCAAAAGGTAAGGCGCACATGTTACGAGATCCGACATATTTCAGATTTGATGTCACATCAAAGCGATCAATAAATAAAACATCGCATACGCTTATTTCCGATCCTCTTGCTGTGAATCGCATTAGCCAACCAAAGCATGTAAGGGAAGAATCTCGAGGCATTTTGAAAATAAAAGTAACCGAGCGTTATTTATCTCTGCTGTTGCCGTTTAACAAGCTTCAAGGATCGTTGAATAAATATGATAACGAAATTATTTTTATCGTTTTTATGCAAATTGTTTATTTTATATTACTCTCTATGAGACTTTGCGTGTGTTAGTCCGGGTCGTAAAACCGTCGAGAGACAGCTAAGGAAGAAGACGGAAAATAAACATTTATGGCTTGATAGAAATCTCTCTGTCGATATGCGAAGAAAGAAATATTTCTCCATTCAATCGCTATCCGAAGCTTTCTTTTTGTTTTGTTTGCTCTACGGTGCCTTGTTACGATAACATCGGCTCGTCGAACAGAAGTTGCCCCTTCAAAAATAATATCAAACTGCCGGAAATTTTAAAGAATCCGCCATAACCAAACCGCCATAAAAATTCTTCGTGGCTTCGTCATTAGAAGGGAAATTGTTCGTAAGTGTCGAGTCAATGTGAAATCTTCTGAGCAAAGCTTCCGCATAACTTCAGCCAACCGCCGCCATTAATCCTCTACGACCACCGAGCCCATAAGTAGAAAAACACTTTATGGCTTGTTGGGCAAACGGTAGGGCTGCGATAAGCGCTTCATGTTTCTGTTTAAACATTAAATTCATATCTCGTAGACGCATTTGTTTCGCAATGTGTGAAAGTGCCAATAGCATAACTAGGCGAGCATTAAAATTCAACTTACATAAATTATCCAGTGCCAACATGAAAGGCACGGCAGAGTAGAGTACACATGGAGCAATGAGGGAGGACATTAATTATTAAAAAATAATTATCTTTTTAGCTGGATGTGTACGATAAACCGTTTGCAGGAGCATTTAGACGGAGAGCATCCGTGGTTTTGCTTCACACTTCAGTGAATGTTTCACCCTTTTGGTCATGGCGCGTGTCGCTCTTAGCGAACTCATCCTAATCTACATCAGTTGTTTTCAATTATTATGCAACGCGGGGTGAGATCGTCTGCGGTTGCTTGCAACTCGGCTGAACACTTGCATCATAAAATTGATGGCTGCACATAGAGCGAGGAATTTCCGCTTGAGAGTTTTCGAACATCACAGAGAAAATCTTTTGGGTCTCATTTCATGAAAAAGGGATGAGACGGGCTGCCTCTACTTACTTACCCTCAAAATATGAATAACGACTGTTAAATTATGTAATAATCCCAAGAAAATAGCCGCCCGTAATCACCACTGATTCTCTTTTACATAAAATATCAATTTGCTCTGCTTTCCAAAGCGTAATAAACGTTCAACTTCTGACACCGAACTTTATTCATCAGCCCAAAGTCAAATTTCCTGTTTAATGATCGAACGTTATGGGCTTCACTTTATATGAACAACGAGCCCAGATCTCTCCAGTTTTCAATTACTTGCTCGCATCTCCGAACGTAAACTGTGCAAACCAAACCACCCGACTGCCGAACTGCTTCATACGAAGCACCGATAGGGTTTTTTAATTAAAAACTTCGACTGATTCCGCTGACGGAGTTCTAGACGAAGCTTAACGTTCGTAACTATTTCTTCAACTCTCGTCTGTGCCTCCGTTCGACGAATGCACTAGAGCTAGACTGAACGCTAGTGAAACAGAAAATTCTACAGGAAAACATTTGCTATTTGCCTTCGGCTGTGTTTGTGAGTTTCCTCTCATTTCCTCTCGATGCGAATTATCTCTTGCTACGAATACTTGTTCAATCCGAATGGATTCGCAACGATCTTAAATCCGTCATCGAATCAGCTGCAATTCAATCCACCACTACATTATTGAGACGAACAACATAAACTTAATAATTTATATCTGAATTCGAACTATTTATAAATTGACTTGCTAAAATATTAACAAATCTTTGCTTATCAAAAATGTAAATTTGTTTGGCTCGTCTTGATTTTTGAGATCATCAGAAAGGTTATCGTTTGTTCATATGCACGTTTGTGACGTTGAGTTGAATCGGTATTGAAAAATATTTCATTAGCCTTAAAACCGGTTGAATTAGAAAATTTACTCGAATGAATTCAGTTATCAACTTCAATTCAAGGAGCTGACGAGGTTTTAAATCTGGTAGTGAACTTAGAAGATCTTAATCTAAATGCTTTGTTGATCTTGAATGTTTTTCATCTGAGTGATCAAGTTGTTGCATTAGTACCGATTAATAATAAAATACATCCGAAGCTGAGTGGAAAAGCTAGTAAGACTCACGAAAGCATTTCCTTGTTCGATTCAATTGTCTTGGTGAGTTTTCTCTCATTTTCCTCTCCTCGATGTAGTTACAACAGAAATAAATTACGTAAACACGTGCACGGCTCGCTCTCTTCCTTCAATTTTCAAACTCTTCCATCGAGTCCTACCATTTTATAGCATCGTGCAGGAGAGACAAGAAATTGCATAAATTAATGTTTACGAAACTTTGTGTTTTTTGAATCAAATGCGGTGTATCTGAGCTCATTTGGAAGTAAACGCTTGTTTTTCGTGAATAAATTCTACGGAATAACAATGAGTTTATGCAAACAACAATGCGATGTTCCAGCAAACGTATTGTCACGTCGCCGTCCTCTTTCGTCGAGACGAACGTATCGTGTTTAGATTTTGCAAATGCGAGGAAAACGAAATTGCTCGTGCATTACGATTGAATTTCCGAGTAGGAAGAAATCTTTGAATAAATTTCTGTCATTTGAGCACAATTTCCACACGAAGGAGAAATCAAAAATCGATACGTGATTTTTCTGCGGTCGCCGTTATCATTTGGAATGCTGGGCATGAAATCTTCGAGCTCTCATGAATAATTTCCATTTACCTGAAGGTTTACTCAGAGGGAGAGCTCGTGACATTTTTCTCTGCGACCCGTCCGTGGCTGCGGTATGCGGAATAAAAGAAAAAGGAGTCGTTCATTTCGGGTAGCTGATTGGAAGGTTAAAGGTTATTGTGGGCAGTTAAATCGATGACTGAATTTTTAAATTCAATTAAATCAATTTGATGTTGAGCTAAGGAAAGAAAACTTTATGAATTTACACTACAAATGTCTTTACAAAGTTATGGTAATCCTTTAGTAGCCCTTGCAGAAGACTGCATAGGGATTCTAACAATACATAAAATATTAAATTAATATTTAGCTAACACTAAACGCAAAATCATTTTAAAACTTAACAAGGCAAACCGATTTCAAATTGATTCCAACTGTGAACAGCAGCATCTTTTATCAGACAGCCAAAGCATCAAGGATTAAACCAAAGGCTCCAAAACTTTTCAAAAGGTTTGATACTTCAAAACCAAATTTCCAACTCGCTGAAACTTTTCTGATTTTGGTCACAAACCATTTTAATTGCATTGATATGGTTCCGAGCTTTGGTTTATTTTTATTTTTAATATTTATTTTGAATCTGCCCAACATCTTCGTTGTTTTCCTCGTCATTTCGAAAACAAGATAATCTGTTTGAAAGAACTTATAGATTTTCTATTTCTTTAAACGTGAAAAGTAATCAGTGAAGATTGCGGAACGCTCGCATAACTTCATTTCGTTTTAATGCCATTTGGCAACTTGGAAAGCCCCTAGTCCCAAAATAATTATTTTAATGCTCACATCTTTATGACGGGATTGTGTTTGATGTTGCCAGAACCAGACGACGACAAGTACGATGACAAAGATGCAAACGTTAAAAGCACAACAAACTACGGAACAAACAGTGCTTGTGGAAACGAGAATGACGCAATGCTCCCATAAACCCTTTAATGAATGAATTAAAATATGTCGTCTCATCGGCATAAGCCTTGTTAGCCTTTTTATGATGCCTACACTTGCGGGTTTGTTGAGAAAGAGCATTATTCAACATCGGCTTTCATGTAATTGAGAGAAGAATTAACATGGGCGAAGCATCGCTAGAAGGTCGAGGGCCTTGAGGAGAATTACATGTTTTACGAGTTAAATGTAAATTTCATGCTTACTTCATTCATTTCTCTGCCGATTCTGAACCGACGTAATGGATTAAGTGTTTCTTCTTGCCCATGGGAGGAAAGAAAGTTCATCCTCTCCGGGGCTGGGTCAACAGACGAATTGATGTCGTAGCCAGCGAACATGTTCATCAGAGTTATCTCCGCTTCATAAGTTTTATGGATTTTTATTTAATTTAGATGTAAAAATCATCATCTCAACTTTATTATCCTTTCGCTTCGCTGTTCTTGTTAAGTCATAAACTTTCTATCTAACTGAAAAGAAAACTTTCTGCTTTCTCTCGCCGTGATATTCACGAGGAAAGTTGATAAAATATTGTGATGTTCAAGATTAAAGTTTATGTTAAGGGCATAAATTACTAGCAGCAAAGTTCACAAAGGTGACCCACTTTGCCGAACAACGAACTACATTTCTGCCAATCTTCCATTCTCTGTCGTCCTAGCCTGGTCGCTACATTTCTAAATTAGAGACGAATTCTCAGTGATGGAATAAATGATGCTGCCGTCTTGATAACAAGCTACGTCTTTGCTTTCATTTACTCCTCGCCGGCTTTTGCTCTCTCAGCATCACAAGCAAATGCATAGGAAGGAAACGAATGTAATTAAGGAGATGGGGGAGTACTCATAGTGTTGTGGAAGGCGAAGACAAGAAGCTGAAAAATAAAAATACCATTAATAAGAAAGGAAGGAAAGAACATTTTTCTCCTCGGTAACTGAAATTCGTTCGGACAAGTGTAAGAGACCATGAGACACAAAGGAAAAAGCGAAACAGAGAAATAATCTTCTGTTTATAATGTGCTGAGCTTTCACAATGCACACGACGCTCTTTCTTTCCAGCTTAAAATATCGCTTGGTGGCAACAGCAGCACTGTGGCAGGAGGTGGAAAAAATGAAAATCTCGATTGGATTTTTCTTCTTTTTCCTTAACTTGCGCTGTGGAGAATTTCAGCACTAAATGTCATTCCCAATGAACTGGAAATAAAAGTTGTAAAGATTTATCGGTCGCTCGGGTTCCTCTCACTTATCTACATACAATATTTTCAAGGGAACACTTTAAATCATATTGTGGGTGGCGTGGGAGAAAATATTCCGATAGAGAAAAAAATTGAGCAATAACTTTACTGGAAAAGTCGCTGCATACGCTTGTAGTTTCCTTTATGAAAATTTAATATCGCCAACACATTTTCCTTGCTTTATTCCGCAGAAAATTTTCACGATTTAATATTTTATAGTCTCCTGTGTTGAGAGCAAACGTCTCTAGTCTCGAGATCGTCTTAGGAAGTTCAGTTTGAGCTTCAGTAAATCTCGCTTGCAAAGCCATATTTCTCCTCCTGCAAAGCTCTGTGCAAGCAGAATCAGCAGTGTACATCTTTTATTACCATTTTTTTCTCATATTTCGGAAATATCCAGATGAAAATTTCATCTTGCCAGCGGATAAGATGCTACTCTCGTTATTCTAGTTTCATATCTTCAGCTGCAGCAAGCATAAAATATATAATTTATTTCTTCTTATCTGCTTTCGCATGAACGAGATACAAAGCTCAAAGAAAAGATTCTCGATTTACCTGAAATGTTCTGTGATTATCGGTCGAATCTCCACTCGAGTGCGAAATTCATCGTAAAGCTTTTCGATAAGAACGAATATTAAACCACAAAGTTGTTTCCTGTATTATTCAATTACATCTAATAAGAACGTTTCCGTGAATTCATTTCAACTTTCAAAGTGAATGTTGTAAAGAGTTTTTTAAATGATTAAATAAGTTTTCACTCCAGTGAATCGGCTCCCCATGATCCAACACGTTGACAGATTGAAAAAGAGAAATCTCTGAAAATTTCAAATTGAAAAGGAATTTATTCGGCTGCCGCAATGTGTTTGATCCATCCTACATATTGCGAGACTTCCATGTCGTTGACTTTCTTCCGCAGACGACGGGACGCTACTTTTTTATTGCGACGACAACGCAAGAACTCCCATCATTAAATGAATCAGAACGATTTGCTTTCTCAACCCGGCCACACACGATAAAAAATGCCAGCGGGAGAAAGGAATTTAATTTAATGTCATTACAGTGCTTTGCTTTCCGCATCGCGTTTTTTCTCTGCCTGAGGAAAGTGAGCAGGAAGAAGAAGAAAGGCGCACCTGGTTCCATGTGCTGCTTCACCAATAAAGAGGAAATTACGGGCAAAAAATAAATCTGAAGACGAAATTTATTTCAAAGGGGAAGAGAACGTTTTCCATAGTCAGCAATTTTCTCAAGCTGAACGCTAACTTAATTAAATTAGTGGCGAAAGTGTTTGAACTTCCGACATTGCTACAGCATTGAATGGCGCTCTCGAGTAGCTCATTAAAACTGGGAAAGAACCTAATTACACACACACGCGGTTGCTACTCAAGCCTTTCACTCGGCACTCATTAAAATTCACTTTGATGTTTCAGCGACTGACGAGAACGTTCATAAATTACGTCAAAGGATTCATAAGTCTCTTCCAACCCGTTTGTCGACTCCAGTTTAAATCTGAGTTAATAAACCTTTTACGCGTCCCTTGCCCCGAAACGTTTAAAACTTCTAATTTATGAACATTCCCTCTTCCTTGTCGTCGTGAATATAAATTAAGAGTTTCCTGAATTTGTTTTTCCGCAATGAACGGCAGACTTCAGCTGAGGCTTCTAACGCTTTAGGTCCTCGAAACAAATTCAATTGCTCATCTGGGTAAGTTTAAGAGAAAATTAAAAGCGACTGAGGTTAGCAGTGAAACCGAACGGGTGGTATGAGGGGATCGAAGAAGCTAAAAAGTTATAATCTCTAATCTTAAAAAAGTTTCGTTATGCACGAGCAAATATCGCAAACAATAACAACTTTCTAAACTTCTATTATTCGCAGGCCCCTAGAACCGAAGGGGAAAACTTTGCTCCTTTGTTTCATTCGCCTATCTGTGCGCCTGGCTATGAGTCTGAATTAATTCCGATTATTTCCTGATTACCCTCCGCCAAAAGTTTAGCAATTCCATCCATTTGCGAAAGGAATGTAAACTTTGCATTATGAGGGTTCAAATGATAATAATTTTATCGATTTTTGATAATAAGCACAGCGTGCTAGCGGTTAAGAGCGTAATCTCAAATGAAAAATCTTTCTCAGACGTCTCTGACCTACAAACGTTTCTTTATGTTTCAGTCTTGTTGTGGAGGGTGGTGGGAAAGTTATCTGTTCCAAACATCAAAGGAAATCAGAAATAAAGCTTTGCCCCTCCATGCATAATAATGAAATTCTTCCGACCGCACAGCAAATTTCTTCTCTTTCACACAAATGGAGTGGAAAACTAGGAAAAACCAGCAACGCTTTATAATGCATGAATCACTTTCCCGAATGAAAATGGTAAAAACAAAGACTTATTCTACCCTTTTGTTCGTCCCGAATGCTATTTCAATTTTAACTTCTCAGCGAGCATTATCTCACCGCACTCATTGCTCCTCTAATGACGACAAATGTTTGGCGGGGAAAATGCTCTTCACCTCCCAGCCGCCCTTCGCCTCAAACCATTCTGCCTTTCAAATTACAGCCAAACAATGGAGACAAATTTCTTTGTGAAATCGCTTGCTTTTGTTTTTGAAGACTTCAATGAATTCCTTTTGTAAGTGCGGAGCGGAGGAAGCCTAACATAAGATATTCAACCCACAGCATCGAGACAGCCTCATTGACGAGGAATGAATAAATGAAATTTGGCCAATTTTCTGCTTTTTTCCTGGTAATGTGAGTAGAGCTTTGCGCCTCTTTTTCTTCTCGCCCTCAACTTGATAATTGCGGAATAATGAGTTCGAAACTTTGGCCTCAACATCCCACCGAACCGACAAGCCTCACTCTCTCTTTTCCCATCTCTGACGCAACCATATTCGAGCGATCAGAATAATTAGACTCGAGCAAAACCTCATTCTCTAATCCCGGCGGACTTTGACTAATTAAATTCCAAATTCCAAAAAATGTTGAGCGAAAATTTTTCATTAATTTTCCTGCTCTTGCTGAACGGCTTCTCTCCCCCTTGGAAAGTTTGCCTTAATGTAATTATGCTTTGATATTCTGTAAATGTGATTGTTGGAGAAGACTTAATTGTCATTTTCTCTACTTTTCCGCTACTGTCAACGGATATGTTGCTCGTTATCACATTATCCTTCTTGATGAAATTAATTTTAAACGAAAATTTTCAACGGGGTGGATTTCTCCGTTGTCGTTCGCCTCTAGGCCTACTGGAAAGTTTTAAGTGAATTCAAGGGCTGGGGATTCCTAAATAATAGATTCAAAGCTGTTGGTTCCTTGACAAGGAATTTCGATCCGCAGTGGAAAAGGCTTTCCCGAGAAGCGTTTGAATTTTATTTGAAGGCGAAAAATCAGCTGAATTTTCTCGCAGCCTTAACGAGCGACCATTCATAAATAATGTAACGCTTCGAAGGACTCGTGATTTGCCTCCACAACCCTGCTAACGGTAATCGCTTCCCTCGCACTTCAAGCGATCGTTCCGTTCTGTGACTCGTGCTCGCATCTCCAATTTGAAATCTTGCTGAACGGAATAAACTTTCAATTCATACTGCAAACAGCAAACACAACAATTTTCTTCGAAATATAAAAGGTTATAGCGAGAACGTGAATTTTTATAGAATCTGTAAATACAAATATGCACGAAAATTATTCCCCACAGAAGAATTTAATTTCAATGAATTTTTTATGACCGTCGGATTGTAAGAGGGAAGAGCGAGAAAGGAAACTATGCAGATTATCTGTATCCTCGTTCCCGTTAAAACAGCGAGGCAAACATCATGCTGAATGTAAGATTGTAGGTTGCAAAACGTTTCCACAATATAAATTCTCAACTTGCACGAAACAGATGTAGAGCATAATGATGTTGTTTTCTCATCTACTAAAATTGCATATTGTTGTTGCTCACCATAACGATTGTGAAAGTCGTGTCAAAAGAGTTTGTGCTAAGTAAACTTTCACCTCCCACGACGTCTCTTACTTCCCACCCACTCCAATGTGTGTCTATATTCGAGCTTGGCAAGCTGTTGTTTGCGGGAAAACTTTAAGATCCTTCAGGAAATCTTGAGCGGGAGATTTTGTGGAGGGCAAATATCCTAATGAATTTTCAGTTGATTGTGGAATGAAAGTTTTCCTCGACCGCTCTTTGCTTTCTAAGTGCAAAAAGCTTTTAAGGATGCTTTTATTTGCACAGCAGCGGAGCGAACCGTCATCGTTGCGGGCGTCATCAAATTAAATTCTCCAGAGAAATTTCAATTAGAGCGACGGTTACATTGTTCACATTTCTTTTCAATTATGACGCTCCCGCTTGACGCTCGCGTCTCCCAACCTTCCGAAACAAGAAATGGAAAAGAAAGCGAACGCTCGAATAAGTTTTAATGAGACCTTTGTCTCTTGTGCAAAAAACGGAAACTTTCCTTTCGCTCTGAGTGCTCGTGATCTTCAAATTTTATACTTATAAACATGAACTCTCCTCCTCGAGATTACAGATAAGGCATGAACTTCTTGTTCCACTCGTGTAACAATAAATTGAAAAATTCGCCTCTCGAGATGTGAAGTGTTGAAATTTTTTCTCCCGAAGGAAACTTTTGCCCCGCTCGTTCCATTATGATGATTAAACTCGTGCTATTGGAAAACTCATGTCGACAACGGTTCAATTAATACTTCACGTCACTCACAATAATTATAATGATCTTTCATCGTTCTCTGTTATGTGATTGCGGTTATTCTCCATGTGTTGCGGGATGACGAGTTAACTAGTTTGCAACTGCAAAATCGTTGTTTTGCCACAACTTCCAGGAATTGTTTAAAACCGAATGATGTCAATGGTTTTGTGTTTTGAGACAAACAAACAAAGTGCAAATAGCCTGCAGCTCAAATAAAAACAATTAGCCAATTCAAAGCGTCCAAAGTTTCTCAGAAGCTCAAATTTTATTTACAGCCCTACGGGATTTAACTAGCTTAGTATCGAAGCAGCTTGATCATCGATAAACATCTCAATCATGCTCGCAAACATTTGATTAATTGTCCAATAATAATTAATTTGTTATTCCCTCCTTCTATTGTTCATTATCACGAAGACTGATTTATTAGCGCGCCTATTTGCCCTCGACTGATGAAAAATCATTGACGCAGTTTTCTGGGTCGATTGGTTCTCGTTATGATCCTTCGTCTCTGTCTCAACTTTTTTCGAGCTGACTGTGAAGATTTTTATCGCCGAAAATTATGTTTCCGAGGGCGATTTTTAAGCGGAAGGTTAAAGAAGATTCAGGAAGGTGATTCCATCGAAATAATGAAGGAACAACTAATTTCGAAGATACAAAATATTAGATGGAAGCAAAGCGAAGGGAAACGACGACATTTGCCGGCAAACTTTTTCAATCTCTCGAGCTTCCTCGCAACTCCAATTACTCATAAATTTGATGGTAGTTTCGCTTTTTAACTATTCGCCCATAAAGCGTCATGCTTTTAAGCCCTAAGGAAGAAATCAAGTAATTCCAACGTCCTCCCAAAATCGTCTTAAAATAAATCCTCTCCATCAAAATTGCAAAGCATTAAAAAGGCATAAAATGAATTCTGAGCTTTTTTATTGTCAGTCGCTTTCTCTGCGCTGCGAAGAAAGAATTTACTTCGCATCAAAGCCGCTCTCACCCCAGAAACGCCTCCTCTTTGGCCGGGTAATGTCTCATCAATCAAAATAAATTTTGTGCCGCTGTCTCTCCTTCCCCCCACATATGATCCACGCTACAACAGATGATTTATCGTTTGACTGGAATTTCTCTTTCTCAAGCCATTCTTTCTTATTCGTCATCCGCCTCAAGTTCATAGTAAGCGGATCATTATGGATCCACAGATAATTCTTTCATAGGAGAAGCGCCCAGTCTCTCCTCTTGTTCCCCCACTGCTGTCGACATGTTACTAGTTCGGCAGAAAATGTTGCGAAACATCCTCGTACATATAACGAGCGGAATCGAGGCACATAAATAATACAGAAATGAGGCTTTCTTTTCTCGAGATCTGTCAAAATATCATGAATAATACAATGAAAGGAAGAAAAATTTGAAATTCCTTTCGGTTGTTGTGCGAAGAAAAATGCTAAGAAGGCAGCACCATTATTTGTTAGCCCGTTCGGATGAGAGGCAAAGCAAATGAACACACGTAACCCTGCTTTTCATCGCATTTCTTTGTTGATGATACTAATAGACTTTTGATTGATCAGTTGAGCGAGAAATTGAGGAAAAATTCGATCCGAGAATGTTCAACTCGCCCTGTTGCTTGCCCATTCATCTATCGGAAAGGTTCGTCTTGTCTTAGAACTCGTGAAGCTTCTCGTGTTCCAATTAGAAGTAAATTTCAATTTCAAGCGCAATAATTAGGTAATCACTAATGGGAAGTTCAAGAAAATTACATCCATAATGAATGAGCTTTATTAAATTACTCTCATCTTGTTTCTCTTCGTTGTTTCGTTTTATTAGCTTCAGCGCGAATTACAGACGCCTCTGACATTTAGGAAGGAGAATTTCAACGCCATGTAACGCGGAAACAAGATTATCAATTATTTGCTCTTTGCTGACGGGTGCGGAAAAATTAAGAATTTCGTTGTCGAGCGTCGGCGTAAAACAAAGATGCGTATAAATATTTTAATGACCTAAACGAAATTAGAGCTATACGAATTGCTAGTGTAGCTATAAAGGATCGCAAGGTAACAAGCAGAAAGTAAGTATATATAATGAACAAGAAACCTTCACTCGAACTTTGAAACCTCGAGTAAACAATATGTGCACGTTCAAATATTTTCACGGATACTTTATTCCAATTCGAGTGTCACTAAATGGTAGAAATTTGATGGTAAAAGCTCTTGTAAGTACTGAAGAGGGTGCAGAGTGGCGTTTGTTTACCATGATACATCATGCGATATGAATTTTTCTTGCTTGCTTAATTCAATTGCGACGCACAACGGAAGCCGGGTCGGGTTAATTCATATGATTAAGTCTCGGAGAATGACGAGAAAAACTTTTTACACAAAATTTAATTCTGCTGTGAGACTTTGTATCACAGGACTCACGTGCTGCCTCCCATAGCGTTTCGGTTCCATTCAGATTTGTTATCCCTGTCGTTGCCTCGAAGCGCCCTAACCGCAAAGACTTAACAAAGCAGAACCACTGAGTTTTTATTCGCTCCCTCTCTTTAGGGCTAATGAAATATTATTCTAAGCTATACATCAATTTGGAAAATGATCTCTGCAAAGGCGTCGACTTGCAATGAGAGTTGTTGAATGTCGTTTGAAGTGCAAAGATCAAAGAAAATCTCATTAGCATCGAAAAACGCTCGTCTGAAGTGTGCTTATGAGTTCAAACGGCTGAACTCGTGAAAAATTGGGCTATCTCGCATCATTTACTTTGCCCACAAATCCAGCTTAACTCAAACAATAGCGTGAAATATTGACTTTCATGATCGCTTATTTGCCTCCCCGCGCTACAGGAGAAAGCTCGCAACCATACGAGCCATTTATCATATCGAAAAATGTGTTCTCATCCTCTCCACGAAAGCCTAAAAAATTACTTTCCGCACGAGTGGCTTTATTAATGGCCATTCGCATTCAAGACAATCTCCGGCAAATTCGTTTCGTTCGACGACAAAAAAGAAAGTTGCCGACTCACACAATTTTTCCTTGCTTCGACTTGTCCTCTTTTTGGGGAATTAATTTCATCGAATGTGGTTTATAAGTGGACATTTATTGATATTGTAATTTCATTGATTTAGGTGGTCGGGGTGAGCATAAGGTCGAAGCCGAGGTTGCCAAAATATCACAGAAAATATTCCAAATGTCATCTCAACATAAATTAAGGGGAAATTCTTTCCATCGCTTTCTCCGCACTGTTAATCATGCGCAGCGCAACTTTCCCGCGCCGCATTCCATTCAAGTTATTCTCCAGTTAATAAAAACTATGTTACAAGCGGTCCAAACACAGTTTTAAATAATTTACGGTGCCCACGAGGCTTCGGCGCTCGGAATGCAAAAACAAGCTGCAATTTGCCAATTATTTGCTCTTTATGCCTTTCTTCCCCTCGGCTCGCCTCCCTTGAACAGCTTAAATTATTGACCGCATTGACCCATAACATTTCGTAAACAATGGATATGCTGATGTTATTTGGCAGAGAGTTCAGTGTGTCCTCGACGCTGAGGGGAGGCGGAACACGAGGACAAACAAACATCGATGTCAGCAGAGCTAATAATTTAAAATGAATTAATTTTTCATGTGGTTTTTTGTCCGCTCTCTTAATTCACAATGCATTATCGCAATAAACTGTTTGATGCGTCGCTCATTTATGCAGTCATAGCAACAGCAGCAGCAACAAATTGCACGGCGAGAAAGATCGGGCGAAACGATATTGCAGATAATTTATTAATTTATGGGAAAACCGGTATCTGCGATAATTTGATGCATTAAATTATCGCGAGGCTCTCAACACTCGTGAGATATAAATTATGTTGTAGCTAGAGCTTTCGCCGTTGTCGCTCACAATGAATTTCAATTGCCAAAGTTTTATCGTTGCAGTGGCGAAGCTTTTCTCTATTTGATCCAATCGAGTTACGAAGGTCTGTAAGAGAATTCAATAAAATTAAATTATTCGCGAAAGATGTTGCCAAGATATTAAGGACAAGAATTCACGGCCTCGTGCTGGCATTCTTAGGTTTATAAAGTTTGTTTTTGCTACAGATCAAAGATATTAAATTTCGTTATTTCCGAGCTTCTCACGGAAATTTTCATCTTGAAGCTTCAAGGCGAAGTGATCAAAGGAATCTAAATTATATGGAAGCTTTCATGAACTCTCAACAAGAGCTTTCATGTAAAAAGGAAACCAAGACAAGGCGGAAACATCAGGTCAAAGGCCTCAAATGCCTCGAAGAGCCAGCAAATGTTTCGTGAAACGATAACATTTCCTGTTTGCAAATAACTAGTTTTCCTCGATGTGACGCTGCCAAGCAAATTTTGGCAATGCAGACAGAGTGGTTAGCAATGAAATTAACCAAAATGGCTTCTTGTCATTTGAATTACTTCATGGTTTCATGATTTATTCAGATTTCGGTCGACGCTATAGGTAAATGGCTTTCAATTAAGAGTTTCATTAATGTTTTTGCTAACTATTAATGCTCTGCCGTTAATCGTTTCGCTATTTATCACGCAGTTTTTATTAAATTAAATTTTAATCGAAAATTGTTGTCGTTTTCGTTGTGATGCTTTGGCCATCAAGCTTATTTGTTCCGATGAATTCTGAAATCGAAAATGTTCGGCTTCTCATGGTCACTCGAAACTAAAGATCAAAATACAAAATTTCACTATATTTTTAATCAGGATTGTTCGCTTAGTTCAAAATTCCTCTATGGCTTTCTATCCAATTTCTGAATGGCTTTGTGTTTATTCACCTCGTTCATTCAGCTAATAACAAAGAGAATTATATATGAATCGTATGAACTTTTCGTATCAAAGCTTTTAAAATGATTCCAGGAATTCTCCTGCAGCTTTAAGCAAAACAACATTGATTGAAGGCAGAGTCTCAAGATTGGTAACAGTTTTTTCTGAGAGACAAATTGATTTCATCGACCTTTCAACGAAAAATTGCTACAGCACAAACAAACATTTTGCCGCATCGCGATAAGCAATTTCCGACGTTTATGCGAAACATTCACAAATTACTGATTGATAATAGGAGACATCAATAAACACGGCGATAAAATGCGAATGAAAACGTATGAAATCGATTTCGGTCTGATTTATTTTCGACCGTCGCCACCGGCTAGCCGGCTGCATTGAGTCCGCAGCTTTTTTGCCGCGCGAAATTGATTTCCGAACGATTTAATGTTCCATCAATGTCGATAGAATGAAAAATGTGCGCCAAATGCTCCAAAGGCGACAGCTAATGAACGCATTGACTCGAGCAAAACTTTTCCTAGGTTGTTGCTCAACTATTTTAATGGATCCGCCCTCCTCCATCGGGCGCCTCCGGTAATGTCGATCATCATTAACTCAAATTGAGAAAGTTTTTCTCGTTACAGCGACGTTGTTATTTGTGTTAACGAAAAGAAATAACTGAAAATTCATTTTCCACGACTAAAGTTTTATCTTTTGCAGAACTCTCGCACGAGCTCCAATTGACTTACAGCCTCATTCGACAGGAAGAGATAATGTTCGCCGTCGAAGTTCTCAATAAATAGAATCGAGCCTTGTTCAAACTTTTTAACGAGCTTTGTTGAAGCTCGAGAGAGTCGAGCTAAATGTTGTTCTCGTTATTGACATGTTAAAACACAATAAAGCTTCCCGTCTCCCGACGTTCTTTGGACAGAGAAAAAGCATTTTCGGAACTAATTTTAAAGCTCTAGCTGCTTCCGTCGAAAGCTACTCAAACACAGCAGGATTTTTATGATGGTAATAAAACATCTTAATGCATTTCATGAGAAATAATGTTAAACAAACAAAAGGATGCCGTTTTACTCACCCTCGCTCGTCTACTGAAAGAGTTTTTAATTTAACGACTGGATGCCCTCGAAGTGGGTTAAGCTCTCCAGTCTTTCTATTTACCATGCAAGCGAGATAATTAAAAATACCATAAAACATGAACTCACGATAAAAAAAAAGTTTGATTAATTAATGTTCCCCTTCAGTTGTCAGTCGCTGAATAATTTGTGTGCCGCATTTCGGTGTGAAGCTTGGAATTCTCTGCAGTCTGGTTTTGCTTTGCATCATCAACATTTCAATGATGCATCGCTCTGTAGAGACATTAAAATTGTTTAGTGCATCGCACGCTAGACTAACGGGAAGCGAGGGGGAATGACAAACGCTCGCTTGGGAAAAGCGTGAATCAATCGCAAGCACTCAATATCGTCGCCACTTTATAAAAAACTGACAGGGACGGCTAAAGAAAAAAAAGCTGTCGTCATAATTCGCATCGCAATTCATTTTCACTCTAGTGGCAATTAAATATTGAGCTGCAACAAACAGCTTTGAAGCGTAATATTGACCAAAGAGCGAAAACAACTCGAGAAGTGGTGGAAAATCTGGATGCCCGGAGAGTCAACGATGGTTAAAGGAAAACATTGCGTTATTAACGCTTCATCGAGTAAAAGTTTCGAACGAGCAGCTATTTTGGGTTGCGCTCAGATAATTTCAGCATGTTGGTTTGTTGATCGAAAAATCCAATCACGTTTTTTCCCTTCTGACTTTCATGCGCCAAAAATATTTTCCTCCTCGAACATAGTTTGCATGAGAGCGTTCGAAACGCTATCAAAGTTTGATAATCGATTCTGATGCAATCGCAGCCAACGCCATAAAAGCTTCGACGATGTTAAAGTCGAAACGTTCGGTGGGAAATTATTTTCTGGAGGTAATAAAAAAGCGAAAAACCATTTCATCATGTTGATGTCACTTCTGGTTTTGCGAACGAGACCGAACGAGGCGGATAAAAGGGATGAGGGGATTGTGGTCTTTGCAGCGATGAAGACATCGCTTTCTCTTCCTGTAACAAATAATGCAAATACGTGTAGATTAGTGTGACATGGAAGCGAAGAAAGAGAATGGGAAAGTCGGTGGAATACGTGTGATGATGAAGTGACAAAAGGACTACAAGCTATCGAGTTGAACGCACACGCACAAGCGCCGGCAAACATCGAGGATAAGGCGGAAGATCCTTTTATTGCTAACGGGAGGCGATATTAAGAATCTTTTTATTACAGTTTTATGCGATTGAGTCACGCAAAGTTCCCATTTTTTGACATCACCGCCACAAAAACACGGCACCTAAACCTTCGGGTGCAGAAAAAAAGGCGAGATTGAAAGGGATCATGAATGAGAAAGAGCAGCGGATCGTAAATAATTTCAAAGTTTATGCCCCATTTTTCCTTACACCGTCGTTGGCTTCCTTGTCAATCATTAATTTGATGACCTTAGCGTTTAGCTGCGCCCTCGTCCGTCACCCTTCGCACCAACAACCACACAAAAGATAGTCATCATGGCTTTAATGAAGTGTAAATTTTGCAATTAATTATCGTTGTCGATCCACGAGTTGATTTAGGACCGAAGTTATTTGATAGTAAAACATTTCCGTCACATCTGATTGACCTTTATCATTGAACGCATGCTGTGCTAATGCTCAAACATTTAGCAGGTGTAAAGAAACGCAAGCAAACCTATAGATGAGTACAAGATGAAGAAAAGGTTAAAGACAAAATAGCAAAAAGGTTTGGATTTACTAAGCGTGAAAGAAAGCAGGAAGGAAGAGTGAAAGCAAATCTCATCGAAGTCAATCTGCTGCTGATTTACCAACCAACAAGTTGCAGATAGCTTTAGCTCTTAATTTAAAAACATTTCCATTGTTAAGCGAAGGGATATTAATGGCAACGAGGTTCAACGGTGAAAAAGCTTAAGCTTAATCGTATCAAGGCACTAGCGAAATAGCTAACGAGAAACTTACTCCTCGTCTTGAGCTTTTGTGAAGCATTTACAATATAGGAGCTTTCACGTCTCCAGCGCTGTGACACTTTTGCATTAAATATGGATTATGGTGCGCTCGACAGAAAGAGGATGTTAAAATAAAGATGTATCTCTGTCGTCTTCCATCAGCTTTATTATATTTAAAAACACTTTTTCCCACTTTATCCCTGTCCGCTCCCGTTTGACGCAAGACAAGAGCGCTGAGTGATGCTAGCTTTAATGGAATCTGCTCTCGTTTCAACAATTGTTTGCACAATACAAATGAAAGGAGTTAAATTAATATAAAGAAATGTCTCAAGTTGTCAGTATCATCTTACGGCAAGCGTCACTCTTCCTCGATCTTCCTCTTCGTGGAATGGAACTTGCACAGAAATTTAAATTTATCGTATGCATGTAAAGTCGAGAGCACACATATTTGAGCTCACCGGAGTACGTAACGTGAAAACGAAGGGAAATTTATGTATTTAATTTAGTGCTTCAGCTAGCGCTTCGTTGTCGCTTGTAGTCTCATATTGAATACGAATACTTTCACAGCACGGCGCAAAGAGATGGTGAATGGAATGTATACCCTAAGCTTCATGTTACCAGGCGAAGAGTAAAAAATGCATTTTTATTACGGTAAACTTGGATGCTTCAAGTTTTCCATCTTGACAACTGCTCTTCAATGTCACATTTATGTAAATACCTGTGATTCTATCGCATTCATACTCTGCTCACATTTGTTGGTTGAATTGATGGAAGTTTTACAGTGCGGCAAAGTTTATTCGCACGAGACATTCTCGTGATTCGATCTGAGCTTAATTAACTGTTTTGCATATAAACAAGCTTAAAAGTTTGGGCGAGCAGTGGTAAAACTTAATATTTAACATTTCGCATGTGTAGTCTCGCACATCAGCTCGCAAAGAGATTAAAATCTTTAAACTTTCAGAGCTTAAGTGAAGCATATTCTAGAGCAAACACTCGCACTGGAGTGAGCTTATTCAGAGTGCCGCTCATCCTTACTTGAATGATCTGCATAAAAAAGAAAACTTCTTCTTTCCCTCCATCGTGCACAAGGTTTTACTGCCGTTGTAGGAAGAATAACTTTTATGCAAATTCCTCAGAAAGAAAATAAATCGTCACACTTGAAAATTGGGTAATCCTAACACGACCCTTTACAGAACTGGCGAAAAGAGAAAGGAAGACTCAAATTTATTTTGACGTTTCAACTTTTTACGGAGGCAACGTAATATTTTATCTCTTTATTTTTATGTTCATTGCTAGCAAATATTGAATTTCTGCACAGGTGTTAATGCTGTGTGGGAAACGGGAGATGAAAGTTTCCAAGTAAACAGCAAAAGGAAAATAAGAAACGCAAGAAGCTGATAAAAGTTTTGCAATAAGTAGTTACACACAGCTTCAGAGCATCTTGATATTTCACATGGAAAACTTTCCGAGAATTCTCCTTCCTCCCATTTTGAGTGTAATGAAATGCATGAAATAAGTTTCTCGCTTGAGATATTGAATAAAATTTCCAATTATACAGAAAGCAGAACAACATAAATTTATGTCGTTGGCTAACTTTTGTAGCAGTTTTACTCGTAGTCGTGACAAGAAAAAAACTCTCCAAAAAAAAAATTTAAATATTTTAAAGCAGTGCACATTCAAATTAGCTATTTTGTTTAAAAGTAATCCAACTTTTTTTTCATAATTTCTACAATTCGTAGTCGAAGAAGAATTTTATGCTCTTAGCATTCATAGAAGTTGCCGGGTTGATTCAAAAATGACGGAAAATTTGAAGCGCAAAGTTTGCAGTTGCAATCAAAAAAGCTTTACAGTGTCAAGTTGAAACGACATTTGATACCAATTAAATAAAACGTTCAATTAAAAACCTAAAAATACCAAGAGACTGATTTACCGCTCCAGTTCCTTAGAAACGTTGTTTGTTTTTGTTTACAAAGCTTTCGAGTTGAAAGTTTTTGTTTGCATTTTTGATGATGTTTTGAGCTCGTTTTCGCTGAATTCGGAATAGAGTTCTGAGCTTGCCGGCAAAGGAATATTCTTCAATTTACATATTCATGCTTGAAAATTGCAAATTCGTTCCGTTTCCTTAACGTTAAACTTTTTAATTGAAAATTATAAAATCAACACGAGCTCCGCTTTCGAAAGCTTCTCCAGAAACCAAAGCATCTCAATCCGATTCGAGTCGAGCAAATCGTGTGAGTAACTTTCGTTTGATTGCGTTTGGCGTATGCAGATCCGATTGTCTGGAGCTTAATTC
The DNA here is from genome assembly GCA_033064975.1 of Smittia sp. YW1114-2. NCBI lineage: Eukaryota > Metazoa > Arthropoda > Insecta > Diptera > Chironomidae > Smittia > Smittia sp. YW1114-2. Next base: position 17,067,298 of record CP093834.1, read on the forward strand.
ACTTATTGGATTTCTAAATAATTAAATCTCAATTTGTGTCGAACTCGAGTTTGGTCTCACAGTCGATAAAAAAATCATTGATTGGCAATAAAAATCGAATTACACTGCTTTTTTGCTAAGCATCGAGTCAGATTTTTTGAGGCGTGTACTTCGTCTGATAAATTGAAATTGGGTAATTAATTGAATTTCTGAATGACATTAAATAAAGTCGTTTGGTTCTTTGTTTTTCTTGCGAGGAAAATAAAATAAAACTTTTTCCCGTGGGGTAAAACCGAAGCGAGCGAAAAAGAAAGAACCGAAGGGTCTTACCGCATTTGATGCAGCGCTTTTTTGGGTGAAAGTGAAAGTTGTTTCGTTCGTGGTTTGAATTCTACAGAATACGAAAACGTTTACAAAGTCGAGGCTGACTAAAAGCAAATGAAATATTAACTTCGTTCCGATAACTTCAAAATTTTCTCAACTTCTTATCTCTCAACCACAGCCCATTATTCTTCTTCATAATCATTTCTAGTTGGGCCGAACAACTCACTTCATTTTCAACTTTTGTTGCAAAATTTCTTTAGCAAACGGGCGGACTAAGAGAGAACAAAAAACTTTTTCACTCGCTTCAGGCAAAAGTCGCTAAAAACAACAGAATTTATTTACTTTTCGTCTTTGATTTGAAATTTATTGGAGCTGAGGCGAAACTTGAGGAAAATGCTATAGGAAGAAGAGAGGAAACTTTTCCGTTTGCAATGAACATCGACAACCGAAGCTCTGCTGCTGGTAAAGCAAGCACTAGACGATGTAATTAAAAGTTTTGTTTCAATCCTTACGCTGACGAACAGCGTTGTCGAGGCTTGAGTGACTCACTCTTTGATTCGTCAACTGTGAGAATTTAATTAGCATGAGCGCTTTGACTGCAGTCATTCGAGCTTCCACAAAGTGTGACAACAAGGGTAAGCAACGTGCAGCGTCAGTAATTCTTGAAATATTAATTAAAACGGCTTCAAACTGAGCACCTTAAACCAAAAGCTCTTAGGTTGAGCGAACAATTCCTTTTAACAGAAGGGGATGCGGTGGAGTTGACGTTAAAGAAATCTCATCTTGAGACGTCACAGAAGAGGATTCTTGAATAGAGTCAGTCGTCAAACTTCGTCGAGTTTATTACGATCAACTTTATTTCTCGTGTGACAAAATCAAAATAACAATTTAAAACTTTTTCATAGCTTTCCTGTCTTTCTGTACCATTCTGGATTCGTTCCACATTTATTTTGCATTACTCTGACAGCCCTGACACAATAAATTCTTCTTTTTACATTTCTCGAAACACGAGAAAAGTTTTTAATTGTTCACATTTGTCTAAGAAGAGAGGAAAACATTTTTAATGGCGTCTCTCGAGATGAGTGGAACTTTTTCTTTCCTCTTTACTTTTGCCACCGAAAAAAAGGTAAACTTTAGCGGTGACGCCTTCGTCATGATTTTCTAATTTGCGTTCATTATCGCCACATAAATTAAATTGGAGCTAATGTAGATTTTTGTCTTCGTCCTTGAGAAGAGTCGAGAATTTTTAACAAATTTTATTTAACGCCTGGTGAACAGAGTCAAATTAATTAATCAAATATTTCTGTGGGCCCGGAATATTTGAATATTTTATTTTCGCCGACAATGTCGCCGCCTGACAGAGGGAAAAATCAAATTACTGAAGAACACTCCAGTGTAGCCGCGAAAGGCACAAAGCATATTTATGTGCAGAACAATTTATATTTATTTAGCGAGAGAAAAAGCGCTGCAATAATTTACGAGCGTGATTCGACGCAAAACCGCTAAAGCCACAAAGCGATGAGATTTAGCGATGGAAATTTTTCATTTCTGATTATGAAAAATTAGCGGAAATCATTGCAAAACATGCAAATGCATTAAATTGCTTTGCATAATTTCCCGATAACTCTTGAGCTTAATTTGTAGAATTGTGAATCCCTCGCAAATGTAAGCATCACAAATGATGATCCCTGTTCGTTAAATTTGTCCACAAATGGTTCGAATGTCATCTGGGATGATTGCGAGAAAGCTTCGTCGATGACGGTAGATCTCAGTTTCCTCAGCTTCCCACTGGATGTTCGAAAGCCAGCGCATGTTTGTCAGCAAGCTTTCCTCTTGGAAATCTGGAAACTGACTTGGAAATTCGGAGATGCCGGGAATGCAATGCGAGGGTTTGCCTTCAGTCGAAAAAAGTCTACCAATGTTATCGGATTGGAAAAATGTGAGCGCATAGAGTGAGTGAAGAAGAGTAGTCTGAGTCATTAAACCAAGTTTCTAGACAGTGGAGCAAAGACGAAAACTTTTCCCGAGTGTTGACAGTTCAATCGTGCAAGGATTAACAGTCTCGAAGACTCAGCAAACAAAATGTGTTTATTGAGGAATTTTTAAAGTAAATAAGCCCCACGACAAACAAGAATTCAACAAAGCTCAGCAGAAAATCCTTCTTGCAAATAATAAATCCTGAACAAACTGTAAAATGTGTCAACGAAGCAAGCAGAAAACTTGTGCTTTTCAATCTAATTTCGAATAAATTGTGAGCATAAATCTGTCATGATTGACTTCAAACACGGCGATAAAAAGAAGCAAAGAAAAAAGTTCTCATGCTTCACTCTTTCGGTACATAAAAAAGCTGCTGCCTCGTAAATCTCCCCCGCACCCTTTTCTCGGTCGCTCTTGCTTTTCGCGTCGAGGCCTGCGAGTCGGTTCGCTAACAAATTTGTTTTTGTGAACACATAATCTTGTATGTGACACATAAAAGCGAGCTTCGTGTAACAATATTCTGCACGTTTGAGGCAACAAACAGGATTTTTATTCATGTTGGGACAGCTACTCAGCGAACGTTTGAAATGTGTTTTGTATCTTTTTTCCGCTAACGCGCTTTTATGCACCTTGTAAAGACGGGCGATGCTCTACAGCAGTGGCAATGGATTGAAAGCCTGCCATGATGAGTGAGCGATGGGTGTATCAAAAGCCAAAAGCTCTGATGGAAATGTCAGGGGAATGATGTGAACTCTTTTGTGCATGGACCTCGTTGAAGAGTGAAAATTGGAAACTGAAATTAATAATTATTCGTGCGAAAATGAATCATCGTTCATTGAACATTGGGAGCAAAAAACAGAATTGCTAATTGATATAAATGCAAGAGAGATATTAATTAATAATTATCTCCCGACGAAATGAAGTCATGTCGATGCATCAATCAACGCTCAACGAGCGATGATCATCGCATTCCGAAACCCGAACGCATCGCTCACGAAACGGATAATCGTCATGGATACGGCTTGTTTAACATGAACAATATTTGTTTGAATTGATTTCAGTGGACGGAATACGCGACGGGAATATGAGACGCTTCGCAATCGCAATTATTCTAATTAGTGTAAATTTCGGTGAGTACTTCAATCTAATGAACATTATTAATAAAAAGCATCAAATTGCTTTCGCTATTCTTTTCCGAGCGAGCAATTTGGCAATCTCTTCCGTTCAGATCGAGCGCGCTCTTCTTAAAGACGACAATCGTTAGACAACGAATGTGCTTAAACTGTTTATCATTCCAAATTGGCGTCAGACAATTTTCATGGCGAAGAGAAACTTTTCCGTCGCCCTCGAGTGCCTTCAGCCCTGCCAAGGGGAGCGAAATTGTTTTTCTAATTTATTTTATAAACACAAATTTGTCTAAAATGATTTCGCTTCCTTTCAACGTTATAATAAAGTTGCGCATCAAATTGATCGGGCTTTCTGCTCAGCAATAAATCTTTATCATATTTTCTGCTGCAAAGCTCCTTTTTTTATCAGAGATGCTTCCGTCTTTCTCCTGGTTTAAAAGTAATCATCATTATAACGTTGAAGCAGCTAAGTAACACAAATCGATAAAAGCAATAAAGCATGAGAACGACTGAGATATTCGACGGCGTCGAGAGGGAGCGGGAGAGTTCACAGCAATGTTATCTCTCGTTTAGATGATAAAACGTTTCCACTGCACGCTCCACTCCCGTCTAGTCGATCTTGTTAAGAAAAACGTTAGATGAGTTCACAGATATAAGCACGAAGCGATTGTATGCTATCTCCATTTTTTATGAGAGAAGGATTCAAGAATGAATTGTGAATGGAAATTTATGTGCGATTTTGTCGATAATGATCAGCTCAGCTCAGTGCTGCCGTTCAGCTTTCGAAAAATCTAAATTGAAAACCAGCAAGATTGCGCACTGAATACACAGCGTTCTAATTACTTCAAAAGCTCATGCTGACTTCATTTCGCCAACAGAGCTAACTCTATCCGAATTTGATGACCCACCGAGCAGTGCTGACCGAATCTCAACTATCAACAACCAACACTATCAGTTCCATAATGACTACGACGGCGAGAACAATGGTTTTACGCCCGATGCAGACAATGACGATGCTGCACTGCAGAACGCATTGAATCGTGGACCATATTTTGATATCTCAGCGTCGAAGAATGTAACAGCGCTTGTCGGTAGTTCGGCGTATCTAAATTGTCGTGTTAGGAATTTGGGGAACAAAACTGTGACGTGGATTAGGCATCGCGATTTACATCTGCTGACTGTGGGGAAAGAAACATACACTCAAGGTACTGTCGCCCGCAGCCTCCAATTATCTAGATACTCGACGATTACATTAACGCCGTTCCATTTCAGATCAGAGATTCCAAAGTGTCCATAATCCACATAATGGTGACTGGTCTTTGAAGGTGAATATTCAATTGGACATGCGGTTAGATAAGAGTGTAATTAGAAGCGCTCGCTTCGAGCGGTAAAAGTCAAAGAGAATGGGGTTAATTGCGTTTAGTTCCACTCGAACTAATTAGAAGCTTTTCGCTGGCAATATTCAAATGAGTTTTAAAGTCAAACTTAATCAACAGGTTTTGTATCCTCAGCAACGTGACTCTGGCGTCTACGAATGTCAGGTCTGTGCAACATTATCCGTTCATTAATAAGCAATATGAATTTGATGCAAGTCAAAGTCTAAACTAGTGTCGCTTTCAAGTCAAATTAATCCAACAATTTCTGTATTTCAGATTGGAACGTCGCCTCCAGTTGGGTTGTCTGTGCAACTTTCTGTTGTTGGTAAGTCAACGAACTTTAATTTGGAAATAAATTAGAAATTAATTTTTGTTTATGCCAACAAACAGAGCCCATAACGACGATCATCGGAGGCCCCGACATGTACATCGATACCGGGTCGACCATAAATTTGACTTGCATTGTTAAGCATTTGCCGGAGCCACCACCTGGAATTTATTGGACACACAATGGAGAGGTTCGTGTGGAGATTTTCGATTATTTCTCGAGAAATCTCGTCTTGGAAAATGTGCCTGCCACCATAAGAAAGATCACGTCTCGGCCACATCTTTTAATAATTAAAACTAATTATTCGTTGCAGGAAATTAATTACGACTCACCGAGAGGCGGCGTAAGCGTAATTACCGAGAAAGGTGACATTACGACAAGTTATCTTCTCATTCAACGTGCACGTTCATCAGATAGTGGGAAATATATTTGTTTGCCGTCAAATGCCAACTCGCAAACTATAAACGTTCATGTACTAAACGGTAAATATGATTATGAAGTCTACTGGAATGTGTGGGAGTTATTTTTCGCTCGTTTGGCTATGAACAAACCAGTTTTGTAGAATGGTTGTACGGATCTCTCTATTGCACGGATCTCTATTCACAGGTGAACATCCTGCGGCAATTCAACGAGGCAGCCAGTTACAGCTGAGATCGCATTTATTCGCTCTAGTTTTACTCCTCATTGCAGTGAACATTTCGACAAGATAATCCTTCAACCTGAAACTTTCACTCAAACCCGAGTTCTGTAAATAAGAAAAATGTTTTAATAAAATCAGAAACAAAATAAATTTTCAAACAACAATATCTAACATGTTTTTATTTACAATTCTGTTGATTGAGCTTCATCGTTGGAAGCTCGTGTAGCTTAGTGATGCCTGTATCAGTTACGTAGGAGGCCAAAGATGTCGGAGGCCGACAGATTTTACCATCGAAAACTTTTTCATCTTACGTAAGCTCCGAAGCTTTCCTTTCGGAAACACACGAGCCAAAAAGACTTCAAATATAAAGCGAATCCACTTCCGAGAATTTCTGATTTCAGAAAGCAGTTGAGAACAACAGGAGTTGAAGCTTTGAAAGTCATTCCGAGAAATATGTTGAGCCTCTCGACTGTTGTTTGCGTATTCGGTTCAATTTCTAATCTAATGCACGGATGTATGTTAACATAACCCCGTCGTACCTTTCATCGAAGACAAGCGATGAACGAAAGGGAACAAACTCTCATGTTTAGAAAAGAAGGAACGGAATGAAATCTTCAATATCCATTGAGCGGGAGATATAAGCGCCGCTTGTTGGGATATGAAATTTTATTGCCGTGCATTTGCTTGTACAACATTCTACCAAATATTTCATTAATATTATGTTTTATGCGTGTATCTTGCTGTTATCTCCGCTCTCTACGCCTTTCGCGTTGCTTCTAGTGATGATGAAATTACCCAAATATGTGTCTTGTGCGTTCGCTTTTATTAGATATCCTCCTCCTCCTCTCTCTGCGATGTTTATTAATTTAGGTAAATGGCAAGCAATCTCTGTCAGTGCTTTGACTTCCCGATTCATCGGGACTTCTTCCTCTTCCTCTTCGACATGTTCGGTGTTTTCAATTACTCGACTAGGTAACTCATGAAGTCATTGTGTTTGCTCGCATCAGGAAGACACTAAATGGCTCCGAAGACGGCTAAACGAGTTTGATATTGGAACGTACTAACGTTTGCCTACGACGAAATGTTTGTTGCGAAAGCTGTTTCAGAAATTTATTTCAACGAGTCTACATGCAAAGCCGCAGCTAAACTCTATCCACATCATGAATTCAAATGCAACAGAACACTGAGAACACTTTGCCGCAATGTTTTTAATTATCACCGAATGGTGAAGAGGAGAAGAACTTTCACGATAAAATGTTCATGAAACGTGATTCTTCTAAGTGCACTCGCTAGCACTCACTCAGAATAGTTTATTTAGCCAAGGATTCGAGCGAGTTCACCTAGTGATGTTCACTGAACCGAATTCAATTAGCGTCGACATCGCATGGCGAAAGAACGTAGCAGCAATTCGAAAATATTTCCGCCTTTCATAAGTAAATGTTATCGCAGTCTCACTCTGTTTCTGATTTCTCTCAGATGGAAAGCGTCATATTGATGGTAAGTGATGTGTTCGTGGAAAAGACGACGACGACATTAAGCGAGACGACGATGTTTCTTTCATTTTTTTTGACACAAAAGTCGCTCTTGAGGATTCAGTCATGTTTCTATCTCAACAGACATAATTTCTGAGATCGAAAGAAATATTTTTACGAGTTTTTCCTCATGAATGACATTCCCGAAGCTACGGCAACTTTGTCTAGAGTTATTTCCTTTGATTGCCTCCGCGAATCCGTCGTTTCATCGTGCCTTGACAACGATCGACAGCGATATTCTCTGTTTCAAATTACGTGGCATAATCTGAAACTAATTGATAAGCTTTCAATTAAACACGAATCCTTGTTTCCAAGCCGTCAACGGAAAACTTTCCAGCGTTTTAATCAGCAGACTCCGAGACACAATTGCTCTTGTGAATAGCGATAAGCGTTCGCGGAAGTTCCTTATTGAAATCTTCTCGCTGTCAACCTTCGTCTTGCTGTTCCCTCGTTCTACGTCACTGTCAAAAGGAATATCATAATTATTATAAATTCCATTTCTGATACTTTACGATGTCTTTCCCTTCCCGTTTCTCGCGCCCACTCTTCGGTGTAACAATGAACATTTCAATATCTTAATTTCAGAGCTTTTACGTAGGAGGAATACCTAAGCAGTCGCAAGAAATTCGCTGGAAAGTGTGAAAAAGAAACTGGAATAAAGAAAATTATAATTTTCATCCGTGAAAAGGTGTTGCCATAACATTTTTTCGCAATTTTTCATGAAGCGAAACATTAATTATTCACAGCGAGGAATCAAATATTCAGGAATTATTTCTCGAGAGTGGAGAGCGGCGTCTTTAAGCCTGAATTAAACAGAGAAGTACTTCTGTCATCAATCATATGAAATGAAAATTTATTCACGAACATAAACTGATTAATCAGCCTTTGGTGCTGGCGGAGGAGTTTGCGAGCTTCAGATAAATGCGTTCGATGTCGGTAGTTCGTGAAGGGAATTAAGTCGAATATCTCTCCAACTGTTTGGTGGATGAACATGCCAACATCAAACACACGAGCAACTTATCGCCTTCTCCACGAGACTCATAAATCATTTCCCGAAATCTTAAAAACTTTACTGTTTGCGTACATGAAGAAAATGATGGAGAGTCTTCAAGACGTAAGTTAATGAGTTGAGTTGGCAAAATTAACGTCTTGGTGCGCGTTTGCGGGCTTGCTTCATCAATCTTGAAGCACAGTTTTCATCGCACTCGCTAGAGAAGCTTAGCTAAAGCTTTCGTGACACTTTAAGCTTCTTTTCCTGGTGCTTTCCATAATTTAATTTTGAAATCCATCGGATGGATTTAAATCTTCCTCATCTCCCTTATCGAGATGGAGCATGGAGAGAGAGAAGGAGCTAGAGTGAATCAGAAAGCAATAAAATGTATCCTCAAATAAACAGAAGCATAAATTTTTACAACACATAACCATCAATGCGGAATTCGAAAGGAAATTGAAAATGATATGAAAGATTAACTTGAAGAACCCAATAAAGTATTTTCTGTCGTATTGATAAATTTTCAATGCTTCCTCAACTTTCCATCGCTTGAAATCGAACGAAATTCGCCTCCAAAGACGTTCGTTCGTTCCTTCCTCGAATTATTTATATAAAAATGAGTCAAAATCTATTTATAAGACGCTTGCTGCTTTGTGCAAAGATCAATACGAGGAAGAAAAACTTTCTTATCTTTCGAATTAATAGCATTTTGCTAGCCTGCAGGGTTTAATACTTTTTATGCTTCCGAATGGAACGCTTTCAATTTGATTGCTTTCAGTTATTCGATCAATAAGAAAGCTTTTTGTGGAAACTCGAATCATCGACGATCTCTCTTTAGCTCGAAGGCTTGGAAGAAAGATGAGCAACTCATTTGAGGGTTTCTTTCCAATAGAGTTAGAGGCTTTGCATTTGAGGTTGGCTCAATCTATAAAGACTCTTGCAGTTGAATTTAAGACATCAAGAAACAAACTTTCGAAGTTTTTCAGCTTTAAATATTTGAACAATTTTATTAAACAGGCTTGTGACTCATGAAAACAAACCAGGAGAAAGTTTTTAAAGCTCTAATTTCAAACTCGAAGCACTGTAGCTTGACTACACTCAATTAAAAGTTCTGAAGTATTGAAACACTTGCCGAAATGATTTCTTCCCCAATTATATTAATTAAATTTCTGTCACCGGCCGTGGTAATTACAATTATAATTCCAAGTGAATGGTTTCTTCCGGTGAAATCAATTGAATCGGCATCAATCTCATTAGGGAAGTCAAGGAGAACGCAAACACCGATGAGTAGGCTGAACTACTCTCAAGAATAATTATTGTATTTGATTATTAAACAGCAGAGAATTGAATCAGTGACACAACTTAGTCGACTCAAACATGCAACGGTAAACAGCTGACTTTCTCGGCTAATTAATAAGCGAGAGTATTTGCAATCAGTTCCTTTGGATCCTAATATTTAGGGCCGTAGGGGAAATTTGTAATCTTTCAATCATTGCCTTGATGATAATGATGTTGTTTAAGACGAGAAGTCTCTGGTTCCCCAGATCCTCTCATTGTTTGAGAATGTCTAACAAAAACCGACATCATAATTGAGGGGCTGGCTCCAGCATTACTGTTAGCAGGTACTCGTCTCACAACGTAAAGTGTTCTCCTTGGAAACGTCTTCTAAGTTGTATTGATTTTGACTTTCAATTGTAGCCATGGTGTGAGGCGAAAGACTTTTTTGCTTCGCTTCTTGTATCATTTGACTGTCTTCCCCTCCTCGCCTCTCGCCCTCGATTCATGCATTTCCAAGTGAAGCTGTTTATGCATAATGGAAACATCGAAAACAATTTAACTTTCATAAAATGAAAAGTTTCTTCTCTGTTTCCTTGTTCCATGTAACTTGAGCAGCAGCTTCAAGGCAAACACTCCCGCTGTACGAATGTGTTTGAAGAGGCAAATCCAAAGGTAAGCAGACGGCAACATTTCATGCTCAAAAGGCACGTTGGGGAGTTTGTTTGCTGGAGAAGCTGGAGGTTTTCTCTCGACCCGGAGAAGAATTCATCCAATTCCTTCAGCGTTATTTATTCTTCAATTGAATATTCAACACAATTTAATTTTATTCTGTCTTCGAGAGGAGCGAAGAGAAATCTACACACATTTAGGAGGAAGAAAAACATTTCCACAACAAATCCCTGCTTGCTTTCGATAACAATGAAATGGTAAATTGCATTTCCTGCAAATGTTTGCATGTGCACATAGTGCAAGAGACTTTCTCCACACGAGAGTATCATAACACTTTTCTCGAATATTTCTCGAATGAATCGAATGCGCCGAGGGAAGAAGCCATTCATGCCAAAATGTCGGTGCATTGAATGGTTCAATTCAGTCGATGTAAAGCAAGAATCGTTGCCGAGTGAAAAAAGCAAATCTTATGCGCTATTTTATCAGAAATTCAATAATCGCTCCCCAATCGAATTATCGAAGGTTGTGAAAATTTCGTGTTAGTCTGTTCAACCTAGCGCACTGATGAAAATCCTGTGAATAAGTACAATTTGGCTTTATAGAGCCATGAATTTAGCATTCAATTGGCACAAATTGGAAGCACAATGATTTAGTTTTATGCTCGCTCCTGCAGGTCTCGTTGCAATGCGCTAACTTTCCACTTTTTATCGACGTGAAAGCTTTTTTGGCAGAAAGTTGCATTAGTAGGTGGCAATTATCTGTCGAATGACAAACTCTTCCGTTCGTCGTGTAAATTTCTGTCTTATCGCTGAACGGTGAACAGCGTAAACTTAATTGCGAGCAAACATTTGCTTCAGTCTACGGGGAGTGTTCATTGTGAACGATAAATGAGAGCTTCGTCCAGATTCCAAATGCTGGAGTTGTCTGGGGCTTTTGCTCGTGTTGATTGTCTAAAGCGCTCTGCGGCAGGATTGCGAAAGATTAAAGTACCGCAAACATTTTCTGGCATTGTCTTTAAGCTCCACTTCCTCTGTTTTTATTTTCAAGCTGTCGTTTTGAGTGACAAGTTAACAAACCGAGAGCTCCGTGGTGTTAATTTGTGAATATTCTCATCTTATTTTAAATGTTTGTTCCATTATTCCGCCAGAGAGAAGTTTCAACAGTTGTATTAGCAGCGTGAATATTCTCGCTTATCGACTCAAAATGCTTTCACAGCGAATTTCGATGCATTTTGATTCGATAAACATGCAGATTAAAATTTAATCCGATGAACAGACTTTTAGATCTTTCTAAGCAATTCAAAGCATCTCTTGCTAATTAACAACATACGGTGGCTCACCTAACTCACATAGCTAGACTAGAACATCAATAATGGCAAGCTTTGTCAACTTTCGGACTTTTCATATTAATTGGAGGAGTTTCGGAGGTTAGTCGACGTCCCTCGGATTAAAAAGTTGAGAACTCATATCAACAAATATTCTTCTTGAGCCGCCAACAAACGCAGGAAAAAAGTTTTGATTAAAAAGTTAGCTCATTTTAATTACAAAAATCAAGATTGGATTTTTAGGGACTTGTCCGTGATGGCTAAGTAGGACATAATTTAAATGAGAGTGGAGATTCTAATCAAAAGCGTGACTGAGTGTCACACGAAGCGTCTGAAATTATGAAGTGAGCTCAATTCTCATAAGATTCAAACTTCCTTCATCGATAACAGTTCAAACAGTACGTGATAAAGCATAAATTTGAAACTCGTGTAAAACTCGAGCCTTTGAGAAGGCGTGGATGATGGAATATCAAAGGATTCTTTTGAGATGTTTTTCACCCGAAGCATGAGCGAACGGTGCACGAGATGCGAGTGAGATCAAAAGAGTAAATTTCCAATATTTAAGTGGAAAAAGATCAAAGCTCGTCGACGCTTTAACAGTTTATAGTTTCTCGCTTTTAAAAACTTCCCACCCTGAAGATTAATCAAACTTCTCGAGGAGCTTGCGGAACAAGTTTTCAACATTTAAAACGTTAACGATGAAAAGCTAAGCGAATCATGCAAATTTCTCGTTTCGGAGCGTCAGAGGTTTCGAACTTTTTTGTTATTCTTGCTCGAAACAGTTGCGATGAATTCGCTCAAGAAAGTCTCATAGTTTATTCATGGGTTTCCTCGCCTCGAAAGATTGATTTATTGCTTTAGTTTGTTTTTTGTGGCGTTGGCTTCTGTCCAAGCACCAAAAATCAGTTCATTTTTTAAGAACATCCTTTTTGTTCTCGAGCGTTCGCTTTTAAAGGGTAGCGATATCGAAATGATAAAATCAAATTCGACCTTCGTCACACTTTTTTCCGCCTCCCGAATTATTTTTCTTCATCTAAAGTTTTTTTTTCTGTTTTCGCTTGTTCGAAAGAAGCGAATTTAATGAACTCGAAGTCGTCAGATATTTTCTCTATTCAGTGCCAGTCAGTGACAGAGGACGAAATTTTTTGCCAGCGTTGTTGATTGAATGAAACAGTAATTAAGCGAGGAGTTTGTTCTGAACTCGTTTACATTCAGGAATTAATTCAAATATTTTCAGCTGGTCTGCATAGCTCAAGCGAGATAATTGAATATTCTCATTGTCCCTACTGATCCCTCGTCGAATCATCACAAATTGAAAACACTACGTATGGAAGCCGAACCAGTAATGAGACGATAAAATTTAATCCGCTTTCCCACACGACCCGGAAAAGACTCTCCATGGGAGCGACACAAATATTGACATGATATGAAACCGATTACATGGGAAGCCGACGACGACGACTACGACAACTCGTAAGGGAGAAGAAACTTGTTCAATTAAATCTGGCTCGGTTTCAAGTTAAGACCTCGCTCGGAAACTGTATGTTTGCCGACTGGAATTGGCACTTTATATAAAGTGGTGATGACGTTCAATAACACTGCAATTTTTTGTTCATCTATTCAGTTGTTTGTCGTGCCATTCTGTCCCTCACTCTCGATGTTTGCGCTCGGACATCAACTGTAGCAAACTCCAAACAATACACAGCTTATTTATCTCCCGCATTCGGAAGCCTTTTTACGCATTTTGCGCTTGAAAAATGTTGACACAATTTTCGCATTTTGAATTACGAGGCTTTTTGTGCATTTCCTCATTTCCATCTACGCTTGAAGTCAGAAAAGGGTTAAAGCGATATATAACAAACAGAGAAAATCATTTGAATGTCCAAAATGGGAATTTATCGTCACCAAAAAGTGACGCTCTGGAATTCAAGCACTCTGCCCTGTCGGGGGTCATGGCTGCGACTCTGACATGATTTATGAATTCGGAATCATTTCGATGGATAATTGACAACTTTCCAGTACATTACATCATTCCTTTACACTCCACCAACTCGGATACGCTTTTTGTTGTCACCATTGATGAATTCCAGATGAAATTTCCATAGAGCACGTGACGTTCCCTTTTTCTGCTTCGGCAGCAGCATGACGGTGATTTCCTCTTATTTTGTAACAGAAAATTGCGCTTTAATTGTTTCCTTCAACCAAATCAAGTGGAAGTGGGGGGAAGAAAGTTTATCTTCTGCGGAAACTCTCGTCTCACATTCCATGGAAACTTTTTCCTTTCTCTTTTCCACATCTTTTCCTTGCCAGAAGTTCTCTACAGTTCCCTTGATTAAGCTCAATTGAAATCTCGAAGCAAAAACTTCAACTGCAACTTGAGCTGCTTCCTGCCTGTGATGCGATGAAGTTAATGAATTTCAAATGTGAGATTTTCTAATTCAGGTACTTGAGCACGTCGAGGTCTGTTGCAGTGAAGTTCCAAACGCTGCCTGTTAGGTTGAAGATTCTTCGTTTAAGTTGAAAGCTCTTTAGAGCTTTTAAAGCTCTCATCTTGATGAACTTAGCACTCACTGGCCACAGCGATGTGTGGGCTGATCTCATTGTACGTCTCTCGATCGTTTATTTGCCCAAATCAGAGCTATCAAGAAAATCTAAATGTAAACAAGAATCCCAGTGGAAAGAAATATTATTCAACATCGTCTTAGTATCACACAACCCGAGACTCGACACTCAAAGCAAATAAGATGTTTGCCAATTTCATTAAGTTGGGTAAACATTAGATAATAAAACGGAGCAATGAGCTCGAAGTCATCGCATTTAATATCGTGTCGGCGCTGAGGGGAAGTTGATAAATAACCAATTCGGTGAATTGAATTGACAAACGAGCGAAGAGGAGCGGAAGATTCGAGCTTATTTAAAAATGAGATTCACGACGAGTTGAAATAACATTTAGGAAAGTAGAGAAGGGGAGATCAAAAACAATGATAAGCTGTCGAGCAAATATGCTGAAATCGTGAGCGCGATAACTCATTGAAAAAGAACGAAATCTCTTAAATCGCTTCGACAGAAATCAAACATTTGCTCGTTCGGAACGGCGGATCAAACAAATGAATGTTGAAAACAAAACTCATCGCAAATAAAAGCGAAGCGAGCGAGAAAAGCTCTGTTCTGCGAATGGAAATGATTTGTCTCTCAAGGACTGATGCTGATTTAATCTCGTTGAGCTGATTTGAATCTGCCTCAAGATCCTCTTTTGCTCCTTTGAGTCTAAACACGCTTGAAAGCATCTGCTGTCTGTCGAAGAGATTTCCATCGTTTGCTGACAGCTCCTTGAGTCGAGCCATTTCTTAATTAATTGGAAACCTTTTGAGAAGATTCGTCAAAGTGTGTCAAAAGGTTCAAAGGTGAGGATTTCTTTAAGGTTGCTGTAGGCGTGACCCATTGCACCTCAATTAGATAGCGCACATGGAGAACAGGCAAAGCAAGTATTTATCAAAATAATTGGAATGAAAATAACGTGAATAAATAAAGTGAGTTTGCCGAGCGGCGTGAAAAACTCGCGCTCGTGAATCCCGCCTCAAGACGATATTAAAATTTCAAGGCTCCTCTCGAACGCCGCCTAATCCAAGTTGAACTTAAAACATTCATATCCAAAGAGCCTCCGTCCTTTTCTCGGAAGATCATCCACTTTGCAAACTCGCCGACGAGACGCTCTCATAAGTACTAAACTGATGTTGATTTTCAACGCTTCGAGCTTAAATATTTTCACGCCACCAGACAATGGAAATCCTGAAACTCAAAGAATCAAGAACTAATTGCACAACTTTTCATCAGAGAAAATATTCGCTTTCCATAAATTAATTATCAAACTTGTCTCTTAATTCCTACGAGAGAAAACATTTTATGCTTCCTCGTTTCTCGCTTGACAAAAGTTCCTCGTTTCTAAAAACTATGTCATTGTTCTTAATCGTATTTCATCGCTGAAAACTTCATCAAAGTTTCACCAGTAGTGACAGAGAAAAATCCCAGCAAAGTTCAAAAGTTTCACTATTTGCTTCATATTTTTTTCATTGCACTTATTTCTCACTTTCACGCTGGTTCCCATTCACTTAATTTATTGCCGCTCTCTCACCCGGTTGTTGGATGGGAAGCTTTTAACCGCCGTTCCCAGGCCCGGCGTAGCGCGTGAATAATTCATGAATCGTGGTGCATATTTTTCACTCAAAAAGTTTCGAAATCTAGTTTTTTACAGTTGATTAAAATTTAAGCAAGTCGAGTCGCCAGCCTCGAATCAACTTTCACCCTCTGATTTCTGACTTCGTGTTTTTTAGTGGCAGAACGTTGCAGCTGACAGGTCAGAAAATTTCATTAAATTTATTATCCTCTGATGGATTTCCTGCTCTCTCTCCTCTTTTTTTAATGGTGTGACGATGAGTCGTTACATGATATACTCGCCTCCCTCGTGGAGAGGAGAATGTTTCTTTCATGTAGCCCACTTTATCTAATCTGATTTAATGTATGAGACGACGACCTTTTGATACCAAACAGAACGAGAAGGGGCGAAGGGAAAAAGCGAAAACGGGAAAAGGTTTCACGAGTATTTTTCTTTTCCGGTAACAAGTAAGCAAGCAAGCGAAAAGGTAAACACGGTTAAACCGTGATACACCCAAGGATAGACGCTTGCCTTAACTCAATAACGATGGGAAGTAGTGTCAATATCGAGCGCTTCGCTACAAGAGGATGCTTCATGAATATTTCGAAGGGTCTCTACCTTTCCCAATTCTCAGTGGATTGAAACGTTCCACGCACTCTTGACGGTGTGTTCATTAGAAATTAAGCAATGAAAGTTAGGCAAAACGCATCATTAAACTTTACGCGAATCTCGAATTCAATCGTGCATGAAAGCTTCGCTCGGAATTTAAGGTAGGCTAGGTTCAAAGTTGATGATGAGGGAGAGAGAATCGAAATTCTTTTCGGATTCTTTCCTTATACCGCTCAGCCAACTTTAAATGGAAATTTATTCCGAAAGGAAAGTTTCTCTTCTCAATCGAAGGCTGTTTAGATGTAACTTTTATCGATGGAAGTCGAAAGGCATGTAGTCAAGTAGAAGAAAAACAATAAAACTCTTAAACTTCCTCTCTTTACTCAAGAAAGTTTGGTTTCTCGTGAAACTTTATGTCAAATCGCATTTTGCGTCGTATAAAATTAGTTTTTTTTTTCTTGAGGTTTTCTTCTAGCCCAGAATGGGGTGAAAAGCTCAGCGCAAACTTTTCCTCTCCGCTCTTTTTATACGTCGGCCTCCATTATGGTTCGTTGTCTTTTCCCATATACACAAAACTTTACAATGATGGCGAGGAAATTTGTTTTTAAATTTCCGATTCGACAAGTTGAGATGGGAGCGAAGAGAGCAGAGATAAGAAAAAGAAAATCTCAATACGAAGCTTTCATGCAATACCCTTAGATTTTGCCAAGCCTTCGCCTTAGACAAGAGGCAAAATCGTTTTCCCAATATTAAATTTCTCGGGCGTCGGTTCACTTTGCGAAAAAATGTTTGCAGAATCATTCACATTGATGCTGGGATGATTAAATGGGTAAAATATGCAAACAATTTCAGGAACACTTCGTACCCGACATTTTGGATGCGAGGACATGGCAATATATTGTGCTGTGTGCACTTATTTAGGCCCATAGTTTGAGAAAGGCTCATAAGCCTTCATACAAATCAATATTTATTTGCAAAAGCTTTAGTAATTTTGGACTTGAACTGAATTTGGATCTTTGTGGAGCCTTAGTTGTTTATCTATGCCCTCACCTAAATACTCAAAAATTTGAATTAGATAAGCCAGATATAGCTCAATTTCTCTTTTAAGTTTCAATGGAACTAGCAGAAATTGACGGCCAACGAGTAATGAAAACAATAAAATCAACTGCTCGTGGCACTGCTCAATTCTAGTCAACACAATGGCCAATCAAAGGCGCGTGTTAGAATATTTTCTTTCGGGTTTTGTTTACCCAAACTCTCTCTAGTCAAAAAGTTTTCTCACACGAGCATTGTATCCTTCTTCCACGAGCTAGACTCATTCATGAACAGTCAAAGCACGAAGAAGCCAAATATTTTCCATTCACGCAAGTTAATTCCTTGAAATAAACAATCACATTAAGCAGTCGAAATCATCTAATTCTTCCTTTTACTTCCATGATAAGCAATCATAATAAGAATAGTTAAGCAAACTTTTTCTTAAGGGGCACGATTTGCTTATTATGTGACAAGCCTCGTTCGCTCTCGCCTCGATTCACCCGGATTCTGTGCTTCTTTTTTCCTATCTCAAGCGTGACATACACCCAAACTCGACTTCACTAAGTCTTGAGCGACATTCGGGGCCGCAAGTTCCATTTGAAATCCAATTTGTATGATAAAATAGCTGAAGATGTATATTTAAAAAAGCAAAACGCTGTGAAAAAGCGGCGGTGAACATCAGATGAATTTGCAGAACACCAATGGTTCTATTAAAAATAACAACTTCTAGCGGTCCTTCGCCGCTCGCTCCCCATGTGGCAAATACAGAAATTCACCACATAATTTCACCGAGGCGAGGCGAGAAAAAATAATTCCAAAAGGAATGACAAATCACAAAACAGCGATGAAAACAAAATATTTTTATTCATAAAGATTAGGGGCTCCAGACGAATGATGTTGAGGACGGCATTCCACCAACTCGACGAATAAAAATGCTTCAAGCATTCGTGCGGTTGAGAGGGAACGTTTCTTTTGCGGGCATCTGACGCCATTACTGAATAGTTCCACGTTCGATTCTCCAACGGTAATAGAATATTTATACGGATTTAGAGCATGTAGATAGCAATTGCTGCGGAAGCGTTCGTTCAGTGGCAGGATGGAGAGTGCTAATGATTTCCTCCAGGGAGCTGCTCGTGTGGAATCCGAGATGTAAGTCGGTGGAGAAAAGCCATTGCGATAATGATCCATGAAGTTAGCCCAAGCTTAAAATTTAAATTAGTTTTTCTCTTCTCTCTAAAGCTCTACGTCATTGCTTTGCCTCGTTGTATGCTTTCATGCTGCCAGAATAAGGGAAACATAAAAAGCTGTTGTACAAGTTCTCCCGTCTTGGAAGTTCGTGTTTGCAAATGTGGATTTGTATTAAAAATGTAGAATATTTTGCTGTGAAATCGAGAATTGAGAAGCGGATTTGTCGAATACACAACGAGTGAGCGTCTCAGTCGAACGGTTCTACGTGTTTGCCTAAGTCTGAAATGTTTTGATTCCACACGATGACGATGGAGAACAAAATTTGAGGGAAAATTTTCTTACACGTTTTCAAGGAAATAAAACTTTTCCTGCAAGAAGCTCAGCACATGCTGTCACAAGGAGAAGCTCTCGGGTCCCTTCAATTTCCACTCTCGCACTCCTCATCCTCTCGCAATCGAACGGTGTCACGAGAGCTTGGATTCATTGTTATTGTCACCATAATTAATCTTCTTCGTCATCCTTAAAACTTCAAATGAAAACCATAAATTCCGCTCAGAAAATTCTTTCTTGTTTCTCCTTTAGCGTTTCTTCTTTTATTTCCGATTGTTTCAGGTTGAATGAGAATGATTTATTTTTATTTCATCATCAATCTGAGCTTTTTTCTCGCGCGTGGAAAAAGTTCGAGCGGAAGAATGTCGCGAAAATTCAAATCCAATATTTTTCTTCTTTATGGCTTACCAGAGAGCTGATTGTTAGCTTTTTGTTCTGCTCTTTCGTCGGCTGTTGTGGCAGCCATGCTTGGTATGGCTGTAATTCATCTGAAACGAGCGCCATGAGGGAAATTCTCTTTATCTTTGCTGTAAGGGAAAAGTGACAATTTTCTTTATTTGAGCGTTTGTGTAACATGTCAACGTGGATAAAGGAGGATCCATTAATTTGATTTTTACTTTGCTTCGTCTTGCTGCCATCAGATTTAATACATCAGCGCATCGAACAACAAAGTATTGAAGAGAATTCAATTTTCGAACGAAGTGTTCCACATGCTCAAACATTACGTAACAACTTAAGGGTACGAGAAGGGGTCAGCTATAACTTTGCGTTGGTTTCTTTTTGCTGCTAGGTGAGAGGGAGGAACACAAATCAAAAGTTCTTTCTCAGTCGATGTAGTAAATGAACTGGTCTTGGAACAGGAAAACTTGGCTTCAAACTCCTTCCTGCTCAAGAATTCAATTTATGGAGCAAGAAACTTGTCATGAACTCTCTGCCTGATTTATTTCAGATCTGTATGTCTATTGTTGTCGACTCGACGATGGAAAATATTTTTAATGTTGGAAATCGTCGGGAGTGAAAAGAAAATTCTGTTCGCTCTTAAAGCAATATGTTTCTTGAATCACAGCCAAAGCAAGCTGAACGAGGAAAAACTTTTCCTCTTCTGTCTATATTTGAGTCCTTGCGATTACGATTCAATAAAAATACTTTGATCCAGAAAAAAATTCGAAACTCGGACGAAAACAAGAAACAACAATCTCAACGATAATTACGTCATTGCTCCGACAACTTAAATCTGTTCGATGTTTGACCGACTTGTGATCAAAGAAAATTCTTTAGCAAACAGTCCAGCAACAATAGACATTAAAAAATGCCGATGTTTGCACAACTTTGCTCTTGCGAAACTCCGAGAAGTCAGATATGAAAAAATGTATTTTATCTTTCGTCGAACAGCAGCAAAAAATGAGAATTAAATGGCGATTCAGAAGCGATACAATAACAGCAAACTGGCGAGAAGACCCAAGACGAAGGAGAGGAGGGAGAGACAAGGAGAAATTTATAGAACTGATTCATTCACCAAGGCAGCGAAAGAAAACTTTTTTTGACAATTCAACATGATTAAATTTTTAAACTTCCAAGCTCGAGCTGCTTGGAGCGAATGGAAAAGTTGTACTTCTCGAGTGCCTCGGGAGAGAGCCGAGCAAAAAGCAGGAAAATTATCGTTTCCATGTTGAAGTGTTTACTTGAATTTCAATGTAGAAACTCGCAACGACCGAAGCCCGAGTGGCTTCGCACAGATGATCAACTTTTTTGTAAATTAATTTACTATTATTGTAATCCCCGGATTAATGATTCCAACGGCGGCACTCAAAAGCAATCGAAATAATTAAGCCAATCCTTTAAGTTGTGAACAGGTGTGAAAACACAGCGCCAAAAGAGAGAAAGAGCTTGATTGAATTTTCAAATTGAATTAAAAAGCCACTCGATGATTTAATTGAATTGTCGCTGTCGCCGTTCGGCGAAAGAAAACTTTCGTTCCTCGTGACAGCGACTGCCAAAAGCGACCGGGATTCCTGTAGAAGAAACCTTTTAATTATTCTTGCTGCACGAGCGGGAGATGTGATAAAACATAATCGCTAGTTTGTCAGTTGACAGCCAATAAAAGCCATCCGGGCGACATCAAAACGCCACCGTAGCGTATGTATGCATTCATTCATTGATCTAATAACTCGATTTCGCTCGTACGTTAAAAAACGTAATTGGATTTGCATGAAATAAAGTTCTCGACGAAACTGGCAGCTCTCTGCTATGCTAGTTACTATTCATCGAACTGCAACCACCAAAGCGAACGAATAAACTTTAACAGATTGTAACAATTTTTTCCATCAAAATAAATTGAAATCGCTGTGAGCTTTCTCTCTATACCGCTCTCTGATCCATTTTAAATAACGATGGAACTTTTACCCGATGAATTTTTTTAATCTTCGTCGTGATTCTACTGGTCCCAACAGGACCTGTACGTGAGTAGCGTCATAAAGCGCAGCTCCTTTCAGCCCTAAGACTTTTCAATACATCAGCTGATCTGAATCTGTTTGAGCCACTCGACGCTCTTGAGATGGAACTCACGTACATCACCAGAACGACCAGAGAAAATATTTCACAAAACCGTTGTCTAGAATATTCATTAAATTCTCCTTTTCCCCATTGGGGAATCTAAATGGTCCCGACTCATCTCTCGCCCATCCCCGTAATCATAATTGAGAAATTTTATCAAATGTACGGTTGAAGTGTCATTAGCACTTTGAAAGCAAAACTGCTACGACGCTGGATAAATTTTGAGTGAAAATTTTTCTCGTATTAGGAGCTATCGAATTTCGATTACCACTGGATGGCTCAAAAATAGAGACATAGAGACGATGTGCATTGACCAGAGTTGATAACTGACGCTCAAGAGCTCTGCAGAATTGTTATGAGCGTCTGAAAAGTTTGAAGCTTTAAGATTCAGTGGTCGTTTGAGAAAGCTTTAAGCTTAAATTCGACCAAAGACGTATAGTCTTTGCTTCGTCTCGCCTCAAGTTGAGTTATTGTGGCAATTCGGTTGTGAGTTGAGAAATGAATCCGAAGAACTTCAACTAAAGCAAAGCACTTCGAAGGCTTGAAGGGTTTTTAAATCTTCGTTTCGTCCTCAATTCTATTTCTCAATGTCACTCGCCATCTCTGCCTCGACTGGCACAGACCGTTATGGAGCATAATTTTCCATTATCTGCTTACACCCAACCATCCTACCACCGCCTCAGCGATAAACCAGAAGAACATCGTGTATCAATTTTCCCATGAAGACTCTCGGTCGATGCGATCCTTTTTCCGTTTAGCTATCGCATAATCCCCACAAATTAACAATGCCAAATGTCATGTGTAATTAAGGGAGAGGACGAACAAAAACAATCAATTAAGTTGAATATCAATTAAGCACAATGGCTTGGTTTAAAATCCGACAATCTGAATCGGACTAAGTTGAGCTTTAAGCTTGAGCAGCGAGCAAAAACTAATTCTATGAGGCATTATATCCTCTTGGAATGTGTCTCCGGTCTCGATGCTTGCTCGCCTCCATCTCCCGAATCGAGCCATGGAATTAATTAAAAAGGGTTTCCTGAACGAGTAGTCGACGATTATGAAGGCAAGCAGCAGCCTTACGTTTGGAAAACGAAGCGAAATCACTTTCACAGCACACCGGATAAGATTTAATTACGTTGGAGCTTTTTACCTCGTTTGCACAGCCTTAAGAGCAGACATCAACCTAAAATCAATTAAAATTTGTATTCGATAAAGGTTTGCTGGTTATGAGATTCCTTTGATGGTTTCTTCCTTTGGCTTCGGTCACGATCATTAATCAAACTGGAAGATGAAAGGAGAGAACTCTGTTCGAATTCAAATTTGGTTTGCTAAAAATAAATTTCCATAACAAAATTATGTTCGTGAACGTGGAAGGTTTCTTTAGACGTTATGTCGTAAAAGTCTCCACTCAACTCTCTCATTAGAAAGTATCCGAAAGGACTTCCGCCCTTTCACTAAAACTTCCTAGAAATGCGGTTGGAACCCTTTTGGATCCAATACTTTCCCCCTCGTTTTCATGACCGGACGTTAGCTCTCAAACAATCTCACACATGAGCCTCCGGCGATATGGAAAATGAGGCTAAAGAATGTCTGAATTGGTTAAGGCAACAGCTCTTTGATCTGAGATTGATGGGCAACTCATCAACACGTTCTTCAACACACCTCGTGATGAAGCCAGCAAATAAATTCACGAGAAACGAGATGAACTCATAAAAGCGAAACGCTTCCGTCTCATTATAATTTATCTCATTGCGAGCGAGCTACTTTAGTGCGTAGGCCTCAATGCTTCAATTTGTTTTATGAGTTAGTTGAACTTGAGCGAGAGATTTATAAAACGCAAGAAATTGCGAGAAAAGTTTTCAGTCGGGTCGAGATCGTTTAAAGTGAATCACAAAGTTTGCATGAAACGTTAAAAGTTGTGAATCATGTTAAGATTCTTCTTCATTTCGTCGACCCTAGTTCTAGTCTCTGGCCTGCCTCCCGTTATGATCCAGCAACCTGTTGATACCGAAATACTTTTCAAAACTTCTGGTCTCAGTGACAGGCACAAACCTTTTGAGATTCAGTGTGATGCTGACGGCGATCCCAAGTAAAATACAAAGTTTCTTCTGTTAAAGGAAATTATTAATGAAGCTCCTCCGACAGATTTCGATGGGTCAAAGATGGAGAAAAGTTCGACGTATCTGGTCGGGTCGGAGAAATCACCCAAAGGTCAAACTCCGGAACGTTAATGTTTATCAAGCCGAAGATAAACGATGAGGGCAACTACACATGTTTCGCCGAGAACGAGGATGGAACCGCCAGGTCGAATTCTGTTCGACTCAGACGAGCTTTTTTCGATAACTTCAGTAACGTTACAGTTCAGACGGTAGCAGCGGAGGAAGGGGAGACGTTAAAGCTTGAGTGCAAAGCCCCCAACGGTAGTCCCAGTCCAAGCGCTTTTTGGATTGTTCAAACCACTCACGGGGAGCTGAAGAGTTTAAGCTCTAGAGTGGTTCTTGATCCAGTCGGAAATTTGTGGTTTCCTTCGGTAAGCCGTGCAGACATACTGCGAGACTCGTATTATGTTTGTTCGGCGGCTTCATCCTTTTTCAATGAATATAAATTCGGCAATCGGATTAAGTTGGAGGTAATTCCAAGAACTGTTAATTCCCTCAACGGCTCACCACCGACGCCCAAATATGTCTCGCCATCTGAGATTTTTGTTCTGCGTGGCAAAAAAGCCGAAATATTTTGCATTTACGGCGGCGTTCCGACTCCCAACATAGCCTGGAGCAAAGATGGAAAGCCACTCTCGAACCATGAACGCATTTTCCTTGAGAATAATGGGAAATCGTTGAAAATTAAAAATGCCCAACCAGGAGACGAGGGAATTTACAAGTGCGAGCTTTCAAGCGAGATTGGAGAACAGCAAACGTCAGCTTTCGAATTGAAAGTCGAATCACCGCCAAGCTTCACAATCGAACCGCAATCTCTCAACGTCACGAAAGCAGGCCAAACTGCTGAAGTCAAGTGCGAGGCTAGCGGAATTCCAGAGCCTGACGTTCAATGGCTTTTCAATGGAAGAGAAATCAAATTAAGCGACAACAACCCACGACGTGTCATGAGCAAGAACGGTATCTTAATCAAAGACGTCGAGAGAAGCGACACAGGAAATTACGTTTGCATTGTAAAGAACAAGCACGGATTTATCTCGAGAAATGTTTATATCAACGTGAAGCTCTAATTGCTGAAATTGGATCATCTGAAATTTAAGGCAATGTGCGCGAATTATTTAATTTAAAAGGGCAAACGTTTCAGATTTCGTTGGAGGTTTCTAGCGCCCACGAGGCAAACAGTTCGTAGACAATTAGAAGGAAAAGCTTCGCTAGTGGGTGAAAAGCTTTTGTGAAAACCACCGGGAAAGCTTCAAAGAAAATTAAAAAAGTATTTTCCTTCAAATTTGTAAACAAAATATTTTTAAGAATCAAAACACTGAATAAATTGAATTTAACTAATAACTGGAACAACTTTCAAGCTCTAAAAAACCTACCGCGCATGACTCGTTTGGTTGCCAGCCCCCCAGCTTTGTAAACTGATGACGACATGAAGAAAAGCTGAAGTTTTTCAACCCCCCAGTGGAAACCAGAGGAAAATTTTAGAAATATTTTATTAATTTTCCTCAAGAAAACTTATCAACATGTCGATATAAAGTTATCTAAGTCAATTGAAACCAGATTTGTTCGCTGAATCGATCATGGAAGCGGCGGAAAATCATTTGGAAATCGGGAAACTCGATGAAAACTGCCAACCGATGGAACAACAAAGCGAGACGTCGCAGCTTTTCTTTGATTACGAGGACGCAGACCACAAGGATTTTGATGAGTTTGATGCTCACTTGAATGGTAACGGTGTTGGTTCAGGCGATGAGTTCGACGATGATAAAAGTTTCGAGAACAGGTGAATATCAATAACAGCAAATGCGATTAGAAAATCGATAATGAAACTGTAATTTCAAGCGAGTACGGTCGAATCCAGGCGCTGGAAGAAGAGCAAGAGTCGTTGCTGTCTTCACTGATGGCTCTCACTACACATTTTGCTCAGGTCCAGTTTCGATTGCATCAAATCAGCGAGGCGCCTGAGAAAGACCGGGACATTTTGCTGAAGAAGCTTGAAGACTTTGCTGACCGCGGGATTCCGAATTGGAGTCAACAGTCGAACGACATGGAAACGAAAAGCATTTTGACTCGAATGGACAGTCAGAAGAGCCATCAACATGAGTTGATTGAACAGCTGAAGACGCAGCTTGACGACTTGGAGAAATATGCGTATGAGACGGGTGAACCTGTTTTGCCGCAGGCCATCATGGTCGAGAAGCAAAAAATTATCATCGACGAATTGAAGCAGAAGATGAACTTGAACTTCAACGAGCTCGATTTGCCTCAACTCTCACCCGACGAACTAAGGAATCAAGTTGACGTAGCATTCGGCGAGTTTGTGAGTCCACTCAAGATGAAAGAACAGCTGGTCGCTCAATTGAAAACGCAAGTCAATGATCTCGAAAGATTCATAAAGTTTCTTCAACTGGAAAAGAACGACAAGAAGAAATTGCTTAAGCTTCAACTATTAAAAAAGCACAACTGCTCCGACATCGATCTCCATAACAAATCATGCAACTGCAACTTCAAAGACTCTTCATCATCATCAGCTGTTGTGACCAACCGTAGATTTAATCAAAGGTAAATCAGACTTGATTCAATGTGCTGCTAACATTGGTAGATCTTCAACTCTCTTGTGGTTTCATAAGTTATGCACGAAGAATTTAACTAACAATTTATTTCCAGTCAAGCGACGACGGAGGCAAACCAAAGCACTTCAACGAACATTCCAACGCAGATAACATTCAGCGGAAAGCTTTACCAGATGTTCAACAAGGCTTCAACAATTTTCCAGATCTTTGCACTATCTCAGATGGGATGTGCAAGTCAAAACGCTAAGAACTTTAAGAAGAACACTCTAAAGAAGACGACTCGAGGAAATCACTGGGGGGACATCAGAGCAAAGCTGGAGGTTGACATTCAGGAAATTCTCTCGCTGGTGTATCAAATCAACAAGACGGCAGCCAACGAAGAACAATTGAAGAAGCTTCGTGACAAGGAAGATGAAACTGAGGACGACGACGTGTTTGTTGAAGCAAAAACTAAAGTTCAAGGCCGAAAGCAAAGTCGATATCGATCGTCATCGTCGTCTTCTTCGATTGTCCCGCCATTCACCAGCCTAACATCTTCTAAGTCCGATGAGCTTAAGTCGCTAAATATTGAGCTAATAACGTTAGTTAGAAAAAGATTCGCGGTTACGCTGCAAAAGCTTGTGCAACATGGACTGAGAAGCGTCAACGAGACTCGACATCTTGTGCCGTTCATTGGATGTTTCGCCAGCTTTCCTCGTAATGGAGAGCGTCGCGAATATCCTGAAGAAGACTACACAGAGATGCATGCGTGGGAACTGATTTTAGAGTATTATAATCTTAAGAATGGCGACTTCTACACTGAAACTCCGGCTCAAAAATTGTCACAAAGCTTCAACTTGGAAATTGCGGGCGAAGGATTGTCGTCTAATAAGCAGGTTTGTGTTTTGGCTCTGGGAGAACGTGACCAGAATTGATTTGATTATAATCTTTCAGACGCTTCTTCTCGCTATACGGAACATCACGAACCTTCACAGTCCCTACAAGCGAAGCTATAATTCGCATTTTAAGGCCTTCGTCTGTGCTGGACTAAAGTAAGATTGTCTGGTTTAGATTTAAAGTACACCTGACTGACTTCCGTTCCTTGACAGCTCTCACAAACTCGTGCAATGGCTAAACTTGCTGTTCCAGTGTCACGAACTCGTCGCCACCTACTACACGAGCTGGAGCTACGTGGCTCAAACAGGCTTCCGCGACACTCTCAAGTCCATCGATCAGCTTTCGAAGTTCGACTTCTTTGATCTTCCAGTCGATTTGGCCATCCGCAACCTCGCAAACATCAAAGATGTTTTCTCATAAAGCTTTTCATTATCTACGAAGGATCGATTAAAGGCAATCAGTGCACCGGAACGATGAGATGGAAAATATCATAACAATGCAATTATTTATTTCTTAACCCCACAACAGAATTGTCTATGAAGCGTTAATCAAGATGAGGAGAGTTTGTAAGTTGATGATGCCGCCCTAACATTTTACCCAAATCACCTCGTCGGTATTTTAAGATATGCGAGCTTCCCACGTGAGACAGACACGCAAACTAATCGAGTAGAACTGATTGACGTTCGTCATGTTCACGTGGAAACCTCAAGCAACTGACAAAGTATTGTAGAATCTGTAAAAAGGAAGTCGAGCTGAAAATAAAAGTCGTTACGAAAAGAGTTGAAAAGCGTTCGATTAATTTCTGAAATTCTTTATTCATTCCAGTTTTGCTTTATGAAATGCATAATTTAGTTAATTAAGATTTTACATGTTAAGAGCGATTTTTACATTTTTCCTTTTTTACCAAATATGAATTTTCTAATTTATCCAAAAATGATTTCTTCCTTTCATATCAATCCCAGTTACTAAGAAATAATCAAAATGAACAGCGCAACGATGTCCGGCGCCTTACGCAGCATCAACAGCAGTCCCACAATCTCGAGATATCCACCACAAATATCTTTCGATCCCATCGTACTAATTATCAGTTAGAATTTTATTTAAACAAAGAAAGAACTTTTTGTTTTGTTTTTCTTATCACAGCTCCCAAAAATAAATTATGTTTAAAATCGACGACACAAAGTTAAGTTAAGATGTTCACCTACATCGAGGTCACCAACAGAATCTGTGAATGGTTTTTCACGACTGACGCGATTGTCGCCGTCAGCGTTCAAGCGTATTTATTTGAAATAATTGTATTTTCACCTTTAAATTTTCTAACTTCGCCATCCTTTACCCTCTCGGCGAGACGTTCTAACAGTATTTGGGTCTAAAACTTATTTCATTCCAACGAGAAATGAAATTCGTCTCGTCAAAAAATTCTTTCTCCACGAATTTTCTACTAAAAACCGAGTCCAATCTTCTAGAAAGTTTTTGTTTTCAGTCTCTATCGTGTGCGACACGATTAATTCGTTTTCGTTTCCTCTTGATAAGAAATATTTCTGAATGCCTTTTTTTCCGGGTGATCTTGAGTTCGTTTCATCGAAGCCTTGAGGCGGCTCCGATAACATTTAACATCGAAATTTGATATAATTTAATATCGTCATGACAACATTCTCATCTTTGTACAAAGTTCTGTTCTCATTCTTACTTAGAACTAAACTTCCACTCTTCGTCATCTTAGCCAGCCGACGAAAGAAGTTTTCTCTTACGCTAATCTTCCCTTAATCAAATCTTACGCTTCATAAGTTTTAGAAAAAAAGTCAAATAATCCTAAATTAGTGTATGTGGCTCAGTAGACGTGCGTCCTTCAATGAAGCCAATTTACAAATAGCTTCATAACCAGATCAGCGTGTCTCGGTTGTATTTCTAATTCCAGAAGATGTGAGTTCAATATTTACTCGCTACATTCGATTACAACTAATTTAATATCCAACGACATGAAGTCTACAAATATGTACAACATTTTTCAAGAAGTTCACGTCATTCAAACTTGATGTTAAAAGTTGTTCGTGAATTTCTTGAAAAGTTTCTTCAAGCAATTTGAGAATTTCGTAAAATTATTTTCCCTCAATTAATGGAATCGTCATCTGTTTTGCTTTGGTCATTCGGAAGTTCCTCCGTCCTTGCCTTCGGAGCTGTTCGATAAGTTAAGAGAACTTTCTTGAGCAGCTGCTTGCTGTGCGGCTTTAGCTTCAGCAGCCATGCGAGCTGCAGCCGCTGCTGCCATTCGGCCAGCACTTGATCTTAACTCACGTTTTCGTTCTGGAACAGCAGAGTCCATGTCGTCGCCGCTTCTCGGTCGTTTGCCTCGTGCACGACGACCGCCTCGACTTCCGCCACGCTCCCCTTCATCACCAGTGTTTTCGTCTTGCTGTTGTTCAGACAAATCCTGGCTGCTCTCATCGGATTTCCGTTGGCTTAAGTCCAAATGCTGATCTTCCGGTTGCAACTCTCCTCCCTTCGAAACTTTAGACTGCGCAATCAAATCTTCAATGTCCATGTTAGGATCATGTTGTTGCTGCTGCTGCTGTTGGCTGTCCGTGGATTGCTTCTTCAGGTTTTCACCAACCTCTCGATCTCTAGATGACGAAGATAGATTCGTGACCTGCTGATGTGCCGATTGGGGCGAGTGATGAGACGAAGCTCTCTCCGAATGTTCTCTCGATGGTTCTCGTTCTCTCGAGCTTGATGTGCTACCTGAGCCACCCGCTGTCGTCAGTGAAATGGTTGTTTGCGATGGCAAAGACGCGCCAATGCTGGCAGCTGACACAGGTGTCAAAGTAACTTTATCTTGTTGCTCTTGATGCCGAGATGGTTCAGATCGAGACGACCTGGGCGATTTCATGTCGTCATTGCCATGGTGATGTGATTTCATATCACCAGACTTAGACGATGTTGGCGTCAATGAAATTGCAGCGGCTGAAGACGAAGAGTCGTGACGCATTCGCTTTGAATCGTGAATGCTTGATGCCGATGATGTTGGAATCAATGAGATTCCTGGACCAACGCCAAGACTACGAGCTAACATCTCAACCGGGTTCTTGCTCAGCTGTTCGAGTGCATCTTTCATGTCCTGGTCGCGTGCTCGTTTGTTCGAAGATGACGATGATGAGCTTCCAGCTGCGACGCCCATTGTCTGTGCCATCATTTCAGCGAAGAGAGCTTGACTGAAATCGGCTGGCAGTGGAAGTGGAATGTCTTTTGATGACGATCCCTTCATTGACGACGAGGACGACGACGAACCCCCGAGGCCTGATGGCATTTTAGCGAGAGCTTGCATGGTAGCAAAATCAGTTGGGAAACCGTTTCGTGTAAGTTGTTCTAGCAATTTCCTTCTGTCACGTTCCAGTTTTTCCATCGCGTCCTTATTTGCTTGCTGAGCGGCGTTGCTTCGTTTTTCTTGAGAACTTGAACCGCTTGACCGAGAACTACTTTGTGTTATGTCCAGACCCGTGGCTCTCGAGAGAGACTCAAGCAAATGAGTGTCATGAGGCAGCAACAGAGATTGCAGTTGTGCATCACGGGCGGCGGCGGCAGCTAATGAATTCATGTTGCTCGAAGAATTTCGCGAGTTTTTATTACTCGGAGATGAAGTCGATTGATGAGAGCTTCCCATACTTCCGCCTCTTGACGATGTTGTTGTCGACGAAGAGTTTTTATTCGAAGAAGACTGACGAGATGACGATGACGTTGAAGTGGTGCCAGTCTGAGATCCACTTAGTGCTGCGCCATTGAGCAAATTGCACTGCTGTGCCAGTTGATCGTACGCTGACATACCACCGGGCAAAGAGTAAGGGTTGAGTCCACTCAGTCCTAGCGGCGTGTACAGCAAGCTTGGGTTCGGGAAGAAGAACGGGAAAGCAGAGCTGTTAGCTAAGTTTGCAGCGGCTTGTGCTGCAGCAGACTGCGACGATGACGATTGCTTCGATGAAGAACTTGACGACTGCTGTTGGCTTGTCGATGGTGACGAGGCTTCATTGGCTTTTCTCGATTTGCTTGAGCTTCCCTGTCCGCTTGAGCTTTGAGTAGAACTTGAAGATGAACCCACTCCTTTAGCAAGAGCTGCTGCTGTTGATGGATCCATGCTTGCCGCAGCCATAACGGCAGCTAAGCTTTGAGCATCCATACCAGCTAGCCCACCAAGAGCGGCCAAGTTTCCAAACAAATTCATGTTGTTCATATTGTTCATGTTTCCCATGGAACCGAGTCCGGGCATTCCACCGAAAGGCATCATTGAAGCCAGCGGATTCTTGGGATCAAAAGCACCAAGTCCTGGTAAGCTCGACAGCAAATTTGCGTTCAATCCGGCAAGGCCTGAGAAGTTGGCCATATTTGCAGCCGCAGCGGATGCGCTTGCACTCGACGACTGTTTCTTGTTTGATGATGAAGATGACGAAGTTCCAGCATGGCTGGAACTGTACTGGTTGGCGGAGTTTGATCCTGAAGCGCGTCCCATGGCTGACGACGATTTCGAGTAGCTCGATTCGGCCATGGATGACTTCTGATTCATTGAAGATGACGACTGTGGTGCCGATGGACTTGGCATTGTTAAGCTTTCTGTCCACTTCGGGTCGATCTCGTACATAGGATTTTCCTTCAACCATTGTGAAAGTCGCTTCAGTTGAGGTGCATTCCGTCCAGTCAAACGCTTTCCAGTTGACTTGTGAATCACGCTGACATTTTCTTCGCCTGTCAAGCTGTTCCAGTTGATACTCGCCATTGCGTTGGCATCGGCCTGAGCTTGCGCCTGAGCTTGTTGTTGTGAGCTCGACTGGCTCGATTGTCTCTGTCTTTGGCTGGACGATGAAGAGCCAGACGCTTGTTGTTGCGAAGACGATCGTGATCTGGATGACTGCGACTGTTGAGAGGATGAACTTCCTCCCATCGCAGCTTGAGCGGTTCTCGACAAGTATTCCATGCTAAGCGCTTGCTCAGTCAGAGCTGCTGTTTGTTCAGCGAGCCACTTGTTCACCTTCGCGTCGTGAGCACCACCAGAGCCGTAGCTTCCCAACTTTGAGCTCAGTTCCAACGCCTGTTTCATTTCGGCAAACATTGCTTCGTATGCTTTGCGTTGAGGGGAGTTTGCAGGGATCGACTGAATGATCTTTTGCTGCTGCTTCAAGAACGCTTGCTGTTCAGCTTGAGCTGCTTGCAAAATCATCGCATTCATGCTATCCTTGGATGACATGTTGCTCATGCTCTGAAGCGCCGCCATTCCCGATGATCCCGAGGCAGATTGGGACTGCGATTGTCCTTTTGATGAGCCTGGAATGGGAATATAGGCGTTAGATTTCGAACGCTTCCCTGGTGCTGGCGAGTCTTTACTTTTACCTGGCACACTAGTCACGGTGATTGTGAATGGTTTCTGGTTTTGACTTGAGTGTGACTGTGATTGAGACTGTGCGTTCGCTGGTGTAACCGAAACGCTTGGCGTGATTTGAGGCTTCTTGGACGATGACATGGATAATCCAGGATCGCCGAAGATCGATTTCTGCTCGGGTTGTTTCGCTGCTGAGAGACCAAGCACGATTTCGTCGAGCTTCCTTCGTTTCTTCTCCTTGCTTTGTGGCGGCTGTGGCTCGTCCATTGGAACATTGTTCTTCTTCATCAGTTTCGTCAACATGTCGTTGAGTTTTCCTTTGCCAGCCGCCGACTGAGACAACGACATTCCACCGCGCGATGATTTTCCCATTGAGAAGTCTTGGACTTCGCTCATGTCAGCTGTCGGCTTGCGTAAAATATCAGCGATTCTCATTTTTGGTAAGCTAAAGAAAAGAACTTCATTAGTCTCATTCACGTTAAGAAAGTTTAGAACAAAATACCTTGACGACAAATCGATTGGTGTGAGAGTGCTGGATGTTCCAGGAATCGTTACCGTTGGTTTGTATTGTGACATTGATGACCTGCTCGAAGGTTGATGAGCTGGGGGTGGCTGCAGACCTGATCGTCGACCAATTTCTTGCTCTTCTTCGTTCCAGCTTGACTTCTGACCCAACGGATTTGTGTTGTTCAGCAACGCGTGTAACTTGGCACGTTCGGTCTCGACATCGATGGCAATGTGACGCTTCTGCCCCTTCTTGCCCTTTGATGTCATTGCAGACATGCTCTGGTGCAGCTGGGATTGCAAAGCTGACAAACTCGATTTGCCCAATTGATGATGGTCAGTTGTGATGGTGATGATGTCTGGTGTGCTTGAGCTCGATCGCTTATCATCATGCGAGTTCAAACGTTTAACTGTCTCATATAATGGCAGGTCAAGGTCAATTCCTAAGCAGCCGCTGTAGGCTGAGTACGATTTCCCGACTGGCCAAACGCCTTTTTCAACACAGTAGATGATGTGGCTGATCCGCTTCTCCAATGCGAAATCGCGGAACCATTTGACGACCATCGACGTGTCGAAGACTCGCGACAAAGATTTCAAGTTGTCCTTGACGTCGCCTTTCATCATAGCATCGAGGTGCTTCAACTTCATCAGAGGCTGGAAAACTTCCAGATCAGGGAATCGAGCGCGGAGCTCATCTGCTTGATCTGATGTACCGGCGACTGCTGGCTTATCTGGCAGAGTGTCTTCATCTTCAATGACGACCGTGTCAATGACTTTGGGTTCACCTTCTGGTCGTTCGAATTCAGGCTCTTGCTTGATTGTGACAGGCTCATCAACTGGCTTCGCTGATTCGACTTCTTCTGGAAGCTTTTCTGGGGTTTTCGGCTCTTCAACCGCAGATTCCTTGACAGTTTCTTCGTCGATTTTCGGTTCTGGTTTCTCCTCTTCCGAAATTTCTTTCTCTTCTGCGACAGGAGTTTCAATCTCTGGTTCGATTTTCTCCTCCGCTGTTTCCATTTTCTCTTCAGTTTCCTTCGCCTCTTCCTCTGGTTTGGGACTTTCAACTGACTTCTCTTCTTCTGGCTTAGGCGATGAAGGCTTCTCAGCGTCGACCTCCATCGGAGTTTCAACTGTAGTTTCTTCTATTTTCGCTTCTTGAGTCTCGGAAGCTTCTTCAGTTTCCATTTTCTCGGCTTCAGCAGGTTCTTCTGTTTTCTCTTCAGTCTCAGCAGGTTTGACTTCTTCATCGCTAGCTTGAGGCACCTCAGGTGTTTCAGCTTCCTTATCAGTTGGTTCTGCTGCTGGCGACTTGACCGGTTCCTCAGATTTCTCTTCTTCGGTAACCTCATCAACCTTTTCAGCAACCTCCAACTTTGTCTCAGGCTCTTCGATCTTCTCGGCTTCTTTTTCTGCCGCTGGTTCGTCTTGCTTGACTGGTGACACCGACTCTTGTTGAGCTTCTTGCTTAGGAGGCTTGGGAATCTCACCCATTGCCATCTTGAACAAATCGGCTGGATTGTCGAACTTGAAGGATTTGAGGATTTCCAGGCTTCTCACGTAATGCTTTTCAGCATCGGCGAAGGGGAACTCATGATCGTTGAGGATGTACTGGTCGGATCTGTACAATCCATATTTCAAGACCGCTCGAACGAGTTCGCGGTCGTGCTTTCCAGGCTCCCACCAGTCAGGTGTATCCAAGTTTTTCTCGCAGAGCTTCAAGCGCTCCTCCAGCTTTGGATGTTTTGCAACTTCACGAAGCTTCGAAAGCAGCTCAAGTCGATCGAGGATCAGCTTAGCATGATCTTCTCCAATCTCATCGATAAGCCCATCGAGGCCTCTTTCTTCTTCGAGCAGTTTTTCTCCGGCTTGTCTCTTGCACATAGCAATGAACACTTTGTAGTAGTCGCTCAAGTTCTCGTCGGATTTCTTGTCGAGCTTTGCGAATGTCTTGAATCTTTAATCGAAATGAGTTAGTGAAATTGAAAGAAAGCATGCAAAGATGTCAATCTTACCTCGACCAGTCTGGCATTGGAACTGACGTATGCTGTTGCAAGTCGATGCCGTAGCCAGTTAGCACTCGAAGGAATTCGTTCTCATCACGCCTCGTCCACTTCTTCGGGATCTGCTCAAATCGGAGTCTTTCGCGTTCACGAACGACTTGCTCGATCTTCTCGCGTCGCTCCATTTTCTGTTGAAATCGATTCGAGTGTTAAACATTACGAAGGAGAAATTTCAAACGAATAAGCTTTGGTTGAAACAGTAAAATCTCGAAACTAAATCAAGGATTCTAATTTTGTTAAAACGCAGCCAATTCTAAATAATAAAATTCACTCAAAATCAAGAAATCTACTTTGTTAAGTCAACGAAATGGACCGCAAGATCCATCACGATCTACTTTACGTTTTTAATGAGCTAAGAAGCTATCGCCAAATAATTTTTGAGTTTATCAGTTTGTGCCAATTTTCTTTGCGAAATACAAAATTTTGATTGCAGTTTTTAAGCAGAAGCGAGATTAAGTGAATTTTGAAAGGAGAAAATTTTGTTGCTGTTGCGTCTTTCAAAGATTGATTTGAATACTAACCAAATACATTGCAAGTTTCTGCAAATCGAGATTGGCCAGTTGACTGGCATCAAGCCCGCCCATCCCGAGACTCAACAGCAAGCTGATATCAGCGGCTGATGGCATTTGGACTTGCTGTTGGCCGTGTTTCTGAGATTGCTGTTGCTGCTGTGCCATGGACGCAGCCAGCGCTGATGAATAAGAAGTGCTGGCAGTCGGGTTCGAAGAGCTTCCGCCATTTGAACCACCTTGTCCCGGTGGAATAATCGATTGCAACTACATTTTCAAAAGGGGAACGACAAGGATGTTGATGTTTAGAGATTGATTTTCAAACAATTGACAATAAGGTTTAATGCGAAATTTGATGGGGAAGACAGACGTGGAGCCCTGACTGAAAGATCTATTCATGCTGACACACAATCACACTTTGAATTCGTTGAGCATGCACATAACGTCTAAGGAGTAATCTAGTCTTTTGGGAGGAGGTAAACGATGCTGACGACAGCTTAGAGGACTCTAAAATCAACTTAAAGTTTCTCCACAAGGCCCCTTAAGGTGATTATGAATGTTTACTCAACGCTTTGTATGACAATGGTTCTTACCTTGGCCTTCTGTTGCTGCTTCAGTTCTTCCTTCTTGTAGTTTCGTTGATACGAAGTTATGACGCGACGCAATCGCGTGTTTAAGTCTTGCATCGAGGGCCAAATCAGGTTCGGATCGCTCTCTGAAGGATGAGTTGTTGATTCTTCATCGTCGAGACCTGAAATGAATCGAAGAGTTTAAATCAAACTGACAACAACTGGTCTGAGTGTAACTAACCTGATGAGCTTGGTCGATCTTCATCCTTTGTCGATCGCATGTCTTCATCGTCGTCTCCATGCTTTGAGTTTGTTTCATCATCATGTCTGTAATGAAAGGTCAACGCTCTGATTAACAACAATCAAGTCACTCGCATCAACATTCTACAATCTTTTCGCTGTCATACTAAGTGTGAACCTTATTTCTTGTAAACTAATTTTTAAATGAAATGATGAGGGTCTTGATGAGTCACTAATAAATGTTTCCTTTTTATTAGCTTGTTAGAAGCGTTAAGTATCGTGCACAATGAAAATGTTAGGAACTGAATGTCGGTTTCATGCGAGATGGAAGAAGAACCGCTGCGATGATTTGCTATTCGTGTTTACTTACTTTCGATCCAATCAATCAAAATGACTACACGACTAATAAACATTGAACACATAAAAATGAGGAAAATACTCGTAAGACTACGTGGGGGTGTTTGGAGGTAATTAAACTAGCTAAGCGCTCGGCTGGATAACTTTCCAGACTGTGCGTGGAAAAACTAATCGGAAGGAGATGAGTTGGTGGAGGTAAATCATAATACAGAAAGGAAAACAGAAAATAATGAACAAAACTTACTCTTTACTAATCGATATATCGTCCGCAACTTCACCGGGACCACAATGACTTATATAACACAACGATGGATCGGCCCGCATTTGACGATAACTTTCGCATCCATGTTTATATGTTCCGACTAACAAACTCTTGTCACAACATTTCGGATTCCACCAAGAGCACGGCATCTGGTCGGTTGTTGGTGGTGGGCGAATGGGGAGATCGCTACGTGATCACGGAGAGAGTACGAGAAAGAAAACGAATTGTGGTTGAAATTTTGAATCATTTTCGTGCGAACTTTTTGCTCTCAGTTCTCTACAAACTAAGTCTAACTAAGAAATCAAGAAGGTAAAAACTTTGTTCCGTAATCAAATCATTTTCCAAAACCGCGCTCGAAAGAATAAAAAGTTTTGTCGCTCT
This sequence comes from Smittia sp. YW1114-2, assembly GCA_033064975.1. Taxonomy (NCBI): domain Eukaryota; kingdom Metazoa; phylum Arthropoda; class Insecta; order Diptera; family Chironomidae; genus Smittia; species Smittia sp. YW1114-2. Next base: position 17,104,560 of record CP093834.1, read on the forward strand.
GCCAATTGGGATAACGAAATGTGAATGGGAAAACAATTGTAGCCTTGAACGCCCGATTCGCCTTTGATCCAATTCTTGTCTGTCGATTCTTTTCGTCGTAAAAACACTCAAAAAGATTTTGCTCGTCACACAATCTCAAATAAATCATAAGCCGTGTGACTTTATTGCCGATCAGATGAGGAGAAAAAGTTCAAAACACATTCCAATGAAACAGAAAGAGAGAGAGATGGAAAGTGAATGCAGCAAAAATGAAACATGAGTCGCCTTCGCCGTCGCGACACATTCAGCAATTCAAAAACATGGAGAGTTGAATATCCAAAACAAGTCTAACATTTACCATCGGAAGTTTATCAAAATAATGTTCCGTCGATGTTCGGAGGTCGTCAAGCAAAATAATGTTAACAAACTCTGTCTCCCATCCCCCGGATTAAAATGAATTCGTTCCAATCTCAAAAAGTTGTTCGGGTTAAATTAATGATTTGGTGGTTGTGTGGTATGTATGAATTAAGAAAAAATATGTTTGTGATTATTCAGAAAAAAATCTTTGCAGCATCTTCAACGTTAAAGCGAATTTTTGGAAGCGTGGGCGAGAAAAACAAAGCGCGAAAACGAAACAAATGGAAGAGGCTGCACTTGACTCGACGCTTTGACAACGATCGAGCTTTTACTTTCACTGACTTTAATTTTGAGTTTTCAAAAGCAATTAAGCGATTTTGTAAAATGTGAAGAATTCTGGTTTGGCGTTGAAAATGATTTGCGCTCGAGGACCAATGCAAACGATTGATTTGACTTTTGAGGTTCAAGTAGGCCAAATTGTGAATAAATCGTGTGCACGGGACGTGATGTGGTTGTTAATTTGTCGAAAAATTGTAATGGAATCAAAAACGGGGTAAATTTTCATGATCTGATGAAACAATTAAAAGTAATCCAAAGAGAAAATAATCCCGAGAGGACAAAGATGCGATACCTGATTGGGATTCCGTCTTGAATCTGCTGGACGTAATCGCCAATGATTTCGTGTTTGATGTAGTAGAGCATACGGACGCGCAACAAAACCCTAAAATTGAAAGTTAAATTAGAACAAAATCGGATAAATGAAATAGAAAACTTCTACTTGTTGGCGTGTCTGGTTAAATGCTTCTTGTAGTTGATGTCGAGGTATGAATCGGCATCGTACTTGTCGTCTTTGCTCCAGTGGTTGTCGTCCAACACACTGACGGTGCTCGAAGCCGAAGATGACGCGCGCGGTGATGAAGGACCTGCGCTGCTTGGCTCTTTAATGTTTGACGACTGACCTGCTTTGCCTTTACGACCTTAATTTGTTAAGAATCAATCAATTTAAAGACATTGAAAATCTGAAGTTGTACCTTTAGCATTGCGTCCTCGTGGAACAAGGTTGTGCAGTCCACTGTGGTTGCGAGCGATCGTGCTTTCTTCACCGGAGCTGCGAGGCTTGATCAGGTCCCAAATGAAGGTTTTAATCTTCTCGTCGCCTTGGTAACGTTGTAAGCAGAACAAAAGCTGTAATAAATAGAAAAGTTTAATTACAAATTCGAGACAGAGATCAAGTCTTCTTCGAGTTTCCATCAGATTTATGAAATGAGAAGAGAAATCAGTTTACTCATCGAGAACCTAAAGTCCTCTCAGTATTAGCATAGCTTTGGTCATCATGTGGAAAATCGAATGAACAGCGAAGAGCTCTTGACAACTTACAATTACTCGGGAACAATCCTCAACGTCGCTTTCCTTCCACCCTCGCTTGAAAGCGCCTTGCTCCAGGATCTCCGACCATCGACCCCATCTGAAAGTTGAGAGAAGATTTATCATAATGAAAATGCTCTGCGAATAGAAAATCTCATCAAGTTTATTGAAGCGGAAGGGAAGGCGAGGCATTCAACGAATTTTTATTGAGTGCAAGTTGAAAGCGATAATTCTGTTTCGCGTTGTTTAGTCGGAGTTGCGTGATTTCTGTGTTACGCTGAGAAATTTTCAATTGCTTTTGAAAGTCCTTGCGTTGGTTGATGGTCTGAATGTATTCGGCGATGCTCGGCGCTTTGTAAATCTGATTCAATTTCTTGAGATCTTCGATTGCCGATTCTTCAATCTCGATATCAGACGATAATCTCTTTTTCTGTCGCTTGAATTTCTCGATAGACATTTTGGTTTGCTTTGTATTCTCCTGCAGTTGCTTCAGATCCAGCATAGCTTTGTGTAACTTTTTGTGCTGCTTATCCTTGCTGGAAAATATTGAACGAATGTCGTATCGCAAGGTCTTTAAGAATGTTCGATTTTCATCATCATCGATTCTTCGAAGCTTTTCCATCTCAATCGCAGCCAGATCAACATCAACGGGATTCAAACAATTGTACATCTCTTCATTATTCTCCAACTTTGTCAACAACTTGCGGCTTTTGCTGTTCAGCATTTCAGTTTTAGCTTTGATTGATTCGGAAATCAATTCGGTTTTCATCGAGAGATCTGAGAGGAATTTAAGAAATGCTCCACTAGGATTTAAGCTTGCATCAAAATTTGGTTTTGATCTAAAGTTGTTGCACTCCTTCACTGCGTTCTTAAACTCCCTGGAAGATATTTTAACTGCTTGGTTATGGGCTTCTAATGTTTTCAAGACTTCTGCCGTTCGATTCTTCTTCGCCGTCACCAAATGCTCAAACCGAAGCAATTCTTCTTGGCAAAGCTTTAGCTTAATTGAATCGTCAAGAGCGTCGAATTCACTCGAAAGTTGAAAGTTTCCAATCCAAATGTTTTCCATATGCTTTCTATCCAATTGCAGCTTCATCTTCTCCACAGCTTCGTGAAGTTCTCCAACAGTTAGTTCACCGAGAGACTGCACTATTTGCTTCGCGCTCGTTGGCATCAAATCACTCGCAATTTCAACTTTTCCCATCTTCCAAGTTTCCGCAGAAATAAACTTTGAAACTTTCCCAAAAGCTTCTGAGATCAGAGAGAAAAGTTTTGTTACTCACCCAAATGATAAAAGTCCTTTCTCGACTTTGAAGCATTCAGATCGCGCCCAAGAACCGTAAGAGACGTCTTCAAACCCAAGATGGGCTAAGGTGTCGCGGTCTCGGGGAATATAATCATCGATGAGCTTTCCACGTCGCATCTTCTCCTTCCTTCTCTTGCTCCTCAAGCTTGCGCCAATTCCACCTTCCTCGTCTGTTTCAATGCCTGTCGACTCCTCCGACATGTCAACGAGTCCGTCGTCATGTCCATAACGCTTGATTTGCGTACGACGACGAGGCTCGGACAGCACTAAGTCTTCAGTTTCGTCTTTTTCGCCGATGGTCGTATCGATATCAGCTCGCTTCGCCCATTTGTTCCAGAAATCCGGATCGTCGATGTTGATATCGGAGCGATTGCCCGATGAAGCGAACGAAGCCTTGGAGAAGGTCGAACCCTTTTCACTTTCCATTGTGATGATTTGCGTTCGCCTCTGCAGGATCGAGTCGATGTCTTCTTCACAAAACTTGTCTCCCGCGTCGTCGTCCATAACAGCGCCGTAAGCTCCTTTCTTGAGCAAATCCTCGATCTCTTTCTTCGTCATGGTCTTGCCGTTGCCCTCTTTAGTTTGCGTTGTGTTCATGCTTTGAAGGATGGCCTTATCAAGTCCCAGTTTAAGTGAAGCCTTGTCGAACATTTCACGTTCGTACGTGTTGCGACACAATAGTCGATAGATTTTCACCATTTTCTGTTGACCGATGCGATGGCAACGAGCTTGTGCTTGTAAATCGTTTTGAGGATTCCAATCTGAATCGTAGATAATTACAGTGTCAGCTGCCGTGAGATTAATTCCGAGGCCGCCTGCTTTTGTACACAACAAGAACACGAATCGATCCGAGTCAGGTTTGCTGTAGCGATCGATGGCAGCTTGCCGCAGATTACCACGAATTCGTCCGTCGATTCTCTCGAAAGGATATTTTTTAAACACGAGATAATCCTCAAGGATGTCGAGGCAACGAACCATCTGACTGAAAATCAGCACTCGATGGCCGTTCGCTTTCAGCTTCGGCAGAAGTTTGTCTATCAAAACCATTTTACCCGATGCGTTGACAATGTTCTTGTAGTAGCTGTCGCGGTCCTCGCCGTGCGTCAAACGCCACTCGTACTGGATCTGATCTTCAGCGCCGTTGAGCAAATAAGGATGGATGCAGCATTTTCTCAACTCCATCATCGTGTTCATCAAGTTCGGGATGTTGGCGGCCGTTGTTCCCTTCTGCAAGAACGAAAAGTTCTGTTCGAGAATACCGCGGTAGTATTTCTTTTGAATATTTGTCAGCTCTACTTCCACAATCGTTTCTTCTTTCGGTGCCAATGACTTTTCGACATCGTCTTTGAGACGTCGCAACATCATCGGTTTCAAAAGCGCCTGAAGCTTCTGAACCTCGCCTTCGGTTCTCAGCGATCCAAAGTCTCGTAAGAAATCTTCGTTGCTCGAGAACTGACTCGGCTCCAGGAAGTTCAGCAATGAGAAAAGCTCGTTGACATTATTTTGAAGCGGAGTACCCGACAATAGAACGCGATGTTCTAGATTAAGCTGCCTCAAGCCTTCGAGGAGTTTGCAGTTTCGATTCTTTAAACGATGAGCTTCGTCAATAACACAGACTCGGAAATTGTAGTTCTTCAAGTCCTGATGATCTGTCACAATCATTTCGAATGTTGTGATCAGCACGTTGTACTTCGTGATGTCTTTAAGCTGTTTGCCATTCTCAAGCTTGTAGAATATTTCGTAGTCGGCAATCATTTGTCGAGAGGTTGAAGAGCCGTGGTAAACGATGACATTCATGTCTGTCCAGCTTTCAAACTCGCGTTGCCAATTGGGAATCGTGGACAGTGGCGCGATGACTAAGAATGGACCACGAATGCCATATTCGTAAACGGAATGAACAAAAGTCAAGCTCTGAATTGTCTTTCCCAGGCCCATTTCGTCAGCTAAGATGCAGTTGTTGCCTTTGTACCAAGAATATTTCAGCCAGTTCAAACCTTCCAGCTGATAAGGACGGAGGCTGTTGCCGCCTTTGTAGATGGGCGTCTTGTCGAGTTTTTTCCATTGTTCAGGATGAGGACGACGCTTCAGTTTCCACTCGCTTTTTGGTGGAACTTTATTGAACCTTTCGAACTGTTCAATTTTAATCTCTTCGATATCTTCCTCGAGCTCCCAGGTCGAATCTTCATATGGAAGACTTTTCCACTTAACCAAGTAGTGTTTAACTTTGTTGCCATCGTCGTCGGTGTGCTCGGAACAATCTAAGATTCTGTCGACTTCAACAAAGTCAGGGTTGAACGGATCCTCCTCGATGTTTTCGAAAATGTTGAACTGTTGGCTTTGTTTCTGTTGGAAGCGGCGAATTTTGTTGCTGACCCGTTTGTCACCTTTCAGCAGCTCGTCTTCGGTTCGCCACTCACAATGAAGATAAGAAAAGTTTCGATATTTAACCAGAAACTCTTCGACCTCAACAAATACCGGCTCTGGCTTCTCCCCTCCCGCCACTTCAGCTTCAGTCTTAACAGGTTTGTCTTTAGCTTCCGCTTTGCCTTCGTCAGTTTCAGGCTTGGCTTCAACGGTCTTCTCCTCAACAGGAATTTCCTTCTCTGAAGTTTCCTCACTCGACTTTTCGGTCTCAACTGAGTCCTCTTGCATCTTCTCCACTTCCAACTCTGCTGGCTTTGCGACTTCTGGTTCTTTCTCAGGTGAAGAGTTGTTAGCTGAGGCTTCGCCGTCTGATGTTTTCTCTTCCTCATCGACCTCCATGGCAGATTCTTCTTTTGGTTCTTCTTTCTTTTCAGCAGCGTCCTCTTTGACAGCTCCATCTTCACCTTCAACAGGCTCAGGTTTGACTTCGCCGTTCTCTTCTTTCACGGGCTCTTCTTTCTTAACAACTGGAGGTGGATCGGGTTTGAGTTCTCTCTTTCCATTTCGTTGTGCCAAAACAAACTGAACAATCATCGTGTCTTCGTCTGTCGTGTTGATGTAAACGTAATTAGGCTTGTTGCTTATGTCTTCTGGTGGAGGAAGTTTGATGTCGTGATGGTCCAAAGTCGCATCAAGCTCCGAGGTTGAAACATTGAGACTTTCATCGCCCTCAACTCTTTCTTTCTTAATATCATCGCCTTTAGCTGACGACTCTCGTTTGAGTGGCGAAATCAGAGTTGTTTCCTCGTCCGAGAATCTAAGCATTACATCATCGGTGTACTTTTTTCGTTGCGTGTTTCTCGCTGATCGTCGCTTTGAGCTGTCAATATCACCGTCGTCGCCAGTTGGCGATGCTGGCGGTGTTGTAATAAGGTCATCGCCGCCTTCATCTCCAGAGTCTTGTACAATCTTCGCTCTGCCAGACCGTCGGCTGGTCTTTCCACCACCTCTCGATCCACGTCCTTTATTCTTGCTCAACCCGCTACTGCTTTTCCGGCTCTTGCTCTTCTTCTTTTTCGAGGGAGAATCGTCTTCGTTCATCGAGTAAGGATCTTCACTGCCTGCATTTCCCTCGTCCGAGTCTCTGACACTCTTGTCCTCCATCAGCGACTTAATCGCGATCTTGGAAACGGGAATATCATCGAAGTCCGTGACTTCATCTGCGTCAGCCTTCGATTCGTCAGTCTTTGCTGCTTCGCCTTCGGGAGCGTCGGCTTCACCCGAGTTGGCATCTGTGGAATTTTGATTGTGCATTAGAGACGCGAGAGTTTGGTTCTCCTCGCCTTCACTCGTGTGCTTCGACATTTCAGTGCTGTTATTATCATGCGACACCGAATTCTCTCCAACATCTGACAAGCTTCCTTTCTTCGTCTTCTTCTTTTTAGACTTTTCCGATTCCTTTTTCTTCCGCTCCTTTGGCTCTTTCGGACTCTTTGGTTCTTTAGGTGGTTTTGGTGCACGTGGCTTGCGAGGTTTCTTGATTTTTTTGCCGCTGGCATCAGTCGAAGTGTCCAAGTCACCGATTGATGTGGCGTCTTGCGAAATGTCTGCCATTTCGTTGTCTTCTGAGTAGATCTGCGACAGATCACTGAGGCCAGTTCCGGCAGTAACCGAGTCTTCTGACACTGGAAGATTTGATTGGACAACGGCGTTCGAGTCGTCATCGGTTGCTAGCGCTTGTGATAACTTCTCTGATTTCTTTGCGCGAGGCTTGCGAGGCTTCGACGAGCTTCCTCGAGCACGTCCGCGTCCTGTAGTACTTGTAACTTGTGGGGAATCGATCATCGAGAACATTGGATTTTGAAGGACACACGACGGCGTTCCACCTAAGCATTGATCCGTCGTTTCGTGCTGCTGCAAAATGTTGATTCTCTCCTGAGTTCGATGAATTTTCTCTTGATGTTCGGGCGCAGGTGGCAAGAGATAAAGTTCCTGAAGTTGTTGCTGCAGCATCGCTCTCTCTTGATGGTGAGGCATTGCTGCGTACGGCGGCTGCTGCATGCTGTAGCCCATGTTATAGTTAGGTACCTGATGGGGCCCGGGAGGATAGACGGGCAACTGCTGATTCATCTGCATCATTACAGGCTCCATCTTCGACTGTGTTGGAATGTGTTCAACCTGCAAAGCGACCGAACCTTTAGCAACTGAATTATATTGCGAATGTTTTTCATTCAAACTCACATTATTTGCAATGTCTGGAACAACATTTGTCATTTCGCTGGAGAGTTCCTTGTCGGTTTCGTTGATCATTGTTGAATCAGCTGACTTTGGCTTGAGACCTTGATCGTTGCCAAAGCCAAACTGCAGATCATCGGCCTTTTCGATGCCGCTTTCTTGCTCTTGTGAGTCCTGAGAAACTTGTTCGCTTTCAACGTCAGTATTTTTCGGGTACTCGTCGTTGCCATCGTTCGCATCTAAGCACGGCAAGTCTTGTTCCATCGATTGCTGATTGGCATTGTCGTCTTGATTTATCTCATTAGCGTAATTTGCTTGCATTAAGTTACCGCCACCGTTCTCACTAATCTGACTGCTTTGACTGTTGTCGTTGGTGTTTTGAGAGAGCAAAGAATCTTCGATACTCGATTTCTGAGCGGTCGAAGATAGATTTGAGGTGTTAACAGTCGCACTATTTGAATAGCTATCCAAAAGATTCAAATCTGAGGATTGATCTGTTGATTCTAACGTAGACATTGACGACTGATTGGTCTGAATACTTCCGTATTGATCTTGCGTGTCCATTTGTTGAGGTTGATTCTGAAGCGGTGACATCATTTGTTGATTGATAAGGTTGTTGCTGCTCATCTGTTGTGATGGTATCGATGGCGTAAGGTTCTCGTAGGGTTTGTGAATTGAGTCGTGCGTCGACTTCTGTTGGGGCTGTGTCGATTGTGTAAGTTCTTCATAACTGTTGTACGATGGTTGCTGATGCTGGTTTGATGGCGGAATCACTTGCATAGGTTGAGACGCTGACATCATGTCTGGCATTTGAGCCATCATCTGTCCAGCGGATTGCTGCATTTGCTGTTGCATCTGCATTTGAGCTTGTGGCATCATTCCGTGGTGACTGTTACCATTCATTTGTGATCGATGTGAAGGCCATTGTTGGTGTTGTTGATGCTGCGGCGACATGGTTACACGTCCCAGTGGTGACAGCGGATTGTTTGGCATCGAAGGAAGCGTTTGTTGGCGATAACCCGATTGATTATAATCCATTCCTGGCGTGGGATTGGAGACGGGCATTACCATCTGTTCGAGAGCTTGTAGAGTATTTGAGACACCTCCGCCACTCGTTGGCTTAGATTGAATCGGTGGCAATGTAGGCTGAGCACGTGCGTTTGGACTCGAGATGCCAGGCAGGTGCGAGGAATTACTCGATGACTGCTGAACGTTCTGAGCCTGTGGAGGCTTTGCCGGTGACATAACTGGCCTCGGACTCATCTGCGATGGATGAGGCGACATTTGTCTCGGACTCATCTGTGGTGATAGCTGAGGGAACGGCGCTCGATACTGAGGACTGCTTCCATGTTGCTGTGTGGCAGGTGCTTGTTTTGAGTTAGGTAAGTAAGTTGGAACTTGTGGTGGAGCGACAGCGGGTGCTGCTGCCATTTGACTCCCATAACTTGGCAACATGCCGTGTCCCATTTGATGAGGCATTTGAGCGGGATTGTGACCTTGCGGAATCTGATGACTCGCTTGGTTTGTCTGCTGTGCTGCCATTGACGATTGATGCTGGCTCGCACTCGACGAATGATGCATCGCCGAAGGAGCGTGTTGACTTTGTGGTGCCAAATGAGATTGTTGGGATTGTGTTTGCTGTTGAGCTCCATGCGATGATCCTAACACGGGTGGTTGGGCCGCTGGATTCATCGACGGGTGTTGAAGCTGATGCAGTTGCTGCTGCTGTTGATGACTTTGAGGTGTTTGCGTCAAATGAGATTGTTGGCTTTGCTGGAGGCCGAGAGGTGGCAATCCAACTGGACCTTGATTCGGTAAGTGTCCGTAGCTCGACTGATCTAATCCCGTATGACTATAACCCGGATGCTGTGCCGACGAAGATCTAGAGCTCTGATGTTGTACTCCATAGCCGCTGTAAGGTTGTGGAGCAGGAGCTTGTTGTGGTGGCGTCGGATACATCTGATGTCCACTTTGTGGATAGTGCTGAGATATTCTCTGTTGGGCTTGCTGTTGATGCTGTGACTGAGGAATCGATCCGTAGCCTTGTTGCGGTATCATCCCACTCATCATATTTTGTTGCGATGAATAAGCCGCTTGCATTTGTTTCGGATCTTGCGGGTATCCAGTCATGTGTTGACGATAACTAAAATCAGGGAATTGCGTTATTTAGAACTCTGCACTAGAAACTTCAATTAAAAACATACCTCGCTTGAGTTTGTCGTTGTGGAGGTTGAGGTGCTGGATGTCCGTAACCCATTGGCTGACCGTAAGCTTGAGGTGGAACAGGCTGAGAGCCCCATCCCGTAATGTCTCCTAAGCTCATTCCAGCGTGTTGGTCTGCACCCATCGAGTACATATTATCGGTCGGCTGATAGCCCGCGTACTGAGGCTGCTGTTGTTGTAAGGGTATCGGTGCTCTATGTCGCGGTGGATGCGAGCTGTAGCCAGGTGGACCCATTCCTCGAGGAGCAGTGGGATCGTATCTGTAATAAGCGTCTCTATAGAGTCGAGCCATACAGAGACAAGGAAATCGGAAAAATTTCTCTCAAAACTTCCAAACATTTGCCAATTTTCAAACACTCAAAGTGTCATTCAACTTACCCTTGTCCTCCATGATACATGTTTTGTGCATTTCCGTCCATTTAGAATCGCAAAATGAAGTTTGATGCTCGAGTCGAATTTCCAAGTTGCGGTGGACTTCACTTAAATTTCATTTGATTTTCCTTTGGATTCTCCTCGAAATCCTAAACTGTCTTCACTCAACTTCTTAAGTTGCTAATTGTTAAGCAGCATTTCGTCAGTTGTTCATTTTATTCACCTGGAAAAGGAGAAAGGAAGCCGTCAGTAAAAAGTTTTGGAGATTCGCGACTCGTTAAAGAGCTGAAGAGAAAACGGAAAACTCTCTCACGTCCTACGCATACACAAGCAAGCTCCCAGTCGCATACACAAGCCGATACTTTTCGATTTTTCTTCAACATATTGTAGACTCATGGCAGACAGACCAACATAATAATAACAAAATATTTTACATAATTTTATGTTCTTATCGGCAAACACGCACACACACAGGAGACTTGATGACAAGCTCTTTAATTTTTTTAAGGCTTTTATGTGACAAACGACAATCGAAGCTTTAATGAAAGTCCCGCAAGCGATTTTCACTGCAGATACTTTGTTTTATATTTCATGGGTTCGACGACAAAATTACTTAACGGTTCGCGTTCATCGTCGATAGCTTCGATCCAGGTCGAAGATGAATCATTAATGATAGCCAGCCCTACAATTACAAAACTGCGCGACTCAACTTTTAGTCCATGAAACATTCAAGCTGTTCGAGTTAACTTAGAGTTTTCTACTCATCGCACACCTTGCAGCGTCTTCATTTTAAGTTAATTTAATCATTTCGACTAATTGTCATTGTTATGACGACGACAGTTTCAAGTCACGAGCGAGGGGCGCAGTCGGTTTCCAGCTGGTGTCGATGATTGCCATGTTGATGACGCCACTTAAACACCTAAGGGGAAAAGCTATACGCTTATGATTTCTCAAAGAGAAAAAATTCTTCAACATAGAACGCACAGTTTCTCCCCTAAGGTATATAGCAGTTGCTTCTCTCCCTGATGACTTCTTCTCCTACTGTTGTTGGCTTGCGGAACCCTCGCTCGGCGTGATGGGAACGAAATGCTTTGCCATTTTTCTTCTCTCCTCGTTGGCATTAAACCTACATTTTTCATGCCTTTTGTTTCGGCCAGGAGGTCGCACAGGGTGGCGATGAAAGCAAAGACATGGGCGGAAAAGATGAAGATTCATTGAACTTTCCACTCACACACACATTCCAGAAATTCCTTAGCGAGAGTGAAAAGCTGAACATCAATAATTCTGCACGACCTTGGAATGGCACGCAACCACTTGTGAGAAAATTCCTATCGCGTTCCCATGATGGTGCAGGAAAACACGAAAAAGAAATCTCGAGATAACCGTCAGCTCGTCAATGGTTTTGAGTCTTGCAAGAAGACGAAAGGTATCGGCAGAACGAAGGAGCGGAAAAAATCGATAAGCACATAATGCCGAGTTCAACTTTGCTTTGGTGGTATGTGCACAGTTTTTCTGTGATGATTTACCTCCCTTTGCGACACATCACTGTGGGCAGGGTGGGTTCGTGAGACAATTTTGAGCTCTCATCACTTGGGACTCGCGCAAAACATCATTTCACGTAATCCGGCCTAAAATTAATTTCATCTTTTTTCCTCGCATTCAGAATTCGTCGAGTGGCGAGCGGAAAAAGGCAAACACAGAACATAAAAAGATGTTTTTCGCATCGTCGTCGTTCCATTAAAATTCCACCATTTTAGGATGTGTTTTTCTCCTCTTCGTTCTCCCACCCAAAGCCTTTTGATTACGAAAGACTCGAATCGTTCGTGTGCCGAGCACGCCACCCTCACTTTCTCATCCTTTCCACCAACCAAAGGAGAAAATTCAAATTATTTTAATTATTTCTGTTTGTTGCGGAGGTGCTTATTCCGTTGGTGATGATGAAGGGGGCGATGTTGTTGCGGGTGTTTGCGAAACATAAGAAATTAAGGGGATGGAAACCGTTCGACGATGAAGTTTTTCACAAGAATTTGGCTTGAAATTAAACTTTCCGTCGATAAATCAATGATTTTTTGTCGACCGAGCAGCGCTTCCGCCACAAATCACCCGCACGAAGCCAATCGTGGCAAAGAAGAGAAAATTTCACGCTCCTCGAGGCTTCTTCAAGTCGAAATTCTTCGTTGACTTCTTGTGATGAGGAATCGAAGCCTCGAGGGCAGAAACTCATTTTCTTATGACAACGATTGTCAGAAAAATTGATGAAGAATCCCTTTCGATCGATGAGAAGTGCTTGAGCGCGCATGGGGCAGTAGAAGAGTTGATAGCAAAACTTAAATTTTCCGTCATGGCTGCAAAACGTGAAGCATTTTGAAATAGGAAAATTTACTATTGTCGAGAGCGCCAGAGGAGCGAGAAAAAATCAATAGTCTCTTACATTCATCTCGACAGCGGCAGCAGCAAAAAAGATGAACCCGCAAACACTCACACACACACAAATCACTCCGCTCCTCGCTCCGCATTCATTTTCAATCTTGATTTGCGATATCATGGAGCGGAGAAAAAAAGGAGCAAAAGCTTACGCTCATCACTGATGGAAACGCATTTTTACACAGAGAAAAGGATGGGTAATACATTCAGGTTGCTTGGATCCGATTCGGTCTCCATTTTCTCATTTCAATTATTGCCATTGTTATTTCATGTTTTTCTTTCTAGCCCATCATAAATATCTTTACACACAAGCAAGCAAACACAAGCGACTCTCCCCCCAAAAATTGTCGTCTCCTTCTTCATGCGCTCATGTGTGAGCCGACAATGAAATGAAATTTCGCTCGAATCTCGTGCGAATTTTGGAAGTTTCCACTCGAACAATTAAGTGAACTTTTATGGCAAAGACGTAAAATTTAATCAAATGGAAAAGTTTCATCGCAAAACTTCGCATTATGGCGATGATGAGTCGTCAACTTGTTGCCAAAGCTTCAGCGAGAAAAGCCACAAGCGAGCTTGTGGAAAGTCAGAACTTTGGAAGTGTTGGGATTACGACTGTCGACTCCTCATCGAGATTTGAAATCGTGGAAGTTCATCGCCACGGTTCACTTCACGACTGCATAATTCAACTCGACGCTAGTGAAGCGAGAAGCTAAGTTACGCAAAATTACCTTCGCCAGAAACTTTTTCTCAACGTCTGAATCGTTTTCACCTGCGTTGCCGCTAAATATCGTTGCGTAATGGCAAATGGAAACAATTTCGGTAATGTGCTCGATTTTAATGAACAACCTTAGGGTGGGAGAAACTTCGTCGATTCATCTCCCCCAAGTCGTGAAGCACTAAAAGGTATTAAGACGCAAAGAGCCGTAAGAAGACACAAAACTTTCGCAGAGGAAACTTCTCGCAAGCCGAACCCACCCAGTGACAAATAAAAATCAATATAATTTTAATTACATTCGCCATCTCACTCGCTCCAGAACTTCTCTCGTCGCAATGCTGCTGGGATTTTGATTTTGAGTTTGGAAACTGAAAACTATGAAGAAAAACTTTTCCCCCCGAAGCCCGCACAAGCACACACATTCAGTCAACTTCGAGCCGATGCAATCGGACAAACTCAAATTCATTTTTCACAAGTATCGATTCGATCTGAAAAAGAAGAGCCACTGGAGATTCGTCCACTTAGAGAATGCAATCTAATTTATTCATCGATAAAAATTGTCTACACTCGGATGCTTGGTGAATGACCGAATCTCATAATCCCCGAACCAGTCGCCTCGCTACAATTTATTGAATTCTGTTGTGATTTCTTCGTAGAAAAAGAAGTAAAGTCCCGACATCGCTCCGGATTTTATGACAGCCGGTGCCCAGCCCTTGTAAAGTCCGCTGAGCTTTTCTTTCTTCAACGTTTTTCGGAGGCAATCAAACATTCCTGAAGTAGTTATGTTCTCGCCGAAGGTCGTTCGACTGGCCTGGAACTGTTGAATCTGCAGGCGTTTCTTTGTGAGATCGAGTGGATAAATGAATGACTTGGCGATGATGCCGCTGAACATTCCGGCTAACAGAATGACATGGCGAGATGCTTGATCTTGTTGCTTGTAAGCGTTGTATCGTTCGAGGAGAAAGTTGTAGGTGCCAAATTGAATCGCTGCATTCGGAGCTATCGCTGTCACTCCAGGAACCAAGCCTCGAAACAATCCTCGAATTCCTTCGCTCCGCAACATAACAGAGAAAGCTTCAGCCATATTCTTGTAACCCTTATTTTTATCTTGTGCGATGAATCTTGTTCGAACGACGTCGAAAGGCGTAGCGATTGACATTCCGAAGGCACCAGCGAGTCCACCAGCAACAACATGTCTAACATCTGAGTGATCATTGAAGAATTTGATTGATCGCGAGTGTCGATTTAAATGATCATACGCTAGGAACTGTCCGGTTCCGTAGGTCACACTCAAAATCTGTCCCGGCACATGGCCTTTCCACAGTCCTCGAATGCCTTCTTCTTTAAACATTAGAGCGAGCGTTTGAAACGTCGACGTATACTTTGCTCCGACATGCTTTTGAATCGGCTCGACCTGCAACTGATGACGCACTTTGATACAATCAAGAGGCTGTGTGATTGCACGTGTCAAGAAACCCGAAATGCCACCAGCCATCGGAGCTTTCACGTGCTTGAACCATGTGTGCATCGTTTCATTCTCGCCATGTGGCTTCGTCTTCCGCTCCATCAAATTCAGATATTTCTCTGTTTCGTGTTTCAGTCACTTTCGATTTTGAAATTTTCGAAAAAACCTTTTCCTTTCTTGAAGGTCACAAGCGCGCCGTTTGGTTCTAGAAACAGACGAATACGAGACGTGAATCAGAATTTCATGTCGCTCATAGAACTTATTTCGAGGGATTTCAACTAAGAAGCAATGAAACTCGTGTGCTTTGGAAACAGATTAGAACTTGTGTCTCTTCGCCTTGCCTCCGGCTATCAGACGCGTCACCATTACAAGATAATTCAACGCACACGATCGAATGGGTAAGCGAACGGTTTCACGCACTTCAATCTTCCATTTTCTTTCAATTAACCAGCGCGAGAAAAAATATGCCTCGAGATTAACAAGACGACGTAGGTTTACAGATCGCGCCTTCCACACACAACACATGCATTGACGAAATGGTACAGAACTGACAAAAAAGAAAACTAAACGCCGTCAGATGTGAGAAGAAACCAGAAATTAAAACAGAAATCAAACTTAAAGTGAATTTAAGGAATCATTCGGCCGAAAAAATTGTTCTTCTCTCTCCCGATACTTCTCTCACCCATCTGGCAGTTTGCCTTGTGTTTGTGCCCTCGCACACCACCGGCCGGATCACTCGAGTAGTACATAAACATCAGCATTAAATGTATCGTTGCCTGCTTTTGCGTACATACATAACCGAATGTGCCACAAAGAAGAGACACGCGACACGATGAAATTGAATTGAAAAGAAGTGAAGACGACGAGAACGAGACTGGAAGCAGGGATTCGCCCCTGATCCCTCCCGATTACGATGATGTAAAATTTATGGAAACAAGTTCGCCGCTGCGAGTGAAACAAAAACCCTGCACGGAGAGAACATCTGAAGCGCGCGGCGACGACAAAAAATAAATGTGCGAGTGTTGTTGTCGCTTTTTTCCTCACCCACCAACACAATTCCGACTCCGAGATACCTTTCAGAGCTAATAAACTTTTATGATGAATTCTCAAGCGAGAATATCCCAAGCGCCCCTTCTGTACAACTTTAAATCGAACTAACCGCCATTACAAATCACAATTCCAGATCACTCGGAAATCGCGCTCGGAGGATTTTTCTCCATCTCCAACATGGTGGATATTGCATTTAGAATATTTCTCTTCGCTCCAGCATTAGCGTTTACGTGTGTACCTTCCTGTGATTACAAGTTCTAATCAACCAACTTCGCTGATCAACAAACCAAATCCATTTTCAATCCCATGCATGCTAAGCAAAAATCGAAAACTTAAATTTAATTTTCACTTCATTCCACGTCTTGCGTTACATAAACGCCATCAAAAATAAGTTTGAGAAGATCTCGCCATAGCGATTAAAGATTCAGAAGAGCGACATTGAGCAGCGTTAAGATAACATTCGACTATGTGCGCAACAATTACCCGCAATCCGAAATAACTCACTACAGCTCTCAATAGTCGAGAGCCATTTTCGATTAATTAGAAAACGCAGCGGTTCAAGCTCTGATGGAGAATCAAACTGAATTCGATTCGAAAACGCGGCAGAAACGAGACTGAAACAACAGCGCATAATGACGAACGTTGCGTCATCAAATTAAATGTCTCTTTAGTTTCTCGATTTATTTATTTTTTTACAAAATGGCTTACAATTTTGACGGGATTTTTTCTCTTTTCTTTTCCGTTTCTGCTGGTATTTTTCTTTTCTCATAATAATATCGATCGCTTTATCGCTACACGTACATCATTCATTTACATACGTGGATTGTGTATGATATTCAAGACCGGAGTTCACTCTGATCGACAACAAGCGGGGACGGCGCAACAAACATACAGAGCCATTCTCGACACATTTAATTTCTTTCTTTTTCCACTCGTCGAACATCACTCGCTTTCGGATATCGCTTCGAACGATGATTTTTGTTTAATTTTCCATCGCTTCGCCTTTTATGTAACTGTTCGAACTTTCGAACTCCTTTTCTTTCTCTTTTTTCGCTTCGCAGTTACATAAAGTGTCGTTCAACCGCGGCGAAACAAAACTAGCCTCGTTCTTCGCCCACGGAACTCGAAATCACTTCACTTCAAATTCAAAAGTCGAATCGTCCCAGTACGTCTAAGTCTTCCTCTCTCACTTACTCGCTCGCAGTGTTATTTTCAAGTCCATATACACAGCCAAGTTATATACAGCGGTAGCATATAGCAAGGCAAAGCCGACAACAACCTTGAACTTCATACTGAAATACATACGGGCAAGGCAGATACGTCACCAGTTACGTCACATTCGGCGTTTTTCACAACAGAGAATACGTCCCTCGATACGAGAGTCCGTAGACCCCGAGAAATGTTTTACTTTCTACGATTCATTTGCTAGGAGCAGCAGTGAAAATACTTTCGAGACTTTTAGCTAGCGAAAAAATGATGCGAAGTGTCGTGAGATATTTCAATAGTTGAGTCGAGAGCCAGCGGGGCTCGCACACACACGCAAATATAATTTTTCTATTGTTCCAAAAACAGAAAGCAAAGCGAGAAACGAGATTGTGTTTTTACACGTTTAAGCGACGCTTTAGTTGAAGTAGTGATTGGCGCGGATCGGCAAAAGGTTAATAAACCTTACATCAATTTTTCTTGCGCGGGGCTGCCGCTTATACAATTTGCCTTCTTTCTTTTATTTCGTGAAGCATCGAAGACATCCGAGCGAAGTTGGAAGAAGCGAGAAATAGAAAATCGTTTAATGGTTGATGATGGCTGAGTAAATGATAACTTCAACTGCGGCAAAACACAATTGCTGGAGTCGATGGAGGATTGAAACGGGTTATACAGAACCTTGAAGCCATTGGCCGATTGCATACTTTATGCTTGATATGCTTTCGCATCCGAGATAAGTAGATAGTCTCCGACGTACAGAGTAGAAACAAACACGGTGGAGGAAGAAGAATGTCAATGGTTAAGACTACAGCATGATCTGCAATTCGCAATCGAGTAACCGCACTCATAACTTCAGCTTTCGATGCACCCTGCGCCTATAATGTGTCTTTTCATTTCCCCGTTCGGCTTCTTCTTGCTTTGTCTTTCGGAGGCTCATGTTCACTTCTTCGCCTTCTCCGTTTCATGCAGAAAAGTTTGTTGTTATTGCCTTAGATGTGTGGTTACGGCTGCTGTTGCTTGGCATTTCATCGCACACAGTAACCGATACACATAGAGAAAACGTTGCTTGCGATCGGCACAGGGAAAGAATTAAGGAGAGAGCGGCAAAAAATATGTAGCACAGTGATGCAATGAGGGGGTTCAGTGACCTGATTTCGAGAATCGGGCGGAAAGCCGACCAAAAATATACAACCGACCAGACTTCCCCGCATTGCGCACCTGCTCCCTAGGTAAATTCAACTTCACGAAAAGGCTGAATGCGATGCGCTAAAATAATACATCCGCGGCGTGTCGAGAGAAATGGAGAGACAATCGAATGCGAGCCAACAGAACGACTTTACATTTTTTTATGGCCGCCATTTAATAAAAATTGAATGAACAATTTTACCTTTTTCCACACCGAAAAAATATCTACACTACAATAATGTTTATTAAATAATTTTCTTATTATTTTCTTTCCGACTCTAGTTGTCTCGTTTGTGTGTTGGTTTCCAACGTCAACTTCGATGTACAATCCAATGTTCACGCTAATCAAGACTCATCGTCACCCACGAAAGTCTCCCGAGGGCAAAACCACAGAATTTTCACACGGCTCGTCCGCCGAATTCACCAAATAAAACTCTCGCTGTGAGCGTAATAGAACTGGAGCACTGGAAACTCGTCATTTGCATTCTAATCGATTCGACGATGTCACTATTTCCAATTTTTTTCCTTTCCCATTTGGCATCTGCCGACATCTTGAACTTTTTTTCGTAATTTTTTCCATGTTATTCTTCTTACATCAAATCTACATTTCTCATTTTGTGCTTCTTCTCCTCGACACTCCACTCACGAACAAACATTTTCTCGGATGGATTGAATCCGAACAAAGGCGAATCGACGAGATTCTCCGCGATTGATTGTTCTTTGCGAGCACATTCTTGAAGTCCAAGTGCCTGTACATCAACCTGCCGCGTCTAGTTTACCTTGAAAAGCTCCGCGAAATCGTTCCAACACATAAACGCCCGCGCGCCTCGATAACACGTCTTACAATTATGAAATATTGATCTCATATGACTTGTCAACGCGGCTCTGTCACATATCAAACCGAAAATAAAACGGAATTCATTCGTATGCATAGAGAAACGAGATAATTGTGTAAGAAAATGGTTGAAACACTCCGCGCTCTCGACTAAATGGCGTTGCACAAACACACACACATCGCCAACCTTCCGAAAATACCGTAATAATTAAACTCTTTTTCGTTCGAAATCCCCATCGAGCTTCGCTTCTTGGGAGACAAATCTTTTTATTGCGGCGTCATTCGCTCGTCTGACGGTCCGACCGGCTTCCTTCGCTTCACTCATGGCTTGTGAATGAACGCGAAAGAGAAATCCTGACTCGTCGCAAACAGTTTCGGGGTCGGGGTTAGCCGATGATTCCCACTCAGTCGACTCAGCTGATTTTTATGAGGAGAGGCCGCCCCGAGAAATTTTGTTTACATTCACGAGACGAGGGGGACAATGTGACTGGTGAGAAGAGTCAGCAGACTTTGCGCTGTTGCCGGATTTTCCTTCGGCACGAAATTTGTTTTAAAATTTCATTCGAAATCGCGAAAAACGAAAAAAGCAACTTTACTTTTTAAGCGGCGGATTGCACGGAGCGCATTTCGATGATGAGGTTTTTTTTAGAAAATGTCGGATATTGAGAGACAAGCGAGCGACTTTTGTGCTCGAATGTCCCTCGGAAGAAGAAAATAAAAAGCAAGCGACCGAAAAAAAAGAGAAAAACAACAAGCAGAACCCATTTTTACACAGCACATCACGGGAGAGTCGATGTACAGTCTTTTTAAAATCATCATACGGTTATACGCTGGGCCTCGGCAAAGAAAGAGGAAAAATCAATATCATCATCCATCTCATAAAATCCACATTTCTCTTCTTCTCCAACATGTCACACACAAAAACATTTCGGGTTCGATCATGCTGCAATTTCGAGTCTCGAAACTCGATACTTTACTTCATGTTACACTCGTGAAAACTTTTCCCCCGATTTATATATTTTAATTGCACTAACACACAACAGTAATCGAGGCAATCGATCGGCTGTGACGTCTTTTATCTTCCGACTTGCATTTCAGCATTAGCTCGCGCACTGAGGTGGCGATAGCGACGAAAGAAAATCTACTAAAGCAAAAGATTCAACAAGAGAAAATTGTAACTTTTTCTTCTTGCTGCTCCGCCATCCGGATTTCGCGCACACACCTCGTCCGATCAGAAAAACAGCGAAAACTAATTTTCATGTCTGATTCTGTCTTGTGTTTTATTTTCCTTTCCCGTGCTCACCCATTACTCGGGCTCGTGTATATGCACAGAGCCAGTCAGCTACACTCTTTTCCTCTCGCTTCGCCCGAAAAAAGCGAGAGCTCGGGTTAATTAAAACGAAATCGTATTGAATTGTATGCCGATATGTTGCGGGCATGAGACGCTCTCGCGGAGCACGAGAATGAAGTGCAAAGGCGAACGGGAAGAACGAAGAATGTGTGTTGCGACAAATACAGTCGCGCGACCGAGATGAGGGTTCAAAGAAATCTTGAATTAATTCGAGCGATTTTCGCTTCAGGTCGGGAAGGAAATCGTTCTCGATATCTCGTCGTAATCCAATGTAACGCAGCGCCTTTCCAATCTCGCCCGAGAAGACTTTTAAATTACGAAAAATGACCTTTTCCAAACTCAAACTTTTCATCCACAGTTTTCATTCCAAAAAGCTCAATCACTCGACTCTCCTCCAGATTATTGCGAGCTACTTGGTGGCACCAAAGGATAAATTCACTTACTTTTATTGCCTGCGAGTGCAATCCGATTCAAAACTTCCTTTAAACTTCTCGTTTGGAGTGGCGTTTTTTTTTTTCGAGACTCAAACTTCTTCCTCTTACACTTTTTCAAAATGCCGATTTTTCACTTCAGTTTTTACGCGATCCAATGCGCTTCTTCATCGCTCACTCCATTCACATTCGGCTTTAAAACACTTAACGAACTAGGGACTAGAGTTACTTTATATTTATTTACACTATTTCTCTCGCAAATTTCAATTTTAACTTGAACACCTTTTTTTCTTAGCTTGCAATTCGGTGTGAATGAAACGAAACCTGCGCGACCCCGAACAGGCCCAGGGCGTCCAAGGCTCGAAACCTTTCACTTCCGTAACTTTGAAGCTCGTCGAACGGTTAAATGTTTGTGGAAATTTCCTTCTCCTTTTTCCGTTCGTCTGAACTAACGATCTTTTTATTCAGGATCAATCTTGTTTCATTCTGTCTGTTGTGAAGAGACTCACGTCTTAACGCATGATTCTCATATTAGAGCTGACAAGGGCCATCATTAAAGCATGCTTCGCTGCGTTGGAATCCTAAAGAGTGTTTAAGTTTTAGTTTCTCGTAGAGTTAAACTCTCGGCCGTTTAATAAGTGAGACATGATGAAAATAATTGAAAGAGAGAAGATAAATTGATCTAGAAAAATAAATTATCGAGGATTCCGAAGAACTTCTTCACGGGACAGGACGAGTCTATCAACAGAAGATTTAAGAAGGCTCAGGTTGAAGAAAAAATCAGAGGTTGAATTTACGTCGCGTTTAATTAAAGGGCTTTTTCTAAAGTCTAAAGCAGATATTTTCAGAAACCTAAAGCTATAGCAATCAAAATTAGAAATCAAATCCTGTTTAGCTTAGGGCCCAGTCTAAAGATTGGCTAATCAGTCGAAGAGATAATCAAAGTGCCCTTTATTCCGTTTATAAGCAAGTTTCGTGAACTGTTGAAGTCTAAGTAACAAGATCGACTCAAAAAGCTCTGGTGCCATTCTTTTGCGCTTATAGTGAAGGCAATTTTCACCAATGAGAAAGAGTCAGCTCAAGTTGAGCGGCTCAACTGCCATGTTCTGAGTCCATGGAATCTGCCATGACGTCAAGAGAATATTCATTCAAGCAGTGGAAATTCACGAACAATAGAGTCTTGAAAATCGAATGAAACTCTGTCGAATTTCATTTAGTGGCTTCCCAATCTAGCTTGTGGTAAGCAGCACCATTGAATTGCATGAAAAGTTATCTGTGAATTCGTCTTGAGCTAAAATTACCTACCGAGATCTGATTTAATGCATTCGCCTATAATGCACTTCATCCGTCGTTTTCTTCTTTGTCGACTTCAAAATAAACGAAGAAAAGTTGATCATTTTTGTGGACATTTTTCCATTTGCACAACTTTTCTGGTTTACCCCAGAAGGAAGCAGTTTCCGATCAGGCTTTTTTGCATGATTTCTGAACTCGGTGGATTTTAGGGCCAGTTTTTTGAAATTTTCTTTCGACGCGAATAACACTTTGGACTCTAGACTTTTTTAAAATCGCTCAAAGTTAAAGCGACCACAGACAGACAGACACACAGACAAAGTCTAAAGTTTTTGACTAGCCGAAAACGCGAAAAAAGCCTAAAGTCTAAAGTTAAAAGCTAAAGTTTAAACTTTAAATTCAACCTCTGGAAAAAATCAATAGTAATTTATACGGAACAGATAGGAAACAGCAGAATTATTATCAAAGCGCAGCAGATCAGCCAAAGCAACTAATCCTTTCTCTTTTAATAGCAGTAAGATATCTGGTGAGATATCTGGCACTCCGGCCATATAGAGAAGAACGACTTCTTCTCGGCCAACAGACGCGTGGTCTTCCGGCTCCGTCGAATAAGACGATCACTCAACCATACTTTTGTTTGGTCGGCATCAAAGACCACAATAAACACTCTATTGGATTGATCGCATGCCCGCATTCCGCCGTATGCGATGGGACTCCCTGCAACGGTTCCATCCCTAAATTTGGCTTCCTTTTTATCAAACTGTGGGGCCGTTCTTAACTCAGGCTTGGACCTTCTGGATGTGCCCAAGTGACCTGTTGAGTCGAGTGTTTTACATGCGTATTCTTCGGAAATGACGAATGCTCTCCGGCAGGCTGTAGAATGATTTTTTGTTGAATGACGACAGACCTGACCGTGGGCACCCAGCTTATCTAGTTCTGAGTGATTGACATGAATCACTTATATTCAAAATCAAAGAAATCTCACTTTTCCTAAGTGGTTTCACCGTCATCTCTATCAGGTTTGACCCCAGCGTAACAAACATGATGTCAATCGATCCGTCTCAAGCTTAGAGACATTTTTTCTCGAGACATCAGCCACCATATTTTTTGATTGACCTGCCTACACAACTTCCCTGGTATACCTCAGAAAGAAGCAGTTGTTTATTCCCAAATTCGTTGGAACCGGATAAATTATCTAGTTTCAAGTTTGAGTTACACAGGAAACAGACGGATGTGCAAAAAGACTACATAAGAGCATTTTGGACTTTGACAATAAAGCCCTAAAAAATCCGATCCCATTTCAGACAGAGCTATTTCTATGATTTTATTTACTCATGTAGTAAGCTATAGATTGAAAGACGCAACTTCACTTATATCAAAGTGTTGTCCCTCGACCTTGTGAAGCATTATCAGTGCATTAGTTGGTGCCTACCTATGTCTCAAGTAGAGATGCTAAAAGCTTGAGTTTTTAAAAGCTTGAATTCAAGTCAAGTTTAATGGAAAAGCTTGAGTAATCAAGCTCAAGTCCAAGTTTTTGGTTTCACGGGAAATTTTAAAACACGTGTCTATTTTATTTGAAATTATGGCTTACAAATTGAACGACTACAACTTTTGCTGGGAAATGAAGAAGCTTTCCAGGTGACATAAATCATCGAGAGTCTGGAATAAATTTTTTATTATATAATATGTTTAATATTTTTTAATATTATCAATTTCATTTTCGCGGCATGTGACTTTATGCAGGATGTTCGTAAAGTTCGTAAAGTGTAAGATATCCTCACGTTGATTGAAATTATAAGCACTGATTATTGCTTTTCTGGCTTCATGTTCCAGTTGTGATTCTGTTGGATTGATCAATTTCAGTTTAATCGTTATTTTCTACATGAAAAATTTACCAGGGGCTCCTGTGCAACGTAAGCGGGAGGTTGTTGCTGATGGTACGGCGGTGGCTGAGTTGGCGCGTTGAGTTGCATTTGGACTGGAGCGTAGCTGGGTGCTGGCATAGCCACAAATGTCGGAATCATTGTTTGGGCTAAATGCGATTGATGGTCTTGTTCCAGTAAAATGTGATCGACTGTCACTTCACCAGCGACATGAATAAAATTAACCAAATTGAGAGGGATCCGATGACGAAATACTCCAAGATGTAAGCCATTGACAGAGATTTTATAATGCTGCCATTCAGCGAGAATGATCATCTCGAATGTCTCGTTTTTCCTGACATGGCAGAGACCGTAGCGTTCTTCACCTAGCCACTTTCCATTCTGAAAACTATTTCGGACTATCATTTTATCCTTCGGGCGTATGCTTATGTGGAGCATAATATCCTGGCTAACATTTAACGCTGGCGAGTTAACGAAGTCAATGATGCATCTGCCAAAAATAGATCGTGAATCTTTAGTCAATCGTTGATGAAGTGATTTAATTTACCTTCCGTTCGCTGCAACTTTTCCCTTAACTCTTACCATAAGACTTGGTCTCAATCCGCCTGGGATTTGTCCTAGAAACGGAGTTACAGGATTGTAAATTGGAATGGTTGTCATTGAATATTTCTAGACGTTGTTCTTCGAAAAACTGAAACAAACTGAAGTGAAAGATATTTATTTCAAAAATATAATCTTATCTTATCCTTACCTTAAGTCACGTTTGATAGCTGTGAACAAACTTAATTGATTGTTCAACAGCGTAATCAAAGTAATCGTTTAATGATAAGCAAGGCCGTCACATAGCTGATGATTCAGAAAACGCGCTACTTTCTGTGATGTGAAAATTTTAAGTATAAATCTTTTTTTTTATTCATTGTATGTGCCGACATCTGGAGAAACCCACTTACAACTTGGCGTCTCGAACTTATCAGCCATCAGTTGTTCTGTAAAAGGAATTAGAAAACATAGAAAATAGTAATCGCGCATGGGAACTTTCTCCTTCAAATCCCTTCACCTTAAGTCGAACATTTCTCAAGTCATCTATTAGTTTGAGCTTTAACTTTTGTTGGTTGAGATCGTTGAGAGCTTAAAATAAAATTCTTTAGCTAAAAAACAACATGAAAATATTCGCTTTAATAATTGTTTTGCTGAATTTGTGCAGAGTAATCGGCGCGAATCTCTCGATTGCTTTTGAGAATGTCACTCGCCATTTGTTTGAGTTAGAAACGAGAATGTTCATCGATAACTACGGCGTGGACTCTGAAATAATGACGAAAATGATTTTAAAAAGTTTGAATGAAAGAGCGATGCCGTTTCAGTTAAGAAACAGACAGTTGGACAGCGAGGTGTTGATGGATTCCTCAGCGTTCGTCACGTTCGACTCGTTTGATAAAATTCGAACTTTTAACGATAAATTGGTCCTGACGAATAAATACTACAAGCCGCTGCAACTGTTTTTGTTTTGTCGAAGTGCAAGTGTCAAAGAAATCACAACACTCACCGTGGACGTTGCTCGAAGACACAAAAAAACTAAACGATCATTGCGCAGTGAAGTTGAAGGTTTTACAGTCGCTTCACAAATCGTTGATGAAAAAACTGAGCTAACGGATGTGATCAGTTACGAATACTTCTTGGTCAAGCAGAACCAATTCGTTAAGCTTCTCACTTTCGTTTGGTATTCGCCAACGAAATGCGGAGAATTGCAATTGATCGAAATCAACAGATTCGACATGGAATCATCGAAGTGGAAAAACGACAAATTCTCACTGGAGAAACTAGCGAATTTTCATGGATGCGAGATTGTCCATATGTGTGTCGTTTTGGATGTCAATATGCAGTTTTATGTAATGATACCCCTGGAGATTGCAACTAACTTGAACTTCAAGCCAATGGATTATGAAATAGGTGGCAAAGTTGACTTCTACCAACACAAAGCTTGCTACGACGCCTACAATTACATGAATGTTTTCGGTAATATAATTGATGCTTCAATTGCTAATAAGTAAGTTGACGTATTTGTTCTGTCAAATATTCTATCTTGTCGTTTATTGTTTAGGAACAGGACGAAAATCGATTATTTCATCACTTGGCCAGTTGAGTACATACAAAGTTGGTTGGCGGTTCCACCCAGTGAAAACTACTCCGAGTATGAGAAGCTTACGATGCCTTTCGATATCTACACTTGGACTCTGATCGCGTTCACTTTTGTAGCTGCTTTCGTTACAATATTGATTTTGTATTGCGTGCCAAGGACAACAAGAGACATTGTGATCGGATCAAACGTCACAACGCCTTCGCTCAACATAGTTCAAATCTTCTTCGGAATCGGAATGATCGAGCTACCGCGCCGTAACTTTGCAAGGTTTCTCACCATGTCGTTCATTCTGTATTGCTTGATCATCAGAACAGCGTGGCAAGGAAAAATGTTCGAGTTTATGACGAAAAATATCCCGAAACCTGAAATTCAAACAGTCGAAGAAGCGATCGATCACGGATACGATTTTTATATCTTGGATGTTAATTTTATAGAAAAGAATCCAGAATCGAAAATTGCGAAAAGGTGAGGAAAATCTTTCAAAATAATCCTATGAAGAAAGTTTTTACTTTGGCTTTCAGGGGGAAAATTAAATCAGCCAATGAGACTACAGCTATGTATTTAGGAAATGAGGCGCAACAATTGCTTGATCCGAGTTTTAAAGGAGTCATGGAAGTCTATGCTGCTTTTGCGAAGTTTTACATAGACAACACCCAAGGCCGTTTTGCCAAAAGAATTAAAAGAGAAGTACTGAGTACCAAGATGTGTGGCTTGGCATTCATGAAACATCATCATTTCACTGGAATATTTGACATTAAATCGCAGCAAATGTTCAGTGCCGGGATTGTTCATGTTGCCGATGGAGAAAATTTTGATTATCAAACTCGTTTCATTGAAACTAAGAGAAAGTTCAAGCTGCCGCCGGAAGAACCTAAAGTGTTAACGTTGAAGCTGCTCGAGCCTGGCTTTGTGATCTTTAGTTCTTGCTTACTGATGACGCTTTTTGTGTTCGTAATGGAAATTTCAAAACTATACAATTATGTGTTGCTGATCTTCAAGAAGCAATTAGAGCAACGGATCGAATCTCTGTCAGGATCGTTTGACCGACTAATTGCATTTCCGGGAAAACGGTAAGGAAAATGATATAACGTCGAACGATTTTCCAATTCCTCACATGTTGACGGAGATTCGATGTTTTGCTCTATGTGTCTCGTCAAGCTATTTTTCAGTTTTTTAAGTCACAATGAGGCACTTGCCGATCAACAGAACTGAAACATATCTGAAATAAAATTGAAAACACCTTTGATATTCTTGTTGTTTTCTTTTTCATACTGTAGGTTTCTCGAAATTTTATTTCTTCCTTTTTGAATCGATTTCCTCTTGCAAATTCGGAACTTTTAAACTTTCTCTGATTGATTTGCATTTCAGTTTGTCTGCATGTCGACGAGTGTAAGTATTGTGAGATGGAACTTTGTTTTGTTGGAATGTGAGGGCTAAGTGGATTGAGTGTTATCTGTATACAGTGAGATTATTCTGCTTGTTCTAGAGTAAAAACCTAAGATATTCCAATATCTCTTATGTATGCTTGGCTACCTTCATCTCAATTAATGAAAATATAAAATATGAGAGCTCTTTCTTTTCCAAAAATTTGCGTTTCGAACAGAAAGGAGAAAACAAAGAACGCTCGACAACACAAAGGTTCCATTCAGCTATGTAACGTGTAGACGTAAATAAAAGCTCGACATTTTTACTTCATAGAATAAAGTTTATGCAATAATCTGCAATGCATTTTATTTTATATCTCATTTTGTAACTTTTCTTGGTTTGTAAATTTAAGTAGTTTTCCCATAAAGTTCAATGAATAACAGATGTTTCTGCTTAGATATTTTATGATTCATCTCGTTAAGACTTTTACTTCACCCATAATAATCTGAATAATTAATAATCTTTTGAAATGGATTCAAGTTCGGACGCTTTGCCTTTATTCCTTGCAATTTTCACTCGCATCGCACTTCGTCGAAAATCTTTCTCTCACTTTGTCATCCGAAACTTCCTAGCTGCCAGTTAAAGGTTTTGATAAAGCGTCCCTGCATAATCGTGGGAACTTGCAATAAGTTTTGTAATTTTCCACCTTCATTTGCTTAACGATTGAATAAAGATAAGGATAATGGTTTTCTTTCCGAAGAGAGATAATTGTGTTTAATAGAAACACCACGAACATGATTTGCTGTATTATTTGCAGCTTCATTTGGTTGGACATTTATACATAAACAAAATATTTTTACTTTCATTTCTTAGCCTTTTAGTGCAATGATGGGTTCAAATGCCGAATTTAACTTGTGTTTCATGTAAATATATTTTTGAATTGAATCGCCAAAGGTTTTGAGAGCTGACGGTATATTCCAACGAGAGAGCTTTTCACTCTCTCGCTTCGTGTGAGCTTTCGCAAAGCTTCTGCTCACCAACTCTCTTGTCGAAACGAAAGTTTGTGCATTAACTAAAGAACTAAGGAAAGATCTATCAGTCTATGATTTCTTTAACAGTAAATTTAAAACTGTGCAGAGTGCGCGTTGGACACTTTCAACTGATAAAAAACCTTTAGAATTTGATTTGATAAAGAGCGTTTGATTATGGACTTGACCTCTGATAGTGATAGCTCCATTTGCATGATTAACCTCTTTATCGAAAATAATTCTTCGAAACCTATTTCAACAACGAAATCAATAAAACTCTTCAAGACTACTTAACAATCATTATAGTTCATCATGTTTCGAACATCTGATCTCTCAAATCCACTCAATTAGTTCTTTGCAACTCGATAAATTAAGGAATATTCTTGTGTGTGTCAAAACGAAGAGAACTTGTGCCGTAGAAAAATATTTCTTAGTAAAAGTTTTCTCCTTAAAGCCATTTTTCATCGAAGCGAAATCCGTTGTGTGTGTGCTTGAGTCGTCATCAAAATATTTCACGGCCATTGAATGGCGGGTATACGATATAAAGAGAAAGAGAGGTACATGTGTGATTAGAAAGTAAACTGTTGTTCAATTTTGTGTTTCATCCCTGGTTTTATCATGTTCACTTTTATTTTCTCCTTACATCAGTTAAAAGTTTCAGTTTTCAAGGCTCAGTGCAATCGAGTCGCGGTCAGACTTGCGGGCTGGACAGGCAAGAGTGGAACGCGACGATTCGTTTGGTGGGCGGCCTGGCATGGTTAGCATAAGATTTACATATATAATTTAATTTCTTTGATCTCAGTTAGATCATAATTGTCCATTAGCACGATGAACGAAGATGACCTGCAAATGGCGTGATATATATTAATTTTATCCTTTGTTTGATCCTTCTTCCGTCGATTAAGTAAAATACATGTTGTCTTACTCTAGAAAGAGATATTTTCCTTGACTTGCATTGTCTTTTCATAATTCTCCAATATTATTCTCGAAAAATGATTAAACGTTAATAGGGTTTAATAAAATTTGTTTTGATTAATAAGTACATCGACTTACAGAGAGATTTTTTAAGAGTTTACTTCTCTGGCAGAGCCAAATGTGCATGTTTCTTCCATTGTTCAATTGAATTTTAATGTGCTTGATGCTTGTCATTGTTGTTATGTCATCATAGAACCTTCCATCTTACGGGGAATAAGTTTTTACACAAATTTTCATGCACGACATCGAAACTAAATTGACATGAATGCCTCTATGCAATTGGTTAAGTTTTTGTTTTCTCCACAACGTCTTGATTAACATACGATACGTCTTTGTGATAACACGAAAGGATAGATTTGAACTAAAAACTCACCACTCTAAATGCTTTTTTTTTGGGAAAGTAAACCACAAATGTGGCAATGTAAATCATAGATTCATATCGATAGTTTAATTTGCCTTAATCTTTAGTTTTCGTTAGCCGGTTTGTCAGCGGGTTTTTCATTTTGATTCTCTTGCTCCTTGACCGTCTCCTTATCCAGTTCGCGTTTCTCATTCTGGCTTTGCGGCAAGGCTTTCAGTATCGCATGCACTTCTTCGGCGACTGCGGTGAGCACAAACTCAAATTGCTGCTTTGTTTCGACGAGACCAGCGCGCTGATCTCTCAGGTGTTCAAGGGTCGCTGCGATGTCAATTTCACGAGCTCCTTTGTTCATTCTTCCAAGCACGAGGTCTAGAAGTATGTAGGCACCAGTTCTTCCAGCTCCATTACTGTGAATTACAAAAGGAAACTATCAGTTTTATTCGTTAAATCAAACAACCATGTCAACTTGCCTGCTATGCACAACGATTGGACAAGATCTGCCTCGATAAGATTTATTCACCTTCCGACGGAACTCGAGCAGAGCTTTAGCAGAGATAGGCACACCAGCTTGTGGCCATGAGAGGAAGTGGAACTGGGTTACTGTTCTAGTTTCACCCGTTCGAAGATTTTTCAAATAAAATGATCTAACTAAGTAATCATCTGTCCAGATGTGCTCTGACACGAGATGAACTTCATAAATATGATACACTTCGGCACCTTCCTCGGGCCAGTAACGGGCGCAGCTACTCTCGCCGCTCTCCTGCAGTCGACAGAGGGCTACAAGGACTACACATCCTTGTTCCCATACCATCTGCCAGAAGTGAGCGAGCGTTGATGGGAGAGGTGCTTGTGCTGCAACATACGCTGGAGCGCGTGGATCGTGATCGGTCTAAAAATAAAATCCAATTTCAAACCCAATCACTTAGAAGCTTTCGAAAAAACTCACAATTGTTGAAGCGTTTATGTAATCCATTCCCTCCGCGTTAGCCAGATGATTCAATACGACTCGAGAATGGTCAAAGGGCAAAGGTGCTCCGATTCGGTTGAAGGCTGAGCACTCGGGTTGCATCGATGCTTCTCTGGCGTTGGGTTCTGCCTCATAACGACATAGTGCCTCCCACTCTCTCTGTAATCGTCCTTTGTTACGCAGATGATCTTCCATGTAAGACAATACCATATGACCGGTAGAGATGTCCATATTGGAAAGCGCAGGCTCTTCACTCCACGATGAGGTTGATGATCTTGACGACGGTGGTCGGTCGTTTTCCTTGGACAATGAAGCAACTCGAGCTGTAGCTGTGTCGTTTTTCCCGGCCATTTTCGCTCGGCAAAGCTCTTGATAATCTTTGCTCGTTGTCTCAATTCCTGACAATCCTGATTGCAAATTGTTCACTTTATCCCTTCGCTGCGACACACGACGATAAACCATCAACAGAACGAAGCATAAGGCAAGAGCGAGAGCCGTCGAAAGAATGATCATCATGTAGACAATCATTGTCCAGTTTGGCTCGTCCTCGAGAGCTTCAATCTTTGTTCCATTGAAATCGTTCTCATCTTTCACTTTATCTCCGACCCCCGCTCTCAGAACTAGCACACCTAGTCGACGCGATAAGTTGTTCTTAAAGCGGCTGTCATTGATGGACTTTGCTACGTCTAACGCGGTTTTCTTTTCGGGATTCGGCTCAACTTTGAATGTTACTTCATGTCGGTCAACGCGAGTGTGAGTGAAGTAATTTTGCAGATTCAACATCTCGCCCAGTGCTTGCACAATACGAAGCTGTCATAAGAAATAAGATTAGAACTATGCGATGGTCCAAATCTTTTTGAGACTCACCCCCTCTCTCCAGTTATCAATTGAGTTCTTTAAGATGACGTGAGCGTACTCAGTGTCAACTGAATAATTTGCGTGATCCATGTCGCTGTGTACTTGCTTCTTTGACTTCGGTGGTTCGTCAAACTTCATATGTTGAGGTAATTGTTCGAGGTTGCGGTTGTCAACTTTTGGAGCTTCGTTGGGAGATTGCGAAGATGGTGGCGGTTGTGGTTGGGGTCCTGGCTTTTTCACATCTAGTCGTTCATGACGGGTGAAGCCCATGATACTTTGCAACAAGCTCGTTGTGGGGTCGTTCTGGTTCGAGCTGGGAACATAAACCAGACCGCCTTCAGTGTAAACTCCATCATCAGGAGATTCGTCGCGGAAACTTGAGAGTTGATCACGTGGGCTCAAGTATACTGTTGGTAATTCGTTTGCTTCCGTGTCTTCGTAGTCAAACATGCGCCGATGATGCTCGTTCTTGCCACTGAAAAAATTGGGAACGATGTCTTCTTCCATTTGGAACCGTTGAACACTGGATTCGGGTATGTGTTCGCTTTTAGCAAGCTCACGAAACGATGTAGATCTTGAGTCATCATCTACTTGTTGGTTTTCATTCGGCTGATTGTTTTTCAGTTGGTTGAGAACATTTTCCAACTCCTCGGCTTCTTCGCGCTCTCTGAAATGCGCGTTAGGTTGTCTGAAGTCACGTTGGAAAAACGGCGGCTGAGCTTGCATTTCTTCGTAGTCAATTGGAGCGTAATCTTCACTTGCGACTTCGTAATCGCCTTGCGCTTGCATGAGCCGATTCTGCTTTTCGTATTCGGCCAACATTCGATGAAGTTCCATTCGGTTTTTGATGTCACTGACGCGATTGCTTAAGTCTTTTGTTCCTTCAAGGATGTCAACCATCTCGTTCGGATCAGCGATGTCATCAGGCTGTGACACCATAAACTCTCGTTGAAGGAACTCGTACTGATCCGGCGATATGTAGTTGACGTCTTCAGTCGACGCCGCTTTGTGATGACGTGCAGACTTGTGGCTGGGAATGAAGGATTATGAATAATTGAAATTCCATCTGTGTAATGGATCTCTCACCCATTCGACTTTTTCGCCAACGGATAGAAATACTCGTCAGCGAAATCGTTCACAGGCTGCGTGAACCGAACGAATGCCAGAGGGTTTGTTGGATCGAGAAACTTCGGAACGATAGGAGGCGGCGCTAAGTTAACGCACGCATCACGCTCCATATCCACAAGATTCCTCATCGCAAAGAGAGCATTCTGCATCCGACACTGAGTGAAAGGATGATCCCAGTCTAGTCCGGCTCCATGGAGCTCTTGCAGCATCTGTTTCAACACCGCAATTTGCTCAACGGTCAGGGGTTCGCTGAAAGTATTAATAAACAATCGATAAGCTCCGGGATTAATCATTATGCCGCATCATTAAGCCTTACCGATAGAGTTGCTCGGGATCGGTTTCGTAGTGTGGAAGACATTTTCCAAAAGCAAAGTCTGTGAAGAAACGAAAAGACGACGTGAATATTTCCAAGGATTTCATGGAAGTTTTCTCGAAGAGGCTTACAATCAACCAGATATTGTTCGGAGGTTTAGGAAAATTGAGATATTTTCAACGAGTCCCACGCACAGTCCCCTGAGCACTTATGCAAAATCGATAAATTATATTCCGCTCGCATGTTGACGCTTACTCATAAGAGTTCATGAGACTGTGGTAGCGAGGAAAGGCGTGAAATAGCAAAGTAATTCAATAAAAGAAGTCGCAATAATATCAGCGAAGGTAACAAGACATCAGGTAGCTAGGAGATCGGGCGGCTGCGTGGGAACCTTCGCAGTGAAAATTTGTCGCTTGTAAGATCTTTTTCCTGCTACATTTAATTAATTTGAAACTTCAACTCACCGTCATAGCACCATTCTGAACGGGGGATGCAAAGTTGGTCGACAAACAGGCAACCTGGAAAAATAAAAAGAAGCGGAATACAGTGGATGTGCTGAGCAAAAGCGGAGGATATTTCTAGAAACGAGTCGCAATTCGAAGTTTAAAGCACTCGCCGTTTATTTCAATTACGTAAAGCTCCTTTAATTAATGTTCCGCGGGCTGCGGACCACAAGGTTCTACAAAGTTTTCCGTTAGGGTGATTAAGTTTACGCCTCGTGGCTAGGACAAGTCTAGTCTGATCCTAAAGGAATTTCGTTGGCGATTTGTCAAGGAAAATTAGGCTTGAGCAATGCGAATTTTTCCAGCAAGTTAAACGATTTGTGATGAATCTTTAATTTCACATAATGGATTGACGCTGTTGCTTTTAAAAGGAAATTTGCCTGCCAGCCTCAGCAATTATTTACAGCAAGGCTTCTCTTATAGAAAGTTTTCCAATTCCAAACTTTTCCAAAGATTGCAAACTTTCACAGGTAACGTCGAGCGATTATTAACGAATTTACGTGCCAACAATTCATCAAGACGTTTCAGTAACAACGAGTACCTAGGAAATACCAAAACGTTTTCATGAAAGCTTTAACGCATAAAGGAGTTGCCAAGATTCACAAGCTTTTGGTGAGAGAAGCTCGTGCGGAAATCACATTTCACGCATAACTCATTTTGGATTCTCTTAGCAAACAAGCGAAGATGTGTCAAAAGCCGATGTGACAAAAACCTATGGAATCTTCAAACGGCTACAGCAACCTTTTCTCGCAATCCATTTAGCGGCGTAGGATGAAGCTTGAACAAGCTCCTTAGTAATTCTTTCAATCATCTGAATGTTGTACAACGGCAAACAATCAACAAACTCTTTTCTACTGCAGATTTTAAACTTCTTCTAATGTGCAAAGGTAAAGGAATGTGAAAGTAAATAAAAGGTTTTACGATTTCTTTTCACTTTGGTATGTTGGATAATACAAAAAATTTATACTTAGCTTTTATTAAAATCATAAAAACATTAAATTGACATATTAAAACTTCAAACGGTGACTATGCTAAGTCCAATAGATACAGTTTTCACAAACTATTTTGGACATTTTATTACATTTTTCAGCATATTCGAGCAATAAAAGTTTTCAATTTGCTAAACCATAAATTGTTTCCAATGTTGGCTCGAAACCCTCATCTTAGGAGCCAAAGGAAATTTATAACGCACATTGCAAAATCTTGTGTTTCCCACTTTATTCGCAAATATTGTTCTACGTGAGTCAATATGCAACTGCCTGGCAAACGATTAACATCGCAAAGCGGCGCCATTTTGATACGCTTCTACTCAGATAATCCACCGTGTAGTCCCTCGGCGACCCGAAAAACTTATTAAGAGCAATAGAATAATTAGCTCAACTTTAGTTCCGCTCTCGGCCCAAAAAAAAAAATGATTTCGCCTTCAGATTAGAGAAAGCTGATTAAACAGTTTTGTCGCCCCATGTCGCCCCAACATCCCTAAACGACTGTTTGCTCACTTTGCAACTATTAGTGTCGGCATATACTGTTTGATTGCATCCCACAGGTTGATAAAGTGATTTCGTTTCACCGATAAGAGTCTTATCGGTTATTATTTTTACAATCTTTCGGTCGCTCAATTCTCCTTCGTAACGCCTAAAAGGATTATCCGCTCGACAGCGGCAAGTAGGCGTCGATACATTGCAGGTTTCATTAAATTTCACCTGGGGCGATGTCGCAGTTAAACTGTCAAATTAAGCGCTTTGAAAGGTCGCGATGATCATAAATTATAGCTTCACCTTAACGAGTATCAGAGCGTTCATTTTGTGAAACTTTGACACCCGCATGTGTGTAGGGAACTTGCGTGGCGGAACAACAAGTTGTTTGACGCACCACACCCTGCCGAAGGAAGGAAAACGAGAAAATAATTGGATTGTGGCCGCCTTGACACATTCCTTCTCTTTGCTTCTGCTGGCCGTGACATAAATCTTCCCCAGACTGATTAGATTCACACGCGTGTGCGTTAGTCTGTTGCATTCACTGCCAATAAATCAAACACCAAGTGACTCACCGATGTTGCCTTCGCCAGCGACGACGCTAAGATGATCTTGAAAGATGGAGATAAGGAAACTACCACACAGCAATGTCTTCCATAATTTGATCCATTTCTTGATGTCAATATTTGACATGATTTAATAAAATTGATGGAGCTTGTCTGCTGCTATTGTAACTATTATGGCTCGGTGGTCGTAACTGGAAAAGAGAGAGAACAGAAATTGAAGCGTTACGACGTATATTATTAATTATTCAATCTACACATGCCGCCCATCGTTGAGGTTCATGCTCATGTCTGACTAGAAGACGAGGACTAAAAGCTTTATAAACTTGAGCAAATATTCATTCAGCAATATTTTGTTCAATGGCGTAGAAAAGCTCAAGAAAGTTTTGCCTATGGTGTATTTAACGTTCTGGTTGCTAATGGATGGAAAGTGATTTGACATTTTGATTGAAACACGATACGCCGACGTCATTCGACGCATCAGCTTCGTTGGGTTCAAGGACGAATGGCGAAGGGCAAAATCTATATTATACCGCTCGGAAGTCAACCGAAAGCTTCCACAGAAAAGCTCATTTACTCCGTTCGATCAACGTTTGCCTCATAAGAAATTTAATTCAATCGTTGTCACTTCTAATCAGCTCGACAGCGGAAAAGCAATTAAAGGAAAAGAACAACAAACTTTCGTAATTAAAATGGAAGTGAAAACTTTTTGAAAACATTATTTGAGCCATTCCATTAAATCATAATAAACTTGCTGATCTGCAAGGCGAAAAGATGATGTTGGCTGAAACAGCATCATCTGCTGTCGGCTAAAAATAACTCGAGCGTCCTAGCATTGAAAACTTTTCGGGGTTGAACGCGTGGGTGTAATCGTTAGTTTGATGTTTACAACAACCATAATTTGTGTTAAAAGGCTCCACCGTCATTGACACGGAGAGCGACGTATTTCGACAACACCAACACGATCCCTAATGACCAAACACGCAAGAGAACGAGGAAAACCGTTTCCTCCCCCAACTCGAATCAATAAAGCCTAAAAATACTCCATAAATGGCCACTAGACGCTATTTATAGACTTCATCGCATCTCAAATGCCTCACATCATTCGCTACTTCAAATCAAAACATAGGGGATTTGACTCCATTCACATCATTCACAAGTTACGAGCTTTTGAGTCTTTAATCCTTATACAACAAGAGCCGCCTACACGAAATGATTTTGCTGAGAGAGAACACCATGACTGATCCAAAAATATTTTGCTTCTCGCCCTGCTTTACGTCATCATCGGATTCTAGAAATATCTCTCGTGCTCTCTCACCCACACTGAAACGGGAATCGGAACTCTCTGGGGTGGCACCGGGAAATGACTGGAACGAGTTGGAGCTTTTTCTTATGCTTGAAGAAAATAAAAAGTTCTCGTTCGCTGCTTCTTCGTTTTGTGTTCCGACAACGATCCGAAGAGAGTCTGCGGGGGCGATATGGATGTGATTCTGATTACGGAGTTTGTACACATCGCAGATCCGCCGGGAGAGCAGACGTTTCAGCAATGAAAGTTTAAACACAATTAATGAGTTTTTCATGGAAGGTAAACATCAGCAAGCATTCAAGATTACGGGGGTTTGTCGAAAAATCTTTTGAAAGCTCCCCAGAGTCTCCTCCAGTCTCGATTTTAACCGCCGCCTTTAAATTCTCGGGGAAATCTTGAGAGCTTTTTCAATTTTCCACTTTCCACTCCATCAACAGGTCGCCCGCGTATGACCTCGGTGAATACAAAAGTTGGTGACGCCATATTTTCCAGAACGCAATTTAAAGAAAATAAAAGGACGAGTTTAGTGCTTCGTCCCTTCGATAAATTATTCATAGCCATTCATCATGTAATTGACGTGGATGATGATAAAAGATTAGCAGACATGAACAATGGGCGGATGGTTTTGTCTTCCATATGGAACAGCTTTTCCACTAACCGAATCGCATTGCTCGCACTCCAATACGATTGCACTCACCAATTTACTTCTGCTCTGACCATATTAATCCCATTTTACGTCCACAATTCTCCTTAAAAATTCCTTTTTCACTTTTTCCACTTTTTGTGTTTCTTTTTCATTTGACGAGAACGGAGAACAAAAATGGTCTTGGAAACTTAAAAAATGTAAACGGAACTAAAGAACTGGATGGGAAAGGAAGAGAAATGAAAATAATTTAATGGCTTAGGTCTGCTTGCACTTCTTCACCAACGACCATATGCAAGGAGATTTTTCTTTTTTCCGTCTGATCCCATGAAAGGTTTCCGTCTCACTGTCACAGTCTCCGGAAAGACTGACTGCCTAGCGCACTTTTCTTCTGTCTCAACGCGCTGGCTTTTCTTTTTCTCTTCGCCCTTCTCCCTTCACCATCTGACTCGAGCAAGTGTCAACAGCGCTAGTGACAAATGTCGAGAGCAAAGTCGAGTTCAGAAGATGGAAACCGAGAGTCAGAGGAAGGAAGAAAAATCTTCAGATGTGAACTCACTGCGAAACTCGTTTTACTTTTCACTCAATAAGCGTCTCGACGAAGACTGAACTCGCTGATTTGATTGCGATTTGGGAATGCTTTTCCTTCTCGGAGCCGAAGCTTTTCCACCAACACATCAACAGCGAGAGCCGATGCTTGGAATGAACGATGCTGGTTCTTTATTTTGTTGCTACATTTATGTTTCCTGAATTAATGGGGAAACAACAGGAAGATTCTTCCTAATTATTCCCTAGAATTTATTGTAATCAATATTTACATCGTTCCCTATACAACAATTTCCATACAAATTTCTAGCGGAGCGTGGGCGAAGCAACAACTTTCCACGAAGCTAAAACACTCGGCAGATCGATAAACCAAGTTCGACCTTTTTTGCGCAACGCACAACGCGCATGTCCAGTGCACGATAAGAAAGCTCGTGTTTTGACGTCGTATTTAAACACACGCGAGCGAAAGGTAATAAGAAGAGTCTCATTGACGTCGTCGCTCGCTCGTTACGCTGAAAGATTGCACTTTTTCCTCCTTCATGTTATATATGTATCATCATTCCTAATGTGAATACGATCTGTCACGTTGCTGCTGTGAACCGTGAATGGATTGTCTCTAGTGCGAGGCTCCCAGTGCTGTTGTCTCCGCATTCCAATTACTTTCTACATGCACTCGCATTCAAGCGAAGATTTCCTATAATCCAGACCACTAAGAGTTCAGCATTCCTTAGAAGACTTCGAGAAAAAGTAGTCACGAGGGCGAGAGAAATGCAAATGTGATGGCTGTGAACTGGAATAATTGAATGAGCGCGATGATACAATGTCACCTTAATAATGATATCAGGTTTCATAAGCAGCTTCTCTGATTTTGTGCGTGGGAGGTAATTGATAAGCGATGCCATGAGATGCTAATGAGTTTCTGAAGCTCGAAGCTTATTCATAAGATAGCAAAACCTTTGATGGGTGTTAACGAAGAACGTGCTGCCGAATCTAATTCTCGGCGCAAATTCGTTTTCGAGATCCATCAACGCCAGAACGCACGAATCTAATTTCAATCTCTTTTTCTAGCGTGTTGTTTACGCAACAGTATTGAACGGGATTTCGACTTCTTCAAGCGACCTTGTCACAAAAAAATTGTCCGTATTCGAATGCAAGCGCTTCGCAGAGCTTCGACGACGTCTTAGCTTTTTAACGACTTTCCTTCATCGAATAATTGCTTAGACTTTTCTGAAATTGATTTCAAGGGCTTGGAAGTGAAAAGTGAAATAGATTGAATTATAAATTTCTTTCCCAGTATTGTAGAAAAGGTTTAGCAATTAAATATTGAGGGAGTTCGCAATAATTAGAGACCATCGTGACTTGCATGACTTGGATACTTAATTGCAAAAAGCAGCGGATTTCTTCGTTTCAGCGTGGAGCGAAGCTTGGGGAGTGAAGGATTGGGAGAAATTTTGACGATGATTCTGAGTTTTAGTCAGAGGGCAACGTGCTTCAAAGTACATATTTCAGTAACAAAGCGTTTTGATGGTCATTCAAGATTGCAGTCTGTTGTCGACTGTTCACATCACTTGAACCATTAAAGACTCACAAGCATTTTGCTCAACATTGCTTGTTCAAAAGTTCACTTGTCTTGTTCAAAACTTTGACGTTCCAGAATAAACCTCAAACATTGTCAGGAAGAAGAATGAAATTCAAGTTATGAAACCTTTCGCCATCTGCTCAAGAGCCACAGGTTGCTTCAGATTCATTGACGTCACATTTGAAAATTCATTCATTTATCGAACTCCCACACATTTATGCTCGCAGCCAGATTGAGGAAAGTAAAGTTTTCACGATGCGATGCAACATTTAACTGGAGGAGTGAAAAAGGTTTCTCAATTTTACCGAGAGCGATGTTATTGAGTTTAGGTCGAGGCTCTGCTGCCCACGACCAGCGGTAACTTGATCAAAATCAATCACTTCGTACAGGGATTTTATGCCACAAGAGAATCGAGTTTTCACGAAACGTTGCAGCGATTTAAGCCTCGGCTTTGTCTCGGATCTGAAAAGGTTGTTCAAGGAAAAACACTCGAAAGCTGAGATTTTAAGTAAATATTTATTTTCAATCAGTACTTTCTTTTGCATCGGATCAGCGACATTTCCATCCAATCAAGTCAGTAAGGACGCGAAAAGCACGCGCGTCCGTCCATAAAATTTACAAATTACTTCTTTGTTTGCCCTCGATTTGTGTCTTCGCCTTTCAATTCAACTATTTATTCAGTGTTTCTTCTATTGGTTTTGTTCATTTGGTGCAGTTGTCGTCTTCTCAAGATTGAATTAAATTAATAGAAATCTTTGTTGGTTCTCTTCCGAAGCGGTTGCATAAATTAAATTCTGCTATGGAAACTCAGCCATGTCGTTGCTAGGAGTGGAGAGCCTCGAGTGGAAAATTGAATTCATTGTATTTTTTGAGCGACGGTAAAAAAGGAAAACTTAAGTTCAAGGCTGTGCTCGTATCTCAAGAAATAAGTTGCCATCGGGATGAATTTCTCTCGCCTCCGTCTCGATTGCTTGTTCAGCATAGCTGAACGAAAACGAGGAATTCAAATCTCTTCTAAATTGGAGCGTGCACGGATTTCGTTTAACAGTTTTGCACATAACATAATCCTGTGAAATGTTTCTGCTTTTGTGCAGGCAAATGCAAGGAACGGAATGTTTTTCATCTGAGATTTTCCATCAACTTCTATTGGTATTTTTCAAGAGAAATGCAAACATTTCGAGATAATCGGATTCGGGTGTAGCAAAATGCTGAAGCTCAGACTTCAGCTTAATCAAAATATTTTCACGTGAAATGCTTTTGCGATGTTCGTTATTCCGAGGCACTTTCGTGGAATCCTAATCTCGCTGTTCATCAAGATGCTATTTCCGTCTGCGAAGAAGCGCTCGATCCATTCTTCTAAAGTTACGCATCCTGTTTGATTTCACTCTATGTTTATGTTTCGATTAAAATTTCAGGCTGTAGACTTATTTGTAACATAAAGTTTTCTTTAATTAGCTTTGGATTCATAGAGAAGGTGTCGGTTACCCATTGAACGGTTTGTCAATTCCCAATTCAGTCGACATTTGCAATTCGAAAAGGCCGAGAAAAACATAAATAAATTACGTGACGGCGTCAAGTTCATGAAACTCTTGCACTTTAAAGTCTACGAAAGTTCTTAAAACTAAATTTATTCGAGAAGATTCCCGTCCCACCAAAAGCCCCTAAAACTAAATGCTGAATGTCATGAACACCTAATCTCATCGGAGAGCTTGGACGATCAACGATCTGCCAAATGTCGACCACATCCGGTCCGCGACTTAAATAATATTCTCGCGGTTTTGTGTATAAAAATATTATAAATTAAATATTTGGTATGAATTAGAAGAAACGATCCATTTCGAATGGCTCTCAGTTCCGTCCGCTTGCTGGGGCCTTTTGAAACACAAAGTTCTTGTCGTGGTTCCACACTAGCTCATACGATAAGTCCTCAAGGTATTTGATCAGCTCGCTGGTGTACAGGGGATAATCAATCTTGTGTGAGAAGTGAATCAGGTGAATGGTGATGACTTCAACTGTCACTCGATCCCACGGAACTACGGAGAGACAAAGTTGATAAGTCAATTTTACAAGAAACAAATAAATTCACAGCAACTTACTCGTTTGAAGGATTTCCAGCTCCTGTCCCTGGCATCCTAAACTAAGAAGATCGACTTGTGTGCGGTTGAGTGCCGATAGAATAGTGAAAAGTGGGAAACACTTGATGCGCTCGGGCTCATCGACCATTGTCTCAACCTTAACTTCGCTTTCGTCTTCTTCATAATGTAGCGTAACCTGGAAAGAACGAGAGTTAGTTTCCGAAACCACACTAACCTTGGCTTCTGACTCACCTCTTTGGGATATTTTTGCGGTGAAAGCGATGCGTGAACGATTTTTGTTGCATCGCGTTTAGCGTAAAGCTTTCTGTCACTGAAGTATTTACGCGGATCTGGCTCGACAATGCAACCACCCCAGCCAAGAGATTCAGTGAGCCATGGCGCTGGCATCATTGGCGCGTTTGATCCAGTTAGAGACTGGAAGTAGAAGCCAGATTTTTTGCTCCCAAACAGATCTTCGCCGATGAACTTTGACATCGTTGCCGAGGCTTCGCTGCTGCTGTTGTAATTAAACTGATCCATCGGAAGTCTCTGAAGATTCGGCATCGGATACTTTTTCATGAGAACCTCTCGCACGAACCAAATCAGCTCCTTGTTGTCTTGCGGCGTGTTTACCATGTCATAGTCTTGAGTTAGGTTTTGACGGAATTGCTGATGTCGAAACTCGGCTGAAATCGGAGACGAAAAAGCGAAAATAAAGTAATCAAGTTCACAATTGGTAGAAAGAAATTTGCGTCTCAATTTGCATCACGAGGTCAGCACGCGAAATGGAAACAAGCGAAACCAAAACAAGCCAATTGAACGTCAGCAGTGCTACGATAGCAGCCGAGCTCCGCTCGTTTATTCCAATTAGAAATGACGCAAGTTATGTCACAGAAATGATGAGCAATATTCGAGAACGTTTATATGTTGAGACCATTAAGGTGAATAATAAAGAACACATTAAGAAAGCAGACTATCAAAGTTGTTATAAGCAATCTAGGTCGCATATGTGTTACTCAATCACCCTCCCCCAATCTCCCCCAGCAACTAAAATCACTACGGATGTCTTAAGAGAGAATAAAAAAGCATTTGAATAATAAAAAGCGACGCATAAAGGAATTGAAAGAGCATTTCCATAAGAACATTCATCATCGTCGATCGTTTCCTCTGCTCCGGCTGTTACGCAGCGTTTCTATTACCAGTTTGATGTCTCAAGACACTCAGCAGGGATTTCTGTTGACACAGCAATTGGTTGAGAAAGGAAATGTAGACGAAGCGATTTGTAGTCAAACAACGTCGCGAGCTCTCCCCCATTGCTTTGCCGGTCCTGCGATTGACGAGCGGCTCTGCTAGTTGCCGACATAATCAAATCCTACGGTTCACGACTGTCAATCAATGCAACTTTGTCCGCCTCGAAACTCTTCTTCATTCTGTCCTGGTGTGTTTCAGGAATGTGATTCGACGCGTTTCAATGTTTGCCCGGTCTTGACGTCGAATGTCAACAAAAGCCGTAAAACTGTGCCGATAGTACGCCAGCTTATCACACGACGATTAATGACTAATTCTAACTTGTTGCACATCAAGCCAACGAGGCCAAGCACCTCTCAAATATCCACACCCAAAAAGTGAAGCGAGTTCGGGAAGCCACAAGAAGGCGCTCGAAAAAAAAGTTTTGTGTGTGAAATTTCCATCCAGATACGAAATCGCTTTCATCTTAATCGGATTGACATTGAGGCTTTGGTTTCTGTGGAATGAATACAGGCAATCGTCGATTCCGCTTCCACTCCGGAATCTCACTTCCGATTGTTGAGCATTCAGCGATCCAAAGCTGTGCACGCAACCGAGCAGCGTCATAACGGACAAGAAAATTAATTGAGAAGAAATCTTAAAGTGTAACAGCAAATTGTTTCTTCTCTCGATTATGGGGCGCAACAATGTGGACGAATGGGACGCATTGTTCAGTGACGGAATTAATTGAACCTGTCGGATTTTCTTTTGCGCATCCAATAAAGCCTCAAATCGGCAATTGAAATTTTATGGCTTTAATCGTCTTCCACTGAAAGCAGCGGCGAATTTATTTCTTTCCCCTTTT
This sequence comes from Smittia sp. YW1114-2, assembly GCA_033064975.1. NCBI lineage: Eukaryota > Metazoa > Arthropoda > Insecta > Diptera > Chironomidae > Smittia > Smittia sp. YW1114-2. Next base: position 17,148,507 of record CP093834.1, read on the forward strand.
CTTGTTTCACTTTTCGCGCCTCATCGGCTCGAGTATTTTTTGTTGAAGAGCGAACAATTAACAGATTATTTTCTTTACGACTGAATCTCGAGATTCAGTCGAGTGGATTTCATGAGCTTTCAATGTCATAATTGTTAGCTACGAGCAGCGGGAAACTTCACAGCCGCACGGAGCCACGAAAACAAAAACTTTTAAGCTTGCGAGCTGGAGAAACAAATTGTGCCAAATTTTCCAGCGCTTACAATTCGAAACATTTCGAATTGGCAAACAGTTTGAACGCAACTTCCTCTGGCCGCTAGCGAACATGAAAACCTTTCCAGTTAATTGAAGAAAATTGCAAAGACAATGCGAGGAACGGAGTACTCAATTAAAAGATCAGCGTTGCTTTCTTATCAGCGGCTTGGGTTTCCGTTCGAGTTAATTAATTTATGAGGTTTAATTGAGAGTCAACAAGCGATCATGATAATGCAAACATGTCAGTCTTCATCATTAAAGGTCGTTCAACCAATCATCATTTTAACGAGGTGTGAAATCATTCGCTGAACTGATCACGAGAAGTGCGAATTGTGTCTTAACAAACAGCCAGAAACTTGAACCCGTGAATGGAAATAAAAATTAATCGCTCATTTCCGATGTGTCCGGAGCGAGCGCTACAAATTGACACACAACGCTTTTCTTCGTCTTCAAATTCTATCGCAAGTCTGTAAACTTTAAATTGTGACGAAGAAGAACGAAGGAGCTCGTCGACGATCTTTTTAATAAAGAACTTCCTCTCTATTACGTCTCGCGAAAATTCGTCAGTTAAGTCACACAATCGAAAGAGTTTGTGGGGTTCATGACCTCCAAGGATCGATTAGGAGAACCGATTCAGATTTTAAAAACAAAAGAGCTTATTACACATTTCCTGAATCGACAAAGAATTACTACGCGACGCACAATAGAACCATTTGGAAGCGTAAGTTGTGAAGAAACAAAAGCCAGCGCGCGAAGAAGGGCAAACGAGTTGAATGAGAAGTTGAAGAGAAGAAATTAAATACCGTTGAAGCGTAATTTCCATCTCGGGGTCTCTCGTGTGCCTCCTCAGTCCGATGAAGCAGCACAATTGCATTCAGCGGATTTTTATATTCAATTAAGTCATTTTTGAAGAAAGAAATATTAAAATGGGGGAAGGGAAAATAAACAAAGAGCTAACTCGCTTCCAACTCAGCTCGAAACAAAGAAAAGATTCTCAGAAAACTCATGAGCATGTAAACAAACGCTGAATGCAGCCGGTCACTGCGACGTCTTGCTTTCTAGGGAAGAGCGCACAGCGCACATGAAGCGATAATCAATCGCGTGGGCGTTGTTTACTCCAAACGAGCTTCGGTCGTGGGAGTTTTACACAAAACGAAAGCATCCTACAGCATCGTCAACAGATCTTGAAAATCATTCAGCATTACTCTGCGAGAGGGATTCACAGACGGACATTTACGGTTGAGTGGAAAGAACTTCCAATCGGAAATTACCATTAATGAAGCATTCTCTACTCAACATCCAGCACCGCATGCTGTCTTCGTTCTCTTGCTTATATTTGGCTAAATTGCTTCGCTGCTGTGGAACTTTAATTGGTTCAATCATCACCGGAGCGCTGATGATGAGCGGCGCCCAAAGAAATCGACGCGAAAATTGATTCCAAGACATCAAGATACTCACTCGATGGATTCATGTAGGTGATGAGCAGACTCAGCACCGTGGCGAATGTGACGAGAAAGAGGAGAACCGGAAGCAGCTGGCAGAATCGTGATTTCGACGATTTCTTCGCTTCGTCATCGCCAGCTTTCGTCTGCTTCTCCACATCTTTTGGCAGCTCGATTTTCACGACGATTGGTGTTGGAACGTTCGTCGTATCGATCACGGCAGCCGAGGTCTTTGTCTCCATGTTCTTGTCGGTTTTGATCGTTCTGCAAGAGAAAAAGTTTTGAATAAGTATCTGGGCCAATTTGTAGCATTTCGTGCATGAGATTATCATCGATGCTTTGCTTTCGCAATCGCCCAATAAATCCCAAACAACAAGAGAAACGGGAACACAATGGGATCCCGAAAAGGGACTGAAAGCGATCGAGTTTCAATGCAAATAAAGTTTTTCTTCATGTGCATTTGAGCACGACAGAACGAGAGTAGAGAGGAGTAGCAGAAACCACCTGCCGTACAAGTTCTGCACATTGCCTCGGATCCCGTATAGGAGACGCTGATTCATTCATCCATTTCCATCGTGCGAGCATCATGTTCAACGTAGCAGTTCGAGAACAAGAAAAACTTTGTTGAAATTAAGAGCAAACACACGGCCGGGTCGACTGTTTGGATCATCGTAGGGGCAACAGCTGTATCATGTCTTCCGACATCCCCCGAGCACATAAACTCAAACACATTGCTCATTGTTATTGTTTCTCGAAGAGCTCTTCACCAACGCACTCGATAATTAAAACTTTTCAACGCCCGGCCGAGAAACAAAACGAAGATTCTGTTTACATCGATTTCCCTTCGCGGGCATTAATTGATTCCATTCGGATATAATTCGATCGAGAAGAGATTATCGATGGTGCGTTGCTGAGTGCGTGAAAAGTTTACTGCATGATCGGCGATCTACTTTTTTCGTTTAAATCGTTCAATTTATTTCCAATAAAATAAACACGCGCGCGCCGCTCGAGTCGAGAGAGAGTGAAAAAATGTATTTCGATCAATTGGTTCCGATGGTCGTAAGCTTGCATTAAATGTTTCGAAGGTTTCTAATGTTCGACGAACGCGAGATCTCACAGCGTTAGTGTTATTCTTCAATTTGTAACCGAAGATTTCTTGACATCAACACACCAAAGTTCTGTCGATATATTTGAATAAAACGAAAAGGAAAACTTACAAAAATAGGCTCGGGAGAAATCTCAGTTCTCCGTCGATTCTTTCTCTGATTTATTGAAATGTTTTATTATCTCCAAAAATAAGAAAACGGCTCGAAGAGGTTTAGAGAAGCGATAACAATGGACGTTTATTCTTCAATCTCTCGTCGAATAGAAAAATCTTTTTTTATTGAAATCGATAAACTCGAAAAACACACAAGAAAAATCTTTAGAAATTTAAATTATGCTCAAGTGAGCGTCAATCGATCGAGGGGAAGAACGCTAAGCGTGCTTAATGATCTACTGACGAGATTCGATTGTCATTTGCAGGGAGCGATTGGAACTTTGTCGTGACTCAACTGTCGGTCTGCTCACTCAACGAGAAATGTTAATTTTTTTTTATTAGTAAACCGCTAAACACTCAAGAGAAGGAAACAATATTTTCTTCTCCAAACGATCGAACTCATCAGCCGATGATTCTCGTTTCCCATAATTAGCCGTCTTCATTTTCCCATGCCGCTCTTAGGATCGAAAAAAAAGAGTTAGAAGCTTCCTGAAGATTAGGAATTATCATAATTGGTTTCGTTTACAGCCTCAAGGAGGATTCCGTCCAAGTCTCTCGTCTGCAGCCGACTGGATGCATTTAAATGAGATTTTATCATGCGATGGGAAAGAAAAGTTTTGTTCTCACTACAAAAAAGATGAAAGAAGGATTAAGGATGAGACGCTCAAGGATATCAGATGGTGACGTTACTCTGAGAGTTAAAGTGGTTTGTCGAAGGGACCGCGAGGCCCGAAAACATTTCCACAAACGGTATGAGTAATTTGTTTATCTTCCGCCTCCCTTGCAACCTTTTCCATTACTCATCATTAGTCAGTGTAATTTAGTTGAAGTGAAGAGCGACTTAAAAGGAAATGATGCACTTTCGCTTTTTGCCTTCTTCAAGAGCGACACCACGCATACCAGAAAGAAAGGAAGGCAAAGCACTGAAGCACCATAAATTGTCCATTGCCGTTGGTTCGTTTGGAATTGTGTAGACAGAGCATAAAGTGCCATTCCGACGTGCTCTCCGTCTCGTTTACAGCCATTAAATTTACGATCTCTCCTTTTTTCTTCCGATGTTACATCCTTCTGTTCATCATTACGCCAGTGAATGATGTTGTGTGTCCAACAGTCGTTGGCAGCGTCAAGCATCAACAAACGAAACATTTTCCCATGTGGATTCCTCGTGAAACGGATGAAGCCTTAGCGGTGGGACTTCGCCCGAAAATGGTTTCATGGATTTTGGGCTTCGAACGACGAGCAAAGTTTTGTGGTTGAAGCAATTACAAAAGCGACGGAAGAAATCAGTAATCGATCACGGTGTAATTGAAGCCTTAGCTGATATCCTCGCTAGAGCGACGGCCGTTAAATGTCATGTGAAAATATTCAACATCGTCGAGAAGGAGACAATTTAATGATCAATTAGGCTTCAAGTGTCGTTTCATTTTGGCGCAAATTATTCTTCAAGCTTCACCGGCTTTCTGGCTTGTTGAAATGAGCGACAAAAGGAAAAGAAACCAAGAAGAATCCAATTTGATTGAAGCTTTGTATTCGTGTGCATCAGCAGAACATTCCCGAAATAATTTCCAACAGCTTTACATCCGTCGCTGATTCCTCGGTCTTTGTCATTTTCAATTTTGATGTTCGCTTTCCACCATGCCAAGAAAAACCGAAAATTAATTTTCTACTTTATGCTTTGAAACTCCGATTCGAGTCGGTGCCGTCTGATGAAGCTGCGGGGATTTAATTGTCGATCACGGTAAACTAAAAGTTATTTGCCAAACCGAAATGATCGACTGTGAAGTTGAGAGAAGACGCCGCAGGGCGAGCAAGAGAAGCCCGAAAAATTCTTGGTAGTCGGCTCGACCCACATGCACGCATGAGCCTTTTCGAGATAACAATCGGCACTGCACTTTTAAGGTGAGACGCAGGGAGTGTGAGTCACACAAAGCAAAGCCAGTGATCACAGTCAACATCAAACGCAGTCGGAGCCATTCATTAAGATTCTCGATCTTGATTGCATCGCATTCTGGTCCGCGTGTCTAAATTAAAGCGAGCTGCACCGTTTTTGGACCGACTCATCATCAAATCGAATTCTTTTCGGTCTGGAGATGCAAATTTTCTGCCTTTCGCTTTATTTCGTCTTCGAAAAGGAATTAAAAACATTTATAATGAATTTACACTGTGGGATTGCGTCGGATTCGATTCCGCTCAAGACATGAGCGCGCTAGTAAATTAAATTGGATTCCCGGTCGCATGCAGCTCCGAACGGAAAGCGACGAAGGAAATATGCAGAACAGTTTATCGTGGAAAGAAACAGAATCGAACGGAGAGACGAAAAGTTCCCACCGTTGCGAGAGATGATGAATAAATATTTGGCGTTTAAATGCCTGATGGCAATTACCAGACAAACATCACCCGAAAAAAGTATTTGAGCATTCTTCGATGCTGTTTACATGGTTCTGTCTTCTCTCGTTCAGTGGGATGTGATGATTACCATAATTAACGATGCAAATGTGAATCAACAACTCTCGTGGGGTTTTAATTAAGGACACTCGATCGTCACCTGAAGGCGATCGACAATTACAGCATTGCATTTCTACGGCGTTGCATAAGCTTCGTCAAATGAATCGCGCATTTGCAACTCGTTTCAGATGTCGCGGCTTCTCTAACATTCGTGCAAAATGGAATTGTTCAATTCAAGGGCATCCAATCAAGTTCTGAAGTTCTCTCTACGATGAATCAACTTGAACACGATCAATTAAAGTGGCAGCTTTTCCATGTAACTCGACCCCACAGCCCGCATTGTCATCACATTTTTCGTCAATGAACGACTCGAGTAGCGAGAAGTTTTCAATTGGAGTGACGACAACGACGATGAGTCTTGTAAGAAAATATGTCGCTCGGACTATTACACATGTGTCGATCACAGAGAAACGATTTTAATTGCTTCAATCGAACGAGAAACTCGCCATCGACGCCCGTTATTACGATCCATTCTCATGATGCTCATTATATCGAAATTACACATCTGATGCTTAAGCGACTCCTTTTCAGCCGAGGCACAAGCTTACGAATGAAAATTGATATCCGTTACCCGAGGCGATGGAAATGATGATTATTACCATGGCGATTGGACAATGACATGTGTGTAACGGGGCACCGTCGGCGATGTTTTGTCGTTCACGAGAGAATGAAAATGTTGCAAGCGACGAAGAAGAAAAGCTTTCGTCTTCTTGAGACGTTTATGACCCGAAAATCTTCGACCTTCGATCGCTGTTGTACTGGGCTGATGAGAAAACACCTGCGGTAGCTTAACAGCTCTTTCTTCTTCGTCTCCGCATCGCTGCCTTCAAAACAGAGTCAATAATCCAATTAGAGTTTAATAAACTCAATCTTTCGAGAGTCTCGAAGGCGACACCTACGCAAGTCATGTCATGGGCCTCCAGAATCTACAGAGCAGAGGTTTGTTTGGTGTAGCGTCTGGGTACAGCTGTGCTAACAACAAGCGAACGCGGCTACACGGCAACGAAAGCGACGACGATAAATCTTTGTCGCACGTATTTGAGCCATTTTTGGAGTCGCGCCGTTGAAGTCCTCGCCCAAAGATGGACACATTCAATTATCCAATTCTCTGGCGACTACCGCTCTGCATGCTCGCACATCGGCGATTGACGATGTGCACAGATTGAGTTATGATTCGTCATAATGTCCCCAGACTTTGATTGATCGATAGAATCGGCAACGACAAGCGGCAACGATCATTTAATTGGATTTCTGTTTCGAGTCTCTTGTCGCATTCGCGACTCAAATTATTCGTCGGTCAGCATCGATTTTCCTTGCCTTTCTTTTACTTTTCAAGAAGAAAGAAAGAAATAAAAAGAGTTCATGGAAGTGCGCGCGACAAAGTCGAGAGTCATGCATCAAACAATCGGTTTTTAGTTTCAGAACATGACGCGACTCGATTCTCTTAGCATTCGTGAATGTGGAAATGAATTATTGATCGAGATACTTTTATGCTGCGCATTAATTAAAGTGTCTCGAAGACGCGCCCGAGCTCCAGCATCGCTCGAGTGGTGATAATCGGACATCAGAATGAATCGGAGATTACGAGGCAGCGCGAGAGATAAAATTTATGAAGCTACATAAAACAGTTTTTGGGGTCCGACTGCGTGATAACCAGTTTTGCGTCTATCGCATCTTGCGTATGAAAAGGCTGCGGAGAACAACGGCGCGGAGCAGCCAATTTTGAAATTCCAGCCGGGGCCCTTTTTCTTCATAATTGTGTTTCATGTTATGGATTTGTTGTTTTTCTAAGAAACTGGGCTCTGGATCATTTTTTATACACACATCTCTCGCACTCAAAATTCCATTTTAAATACCCCGAGACTCTGATGATGATTGTTTAAATCATTATCGCTCAGTGCCTTCGGAACAGCGGCGAGAGCGCGCGCAAAAAAACCTGGCATGGAATGTTAACAAGTTGTGCAGGAAAGATGAGCGAGATTCATTAGCCGAACGAGATGGATGTGGATTTGATGGCGAGACTTTTTAATGGGGCGGTAATGACCAGAAGGTTCACTTACTTTGTAGTAGGCTGCATGATTTAATGGCTGTGACTAATGGAAGACGTGCTCGTCCCTTTCCTCGCTTCGGACCTGATCGAAGCGTTAATTAATTACGTGATTTGTCTCTTCAACGTCACAACGAACAAGCAATTTCCACTGAACTGATCAACTTATTACGAAAGTCGTTAATTAATCAAGCATTCAATTTTCGATTCTCTCGATCACTGATTGAATAATAAACTAATAAACACAAAAACTTCGCATGCGACGAACTTGGAAGCTTCTTCGATAGAATATACTGACAGCTCGATACTACAGAGCGATATGTTGACGCTTTGATGCACGAACGAACTCTGAGGATTTGTTCAAACTTATTTCTTCTCTTCTCTTTTTTTCGTTTCGTTTTAAAACATTGAGCAGCAGCGTGTAGTTGGTGATGTGTTCGTGTGTTGTATGACGAATTGAGGGATCGGTTCGAGGTGGAGAATGTCGTAGAATGACAGAAACTAGAATTGATCTTATTAGATGGGTTTTTAATGTCTTTTCTCTGGCGAGCAGTTTGTCGCGCAATCGGAAGCTACGCAATGCTCAATCGACGTTTGCTTCGTAGCGAAAAAGCTTTCGAGATCGCGGACCAATGCAATTTTCTCACATCAACTTTACAACACTCCGCTTGCGGCGGAGTAATTGAAAAATCATTTGTTTCGTCACTCGCGCGAGCGTAACGTGATACTAAACATGATTCATGTCGTCGTCGTCGAGTGTGTGTGGAGAAAATAATTAATTGAATCGGCACAACAGGAAGTAGCTGTCTATAATATAAGAACTCTTTCGGGGCTGAAACCAATCGCTTTGAATTTCTGATGAAATCAACATATATTCGATCGTTAGGATGTCGAGATGAATTAAAGATTGGCCTGTTGGCTTTTTCTCTACGATTGAGCAATTTTCGTGTTGGGCGATTGAAAAACCAACGAACACTTTGGCTAATGAGCCAATTTCTAGCCAAACGAACGTCAATCGCTCGTCCATTTCATCGGACGTCAAAGCTTAAGTTGATAATTAGAATCCTCTGGCCGCAGTTCCTCCCCAAACGGGATGGAACATTTTTAATGAGACGTTCGAGGGATGAAGACGGACAGAAGGTTCGATTTGGAGATGGAAACAAAACTATCAGTTGTATGATAATTAATGGCTCTTCTCTTCAGACCTTCTCGAGAACCCGACATCTGTTAGTTTATCCTTCGAAATGCGTTGAACATCGAGCCGTCGCCGTGTTGTTGTGTTTGTGGATCACGCACTTTCTTCGTCGTCGTTCAATGTTTGGCCACGAGAAAATCGATGAAATCGAATAAGAGGAACTGTGTTCAAGACTCACCTTCAGTTGCAGTCCATTGCTTTGATGGTTTTTGGTTTGATTAAAGCTGATTGTTTCTATCTGAGTTGATTTCTTGTTAACTTTAGAGAGCGATTTATGTTTTTGTTTTCATCACACGTTTCGCGGCAGGTTTCGATTGAATATCATTATTTTCTTGTCACTTTTATAGTTGCACTTGTGGTTATGAATGTTACTAAGTCAGAAGATTAGTTTCGAGCGAATAATTTAGAAAAGAAATTGAATTTAATTCTGAAATGATTTTCGACCAATTTCGTTCGACCTGTTCGGATTTGAATTAAAACCGTTAAATCTTAAGTTAAAATTGAAATGTTCTGCTTGAAATTTGATAATGACGAGAAACATATTTTGGCACGTAATTCTCAGCATGTAATAAAACCAGGACAAACAGCAATTCACACCAATGATTCTTGCAACATTCCTGAACGTGATTTTTCCTAATTCCCAAAGGTATTAATGCAGCACGTAAATCATTAGGCGATCGACTTTACAGCTTGGCTTTGTGTTTGATTTAACAATTCTTACTTCCTTCCTTCCGATTTGAAGATCCGGTCGTATATTCTCGGTTCTTCTTTTCTCCCATCCTTCTCTCGCTTTCAGCTTTCTTATAATGATACGAATTTCAAAGGTTCAATGGCAAACAGGTACACACAATCGATAGCAATCGGACACAGAAATGTAATAAATTTATATTTAATTGCTTGGGAACTGAGACGTTTTTAGGAAACAATTTTGGGTCGGTTCGAAGTCAAGGTGAATGTGACGATAAAAACAAAATCTCGCTCGTTTCTTTATCGAGTGACTCGCCGGCAATTTTATTATTTCTTTGCATTTTTAGAAAAGCGAAATCTACTATCAAGAAAGTCTTCCTTAATTCATCTTTCCGATCATGCCTTGAACTTGTACAATGCTGCCGCAATGATTCGCGCCTGAAGATATGTACGAGTCGAGTTCTTCTAGCTGTCGAGTTTATCGTGCGGCGACCTACGCGAGCAAAGAATTTTCCGTGTCAATTATCATTTGCAGTCAATCGTAATGTTTAAAATTTTTAGTCGACTGATCGTGGTAGGAAAATTTAACCGTCGAATTAGATTTAAAATTCTCATTTCCAGTTTTGCTTTCCCTTCGGTTTTTCGACCAATTTGAATATTTCGAGCGATGTCTTCGAGTGAGGATAATTTAAGTGATTTGGAAGATCAACAAGCTGTCGGTGGCGGGAGTGATAGCGAAAGTGACAAGAAGATCGAGCTGAAGGGAATTCTGAACGATGTCAAAGAAACCAACGTAACGTGGAAGGATTTGGTGAGGAAAAATATTGGAATCGAAGGCAACCGCATGGCTAAGTTATTAAATATCTTCAGGGACTCATCGATGTACTCTGCGAAGCTTGCGAGGACTTGAAATGGAAGGCACCGACAAAGATCCAGGTGGAAACAATCAAAGTGGCACTAGACACAGGAAAAGATATCATCGGCCTCGCTGAAACTGGCAGCGGGTAAACAAACTTCTTTTGTAGTTTATCGAAGCTTATCAATCTAATATTCTAGAAAGACGGGCGCGTTCGCTCTCCCCATCATCCAAGCGCTTCTGAAAAACCCACAAAGGTTCTTCGGACTCATCCTCACACCGACCAGAGAACTTGCGTTCCAGATTTCCGAGCAGTTCGAAGCTCTTGGCGCTTCAGTTGGAATCAAATGCGTTGTTGTGGTTGGAGGAATGGATATGGTTTCTCAAGCCCTGCAGCTCGCGAAGAAGCCGCATATTATCATCGCCACCCCTGGTCGGCTGGTCGATCATCTCACGCACACGAAAGGATTCAACTTGAAGTCGATAAAGTATCTGGTGATGGACGAAGCTGATCGAATCCTCAACATGGACTTTGAAGTTGAGCTCGATAAAATTCTCAAGACGATTCCAAGAGAGCGGACGACCTACTTGTTCAGTGCCACAATGACGAAGAAAGTTAAGAAGCTGGAGAGAGCTTCGTTGAAAGATCCAGTAAAGGTCGAAGTGTCCAACAAATACCAAACTGTCGATAAGCTCCAGCAATATTACGTCTTCATCCCAACGAAGTTCAAGGATCTCTACCTCGTTCACATCCTGAACGAACTTGCGGGGAACAGCTTCATCATCTTCTGCTCAACTTGCCATGCGACTGTTCGCGTTGCGTTGATGCTTCGAGCTCTCGGACTCGCTGCTGTTCCACTCCACGGTCAAATGTCACAGAACAAGCGACTCGCGGCGCTGAACAAGTTCAAAGCGAAAGCTCGATCGATTCTTATATCTACTGATGTTGCTTCAAGGTAAGTTTGATGATCCTTCAACCTAATGATTTTTATCCAATGACACTCCATTGCAGAGGTCTCGACATTCCACATGTTGACGTCGTCTTAAACTACGATATCCCAACGCATAGCAAAGATTACATTCATCGAGTTGGACGAACGGCTCGAGCTGGTCGTTCGGGAAAAGCGGTGACGATGGTGACGCAATACGGTCAGTTGAAGACTTTCTAGTTAAGCAGCAAAAATGTTTAATGATTTAATTTCAGATGTTGAATTGTATCAGCGAATCGAACATTTGTTAGGCAAGCAGCTTCCGTTGTTCCCAACTGAAGAAGACGAAGTCATGGCCTTGCAGGAGCGAGTCGGCGAAGCTCAGAGAACAGCGCGACTCGAGTTGAAGGATATCGAGGACAAGCGTGGATCAAAAACGAGAATCAGAAACTTTGAAGACGACGACACGGAAGAATTCAAAGGCGCGAGGAAACGAATGGGAAAAGGAGCCAGCAGCGATCGAGGTGGAAGAGGCAGAAAGAAGTTCAAGTCATAAATTTTCAAGAGCTTTATTTATGAATCAATGAATTAAAACATTTGCGGAACCTTAAACTTATTGACTGAGTTTTTATTATCTACAAGTCTTCGTCTTCCTCGATGAACTCAAACATTTCGTAGTCTACATCGTCGTCGAGAGGTTCTGCATTGAAATCGAACAGATCATGCACAGACGGAGCTTCAGCGGAATAGTTTTCTTGGTAGTCGCTGTCAGGCGGCTGCTCAAGTGTGAGGAAATCGGGCTCCACGTAGTCTTCAGCGGTTACCATTTGCTTCTCCTGGATGAAATGGAACATGCTTTTGTCCTTAAACCTGTCGCTGTCCAATACCACGCTCGCTAACTTCTCTCGTTCCTTCTCATCCATCTCTAAAAGCTTTTTCACTTTCTGCCTCCGCCGAAAGAGATTTAAGTTCTGAGAACGTTCTGGGTACGTTCGATGCACCTTGGAAGTTGTCTTGACGATACTTTCGGTCTTTCTCTTCTCTTTTTCCTCTTCGTCGCTCTCCATATCGTCGAGACAGAATAAAAGATTCGAATCACAATTCTGCTTCGCTTCCGTGTTTACCATCTTCAACGTGATTGGTCTGAGGACATCGCCGGTCACGAGCATATCTCGGAACGCTGCTGGCGCTTTCTTGTCGAACTGGACGTCAGAATCCAGTGAATCGAAGTTCATCTTTATATTCTTGAAGTGTTTCAAAACCAGCACCGAATTATCGTCGCCGAACGCATTAGTGAGATCGTCTTTTGTGAGGTAGCAGTAGGATTTGTTGTGCTGGGCAAACGCGATGTTCTTTTCAAAAACTTTGATCGCGCTGAATCCAAAAAAGTGCGGGAAATGTTAGAATGTTTTGCAATGAAATTAAATGACCTAATCTCACTCATTTAGATCCTGCTCATGCTGCTTCATTCGCTCGGCTTCTTCTTTCAATTCGCAAAGCTCCTCCTTCTCCATCAGAAGCTCCAACGAAGTTCCATCGTCTCTTCGACCTGTCCAACTATAAAGATTTTTGCCGACTTTTTTGATTAAGTTGCAGCCTTCCAAGACGTTTGTGATGTCGTAAATCCGCCGCTTCTTGGCTACATCCATCGCTAGACACGCCTGGAAAACGAGCAAACTCTTAACTAAAGCCTTCTTATCAGCATTCACTTGCAACTCACCGTGTTCAGATCCAACACCGGATCCGCCTGCAACATCTCGACGAACTTCTTTGTCAGCGTGCTCAGTGACTTCTCACTCCGGGAATAAGCTTCAGGTTTCTTCTCCATCGTCGTGAATATTTATTTGTTTTGAAATTTCCGCCTTACGTGGTGGTGCGAAGGTTCAATCATGAGTTAATTCCACGTCGATGGTCTAGCTTAGCTTAGTCGTTTTCCATTTGGATGAGAAAAGTTTGCGGTTGTTGTTCTTTATTTCGCAATTAGATCAGAACGAAGCTAGCAATCTAGGAAAGATCATTAGCTAATCAAGTGCAGAGTGTAATTAAAGTGTTGACATAGATTGAAACTCGTAATCTCAAACGCCGCCACTGGCTGTCAATGAATCGGTTGTGTTATCATCGAAGTCCAAGTTAATTTCGTTTTAATTCCTTGCGGGCTTTGATTTTACGTGATATCAGTAAGAAAACAATAAGAAATGACAACTTGAACTTGGAGATTGCGGTGAAAGTGAAGTGAACGTAGACGAAAGGAGGTTTCTCAATTATTGCGAGAAAGAAAGAAAAAATATTTGGGAAAAGTGCAAGAGAATGACCCAAACAATGTCGATGAAATTGGACGCGAAGAAAAACTGTGAATCGATTCACAGCGGTCAGTTTATGGTGTCTCACTTCGAGACGGAGCCTGACGAGTACCAAGATTATCCTGTGGACGACGATGAGTGCGAGGAGATCACAGAGGCTCCGTCGACGTCACGAAACGTCCCTCGAGCTGCACCAAGTAATGTCACAAGTGTCAACATGCAGCTCGAACGATACAAGCCGCAGGAACCTGAGCGGAGGATTTCGGAAGTGTATGAGATCGATTCGGATCTTAGTCGAGTGTTTGACACGCTGAACGTAACGTACAAGTAAGTCAGGATCACATCAGACCTTGCTGGATGTTCTGTTAGTCTCTGCAAGACGATCAGCTAGCGAGAGCTTATTAATAGAAACATTCCAAAGTCCTGAAAACAATTCTCACACAAGTCACATCCAGACCAAACACTCATCTTTGAAAAACCTTTATCTCGTCGTCGTCGCTTCGCTCTTTCGTCTCCCAATCGAGGCTACTTCACTATCTCGCTCGTTGTTTCCAATGTGAAGTCTTTAATTGAGCGTTAATTTGATTAAAAGAAATACATTGTCCGATGCTGCGGGTCCGTGATTTCATCAATCCCATGCCTCAGTCTGAGCAAACATTGTGACGAGACAGCGCACATGTTGGGCTAACGATGAATCATTGTTTCAAATACATCTACTTATCGCAAGCGCCAAGTCCAGAGCGCGTTGCGACACTTTGCTGGTTCGTGCTGTCGATTACCTTGTCAAGGACATTCGTGAAACCAACAGCGGCAGATAAACCTTCAAATGGTTGTCTTATCAGCAAGTTATTCGCACCATTACCGGTTTGTTTTGCACAGCTCGCTGGCTATTGAACAAATTATGCTAGCGCGGGCAAAGGATGTTTGTGTTTGCTAAATGATTTGTTTACGTCCAAGCGTTTATTCTTTATTCATCATCATTGGCGGCGCGTGGTTAGAGTGACGAGGAGGCAAATATATTACACAACGATGACGGTTCATAGAACTTTGCAATGCGGATTTTTTTGTCTCGAGCTGGAGCTGTGACGATTACTGACCATCGTTGGCAGCGTGCCTCGCAATATTTGACTCTCGAGGCGCGTTATGACAACTTTGTTTTCAAATCCTAATATCTTAAATTTAGATCGCACAAATGACATCACAGCAGCATCGTTCAACACGCGAGTTCGTGCTTTACACAACATTCCGCTATTTGCCCAAAAAAAAGAAAACTCGCGCACACCAGCGAACTTTCATTTCCTCTCAAATCAGCTGTGTTGCTATTTTGCTTGCCCTAAAATACATTCGAGATCCGTCTGTGTTTGTTCGTTTAGTTAGAGGCTGGGATGCTCGAGTCACTAATGTGTAGTTAAGTCGACCGCGTTTGCCCCTTGACGACAGTATCGGAAAGCAGAGCGAATGCGGGTAAACAAACTGATTGAGTGCCACACGTTAGAGAAATTGTGATGAAATTTTGACCTAAAAATAAGTTTTATGTGCGCCTACGAGTCAATGTAGAGGGTCTCACAACAAACAAACAACCACTTTCGGCTACTTTGACTCACCGTCTTGGCAACTTATCAATTATTATCGGACAACACAAACAGACGAGCTATAAGAGTCAATTAATCGCTCACATGGCGTGTTTTGGAGTTTTCCTTTCGATAAGAGAAGTAAAATTAGAGCAAGATTAAAGGTTCAATGAAGACAGAAAACTTTATTGGAACGTTGAAGGAACAAGGTTTAGGCATTTGCATATCTTCTTTCCTTCGCTTTCATCTCGAGTCCGCGCTGGCGATCCGCTTCCAGCCGTTGCATTCGCGCTTCACGCTCGACCTGGCGCTTCTTTGCCATCTTCTCGTGGACTCGTTTCATCTCGAGAATGTCCTTCATCTCAGTTTTCTCGTCGTCCTACAAAAACACAAAGACTATTTCGAGAAAAACAAAAGCGTCCGAGACACTCACCGTTTGATTCAACCGTAGAATTAGCGCCGCTCGCCCGTCTGCCATTGTTTGGCTGTAATCTTTGAACTTCTTCAAACGATCATGCGGTGCAATGCCTCGCTCAACGACCAGAACGATCCTGGCCCACTGTCTCTGCCACTCGTTCTTCGTCTCAGCAATTTTCGTGTAAGTGTTTCCCATCATGGCAATAAGCAAATTGATGAGAAGAACGGCAACGACGCCCATGTAAAGAACGAAGAGAATCTAAAAGAAAATGTCAGGAAACTTTTCTCATAAAGGAACTTTCCTCAAACCTTCGCATGCGTTTCGTGCGCAGTGAAATCCATTCCGCCATAGTAATCGCCAAAGTTTCCCAACGACATCAGAAACATCGATATGAAGCTCTCCATTGGCGACGAGATTGGATTCAATTCGGGCTCGGGGTTTTCTTCCTCCGAGTTGTCAAACGTTAGAAAGATTATGTAGTAAGCCTGCGAGAAGCCCATGACGAACACCATGTAAATGCAGACGAAACGGAGAAGATCTCCCACCACCATTCTGTATATCATCACAACGAAAGGTCCAACGGTCTTGAAACCTCTGAAAAAGATTCAGTTTGATCGCCATTTGATGTAACTGAAGAAGGTTCAATCAAACCTGCAAAAGAAGAGGAAGTACGGCGAAGTCGTCAGCATAATCGCGACCGCAACATGATCCTCGAGCTCGCCGAGGCAGAAGAACTTCAGAAAAGGCACCGTAAGCATCAACCAACAGGAAAACAAAAACATGACACGCGACGGTGCAGTGCTCTGTAATGAAAGAAAGAAGTGTCAAATCATTTGACTCAAATGAGGTTGACGCTCGAAGCGACTGGAACTCACAAGATTCTCGAAGAACATTTTCGCGCCAAGAAAGCGAGCTTCCCTCAGTGCTGTCAAGATATAGTAAAGTGCTCCGATCGTCAGCAAACCTTCAGCACTGAGTTTTATCTGAAAGAAAAGGTTTTGAGTGGTAGAACAACTTCAAAGAAAGGAACAAACTCACCCGATTCTCCAAAGTGCTGATGTCCAAAAGTGGACATTCCGAGAACGCCGTCCACTCATCTGAGTCATCCATTGGCATCGTTGAATTATCGAACATGTCCGTCGCGTTGAGTAAGCTTCCCTCAGTCTGCACGATCGCTTCTTGAACGAACGCTGAGTAATTGCATAGGATCTCGGATAAACTGTTTGTGTACAAGGACTTAACAGGTGCATTCGTTGTTTCATTCATGGCGTCTTCTCTCGTACTATTTCCACTGCCCTTCTCATCGTCATCCTCGTCGCCACCGCTGCTCCCAATTGCTTTCGGTCGCAATCCAAAGGCGAAAAGTGAGATAAAGAAGTAAACGGCGAAAATGTAAAATTGGCGGTAGAACTTCGCCTTGACGAACACCTCCCACTTTGTCTTAAGGAGATCGATGAGAACGCCTTCGAGGAGATCCAAATGCTCGTCTTTATCCTGAAAGAATTTCCGTGTGTCAACTGATCGCGGATTAGACTTCCATCTTACCCCAAACACAACAAGATTCAACGCTGAGTCTTTGCTGATGTTTCCAGTTCTTATGTCGATGGTATCGAGTTGCTCCAACGGATAAGCCGCGCACGTAATTGAACCCAGTTGCCAGTAAATCTCACGCTCGATGTTAATGATGTGGAAGAACATTTCGACTCGCGCCAATTTCGATGCTAAAGTTAGCGGCGTGAGATTCAAGAGATTTTTAATCGAGATGTTTGATCCGGTTTCGTAGGCCATGTCGAACGTTGAAAGCTTCTCGTGGATGACAAGCATGTGCAATACTGTGTTCCCGTTGATGTCTTGGTAGTCGGGATCGGCGTGTTTCGCGAGCACTAACCGATAGCACTCTTCCTGGCACAGACAAGCAGCAAAGCTCAATGGATATTCCCCCCAGTAAACGTAGCCCTCGTAGTTTGTTATCGGATTCACACAGACTGGCTCCTGCTCGATGATATCGTATCGCGTTCCTTTTTGATCCTCGGGAGACATAAAAGTCCCGCAGCATCTCTCATGGATGTTCGACCCAGCGTCAAGAAGAAACTTTACCATCGCTGGGTCTTCATTCACAATGGCAATGTGCAACACGTTCTCGCCATAGTACTCGTCGCACATGTAAATATCGTTGATGAGTTTCGGATAAAATCTTAACAAACGTTTTGCCAAGTCTGCGTGGAGCGACGTTGCGTTCAGCAAACACAAATGGAGAATTGTTTCGCCAACAGCTCCCCGCTCCTGTGTAGGAGAAAATCAATGAGCATTTTAAAATAATAAATTCTCATTTTTCATTGAGAACAGAAACAGATTTTTGTTGTTGCAAAGGAAAATCGATTTCGATGGAAAAATAATGACAAGGTTACCTTTATATCCCACACAACTTCCCTGTATGCTGAGGGATTAATCAAATAATCCGCTTCGCTGACCTGCAAAGATATTCATGAAGACGAAAGCGATTTGGCTCTTATGTGAACTCACGTCCGGACAGTCAGCATCAATGTCAAAATCTTCTTCCGGGTTCTCCAAAATTCGAATGTCTGGCAACTGTCTGTGACGAGGTCGATCGCAGTTTCTCAACTTGACAAGATTCGCGATAGGAAAGTATCGACCTCGGCCCTTATTGTAGAGAAAAGGCTCCACCTGGATCACGAAAAGCGAAATGTGTGTCAATTCTTTGTTCGCCTTGAGTAGAAAATTCCTTGACTTGCCTTCGTTTTAATTGCGTGATCAATTTCTGCAAACTGTTTGTTGTTGATAGCTCTCTTCATCATGTCCACGAGAAGACCTCCGCCCTTAAGATTGACGAGCTTGTAGAGCTTCTGGGTGGACACTCCCGCCTGCTTCTTGACACCCGAAGTTACGTTGCTCTCAGCTTGTCCCATGATTTAAATTGTTTCTGCTTTCAAAGGCAAAGTTTTGCTCTAACTCGCGCTGCTGATAACATCTTGTCGCGTCTAACAGCTGGATTTAAGAACTTCCATAACTTCAGCTATCGAATTTAGCACTGCAAACAGCAGCTCAACGTTTTTCCAACTTCTCTCGATGGCCGCGATTTAAACAGTGTTTCCACTTTTATTTTCCCTTATCGATCAAACATTAAACTTCAGGTTAAAGCGAGAAGCGAAAAAGAAGGGCAACGGCTGAACGGGAAAATTGGTGGAAAAACCAAATGCGGGGAAATGCTTTCATGAATGAAAGGAAAAGTGCTCGCTACCTCAAACACGTTTCGTCTGGGTCAGTCGGTGCGATGATCCCACGAGCGTGCAGCACTCGTGATAAAAGTGATAACAGAAAAAAGTTATTTTCGTACCGCGAAACAATTTGGAATTTTATTTACATACAAATTCGCCGACGGCACAAATGATAAAGCAGCTGTCGATGAAGCAATTCTGGTTTTAATGAAGTGTCTCGTTTGTTTTTCCCTCTCACTAGACAAAAATTAACATCACCAAAGTGGAATCCATTCAAAGGAATTCGCCTGAGATGGAAGGAGAAGATCCGGCTCAACAATGTAATCTGGCGATGCTGGCACATGCAGTGTGAGTATCAGCGATTTCATTGGGTTGGAAGACTTTACTTAGACGAATCTAAGGTCCATTCTAAAGTCAACGCGCTCAGCTCGACCTTAAGTCCAAATCAAAGCCCGTAAGTGTCTGACTTGACATGACGCAATCGACAAATGATCACAGCCATCGCTGATAAGAAACATTTTAATAATGAACATCGAGTGCCTCGCTCAGCGCTCGATTAGTTTGAATTTCTAGTCTCACGTCAAGTTGATTTATCGTCAAAACCCAGCAATCGCGCTTAATGAAAGTTAAATTGTTTTGACGGGGCCAATCGCCTCCCGGACTCATCACCAGCGAGATATGATGTGTCTTGATAAAGCGAGCCGTGTGTAGTGGAGACAGATGATGCGATAAAGCCTGAACCATCCCACAAAGCTGCATTGTCGTTGAGTAAATTGACGTCAATATTTTGTTGTTAAAGCAGCTGAATGTGTTTCGATCTGGAAGCCGCTGGTTGATCCAGGCGATGGTTTCATTGTTGCCATGGGAAGAGCTAAACATTGCGCACGTGCGTGATCAGTTACAAGAGAAACGTTTGCTTATCGGTCGTTCGAACTAAAAAGTTCGACTTCAACCTGTTGAGTCCGAGAAGATTCTCGCCTCCCTGGCATCACATAAACCGCTCCCCGAAAAAAAAGGCATACAAGTATTTCAAGTATTCCTTATCGTATCGTCTGGAGATTAATGCGCTTGTGTGTGCGTTGAAACGATTGCGGGTCGCGTCGGCAGCAAAAACAACACAATCGAGCATCGAATAAAAGTCTGGTGAAGTCGAGGCACGTCTAGCAATCACTCGTAGATAATGAAAGTGAAGCGGCTTCGTTCAGAAGAATTTCTTTCCGTTTTTCGCTGTGAATTTTTGCTTCTTTGAAGTTAAACTTTGTAAACAAATCGAAACCGAGTCAGAAATTGCGCTAAAATTAACAATTCGTTCCGCCGTCGCGATCGTCGCATTTTAAAATAAGTCCCAATCCGCGAGGGGAATTTATTTTCGACTCGCGGCTCAAACTTGACTCCCCGATAAAATAAATAGTTCAGTTCAAGATTATCGACCGCTGGTGGCAGATTATTGAGTGTCGGTCCCGAGGAGAGCAGAGAAGCGGGAGAGCAACCAAACTGTTAATTTGTGTACTTTGTGCGACTCCGATAATTAAGGTTTATAGTGCGAATGAAAGAAGAGATAAAGAATTCACTCGGAAAACAGTTGAAACATCCAAACAATTAAAGGAATATATTTATAAAATTTTGTGCGTCGAAAAGTTTTCATCAAAACTCACTCGTTCGGTTGATCAACTCAGGAACGAATGGGAGCCATGACTGAAGAAATGATATCGAACTGCGTTTTGAGACGAACGAGATACAAGAAGACTCAGAAGAGACGCTTTCGGGTAGCTGTCGTTCGCGCTGATTCACGGAATGTCAATGACATGATTGTTCTAATCATTCTCATCTTTTCTCTCTCGTCCCACCACAGTTATCATGAAAAAGCGCCCACTTGTGTGTCAATTCGCATCACCTTTAGACGTAGATATTCATAACACACCTCAGGTAAGCTGTCTACACCCTTAAGGTCTTCCTTACAGAAAGCTTTCTCCGCAGGCAATAATCTTAGAAGGCAAGTACTGGAAGCGCAAATGGAAGGTCATTACAGCGGAGTACAAGAAATGGCGCCGCTTCAATGTTAACAAAGCTGGACTAGCTTCAAATATAGACACGGTGAGTACGAGACACACGACCAGACGGCGGGTTATCTTATCAGGGAGTCTTGCGGGTCACGAGTATTACACGAGTCTAAGGAAGTTCGTCACCGTTACGCTCTAATAAGAACAAGCCTTCTTTTTGTCGAATCATCTGATAAAAGTTTATTTCGAGAACTTAATCTAAGTAAATTCTGGTTGTCGGCTAAGATCAAGACAAGGCTTAAAAAGTTTCCATTCCATGTGAACTCGAAAACGTGCGATTTTACGATAAGATAAAAGGAAAGGCTTCAAGTCGCGATGCTTTATTGCTACAGATTTATTCTTGTGTTGACTGCAGCAGGCGAGGGCTTGGTGTACATGCAACTGATTCTCGCTTGTAGCAAAAACGAACTTTGTTGCATGCATTATCTTATCTCAAGTAATTGACGATGTTTACTGACGAGTTTATTGATGTATAAAAATCATTTTGCGCTTTCGAGTGTCGGGGCAGCGTGAGCCTCGAGCCAACTTCCATTATTGTGCTCGAAATCTTGATGTTGTAAATGTCGTTATTTATGGCGCGGCTCGTTGAGATTACAGGTCGCAAGTTACTTTGGAACTTTGTGGGAAATTTAGTTGATAAAAAGCTCAAGTGATAAGCTCGGCCAATCAAACTTCGCGCTTGATCTGGTAGAATTGTTGGAATTGGATTAAAACGACAAGAAACGTGACGATAGCAGTGGAAAGCTGGAATGAGTCTTTCAATTAATCAAGCATCATGATCGATTCGCTCACATTGTAGCACATCGCACTGTTGATAATGAAAAAGTCATTAGCGGTGAAGTTGGCTTGCACACGCAGCGTTTGCAGGAAAAAGCGATAAACTTGCTGGAAGCAAATGGGAAATTTGATTCAGCGCGTTGAGCGCAATTCGAATCGACTAACCTCTTGTTGAGCGCATGCTTTGCATGAGTCCAACTGGAGACTTTTCAAGTGGGAACCGATGCTATTGACCTGCAACCAAAGCAAAGTTGAAATAGGAACGCTGTTTATAAATAAACTAGATTTAGTTACTAAACCTTTTCCTGTACACTTGAGCATGCGAATCCGAGCTTTGAGAACGTGACGAAGAGCGGCAGCAAGCAGAGAATGTTTATGACAAAGTCAATTCTCTGATAACTGTTGCTGCCGTTACTGAAGGCTGCGAACACAAAATATAATTCAAACGAAATTATTCCGAGATTGAAGACAAAAATCGCAAGCACCATGATACCAAATCCTTCATTGAACATTGCAATCGCTTGAATCAAACGATCGTGGAGCTTAAAAACTTGCTTGATATCCTCGTCGTGGTAGTGAAATGGACACGGAGCGACAAAGTGCTTCAGGTTCTCCGTCAACTCGTCGAAAAGATTTCCTACGATCGTCACCAAATTGACCATGAAATAAGTGAGAAGCGTTAGCGCCAGATTGAAAACGTTGTAGTTGAACGTCGACACGAAGAAAGCTAAGATGTAATTCTTCCAGCACGAATATCCATAGTAGACAACGCAAGCGCCGTCAGCAATGAAAACAATTCCAATGAATGGTCTCGATTTCTGACGCAATCCTTTGATGTAACTCGATTTACTCATTTTAAGAGCTCCGATTTCTCGCTCCAGCTCAATGATCGTCTTGAGGAATTTGATTTGTGAAGACTTTCCATTAAAGACGCTGTAGAAGATGATGATAACAGACAATTCGACGGCGTAGCCTTCGAACATAGTCACGAACTGCGTTGCTTGGTTGTTGTCACCGACATAATTAAAAATCTGATTTGATAAAGCATATCCATTGGTACAAAAGAACAGAACATGAAAGAATCCATGGAAAATTATGCAATAAACAATCCAGAACTTGCTGCTATCCCCAACTACTCCAGCGTCATTTATATCGTAAGAAAATAATCCAAAAAGCTTTAAGGTTGAAATGAGAAACTTTTGAGCTTCCAAAAAGTTCATCGTTTGAGCTTTCGGTGACCACAAACCTCCAGTTCACTCTGATATCGATGAGTAACTTGTAACACTCGAACCCTTTTGCGTTTCCAATTATGTCCGAATTCTTTTCAATTAGTTTGTAATTGATTATTTTCTTATTTTTCTTCCCCTCGTTAATCACATAGAAAAGTGAATTAGATACATTAGAATGGTCAAACAACGATAACTTGTTGATGTTGTCGGATAATATGTCCAGCGACACGCTTTTTTCGACGATATCGCAGTTCCCCTTCCCAGACTCGAGAGAAATCGGTGAGTGTCCTTGAGTGTTGTCCAATAATCAGAAGGTAACTCAATCGTTACGTCAACAGCACGCGCAGGAAGAGCTGACTTCATTCAGCCGTCCCTCGGTCCCTTACAGCCGAACTTCGAGGACTTCATGGATTTTGATTTAGGTAAAATTTCGCAGCTGTTGCAATCGTACGATTACTAATCAGTAACATTATCTCTAGATATTTTTAACTCGTTGACAAATAACCGCTTAGCGCCAGTTCCAGAGGAACAAACTGAAGAGCTTCTCAAGGCCATTGAGTATCCAATGATCGGTAAGAGTTGATCTGATTGTAAGCGAGTCGTAATTTCAATCTAACAATCCCAATTTCCAGGGTCAATGGACGCATCGAACATGCAAGAGTTCGGTTCGAACCTTGCAGCAGCTCAACAAAGCGTCATTCAGGGCGTAGTGCCAATGAGTGTCCACCAGCAAAACTCGTCAGGCCCAAACTCCCTTCTATACACAGCAACGATTTTCACACAGGACTTGTCAGCAGGCTCGCAAAACAGCCAACAGCAGCAAATGATGTCGATGCAACAAAACATCCAGCAGCCGAATAACCAATCGTCTTCGCAGGCTATGATGTCTGATCTGAATCCCTTCATTTCTGGGGGAATGTCCATGAATCAGCAGCAAAGTCAGCAATCGAACGAACAAATGATTTCTTCCTCTGTTGATTCTGATGACAAAGAAGCGTTCAAAGCAAAGTATTCACGCGGATACTCAAGGCCACAGTTACCGTAAGTTGATAAAAGCTCGAAACATGTTCAGTGCTATATTTTCGCTTCTAAATCAGAAAACGTGAACCACACAATTACGACAAATGTCAGCCCACACCACATCAAACAACAATCTACAACCAAATGATTGCCCAGCAGCAAGAGCCTTCTCAACTTTACGGAAGCAACGCCTACGGTGGAAACCTCGCTGATCTCACGAACATAAACCACATGTCGCCGATTCAAACGACCACGAATAACTTCAACGGTAATCTTCCGTCCGTGGGAACGCAAAACGTTTTGAATCTGTCGAATAATCAAATGCAATACAATAATAAAATGATTATGCAGCAGCAGCCGATGAGTCAAATGTCGATGGAACAGCAGCAGCAGCCCATGAGCACGAATCACGACTCTTACAAATCGCCACAGAGTCCCAGCTTTCGTTATCAGCATGGAGGACAACATGGAAACCAGCCATACAAGATTCCATCGCAAAATTCCGGCTACGGTGCAACAAGTAGGATCATGATGCGTCAGCAGTCGCCGCCTCACCATGGCGGCTCAACAAACCCTGGAAAGTCGATGAGCTTCCAGCAGCAAAACGCCACAGCAGCAGCCATGAAAGAAATGTATCGATCGAATAGTCTGCCGATCAATGCGAACATTCAAATGCCGACGAAGGAAACGATGAATCCTGACACTTTTGTAGTTCCTAAATATCCACAAGCAGCGAAGAAAGAGAGACGAAGCAGTGCAGTTCACATTCGACAGGGACCACTTCTGGTGCCGCCACTTCAGTCTGCAAACAGTGAGCCTGCTCTGAATGTCAACACTAGCGCACTCGCTCAACTTCTCACCAACTCCGCTTCTCTGTTGACCAACTCGAAAGCTCACAGTGTATCGTCAAGTGCCATGTCTACAGCGGTGCCACAACAGCCCGTTCGAGCCAACAGCTTTACTTCATCGTCTTTAGTACAAAACTCTATTCTCATGGCCACAAACTCTATCAGCGCACAACAAAAGCTCCAAACGCAGCAACCGGCCAGTTCTGCATCGACTCCAAGCGGATCGGGAATTTACACAACTCCAACGCTGTCACCAGATTCAGCATTTCACGAAACGCATGACTTGTCATCTCATTCTCCGGAGCGTAGCTTGAGCATGGGCAGATTTCAGCCTCGGGAGAATCAGCGACGAGCTGGTCACATTCACGCAGAGCAGAAGCGAAGATATAACATCAAGAATGGTTTCGATATGCTCCACAGTTTGATTCCACAGCTGCAACAAAATCCAAATGCAAAGGTAAGAATTTGCCGATTCTGCTTGTGCCAATTTTATTAATCTCTCGTTTTTCCAGCTGAGTAAAGCTTCAATGCTTCAGAAAGGCGCCGAGTACATAAAACAGTTAAGAATGGACCGAGCAGCGGTGAGCGAGCAGATGGAAGGCTTGCGCAAGGAAATTGAGCAGCTTACGAATTCATTGAAGTAACTTGAATTTTGCTTGGTCAAACGAAGGGATTTATAAAAGTTTCTTCCAACAGCCATTTGCAAAATGCCTTGCCAGCCAACGGTGCTCCTGTCTCTCGTCAGCGAACTGGTCGTGTTCGTGAACTGTACCAAGACTACACGCTACTGAGAACGATGGGCAATTGGAAGTTTTGGATCGTAAGTACTTCAACTTTTAAGATGACGCAGTTACTGAGCTCTGTGTCTCTTTCAGTTTGGCCAACTCTTCGAGCCACTTTTGAACTCTTACAATGCAACTGTCTCCACTGCTAGCATGGACGAACTTTGTCGCACCTCAATGCTTTGGATTGATAACAGTTGTTCGTTGATGGAAGTTCGACCAGGTAAATTATTATGTTCTCACACAAATCGTCAGATTCTAATTACTTTCTTCTTATCGTAGCCGTGTCCAACAAACTAAGAGAGATTTCAACAACGACTGACATCCTATCCGACAACCCGACGTCTCTGCAAGAGGAAGTCTTGAAAGCTGTTAAAAATATGAAGTCTAGAGCCCACGAAAGTCCAAGATAAAACCCGGAGGACTAATTGAATTTTCTTTTTCACCATAATCTTTTTACTTGTAAACTGTTTTATTCTCTTTTTAAGTTTGAATTTTCTCGCTTGTATTCTCAAGAAAAGTTAGCTCTACTAAGAATGTCTCTTTTAAGAATGATAGCCTTAAGCCCTCTCGTTGTAGATTGATCTTGAAAGAATTATGTGAATCGTCGATGTTCAAAGAACTTCGGCTTGTGTGCCTTTCTTTGTACCCTAGCAGTGTAAGACGAAAATTTCGGGAAGGATAATGAGCTTTTGGCAAATAAATGAGGTATCGAGCGGCAGAAAAACTCCTGTTTTATTAGCGATTTCACTTTGTTTTCAGCTCAATTAGTTCCGAGAAGGTAAAAGGCTTTAACATTTTAAGCCTGAAGTTTACACGTGCCTCGTTGCTCAGATATAGAGACCTCCTCAGCCAAATGAACTTTTATGGTCGCATCTCGTTCTGCGCTGCCATTAGCGGATACAACGACGCCTACGTGACATGAGCTACCTGTCAATAAAACTTGATGAAGCTCGAAATTGAAACGGAAGAATGCAAAAGATCAAGATCGAATTTAATCATGTTTTTGATTTCCTAAAACTGACTCGAGGTTCTCACGTTAGCAACGAACGGAACTGTGACGAAAACTCAATTTGGCGAGCGAAAATTCGTCAAGGTGAGAGATCAGTGATAAGGCTATTGCATCTGGTTGTTAACAAATGTTCATTGATGTGTCAAAGCTTTCGGACAGGGCTAGAAGCATTTGATCGCACATCGCAGAAGTCTTTGGTGCTGTCGCCCCTGAAAACTGAAATTCGATAATGTTCTACAAGAAATTCAACTCCTATCGCTATCTTCAATGTCCTGCTCAATGATTCTTGTTGCATTTTATTGCTTATCAGAGAGTGTGCTAGAGGTTGGCGGGTATAAAAGCCACTGCTGAATCCATTTAATCGACAGTGGAATATTCGAAGGAGAACTATGAAGAGTGAGTTGGACTTGACAACCGATTGAACTTGAACAAATTTTCATTGGTAATCATTTCAGCTTTCGTAGTAGTCCTTAGCTGCTTTGCAGCGGTTGCACTTGCAAACCCAACCACCTCGGACATTGCCGTTGAGTTCCTCGCGAATGGACGTGCACGATGCAGAATGGGGTGTAACGCGATCAATCCGGCATCCTGCCCGCCAACCAACTGTCCTCCCGCTGACAGAAATCCATCATGCGGTGCACCAGACTGTAACAATCCAGGAAACAGAGCTGTGCTTCACCCAACGCTCAATCCCAATGATTTCTATCAATGCGTGCAGGACAGAGACTTGAATCATGTTGCAAAGGTTAGACCTTGCGCTTGCGGTACGTTCTTCCAAACCTCCGCTAACCGCTGCGTCCATCCAAGAGATTGGACGCCAGACTGTCCACAACAGCAAGCACCAATTCTCCGGTAAAGAACTAATGAATAATTTTTTACTGACGCTCTAGTAATTTTGAAATTATCTTTTAAAGCGAATGCGTTGAGGAATGTTTCACTTGCGATGATGAAAATGGAAACCCGACTGATCCCACCACCTCTACTCCAGGAGAAACTGTTGGAACACCATCGCAACCATACCCAACTGATCCAATTGAAACCACAACACCTGACGGCAACGGATGCGACTGTCCATGCGTTCCATGTAAGTAAAGCCCGAACTTCAATTTTTAATTGAAAATACGATGAAATCCAATTAATTTTCAGGTATCTGGTGGCCTTGTCTACCCTGTTTGAGAGACTGCTTGTGCAACCAACAACAGCGACAACCTCAGTTGCCTCAAAACCCATGGCAGCCACCACAGGATCAATGGAATCGCCCACAAGTGCCTCAAGAGCCTCAACATCCATGGCAGAGACCTCAGCAGCCTGAACAAGACCAATGGAATCGCCCAGAGGAACCTCAACGCCCATGGCAGAGACCTCAGCAGCCTGAACAAGACCAATGGAACCGCCCAGAGGAACCTCAACATCCATGGCAGAGACCTCAACAGCCTGAACAAGACCCATGGAATCGCCCTCCACAAAGACCGTGGGCTCCACAAGAGCCATGGGGCGAAAGTCAGTGGTAAAAATTTCACACGTGATGACTAAACAATGAAGAACACAATGGACCCGCAAATCTTTATTATGTATTGATATTACTAATGATGTTACAAATACCACAAATAAATATTCGTCAAGTCAAAAATATCGCCACACAGCAGCTTCTGGTTTTCCTTTATTCCTAAGTAAATACAAATATCAAAACCGTTTTCGAGAAATCTTGGTGTCGCTTGTCACAGCAGAAGTCTCCATTGAACATGAAAAAGATTGACCTCCAAGATTGTTTTCTACTCGCCAAACTCATCAACAGAATGCGCTGTTCAGCATACGCCCACCCAACAGCAATTTGGGAATCCCCAGGTGAGCCAAAGGATCACAGATTTCAATAGCACATCTCTAAAAAGCTTGAGTTAGAAATATCAAGAGAGCGAGAGAATAATTCTTAATGATCTGTTCAAATATATTTGAAAAAAGATTCCAGTCTTCTGACAAACGTGATCGAGTGCAGACGTTTTAAAGATAATTAAAGTAACATAACAAAATATTTGAAGCTTAATTTAGTAATTGACAAAAGCAGCAAGAATAATGTCAGAGAATAAGAAAGTTAATTTGATCTCCGAGGAACATATTGCCGTGGAAACAACGATGAAGTGCGCTTTGATGTCCAACACGATAAGAGATATGCTGGAAGCTGTGGGCCCTGATTCCCAGTGCGATGAAATTCCGGTTGCAGCAGTTGGCAAAAAGACATTGACAAAGGTCGTGGAGTGGTTGGAAAAGTGGCAAGACGAAGAACAGCCGACCAGCGAGGAAATCAAGAATCAGACCGCCGAGAAGATTGGCGCATGGAACGAAGAATTCTTCTCCCGAATGGACTTGCCCGAACTTTATAGCTTGGTGAGAAGAGGCTTTGCAAACTGTTAGAGCTAATTTGAAACTGATAGAATATTTCTTTCCAGATTACAGCTGCCAACTACTTGAACATTCCCGGGCTCTTGTGGCTGTCAACGCGTGAGGTCGCTTACAAGATCAAAGGAAAAACTCCTGAAGAGATTCGCGCATACTTCAACATTCCAGACGAGTGGACCGAAGAAGAACTTGAATTGGTTAAAAAGGAGAACGAATGGTGCGAAGAAAAGTAAAATTTTCCAGCAATTTCTGTAATGGTCAACTGGATTCCAATAAATCTCACAACTTAAACTAGAGCAATATTTTTAATGAGAAGGAGAAGTCATTAGGGGCGAATTGCTGTCAGGTAGACGTGAGGTGACGTCGGGATTTTCCTGATGCCTGTCGATGAGTTTGGCGAGAAAAAGATTTTTATTCGATTGGACTACTCAGAAATCCAGCATTCAAAGCACGCCATTGAAACTTCAGCCTTAGCAGTTTGGCAATCGACTTGGGAAGCTTAACGTATTCATTTTCGGTTTATTTCTCACACGTGATAAGCATAGTATGTACACAAAGAAACGTAGCACGAAATTTCATGTTCCATAAATTGTTGTCCGTGAAGATTCTTTGGTTTTAGATAAGTTCGATGATCGGCGCGTAGTAATCACATGTTTGGCATATAGCATTTAAGGCGAGCACATTGAAGCCGACTTTAGGCTCAGTGAAGAAGAGAAGTCTATCGCAGCAATTTCGCACTTCGTGCAGCTTCAAGCTCTGTTGAATCTTCTCGAAGAACTCGGGCAGTGTCTTTGGGTAATAGAGTCTAAAAGTAAATCGAATCTTGTACTGAGATCATAGAAGAAACGTTCACCGTCTTACCTGAGACCACACTGGCAAGATATGATGTTCTGGTCGAGCGACAGCAAGCTTCGTTCACATAAAGGACAAAACACTTGACTGTCTGTTTCCATCAACAGCTCCCAGCTTCGCTCATATTCCTCGCTCTCCCACTGTTCCCAATTATCACAGATTTCTTTCATTATGATTTCCTGTAGCTCAATGTCATTCTCAAGACTGTCGTTCCTTAATTCCTCGCGAATAATCGAGTTGATCAGTTGCTGGAAGTTTTGGAGGGAAAATTAATGTTTCGTGAGAAACGACGAAGTTTGCTATGACTTACCTTCTTCTCAACCGAGATGTTGCGAGAAGAAGCAAACGAATTAGCTCTTGAATCTCTCATTCTGCTACGACATTGCTGTAACAGGACTCGAGTTAAATTAAAATGCAAACTTATCAAAACAAACACAAATTTACCTCACGGAGAATTTCTCTGAGCTTTGGACTTCCATTCTTCAAAAGAAGGGCGCAGTTCCTAGCTTTAAGCTTCTGTTCGACGGATGTACGATGCGTCGGAGAGTTAATTACTGCAGACATTCTTATATTTTGTAACTTTTAGCTTAACTTTCTTGTAGATATTCGTGTTCAAATTCAAGTCCGCCTGACGTAACGGAATTTTGTTTGAAAATTGAACTTCATTCAAATCTGAGTTTTCTGTTATAATTTTCTTGTCATTAACTATGAGAAAGCTTCCTAGACTGAGACTTAAGGACGTCAAAGTTTGAAATCCGCCAAATTCAAAACAACATTACTCTTTTGTTTTACGATATAAACTATTCAATTTTTCTGTATGTTGTAGCAAATTTAATCAAAAAGATTCGCTCATACCAAATTTTTTAATAAAAGTCTAAGTTTAGCCAGGAAAAAAAAATTAACACAACCTCCACCATGTTGTTTTGAATTCGGCGGATTACAAACTTTACTTAGTAAGATCACAAATATTTTAAGTGAGTAGTATATGAAGTGGAACATTAGCTCAAGTGTTTTCTCTGATGTAGTCAGGCAGATATGTAAACATGAGCTTTCAACATGAGCTTTCAACATTAGCTTTAATGTTGGGTCAACAGTAAATCTTTGTCACCAAAGGATTGCATTACCTAAGGTACATTCACGAATCGAGTGATAACAGAATTCCAATACTTATTCATGTTCACAAACGTTCTTGTTTGCTCTCCATCTACATAAAACCGCGACTTTACGATTTATTTACACGCTGATTTTCGTATGTTACTTTCCCAGCTGTTGATGCCGTCAAGAAAAAAAGAAGTGCGAACATACAAAGAGGCGCTGTTCAATATATGCACGCGAACTAATATTTTTTTTAAATAAACATTTCAAACTTTAGCGTTTTCTCTCGGCGAGCTCGCCAGTCTAGATCGAATCTTCACCGCGATCGTCCGAAATCTGGAAAGGGAAAACTTGATCCGTGGGAAAGCGAAATCAAATTTTCTGTGCTATATCCCAAGTTAATTACCTGTAATCAGATTTGAGATGGCTCAGGTCATGGAAGTGTGTAAATCATCGGCTAGTGACTTATGTCTCGTTAATTTCCTGATTGCGTTGGCATCGTCCTCGAGTGTATTCATTAATATCGTGTGTGCCTGCGTTCTTATGACAACAACACCGCTCTGTTCCATCAAGTAATGATAAAGCGTATAGGATTAGATATAAAAGGCTGAAAGTGCCTTGCTGCTATCACGTTACATCCGGGCTCAATGTCGAGAGTGTTTCTCTTTCGAGAAGAAAAATTAATTAAAACGTCGTTTGATTCTCTGATGGATCTGTGCGAAGAAGACTTGAACAAACAAACAGGGGAAAATGACTTCCTTGGCCAACAATGAGGCGAAGGAGAGCGAAATAATCGGTTGGCTTTGTGTTGCGGCCTCGTCTATTGACAGTTTATGTTTCCATCACGTCACGGACACAAAATTAAAGCGGGAGATTTGCCTTCAATAGGTCACAGCTTCATATCGATTTCTCCACGAATTAAATTCCAATTATCTAGATTTTTATTTTGCGATTTCCTCGCTCGTTGATTAATTCCTTCATTTTTTCTTTCTCACCGGAGAAAAAACATTTCTGTGCGAATCGGTAGAGGAAAACTCGCCGGCGAGAACTTTTCTGTTTACATATTTCATCAGCGCATTGTTTACTCGAAAATATTTTCTCTCCACGAGGGAAGCGAGTAAATGAAACGTGAAAATCGCATCTCGTGCAGTTGCCAGTGGCGCTTGATAATGAGAGCAATCAAGCTAGGCTCCGAAGTCAAACAAAAACACTTCAACTTCCGCTAGACAAACTTTACTTCAAGCACCCATTCAGTACCAACGTTGGAAGCGCATCGCATTGAATAGGTCACGACGAAGCGTACAACCAGCATGGGGCAAAATTTTACTTTCTCGCTCTGTAAATATTTGAACTCATTGAAAAGTTTTCCTTCTGACAATTCGTTGTATTCTGGAAAATTATTTTTGCAATGGACATTGATTGTCATCAGCAGTCGATGACACACAAACAAAAATACTCGAGATCTGTTGACATTGCGTCGCTCTTCCTCTCCCCCCAAACAGGACATTATTGCGTTTGCATAATTTACGAGCAGTCATTTTGATTTTGATCTGCCTGACAAGCGGCTGCGAAATTGGCCGTGCTTATTTATGGATGACACGTCCATCGAACAGCGAGTGGTCTTCATACACTGTCGAGAGTGTTTTGTTCTTTTTCGCGTCAGTGACGTCAACAGCAATCCTAATGCGAGTTGTCGAGGTTCGGAAGAGCAAGCCAGGTGAGAACATTCAATTAGTTTGCGGTCTTCGAACAGTCGTTGCCATAAAACATTATTATTTTTCAACTACTTCAATTAATTGGGAACTCATAAATCTAATTACAATGAATTGTCCCAGATGAAGCCGCGTAATGTAATTATTCAAATGAAGCCCAGAAAATCTGTAAAATCGCGGCACGCTGCATTAACCTAAATTGTTGCAAGGCCCGAGGGATGAAAGCTGCAACCCACAATGCACTATAAAATATTAATTAACTTTCTCTAATTTTCTTTTTTCCGTGAAGTTTTCTCGCTTTTTGTACGATAAAGTTTTTTTAAGCGAAGAGAGGATGGGGGATCGTGTGTAAATGTTTGCATTGTCGTTTCGATGTCGAGCATAAAGGGGCTGAGAGGGTAATGAATGCTAACATTTATCATACATCCTGCCTCATTCACTCCTGTTCGTCGTCCTGTTTGTCGGTGCAGCGAGCAAGCAAACAAACAAAACCTAAATCACATGCAAATATATTGTGCGATAGCTTTAATTTATTGTTATTACAATTACGGGAGAATATTTTGCTACGTTATCCTTTGAGCACGCTCCAAACTCGAATTTACATTAAAACAGTTCGGCTGTAGCGTGTGAACCATCGTGAAGCGAAAGGGAATTTAAGAAAAGTTTTGAGTTTCGTAGGGTGGGAATCTTCTTTTTCTTTTTCAGCCTCCCTGGGGAAATAAAAAAACATTTTAATTGCAGCCGTTCAACGACTCTGCTGAATAACATTTTCTTAATTGCTCAACACTTTCAGCAGCCGGAGTTCCTTCTTAATTGCTTCAAATGTGCGCGATGAAAATCGAGTTTCGACCACAAATTTATTTATCTAGCTACCATGAAATGACTTAAAGTTATCTAATTTTCCTATTTCCTTTAATGCCTAGCGATTCGATGGCTGTACGCGGTTCTGGTTCCAGGTAATATTTAAACATAGACTTAATAGGATGAAAGTGTTCCCGACGACGTGATTTATGTTGACAATGTTGTCGTAAAGTAAATTAACTCTGCCGTCTCTTGCTTTTTACTCGCGTAATTTGAAATTTTAGAATTCATCCTGGCGGTCCTGAGCGTTTGGAAGTGGATACTCTCGCAGAGCTCTATGGAAGCAGCGAGCTTGGGCTTTGTCGTTCAAAGCTCGAGTCTCTTATTCCTGATAGGAATTTGCGTCGTTGATGCGACGACTGTTTACTTTGAGGTACAATGAGCTAACATGAACCGAGAGGCTCTGAGTGGGATGGTTCATTTATCAAGCTGCATGACTCTCAATGTGCCCGTGTCTCGTATCCTTTTAAGAATTCATCTAAAATCACATCGAAGTCGTGCGATCCAACACTCGTGTCTGAAGAAAACATTCCATACAAGAATCCCTACTCGAGTTTCATGTCGAAAACGACCTTTTGGTGGATAACATCGCTGTTATGGAAGGGATTCTTCAAGCCACTGGAGCTAAGTGATCTTGGAAATTTATCGGAGACAGACAGCAGTCGTCATCACTACGACCAATTCCAATTCATCTATCAAAGCTTTAAGGTACAAATTTTATTTTTTTTTCTTGGTGTGCGACGTCTACGCCCTGACCGATGCTTGAACTATAAAGAAGAGTTAAGAGCTTAAAAAGAAGATTAAAACTTTGACTCGACTGTTAATGTTCAGCGTAGGCTGGTGATAATGTCGTTCATGAATCATCAGACGCGGCGGGAGACGAAATGGAATCATAAATTGTTGACTTAATTTTAAAAAATTGCATCGTCTGCGTCTTCAAATTGCTGTTGATGTCTCCGCGACCTTGTTTACTCGCATCAGTCAGTGACGTTGACTTTGAATCTTTTTGTCCTGGCTGAGAATCCTCGCGTCGAGGCTGTTTTGCCTCCACGGCGGAATGTTTGTCCGACATGGAAGAAAAATTGTTTCCTTCAACTATTTTCCCCGCTCGGATGAGATGAACAAAGAAAAATATTCGGAAAATCTTTTTGTGATTCTGGAGAGAAGTTGTCGCGCCTGTTGTTGCTGGCGCTGTTAATTCGCTCGAGGAACACGAAGAAGAACATATCGGATGTGTATTTAAATTCTTTGTATGCTTTTAAACTTGTTTTGTTTATTCAGCGCTCGTTTTCCAAGGATTTTCATGTGAAATGGGGAAAGCGGAAGCCGCAATGGAAAACTCATGCAACTGTTATTCTTATTTCATTGTTTTCACTCTTCTTTTGCTCTCGTGCGGGATGACGAGAATTCCATGAAGCTCCGTGCTTGGTGATAACGACACGATCGCTTGCACTGCTTGAGTGTCATAAACTTGTTACTGCACTTTGAGCAGCTCTAAGACCTTAATTAATTAATTAAACTCTGGTTTACATATCACTTCGAGTTGGGCGGTCGCTTGATGGAAACTCAGAACAATGAAACAATTTTCTGTTGAACTTCTTGCTCAGTTTGTTGCTGCATTGTCTACTTCATCGTTTGCTTTTCTCTTCTATCTCCTCAGAACAAACAAGTGTCGCTGTGGACATGTTACGTGAAGAGCTGTTGGAAAATGTTTGTTATCAGCGGTACTTTGAAACTGCTCGGAGATTTGTGTGGACTTGTTGGCCCGCTATCGATTTCCTTCATCGTTGAGTTCATCAGCTCTCAGCTACTGAAAGGGAAATCCACGCCAACCGTATCAATTTCCTTAATCGGAGAACCAGTCACCTCTCAAAACTCGACAATGGAATTGATAAACTATCCGGATTGGTCAGAGTTCATTGCTAACGGATGGATTATGTCAGGAATCGTGTTAGTCTCGTTCCTGTTGCAAGGAACATTCTCGCAAGCGGCTACAAACCTAATCAACATCGAGGGAGTCAAAATTAAAAATGCATTACAAGGATTAATTTATCGTAAAACACTTTCATTAAGCGCCAGTTGCTTCCACTCGACTTCCAGTAGAGCAAAGAGTGATGGGGAAGCCACAGCTGGAACTGAGAATCATCAAGAGAGCGACGAGGAGGATTACGATTTGAACAACCCCGGGACGATAACGAACTTGATGTCCGACGACTCCCTCAACATAATGACATTCTTCTGGATCTGTCATTACGTTTGGTCGATCCCATTAAAGGTACCGCATAGAGACGAGGGCTGGGGATTTTATGGCAATTTAATTGCGTCAAGATAAAAGTCATTACCACAATTGTTCTCTCTTCAGATCGCTATTGTCGTCTACTGCCTTTACCTGAAGCTCGGCGTGAGCTCGTTAATTGGTTCTTTGGTCACCATTGCAGTGATGCTGCCACTCCAGTTCTTCGTCGGGCGGCAAATGTCCAGGAATTCTGGAGAGGGAGCCGTAAGGGACAAACGCTATGATTTTTCATTTTCTGCCCTTATCTCATGTGGTTTGTGTGGGTGTATGAATGGAAAAATTACAGATGCTGAAAAGTAATTTATGACTTTGGAATGCTTTCAAACGAAAATATCTTTTTCTCTGTTTTCGCATTCAATTTGGAAAGTTTTACAATTAATTCAGCGAATTCTTTTTATTCCAACGCTCTTGTGTTGCATAAATTTTACTTTAAAAAACTTTTACCCGCTGATGCCTGCGCTCTGGTGTAATTGCGAATAGAGGAAACATAAAATGTAATTAAATTCTCTTCTTTCTTCCATTCAAAAAAATGTAGAAAAGCTCTGACGAGCGGTTGAAGAAAATTCGTGAAATATTCCTTCGCATAAAGCTCATTAAGTTGAATGCTTGGGAGAGCGTTTTCATTGAGAAAATTGCTGACTGTCGGAAGAAGGAATTACATTTCCTAAACGTTGATGCTTTTTTATGGAGCCTGATCAGTAAGTTTTATTGGACTTTGATGAGTAACTCGCAAAGAGTAAGAGCGAGATAAAAAGATTTTTATGCATGAAAAGCTCTTTGGCGCTTGGAACCTCACGGCGAATTGCCTTTGAAACATATTAAAGTTTAACAATTTCGCTCCGGCAGCGTAACGACGATACTTAATATTTCAAAGGAGTTTCTCCGCTCGGGGCAGAACCGATTGTGATAAGCAAACAGACAACCATGAATTTTAATTACTCTCGACAATGTCTAGATTAAGATTAATGGAGAGTTTTGGGGGCGGGAAACGTTCATGAATAACGTATCGAAGCAGCTGTTGTGCGTTGATAAGCGTGCGAAACTTTATTTATATCCCTCAGGAGAAGCGGATTGTCACGATTTCATGCAAATTTATTGAACCGACGTTATTTATGGTCGATCCCTCTGCTATAATCGGAACAGATTGGAAATGAGCGGATGAAAGAGAAAACAATCAGAGCTGGTAGCGAAATTGTTCAAGCACTTGTCGCGCTTGTTTATTAATAGCGGGCGTTCGAGGAAAGCACTCCCGAGGTTGCGAAGAGCAAACAAGCTGATTTGGGGATGAAGGCAGATTTCCTTGCCGAGGAAAGAAAGCTTTTTAATTGCTTTTATGTTAATTAATTTTCGTTCGTTTAATTTAGTGTCAAGCGGCCAAGCTTTTCCACTAGACGGAAATTCAAATTAGAAAGTTTATTTTGTGATTCTCGTTTCCCTTGTTTCAGCCTTCTTAACTCACATCTCGAGCATTCTAATCACAGTCGTAACATTTGCCGCCTACACTTTGATAAACGACGATGGGGTTGGATTTAACTCAGCGAATGTTTTCGCGGCGCTCGCCCTCTTCAATCAGCTCACGGTCCCACTATTTATCTTTCCCATCACAATTCCCATCATAATTAGTTGCACAATTAGCACGAAGCGAGTTGAAAGATTTTTATCGCAGCCAGAAGTGGCGAAGGAGTTTGAAGGTGTTCGCAACATGGCAAGGATCCTGTGCAGGAGCCGAAAGTCGCTCGACGATCACAATACGGACAATGAAGACGAAGCTGGCAAGAGAGAAATATCCAATAAATTATTCATGGACGAAGTTATCGACGAGGAGGAGTCGGAGGAAAAATTATTGATGGAAATTAAAATTAATGACCGTGACGGAAAGCTTTTCGGAGAGTCGTTCGATTTGATGAGTGGCGATGATGAGGGTGAGAGAAGCTTTGTCAATTGCCACGAAACCTCCGGCGAGAGTCAAGATGATGCGGTGGTTTTGAGAAATAAAAGTAACAAGATTAAATTGCGAAAGCAGAATCAATTAAGCACAAGCACCCGATTAGAAAGGAATCGATTACGATCACCAACAACTGCTGAGCCGCTGAACAACGGAGGGGAAAAAACAAAGAAAACGTCGCCTCCATTCAAAGTGCCAGATGAGATGGTCGTTTGTATCAAAGATGCTCGCTATCAATGGAATGAGAAGAACGACTCGAAAGCTCTCGAGATTGATCAACTTTCCATTCCAAAAGGTATTTTCCATTCAGGCTCGTCTGGGGA
This sequence comes from Smittia sp. YW1114-2, assembly GCA_033064975.1. Lineage (NCBI taxonomy): Eukaryota > Metazoa > Arthropoda > Insecta > Diptera > Chironomidae > Smittia > Smittia sp. YW1114-2. The sequence goes on from CP093834.1 coordinate 17,186,391, forward strand.
AATTGTTCTTTGAGGAAAATTGACAAATTAATTGAAATCATTTTCCTTCCCGCAAGGACTTTTGACGGTGATTGTCGGAAAGAGCGGAAGCGGAAAATCCTCAATTGTCGCTGCTTTGTTGAAGGAAATGCAGATTGAATCGGGCAGCATTGAGTGGAACAAGTGAGATGAATGAATTTTCTCGTTATTTGAAGTCGAGGAGATTTCGTGTGAATTGCTTTCTGTTGCTGCAGGTATTCGACACTCGCTTACTCAGGACAACAGGCGTGGCTGCTGAATGGAACCATACGAGATAACATTCTGTTTGGCGAGTCGTATCGGCCGAAGCGTTATGAGAAGGTAATTGAAACGTGCTCGTTGAAATCCGACATCGACTCGATGCCTGAAGGCGACTTGACACCAGTCGGAGAACGAGGATTGAACTTATCTGGCGGACAGAAGATGCGAGTCTCGATTGCACGAGCGGCTTATTCGTCGGCCAACGTCATCATTCTGGTTTGTTTAGCTATTTGCTGTCGACTCAGAAATGAGAACAAAATCTTTAAGGACGACGCGTTCTCATCATTGGACAACGAAGTTGTTGCGTGGATGTTCGAGAAGTGCATCAAGGATTTTCTGATTAGATCCAAGCGGACGGTCATTCTCGTCACTCAGAAGACTCAATTAGTCTATAGCGCTGATTATGTAAGTTTAGATTAAGACAAACTCTCTTCGTCAGCTAATTAAAGTTCGCAGACAGAAATTTTTCACTGTCAAGCTCTCATTGAGCTGAGCGAAATAAGGCGAGCTTATGACCATTCTCGTCGACCCCTCAAAACTTAATTAATTTGTCTTTCTCTTCTTTGCTGCTCGGACAGCTCGTGGCGATGGAGAACATGAGAGTTCGAGTTGCCGGGACCATGAGCGAAGTGAAGGAAAACGATCCGGCAATAATTCGTGAATGGGATCTTGCAATCGCTAAGGAGAACGCCAAAGAAAATCAATTAAGGTAATGAATGATTCGATGTGATTAGGCGGCCAACGGGCGGAGATTCACCGAGAAATAATTCACTAGCGAATAATTCATTGCTCCTATAATTGCAGCACGGGAGGGCGCAGTGCCAGGGAACGATGGAAGTTGTTCAAAAATGTTTCTCGGATCGGTTTGCTGCAACAGCGAGTTACACCAGAGGATGACAATTTGTCTTCGGTAAGAAGCTTTTAATTGAAACTTAATGGCAACGAGTTGTAAATTAACCGGAGCCCACGAGAATCGAGTCGTGGAGCGACGATAACTCATTACTTCCTTCGAAGAAGCGTTCAACTTTCTCCAGTTAGCATAATTCATTTGCGGTGCGAGCCAACAGATAAATCAAGCCAGCACGAGGCTCATAAATGAGCGATAAACAAAGCCGCTCGGCGTCTTAAATCACGAAATTAAGAGTTTAATCGCGATTTAATTGCCTCGCAACCATTTCAGACCAACTCGATTTACACGAGTCCGTTCAAGAGGACATCGAGCAACTTCGGGTCACGTTTATGGTCGGATTTACCGCTGCCGATTGATGAGTGCGGCGATAACGACATCGATTTCAATCAACTGCCCGAGCTAAGGAAGAAACACAACAATGACAAAGTTTCTCGCCCGAATTCTTTACAACCAAATGTGGGCCAGAGGGTCAAGCAACCGTTGTCGCGTAACATCTCATCTCCAATGCGATTTAATTATACATCGCCTACGTCAGGGGCAGATATGGACGATAAAGTTGATCGCTTATCGGACACGTCATTCGTTAGCGCTAGCAGCAAAATGAGTTTCCGTAATTTCCTTCGAAGAATGTCGTCAAAGCGAAGCAATTGCTTGGGCTCATCGACCCACGATTTACATCGAGATGTGAGGAAATCTAACAAGACAGTGTCCATCAGGTTCGATGAATGATTTGTTTCCATCACGATTAGCTGAAATGATTTTCTCTGTTTGACTTCGACAGCAACGGATTCAACGAAGCCGAGGAAATCTCGAATAAATCTCTAGATGAACGTGACGAACAAGACGAGCGCGTTGCTTCGTACGCTTCAAAATGCAGTGACGAAACAGATGACGACAGAAGCGTTAGTAAGTTGATTGGATCCCAATCTGTTTCATTACACAAATGTTTATCAAATGATTCGTGACGTTCACACACACGTCGAGCTGCTTACGATCGAATTCCTTCAGATTGCCATCGATAACTCACAAACTCTTTGTTATCTCCATGCAGACCTTGAGGACGAAGCTGCACACCATCGATTAAAGTGTGACGAGGAGAGGAAATATGGCACAATTCCAGCTCGAATCTATTTGCTGTATCTGAAAGCGTGCGGCGTTCCAACTTTAGTCGTCTTCTTTACGAGCACTTTCGTGTGGCAAGCTTTAAGAGTTTTCACAGACGTCTGGCTTCGAGACTGGACCGACAGCGATGCTGCTGGAGCTGATGTATGTATGCCATTTGAATCTGTTGTGTTTTAAGCTTTTAAGTGGAATTATGGCGGATTGCGAGGCGGATGAAGCAAGCAAAACTTTTAAGCAGTCGGAAAATTCAGAAAATGAAAAACTTTCTTGTTTTTAGTTTTAGTTCTCTGCACAAAGACTTTTTGTTAATAGTTTCAAAGTTTTTCCCTTGCACATTTTAAGCGGCGAACATTTCAATGATGATTATCTATCTCTTGTCGGCGCTTTTTCTTTTCAGGTCAGCTATTATTTTAATGTTTATTGCGCTTTATCCGGATTATGCATTGTCTTATCTGCCATCGCTACCCCGTCGGCACAGCTGGCAGGCAGCTATTCACGCCGTCGGTTGCACGATCAGCTCGTCAGATCAGTCATGCACAACTCATTGCATTTCTTCCAATCGACGCCCTTTGGTCGAATCATTAATAGGTTCAGCTTTGATATGTCAATTATCGACAAGGTTTGATTCAATTCGCCCACCACGCTGAACACAAATGAATTGCGAAGCCATAAAAAGCAGCTTCGGAGCCCATTTGGCACGGTGTTCACGCAAAAAGGCAATCATATGATAGTACACAATTTGTCGTTTCAGAAAATTGCGACAACGAGCCAGCGATTCCTGCAATTTATTCTCCTCTGCTCATGTGCGATTTTAATTAACACTCTCATAAATAAATGGTTCATTTTGTTAACGGTCCCGATTCTGGTGATTTACTATGTCGTGCAGAAATTCTACCGAGAATCAACAAGGTAGAAATATCTTGGCGAGAGTTATGGGTGTCGGGGGTCGTTGACTCCACCACCACGACTTTCAACTCTCGCCTTCAAGTTGACGATAAATTATTTAAACGACTCAATTTTAATTCTCATGCACTAAATCTTCTTCTTCCTTCTTATTTCATTCTATTACCTAGGGAGCTTCAACGAATCGAGAGCATCTCAAGCACTCCAGTCATCTCTCACTTTTCCGAAACCATTCTGGGACTTACGACGATCCGAGCGTACAATCAGGAATCGAGATTTATGGAAATGCTGTTCAAGCGCATGGAAGCAAACAATGTAGCGGTTGTCATTCTGAATGCGAGTAATCGGTGGCTTGGGATTGCCTTGGTAGGATGCCAATCGACTCGTTTGAAGAATGTGAAGCTTCTCATCTACTTTTACGACAAATGATCTTGATTAAACTTTTAGATTCGCTAAGCGACTAAATTTTCACTCTCTGTCTCTCTTTCCCAGGACTATTTGGGGGCGATAATTGTTTTCATTGCGGTTCAAACGGCTCTGATAAGCAGTTATTTGCTACCGGATGAGGCGTCTGCATCGCTCGTTGGTCTCGCCTTGCAATACACGCTACTGATACCGATTTATTTGAATTGGGTCGTAAAATGCTGGGCCGATTTGGAATTATACTTCAATGCCTGCGAACGCATAAGTTATTACATCGAGAACTGCCATCACGAGCAACAAAACCCCATGGAAACATGTAAATGTGCAATCTTCCATTTATCGTCGCACAATGGAAGGCGTTCGCTCAATACTTCATTCTGAATTTGTTTATATTTCAAAGATGAACCATTACCAGAATCCTGGCCAGCATATGGCAACATTGAGTTCCGGAGCGTTTCGCTGAAGCATCCAACACAAAATGAAAATTTCATCGTAGATTTGAATTTAACGATCCCAGCAGGTCAGCGGGTGAGTTTTGGCTCCAAGAGTTTTCTCCATGATTACAAAGCGAATATCTTGCAAGAGAGAAAGTTTGTTGGATGAACAAAAGTCAAACGGGAAATTCACAAGCACCAGTCGCTGTGTTGTTTCACCGCTTTCACTCTTCGGTTTCCATAAATGCTATTTCGACGACTCATGAGTTTATGCTGGAAAATACTCCGTTTGCATAACTTTCTCGTCGACACGACAGAGCGACGTTTGCTGGAGATGTCGAGTAATATTTCATGGTTTTTCTCGTCTGATAAAGCTGTTGGGAAAGATCAATCGGTCTGACACGAGGTGAACCTGCACCCAAAAGAGCTTTGTGTGTCTTGGAAAGAAACTTTGTTGATGACTTTGTAAAGTCTGTGGTTTCATTTTGCTGCTGACCGAACCCTACTCTTGGAACAATAATTCATTGAGAACATTCCGAACTGTCAAGCCTTTATTTTTCAACCCTTCGTCGTCATCATTGTCGAAACTTTCCCTGACTAATTTCCACAACGAGCATTACTGGCGCTTTAAATTCTATAAAACAGCCCGAAAAGCATTTTAAGGTTTGTACATTAAACTCTCGCTTGCAATGTAATCCGAGTATTTATAATCAGAGCGTTTACACGTTAATGGTTTATTGTGTAATTGTAATGTCACAACTCTCTCCCTCACTCCTTCGTTGTCTCGCCTAGATCGGAATCTGTGGTCGAAGCGGGAGTGGAAAGTCATCATTAGCTAATTCTCTGTTCGGCGCAGTCGAGATCTCGAGCGGTCAGATTCTAATAGACAAGATTGACATATCAGCAATCCGCTTGAATGAACTTCGCTCGAGACTATCAATTATTCCGCAAGAAGATGGAATTCTCTTTTGTAGCACGGTCAGAGAGAATTTGGATCCACATGGTCGCTTCTCCGATATGGAATTGTGGACTTGTCTAGAAACAGTTCATTTGAAAGATCTGGTCGTCTCGCTTGGTAAGATTCGCATTAGCTAAATTGCACAGACACAAATGTTCAATGTTTCATCAGACAGGAGCTTCGGCGAGGGGGAATCGCTGTTGAGTTTCGGTCAAAGGCAACTGTTCTGTTTGGCCAGAGCTGTTCTCAAAGGATCCATTTGCTTAGTTCTGGACGAAGCCACTTCTAATCTCGATTCCGAGACGGAGAAACAATTCTTGAAATGCTCAACTGATGCATTCAAAGGGAAGACCGTAATAACAATCGCAGTGAGAGATTTGTGCTAACTCCTTTGCCTTTAAATCCAGTTCCTCTGACTTTGTTTTTTCTCGTTTTCCCTTTATAGCATCGCCTCTACTCGCTCCTTGACTACGACCGCGTGATCATAATGGAGAACGGGAAAATAATAGAAGACGGCAATCCGAAGGAATTAAAATCAAATCCCATCAGCACATTCTCCTCGATGCTCAATGCGTCCGACTTATCTAGCAAGCAGAAATGACTTGATGACATCCCTGGCTGAACGAACATATCACATTGTTTAATTAAATTATATGTGAGCATTTATCTGGTTATTTATAGGATATTATGGAGTAATTAATTTAATAAATGTTGAATGAATAAATAAAGCTCTGACGATTGTGCGACGAAAATGATATTTTATTACATTTGTCAGCATGTTTATGAACTGATAATTTAATGATACACTCACGTCGCAATAAATATCATAAGCTTCTTTCATGTCAGATGAATTCTGTTCACTCACGCCGAGCGATCCCTTTACCCGCCTTCGTCGCAATGATTTGAGCGAATTTATTCATTGCTTTTAAAAGTTCGTCATGATTTGAGCGGAGGCAAAAAAGTCTGATCGAGGGGAAATGAGAAAATTCAGATGATAAATTGTCGCATTTCGGTATTGATATCTACAATATGTCAATTTATTTTCGAGTTTCAAGAGCCTAACAGATTCAATGTTGAGATGTCGTCACAAGCTCGTTCGAGAGAATCTGAAAATCGATTATTCCTTTGATGATCACATTGATTGCAGCAATTTATCATTTCATACCCGGCAATTTATCCGTACGTAAAGGTCACAGAATCTGTTTCAATGTGTCGCCGGAATCGTTCTGTGTGTCATTGGAAAAGCAGAGCGCAGACCAAGAGAGGAAGAAATTCTCGTTGGATTCATTAGGAATGGAGAATTAAGCATTCGTTTCATTCTTTTTATCGTCACAGACGGAAAAGAGAAATAATTTTGGCAGTGACAGAAGAAAGTTCTGCGTTATCTTAACTGCTTTTTCTTCTTATGAACTTGAAATAACAAATGAGTTTCTGCCCGGACGAGGTTTTTTGAGTTATGACCACGATAACACCAAAGCGTAGCTCCCGTTACACAATGGAAGCTGAAGCGAGCCAGTTTCAATTACATTGAGAGACTTTCAATTATTTTTCAACGTTGTAAAGCTCTCAGTTTGTAAATCAAGAAAATTTATTGGTAATTGCAATAACATTCAACTTCGATAATCCGAAGGAAAGTTTCTTTAGGAAATGCAAAAATTTATTTTAATAAAATGCAATGGAAACTTCATACAATTCTCAAAGGATTCTACTTGAAAAGTTTGGAAATGTCAGCGCTCATAACTTTGGTCGTTGAGAGATTAAAAGTTCAGTTGATTTGCTCGAAAACTTTTCCATTAATTCAATTTTGTTAATTTGATTTGCATTTCCTATGTAAATATTTGTAATATCTAAGTTGTGAGGGCGGCTAACAGAGCTGCAGACTTCGCCAACAGTTTTATGAAGGACTCCGCTAGTAATATGTGATCTGTCTCAATGGTTTCCGAGTGAATGGGGGCCAACAGAGGCGACAGTGAAGTGTTTGATAAAGGCTTCGTAGTTTCTTCTTACGACTTGTTATGTTAAAGTTAAAAAAAATCGGCAAAACTCTTTCATCAATTGCAGCGAAACTTTTAAGTTGAAAGTTTCGAAATATCAGTTTTATTGAAAGATGTTGAAAAGTTCTACAACACATAATTATAAAATTCAATTTAATTAAAAACTATCTGTACTTTGAAGTTAAACTATTCAAGTGCGTTCGATGTTAAGGGAAGTATTTTAATCAAGAAATTTTAGAGCAACTTCTGCCTGAATAAACTACGAAAAGTTGGAGTAAACTCGTAAACTCATTTAGTAAGTTGTGTAATAAAAGTGGTTGAAAAGTAAGCAATTGCAACTGAATTTCTTAATTAACAATTCATTTAAGTTTCTCTCATCGGGGTTTGACAATTTCGGGAACTGTAAAACTTTTGGCAATCAATGAAAATCTCGCGATTAAGGGCAATAAATATTCAAGCAAAGCAACGATGCCAGGCGTCTGTCAAAAAAGTTTTCATGAGATTGTCTTGAACGAAATCGTCGCAAGTTGTGAGCACACTGAAAATAATTTGTGCATCGAGTTTCAAGAGAAAAACCGGAAAAACGCGAAATAAATTGCGAGCGGGAGAGCTTTACACTCTTAGAAATTTCAGCAATTTTCCTCCTCCGAACTTTCAGTCTCTCGAGCTTTCGTATTTCGGAGCTTTTGACTCTCGCAGCTGAATCCTCTAGGAACATTATAATCTCGAAGACTTCTCAACTGTCAACCAACTTAATGTGATTAATGCTTTTTAAAATGATCCAGAACAAATTCATTCAAGTTCATCCTCGAGTCTTTGAAAATTTGCTCGAAATTGCGCAGTGCGAGTCGAAGGACGAGGAAAGCAACGAAAAATTATGAATTTATGTGGCGAATGAATTAAAGCTCAAAGTATTTTTGGGCCATGTTTTCGAGACGCTGAATATAATGAATTGTGATCGTAATTCTCAAGCCGTTTAATGAGGAAATAATAGCTTTCGCAATGGAAAGGCAATCGAAGGCTTTCCCGAGAGAATCCCGCTCGCTGGATTCACGTTTGTTAATGTAACACGTGAAATAATTCTTAAACGCTATCGAGCCTCGGCTGAAATCATGAATTTCCTTTGAAATTCAATAAAAGCAATAATTGAGTTATCAAGAAGGGAAGAAGGGAAGATGATAAAAGTGTTTGTATGCTGTGCGCTCCCCCATCAACTAAAGGTGATTCACGTTGCGTGCTCTCTCGAATTTATTTTACGGCTCATAGGTGTACCATAACATGTTTGATGTATCAACAATTTTTATTTTATAAACATGTAGATACATACGTTTGTAGGAATTTGTCGGGGAGGAAACCCTCGTGTTGATTTTATGTTTATCGAGAAAGGTAGAGAGGAAGCAACAATCGATACCCGCGCACCTTCACCTTGCAAATCAAATATTCATCTTTGTTTCTTCCTCCCCGCTATCTTCGTCGTTTGTCTGCCAGTGAAAAGTTTCGCAAAGCGAATGCAAATGAAATTGATGTATCGAAAGAGTTTTACGTGAAATGTAATCAACTTTCATGATTCCTTGGATTCGAACAGATGCTTGGGACGAATGTTTTCCTTTTATTCAATTTTTATCATTGAAACTCACAGTTTTTCCCTCGCTATGAATATTGAATGTTGCATCGAGGCAGACAAGTTTTTATAATGGTAACATCATGTTTCAATCTTCAATAATTCAACTACGAACTGAATGAAATATCATTTGCAATGCGAGATCTTTCTGACGTTTATTAACTGTGAGTTCATGTCAATGACGTTCTGGAAAAATATTCTGCATTCCAAATGTTTGGTCAAGTGCTTCATCATTAAAATATTATGGGTGGAAAGTCATGTGCAGCCATGAAAAAGTTTACGAGCCAACAAAATTCAGATGTACTAAACTGACGGAGAAACAAAAATGAAATGTGACAATTTCAACCGCATGCATTTAGATTTCGTTTTTATTGTTGTGTCGACGTGATAATTTGCGCAGAATGTGAGATTTTATGGTGATGCAATAATTTGATTATGGTTTGTATGGCTTCAGTTGTGCCACAATTAAATGCTGGGAATTGGCAGCATTGATGATTCAACCTCAACGCGTTTGAACCAAACGCACCACGGAAATATTATAATGAATTCCAGGAAAAAATGGAAAACTGTTTCAATTGTTTATTGGTGGCTTTTGCGAAACTCGTTCAACTTGAAGTTTGAACAGCTGAGTTTATTCATTTAATTAGTTCCAAGTAATTTTGGAAATTTTGCAGTCTGCAAATGAATCGTAAAGCTTTTTATAAATTTGAACTTCTCTCATCGTTGATGAGCCATCAAAATTGAAACTCGAAAGCTTTTGATGTTCCCAAAGCATTTTTGTGCATAATTACAAGTTTCGTAATTATTCGAATGGAAATATGAAATAAATTAATTAATTAGTGTATAAAATCAAAAATCACTGTCCCAGCCGGAAGTCTCGTCTGGAGTGTCTTCTCTCTCCTTCGGATATGCATCGAAGTTCGACATATCGAGATTATTTTTCACTGGCAGAATTATTGGCGCTGGCATTTTGTGCTCTTGTAGCTTTTCCCACTCAAACTCAGAGTACCAAGCGTGTTTCTTGATGTCATCAATGCCGTTTTTCTGAACGCCCAATCGATCCGAACCAATTTGACGGCATAAGCGCTTAATTATCAGTTGAGCTCTTCTGGAAATCTTGTGAGACAATTGAATGCAATCTATGCCTCGGAGAATTAGGTTGTAAGTTTGCATTTGATCCTTTCCTCTGAACGGTGGTTTCCCCATTAATAATTCATGGATCAGAACTCCTGATAATGAAAAGCTTTTAGAAAAATTTCTGTCGACAGGTTAGCAGCAAATACCTAAACTCCAGTAGTCGACGCTCATGTCGTGGCCACGATTTAGGATAATTTCCGGCGCAACATACTGAAAAAAATTTATTTAGTAACCAACAACAACTCATTATTAATGTATTCACTTCGGGGGTTCCAGCGAAAGTCCATGTTTTTGTGCCCGGCCGGATGAATTTAGCAAAACCAAAGTCGACCTGTGTGTGTGAGAATGATGAATAGGCAAATGTATAATTCAATTACACTTAACGGCTAAACCGAGCTAGCATCGCTGCATTATTAAATGAAAACTTCAACTCACCAATTTTATGTAGCCACTGGAGTCGAGCATTAGGTTCTCTGGCTTTAAATCACGATAGATGATATGCTTTGCGTGGAGATATTCCAGTGCCAAGATTACGCATGCAGCCATAAATTTCGAGGTCTTCTCGTCGAAGCTTTTCCGTTTTTGTAGAACAGTCCACACGTCTCCGCCCAGACACGGTTCCATCAAATAATAGAGAAACTTTCGGTCCTTGAACGTTTTGTATAATCTGATTTATGATCGAATAAGTGGAAAGAAGAAATGGAAGCGATAAATAAGAGAAAAGTCAGGCCGGAAAGAAACAAATCAATGCGATCCGAAGGCCTTCTCAGTCAACATCGTGGGATGGCAATCATTAAAAATTATGATTCGACATGAATTGCCTTTTACGACACGACTCATATCGACTCTGCCTGCCGATAAGCAGAATTCAATGACGACCCGCTCGGCAGTTCCTTAAGCGAACGTCATAAAATTAAACTTTTATTACCGAACGATAAACGGACTCTCGCAGACGAACAGGATCTCCTTCTCGTTGTACGCGTGCTCTTGCTGCTGCTGCTGGAGCATCTCGATCTTCTTCAAACACTTTAAAGCAAAGGTGACCTTGTTCTGATATTGTACGAGCTCTACTCGACCGAAGCCGCCCACGCCCAAAGTTCCAATGAGCTTCAACTCGCTCAGCTGTACGTGGCTGAACTCGGTCTTGGCCACAAACGCCTTTGAGGCTCGGGCAAACGTTTGATCAACAATTTTGGTGTTGCGAATGATCTCAAGACTTCCGAGATGAGCATCGAAAGCGCTAAGAGGAAACATTGTTTCGGGTCAGTTGTGTTCAGTTGCGAGCAATTAAACTTATTTACTTTCGGTCGAGCGACAAGCAGTCTGCGCCAGGAGAGTTTGCAACGATGCTCGCGAGACGCTTGTCTTGATGAATCAACGCCTGCTCACCAAAGTACGCGCCTTTTTTGAGGATGCCAACGAGTCGCTGACCGTTGTCATCGCTCTTAATCACGTTAACGCTGCCGCCGCGAATGATGTAAAACTTGTCGCCCGGATCTCCTTGACGAATAATTGTCGAGCCAGACGGAAAATATTCGCGCTTAAGAAGGTCAGAGATCTTATTCAGCACAACTAGTGGTAAGTCCTTCAATAGAGAAACCGACGACAAAAATTTGATATTCTCCTCTCGTTCTCGCCGCCCGCAACTCATCATAATTTTCTGGAAAACTTTGCGTTCGAGCGAGAAAACTTTGCAGTTCGTAAGAGCTAGTTTCGAGAGTGTGTAAGAAGATACATAATTAATTAAAAGCTTCATGGTGTATGAAAAGAATCAATAAGCTCGCACCTTTAATTGATGCGAACCGCTTTGCTTTGTAAAGTATGGAAAGCTCGCCGAACCTTCATATGAAACAAGAATAAAGAAATCGCTTAACATTAGTCAAAGGCAAACTTTTCCAATCCTCTTACAAGCGGAGGTAGCCTGAGGATTGAATAGGCAACTTACACTGTGCCAGGTCCAAATGATTTAATAGAATTGCCGCCTTTGATTACTTCCAACAATCCCTCAGAGGAAACGTATAAAAAGTTTCCTGAATCGCCTTCGTTGATGATGTAACTATTCACTTCGAAGCTTTCGAGGACCATCGCATCGACAACGGTTTTGACTGAGTCGTTGTCAAGAAGATGACACAAGAAGTCGTTCGTAATAATAGCAGCTGTTATCATTTTCTCGGTGCTATTGTCAAAATCAAAATTGGAAAAAGTCGTACAAGGCTCGTATTGACTCACATTCTGTCCTTCGGATAGATTTTAATATCCAAATCTACTTCGTCGTTTTTGAGTGTCTCGGCTATGATGCCTTCCTTTCGAACATTTGATTGCGATAAACGCTGTGCCTCATCGTTCAACTCATCAACTTTTGTATCATTCTCATGGCTTCGCTCATCATTTCTGCTGCTTTCAATTAAACAGAAATTTTCATCGTGATTTCCCTTGGCGACGGGCGATGGGGTGGATTCAATGAAATTGATGTCGGGAATCTGCTGCTTCCTAAACTTTCGTATAGGAATCGGCGACTGCTGGTAATCACTGATAGCGATCGGCACTTGGGGCGGCGTACGAGAGGGCGGCAGCGGGATATTTAATGGAATGTGCATAATATTGGGATGATTACAATTAAAGATTCCATCGTTGATGGAATCAAATCCCGACTCGCTTCTTTCATTCTTTAACTGCTCATCGCTCTCTGCTTGCGCCGGCGATGATATTTGCCAATTGCGGTACTTCTGTAAATAATAACAAACAATAAGAAACAGAAGCTTTTCTTTTCTGTTTAGTCGACGTTATCGGTCACAGCACTCGTGGGCATTAATCACACATTAAACACAATTAACGCGATGTCGTTGAAGCGATTTCGCTAAACACTCTCGAAGGCTTGTTTCATTACTTGATAAGAAATTGAGATTATGTAAAGAAACATTCCTATCGATTACGCGCTTTTGCACTCGCAAGTAATTAAAATTAATTTCTGTTTATTTTCACAGCGATAGGGCTTGGTTGGTGGAGCTCAAAACAAGGAAACTCCACTCTAAACTGTTGAGGGAATTGGGTCGAAGTAAGCTGCTTAAAGGCGTCGTTTATTTGTTTTCGTTTGGGGAACAAATTTTAAGAAGGTTTAATTCGACTAACACTCCGAAAGTTGCTCTCGTCATTGTTCAATGATGGAAATGCCGAGAGGTCGTAGGAGCGAGCTTCTCGTCTGAAGAATCGTCCGAAGCAAGCCATTGGTAAACTGCACAAATCACTACATGGAAAACTTTCACGAAGATCGCGAGAGAAAATTCAGCGACGAAAATTTTAAACTTCTTCGTGATAAGAAAACCGAAAATAGACTGAAGTTAGTCTCAGCACTACAAAACGTTTCATTATAAAAACTCAATTGCAAAATTTTATTTTATTACTGTGGTGTTCATTATCAGTCCGTACAAAGTCAGCGAGAGGTTCGTGTTTCTCTAAAATTTACACAGAAAACACAATTCCAGAATGTTTACACACAACACCTTCAAAAGGTTTTTATTCGCTGAGTGAACTTTTTTGTGTGTTCAAAGTTTAGTTGAATTTGTTATCAGCGGCAAATTGGGGAGAATGACTCAGATAGCTCTGACGACAAAAAGCTCGCTCTACATTTGAATCGTTTTTCTTTGCTCTGTAGGTGAAATTTGTCGGCTGAATTGAGATAATTCGATTGAATTGCTCCATGAGGAAATCGCAGCTAAATTGCGTTCTAAATATTTTGCCTTATGTCGAGAGCTTGTGCAGTTATAATTAAAATGAAATAACACATGCTGAGCAAGTGCCTCGCAGTCTCATCGCCGTCACAAGGGAGCAATTCAACTCCGGTTATTGCGGGTATAAAAGTTAATGACCATTATTGCCGGCTAATTAAAATATAATGTCAAACGGAACGTGAATTTCTCTGGGAATGATTTGCCTTTTGAACTAATTGTTATTAGTCAGATTCCTTTGAGACTGAGAAGCTTGTGAGACAATTCGTAGCTTCTCCTTTTGCTTTTCGAAATTGATACTTTGAAAAGCTTCGAGGCATTCAATAAGCTTTCAATAATTTGAAGCAGTTTAAATTTAAACGTTTTGCCCAAAGGCTCGCACACAATTCTAAGCTCGTTCAACTTTTCATTGCAAACTTCCCATCAACTTTTGTTGAAAAACAAATTCCCGAAAACCCACCAACAACTCTCGGACGAGCTACGACTTGGAAACGAATTATGCAGAACTTGTAGAAGAGAAAGCTCTGATATCATCTCGAAAGGTGTTCTTAAATTTGCATAAATTTTATTTCCGCTCGAGAGTGTAAATTTTCATAGTTAATCTCATTAGCATACAAAGTGCTGAGTGAGAATCTCCAGTTCATTTTTTCGCCGAGCAGCGAGACACTGAAATTTTTCATCCTTGAAGTCATAACTTGTAAAACATTAATACCCTTTTCATGGAAACACTGGGAGCTTAACAATAATTAATGACATCACGCTCCTGCTTCTGCACCATCTGAAATTGTTCTATTATTCATTGCAGCATTTCCGCTTCCGGAAGTGTCGATGGCAGGTTGTTCTTTCTAATAAAGATAAAAGTTCTCGAGATTTTTCTCATCTATAAATTTCATTTATTAATAAAGAATATCAGATAAACTGCCAATAACTCTTCGAGGATTTTGGTAAAAGTTTCATGCGAACATTCAGATGAAATTTATTTTTAATTTTCAACCTTAAAGTTTGAACTTTAATTTTTATTCGTCCGTTCAAGATTGAAACATAAAAGCTCGAAACACAACAGATTCAAATGGCATACATACATCAGCTCCAGCAGCATCGCTGTCGGTCCAGTCTCGAAGCCAGACGTCTGTGAAAACTCTTAAAGCTTGCCACACGAAAGTGCTCGTAAAGAAGACGACTAAAGTTGGAACGCCGCACGCTTTCAGATACAGCAAATAGATTCGAGCTGGAATTGTGCCATATTTCCTCTCCTCGTCACACTTTAATCGATGGTGTGCAGCTTCGTCCTCAAGGTCTGCATGGAGATAACAAAGAGTTTGTGAGTTATCGATGGCAATTTGAAGGAATTCGATCGCAAGCAGCTCGACGTGTGTGTGAACGTCACGAATCATTTGATAAACATTTGTGTAATGAAACAGATTGGGATCCAATCAACTTACTAACGCTTCTGTCGTCATCTGTTTCGTCACTGCATTTTGAAGCGTACGAAGCAACGCGCTCGTCTTGTTCGTCACGTTCATCTAGAGATTTATTCGAGATTTCCTCGGTTTCGTTGAATCCGTTGCTGTCGAAGTCAAACAGAGAAAATCATTTCAACTAATCGTGATGGAAACAAATCATTCATCGAACCTGATGGAGACTGTCTTGTTAGATTTCCTCACATCTCGATGTAAATCGTGGGTCGATGAGCCTAAGCAATTGCTTCGCTTTGACGACATTCTTCGAAGGAAATTACGGAAACTCATTTTGCTGCTAGCGCTAACGAATGACGTTTCGGATAAGCGATCAACTTTGTCGTATATATCCACCCCTGACGTAGGCGATGTATAATTAAATCGCATTGGAGATGAGATGTTACGCGACAACGGTTGCTTGACCCTCTGGCCTACATTTGGTTGTAAAGAATTCGGGCGAGAAACTTTGTCATTGTTGTGCTTCTTCCTTAGCTCGGGCAGTTGATTGAAATCGATGTCGTTATCGCCGCACTCATCAATCGGTAGCGGTAAATCCGACCATAAACGTGACCCGAAGTTGCTCGATGTCCTCTTGAACGGACTCGTGTAAATCGAGTTGGTCTGAAAATGGTTGCGAGGCAATTAAATCGCGATTAAACTCTTAGTTTCGTGATGATTTAAGACGCCGAGCGGCTTTGTTTATCGCTCATTTATGAGCCTCGTGCCGGCTTGATTTATCTGTTGGCTCGCACCGCAAATGAATTATGCTAACTGGAGAAAGTTGAACGCTTCTTCGAAGGAAGTAATGAGTTATCGTCGCTCCACGACTCGATTCTCGTGGGCTCCGGTTAATTTACAACTCGTTGCCATTAAGTTTCAATTAAAAGCTTCTTACCGAAGACAAATTGTCATCCTCTGGTGTAACTCGCTGTTGCAGCAAACCGATCCGAGAAACATTTTTGAACAACTTCCATCGTTCCCTGGCACTGCGCCCTCCCGTGCTGCAATTATAGGAGCAATGAATTATTCGCTAGTGAATTATTTCTCGGTGAATCTCCGCCCGTTGGCCGCCTAATCACATCGAATCATTCATTACCTTAATTGATTTTCTTTGGCATTCTCCTTAGCTATTGCAAGATCCCATTCACGAATTATTGCTGGATCGTTTTCCTTGACTTCGCTCATGGTCCCGGCAACTCGAACTCTCATGTTCTCCATCGCCACGAGCTGTCCGAGCAGCGAAGAAGAGAAAGACAAATTAATTAAGTTTTGAGGGGTCGACGAGAATGGTCATAAGCTCGCCTTATTTCGCTCAGCTCAATGAGAGCTTGACAGTGAAAAATTTCTGTCTGCGAACTTTAATTAGCTGACGAAGAGAGTTTGTCTTAATCTAAACTTACATAATCAGCGCTATAGACTAATTGAGTCTTCTGAGTGACGAGAATGACCGTCCGCTTGGATCTAATCAGAAAATCCTTGATGCAATTCTCGAACATCCACGCAACAACTTCGTTGTCCAATGATGAGAACGCGTCGTCCTTAAAGATTTTATTCTCATTTCTGAGTCGACAGCAAATAGCTAAACAAACTAGAATGATGACGTTGGCCGACGAATAAGCCGCTCGTGCAATCGAGACTCGCATCTTCTGTCCGCCAGATAAGTTCAATCCTCGTTCTCCGACTGGTGTCAAGTCGCCTTCAGGCATCGAGTCGATGTCGGATTTCAACGAGCACGTTTCAATTACCTTCTCATAACGCTTCGGCCGATACGACTCGCCAAACAGAATGTTATCTCGTATGGTTCCATTCAGCAGCCACGCCTGTTGTCCTGAGTAAGCGAGTGTCGAATATCTGCAGCAACAGAAAGCAATTCACACGAAATCTCCTCGACTTCAAATAACGAGAAAATTCATTCATCTCACTTGTTCCACTCAATGCTGCCCGATTTAATCTGCATTTCCTTCAACAAAGCAGACAATTGTGGATTTCCTATTTTTGATTCTCTTCAAATTAATAATGCAACTTAAGAGATCTCTCCTCGGGAGAGTCTCCTGCTTATCATCCCAAAAGACTCTTAATTTATCGAGTTATTTGCTCTAGATTCTCTTCCGACTGTTCTATCGAATCACATATTGAAGGACTTACCACTTTGAATGTCGTGCTTCTTGTTGATTCTCTTCAAATTAATAATGCAACTTAAGAGATCTCTCCTCGGGAGAGTCTCCTGCTTATCATCCCAAAAGACTCTTAATTTATCGAGTTATTTGCTCTAGATTCTCTTCCGACTGTTCTATCGATTCTACGGGCTGAGATATTGCCTGCTATAATCAGTAAACAAATCGTCAAGGGTTACTTCATCCTCTTAGTGATTTTAATTGCCACAATATTTCTTTATGCTTCCTTAGGGGATTGTCGGATATAATCAGTGGCGGATATTCTCTAAAATCATTCGTTCCAGGAAATCTGTTAGCTCTCTAGTCAACTCTCGACGATAAGTGGATTGGAAAAGTTTGCCTTTGACTAATGTTAAGCGATTTCTTTATTCTTGTTTCATATGAAGGTTCGGCGAGCTTTCTATACTTTACAAAGCAAAGCGGTTCGCATCAATTAAAGGTGCGAGCTTATTGATTCTTTTCATACACCATGAAGCTTTTAATTAATTATGTATCTTCTTACACACTCAAAGTTTTCTCGCTCGAACGCAAAGTTTTCCAGAAAATTATGATGAGTTGCGGGCGGCGAGAACGAGAGGAGAATATCAAATTTTTGTCGTCGGTTTCTCTATTGAAGGACTTACCACTAGTTGTGCTGAATAAGATCTCTGACCTTCTTAAGCGCGAATATTTTCCGTCTGGCTCGACAATTATTCGTCAAGGAGATCCGGGCGACAAGTTTTACATCATTCGCGGCGGCAGCGTCAACGTGATTAAGAGCGATGACAACGGTCAGCGACTCGTTGGCATCCTCAAAAAAGGCGCGTACTTTGGTGAGCAGGCGTTGATTCATCAAGACAAGCGTCTCGCGAGCATCGTTGCGAACTCTCCTGGCGCAGACTGCTTGTCGCTCGACCGAAAGTAAATAAGTTTAATTGCTCGCAACTGAACACAACTGACCCGAAACAATGTTTCCTCTTAGCGCTTTCGATGCTCATCTCGGAAGTCTTGAGATGATTCGCAACACCAACCAAAATTGTTGATCAAACGTTCGCCCGAGCCTCAAAGGCGTTTGTGGCCAAGACCGAGTTCAGCCACGTACAGCTGAGCGAGCTGAAGCTCATTGGAACTTTGGGCGTGGGCGGCTTTGGTCGAGTAGAGCTCGTACAATATCAGAACAAGGTCACCTTTGCTTTAAAGTGTTTGAAGAAGATCGAGATGCTCCAGCAGCAGCAGCAAGAGCACGCGTACAACGAGAAGGAGATCCTGTTCGTCTGCGAGAGTCCGTTTATCGTTCGGTAATAAAAGTTTAATTTTATGACGTTCGCTTAAGGAACTGCCGAGCGGGTCGTCATTGAATTCTGCTTATCGGCAGGCAGAGTCGATATGAGTCGTGTCGTAAAAGGCAATTCATGTCGAATCATAATTTTTAATGATTGCCATCCCACGATGTTGACTGAGAAGGCCTTCGGATCGCATTGATTTGTTTCTTTCCGGCCTGACTTTTCTCTTATTTATCGCTTCCATTTCTTCTTTCCACTTATTCGATCATAAATCAGATTATACAAAACGTTCAAGGACCGAAAGTTTCTCTATCATTTGATGGAACCGTGTCTGGGCGGAGACGTGTGGACTGTTCTACAAAAACGGAAAAGCTTCGACTGCCATCTTCTGCATGCGTAATGTTGGCATAATATTTCTACGCCAAACATTTTTTCACCAGACTAGACAGTCATGATTATAAGTAACGCACGTTGACCTTAATTCGTTTCATACAGTCGTTGTCCGCTGAGAACAGCGATCAACGAGAGTGTTCATAAATGTTCTTGTCTTGTCGCTGACAACTTTGAAGTTTAAGTATGATTTATGCTTTTGTTCAAAAACAACACCCGCTTAAAAAAATCTGCTAAGCTCATTCTTTTTCATTTGTTTCATTTTTATACAAAGCGACAATATCCAAAAACTTTATTTGACGTTAAAATCTCGATCAGACTATCGGAAAAGTTTGACACGAATCTCCCACCGAGCATGAAACATTTATCTTCACCTCGAGACTGCAAATGCGGAGCAATTACAAACTCAGTGAAGCTTTGAAAGAATGAAATCCACTATAAAATTAAATAAGGCACGTACGAAGCATCGAGAGGAGCCAAGTGCATTTGTTGCTTATTCTCTCAGCTTAGCTTTTTGGCGAAAGTTTTCGTGTTTGCAACTTGTCACATTATAAAATGATTTGTTATTCGATTTTTCCTTCTGTATCTTGAATTTGTCGTTCAAATAAGATGACTTACGAAGTAAAAATAAGTCAATAATTTTTGTGTCAGCGCGGACTTCGCTCGATTTTCTTCGGATTGTCGCGACTATCCTCAATCAATTTCAAATTGAAAACAGAGCGACAGGGAAAGTTTTTTCTCAAATTTTGACAATTTTAACCGATATGGTTCTTATTGCTAGATTAAAAAGTGAAACCTTTTTCTCTCGTTAAAAACAGGAGTCTCGGCAAATAAATGGAGTTTAAAACCCAGCCGCCGTCTTTTTGCGGTACCTTCAATGGGATCGACCAAATGTTATGACAGATCCAAACGTAATGACAGAAGAATGTCATTATGTTGAGGGAGTCGTCGGACATCAAGTTCGTTATCGTCCCGGGGTTGTTCAAATCGTAATCCTCCTCATCGCTCTCTTGATGATTCTCAGTTCCAGCTGTGGCTTCCCCATCACTCTTCGCTCTACTGGAAGTCGAGTGGAAGCAACTGGCGCTTAATGAAAGTGTTTTACGATAAATTAATCCTTGTAATGCATTTTTAATTTTGACTCCCTCGATGTTGATTAGGTTTGTAGCCGCTTGCGAGAATGTTCCTTGCAACAGGAACGAGACTAACACGATTCCTGACATAATCCATCCGTTAGCAATGAACTCTGACCAATCCGGATAGTTTATCAATTCCATTGTCGAGTTTTGAGAGGTGACTGGTTCTCCGATTAAGGAAATTGATACAGTTGGCGTGGATTTCCCTTTCAGTAGCTGAGAGCTGATGAACTCAACGATGAAGGAAATCGATAGCGGGCCAACAAGTCCACACAAATCTCCGAGCAGTTTCAAAGTACCGCTGATAACAAACATTTTCCAACAGCTCTTCACGTAACATGTCCACAGCGACACTTGTTTGTTCTGAGGAGATAGAAGAGAAAAGCAAACGATGAAGTAGACAATGCAGCAACAAACTGAGCAAAAAGTTCAACAGAAAATTGTTTCATTGTTCTGAGTTTCCATCAAGCGACCGCCCAACTCGAAGTGATATGTAAACCAGAGGTAAATTAATTAATTAAGGTCTTAGAGCTGCTCAAAGTGCAGTAACAAGTTTATGACACTCAAGCAGTGCAAGCGATCGTGTCGTTATCACCAAGCACGGAGCTTCATGGAATTCTCGTCATCCCGCACGAGAGCAAAAGAAGAGTGAAAACAATGAAATAAGAATAACAGTTGCATGAGTTTTCCATTGCGGCTTCCGCTTTCCCCATTTCACATGAAAATCCTTGGAAAACGAGCGCTGAATAAACAAAACAAGTTTAAAAGCATACAAAGAATTTAAATACACATCCGATATGTTCTTCTTCGTGTTCCTCGAGCGAATTAACAGCGCCAGCAACAACAGGCGCGACAACTTCTCTCCAGAATCACAAAAAGATTTTCCGAATATTTTTCTTTGTTCATCTCATCCGAGCGGAGAAAATAGTTGAAAGGAAACAATTTTTCTTCCATGTCGGACAAACATTCCGCCGTGGAAGCAAAACAGCCTCGACGCGAGGATTCTCAGCCAGGACAAAAAGATTCAAAGTCAACGTCACTGACTGATGCGAGTAAACAAGGTCGCGGAGACATCAACAGCAATTTGAAGACGCAGACGATGCAATTTTTTAAAATTAAGTCAACAATTTATGATTCCATTTTGTCTCCCGCCGCGTCTGATGATTCATGAACGACATTATCACCAGCCTACGCTGAACATTAACAGTCGAGTCAAAGTTTTAATCTTCTTTTCCAACTCGGCATCTTCTTCTTAATCCTAATGGCTTCATTGCCCTGGCAAAGGACAGGAAGCGAGCGACATTCATCAGGAAGGCATTAAAGGATTTCAAATGTTAAGAGCGAAGTAGTGGAGACAACAACATCTTCGTGTATCAAGTTTCGTCAAGTCGTAAAACCTCCCTCGCTTATATTAATCGCGAGATAACGTTTTTGGGAAGTGACGAGCCGTAAATTTCTCGCTCGCGATGAGTTCTTCAGGCGCTGCACTGATTCTGATTAAAAAGTAAACCTTTGGACATGCTGTAACAACATTTATGTTTCCAAAGATAAACAAAGGATGTAAATTATTTTCCGCCCTAACAATTTATGCCTTACACTGCGAAGCAGAGGGTGAGGGAAGAATAACATTTTTATGGCTCATCATTTTTTCGAGAGCTTTATGAATATAAATTTTTTACTCTAAATTAACTTTACGCGCTTTGCGTTCACGCTCATACACATTTTTTATGCAAAGATAAATCATGCCGCGAAACTTCGACGCGAGTTCAGCAAACAATGCTCGCGAACTCATTGAAAATATTTTCCATCCAACGGAGCAGAATATTGCAATAAACAATGATGATCGTAAAAACGGATGCATCAGCTTCAAGGGCTGCCGCTTGTAACGGCTTCAAGGATTACTTGACAATTAACTTTTAAACTTTATGCGAGGATTTCATTATCGCGGGGTGAAGTGCTGCGCATCCAACGCGATTTCAATTCGCTTTTGTTTTTCCATCCGATAAATCGAGCGCAGGAAGCGTTTAACTTTTTTATTCAGCGTGATGTGTCATAAATTTGTTGCAGATTTACATAATAAAATCGAAAAATAATTCTTCCGCGTTGGCTTTGTTTGATCAAGGTTGTTGAGCGACGCTCAATAAGCGAGTCAAAATTGCGAATGCCATTTGCATTTTTACAACAGAAACATGCTTCAGATAATTCAACTCAATGTGAAGCTGTCGCAAA
Source organism: Smittia sp. YW1114-2 (assembly GCA_033064975.1). Classification (NCBI taxonomy): domain Eukaryota; kingdom Metazoa; phylum Arthropoda; class Insecta; order Diptera; family Chironomidae; genus Smittia; species Smittia sp. YW1114-2. The sequence continues at coordinate 17,208,545 of CP093834.1, forward strand.
GTTCGGACTGCCTGGCAGCCGCCGCTCTGCTTAAACTTGTTTCGAATTCCTCCAAAAGACAAATCTCAGTCACTTGAAACCTGACAATTTAAAATGTTAAATATGTTCAGTACATGTTCATATTAGACAGGATCATCGACATGCCTGCTGCTGACACGAACATTTTTTTGCGTGGGAGCAATCTGAGTCGACGAACATTTTTTCGTGTGAAATCCAATGAATTAAACGATCTGTGAGGCTGGAATGTTGATAAGCGCTCTTTGAACTATTGTTTGATATCATCATGCGTAAGGGTAAAGCTAGAATTAGTTCCACATTTGTTAGATTTGTTTGCACTCAAGATATTTCTTTGAGGTTAAAGAATGAATATTGTTGGCAAACATCGTAATCTTGGGTCAATAAGAGTCATTGTGCTAGGAAATATTAGGCTACTCGGGAGACTTATCATTGATGGTTTGAGGGAAAAGCTCAATTTTATATCGTCGATCTCTTAAAACACTGCGCAGGTTTCACGAAACGGTTTTGGTACTAAAGAGAGCTTCAGAAGCTTTCGGAGAGACAACCGCTTAGTTAAAATTCACTCCGCACTTCACTTCTCCTCTCAAATGAATTTCTCAACAAATAACTTTAAGAAAACTTCCAAACGAATCTGAGGAGCTTTCAATTTGAAAGCTATCACAGTTGCGAGAACTTTGTCGCCTGAGTTAAAAAATGAAATTATTGTCGAGGTCAGGGAAGCTGAGCATTGATCAATTCACTCTCGCATGCTCCATCATAATGACACCACAAAAAGTTTTCGTATAAATTTTCGGACAAATAATAACAAATGGCTGGACGTGTTTCATTAATTACTCGTTTCACAATGTCCGGATGGACAGCAAATAATTTTATTTGCATAATGAAACTTCTGTAAATTGAGCTGCCTTGTCCAATATTTCTCGGTAGTTTGTCCCATCGTATTGAACTTCAAATAAAACTCGGAAGCTTGAAAAGTGTTTGATCAAATTATGCTACCTGCACGAACATGCACATTGGCTCTGCCTTCTGTTCCAGAGATTTAATTATCCTTGCACCGGAAATATCTCGTGGCGTATTTTACTTCGTGCTGCATCCCGATCGACTCTTGTCGAAATAAAAGAGTTAACTTCGAGCATGTGCCAACATATTGAACATGCCACGAGCCCTTTTCAATAATAATATTTGCTGCGAACTCAAAACATTTTCGCTCAGATTTTTTCGCAGTTATTAAATAGAAGAGCAGTGTAGTTTGCTAAGGTTTTTCGTTGCGGAAATCCGATGGAAAACAGTTCAAAGCAACTCGAGATCAATTTGCATGAAATGAAATAACTTCGCTGGGGTGCTTTATGAATTGCATGAAATATTTTTCGGCTTTGAAGAGCTCTCATGAAAATTCTCTGGTCCGAACGCATTTTTGCTCAATGCCAACTTGAAAAGTCTTGTCACGTTTCAATAATTTTGCGCCAAACGTTTATTTGGTCTTCAATGAAGTCCAGAGAAAACAAAACTTCTTTGTGCGTCTCATAACGATTGCGAAATCCTTATCATGCTCCATTTTGTTTCTCATTGAAAGTACAAACAACGTTGAAAGCCTTGCCCCATGATTTCTTAATAAATAAGTCCTTAATCTAGCTGCAGCATCATAATTACATTAAACGGAGATGGAAATGTTTCTCCTTAATCGCAATGATTGCTTAGACAATGGAGGAAGCGAATCAGAATGCTGAACATGTTGTATCAGCTGGAAGCCATTCTCATTTAATAATTCACAATGCTATGAAATGAAATTATGAATAGCACGAGCATTTTATTGCTAACATGATTTGCTAATTTAGCGTCGGGGGTTGTTGGGATTTTGATTCGCTGTTGACAAGTTTGACATTGTGTTAACTCAGTGTAAACACACCAGCTAACATAATGGAACAGCTTTGGGTGATCAGTCCAGGCAGAATGCCTCTGTCTATTTTCCAATAAATTTAACCCATCAGGGGTTTAATGCTTTTCTATCACAACTAACGGCCTCGCTCCTAATGAGTTTAAATTTTATTGCGTCGAGCAACATTTTCGTTTTACAGCGGAAATCTTGAAACATAAAAAAGCAATTGCTTCTGCAGATTACGTTCTCAATCTTTATAATCTTTTTTGAGAAAGCAGTAAAATCATCATAGAGCGATGAAAGGCGGATCCGCGCTGACATTTGCATATTGATATGTCGAGTTGAGATTTGAGCTGTGATGGGAAAACAAGTGAAGGAAAAACTTTCATCTTTGACTATAAAAGAAAATTCTCACCGCATCCTTCAACGCGTTCACAAGTGAACTCCGTCAAATCATCGTTGAAATGGAACGACTCGACTCGGTGCCGTAGCGCAACAGAGAGATTGAGGAGATTGAAATGAAATTAGAATTCTTCTCCGGACATTTTCAGCATTCAAATTTCAAACGTAGCACTTTTGTTGCTGGATCTTCTTGACATTTTACTTTCGCTCGTTGGAATGCTATTATGTCACTCGAGTCTATCTGATGTTATCTTTAAATAATCTGAAGCTGAGAACTGAGCACACTCTCAATAGAGCCATTTGAAGTCAAATTCAAACTCATCGCAACGATAAAGTGAAGTTCTAGACTGCATGATGGCATTCTCTCTTGAAGTGACTCAACGCGACGGGAGACTCAAAGTGCTTCACGTTCCTGTTTGAGGTGGAGCTTTGTCTTTCAGCAATTTGCAATAAAAAAGTTCGAGCTATTTACTCTGCTCATTTGAGAAAATATCTGATGCTGGCAGCATTTTCCTTCTGAAGTCATCATTTAAAAACAATTGAATCTTCTTCCAAGCTAATAATGAAGTTCTGGAGAAACTGTGGCCGATGCGAGGAAAAAGCAGAAAGGAAGAAAATTACATTTAAAAGATTTTCTGCTTCCAATAGGATGAATATCGAACGAGGAATATCGTTAGACAATTTGCATCGAGAAAGCTGTTCTCGATTGGAAGAGCACTTTGACCAGACGACAGCCTCAGATACTTTATGACGTTTTATTTGCACAGTTATGAGAATATGCTTCAGTAAACCCTTTAATTAGTAATTTTCCCTCTCTGGCATAAACTTAATTCTGCTCGTTAAAGGAACAGAAATTGTTCAACAAGCGAGCCATCTTCAAAATTCAAATTGCGACTGTTGCTTCAGAAAGGAATGCCGTAGAATCAATTATTCGATATGCTTACCAAACATTTATTTGGGAATGCTGAGAAACTGAGCCTTGAGATTCAAGCATTTCTGGGTATATAAATCTTTAACAATATCTGTGAATTGATAAGTATTTGACGAAAATGATTTGTTCGAAAAAGTGAACCAATTTCATGAAATTAAAGTTTTTCGAGTTGCTTCGTAGTTTTTTCTACTTTCGGTTGATCGATGAAAGTATTTTTTGTGAGTTTAATGGCAACACACGAATAAGCGTGAATGGAATAAGAAAGAACCTGAAGCAGAACAAGGCAATTGCAAGAGTCTCATCGCTTCTTGATCTTCTGTCTCTTCCATAGTTTGCCTCATTCGAGCGATCTTCCGATTCTTAGCGATCTAAAATCAGAATTACTTGGAATACTGAATAGTGAAAAACTGCAATGATGAAACTTAAACTGAAGTGGAAGAAAGACGACAGAATAAGACGTCGGTTATCTCAATTATCAATTCAAATATTTATCAATTTCAAACTTGATGACGATACTTCGCACCAACGCTGAATAATTATAAGTTAATAGCTTCGCATTCTTCGTGAAGCCAGAAATTTCATTCATTAAATTTCATTTGCCGCGAATAAATTGTGAGACTTATTTGACGCTCGTTAAAAGGGAAGAGAAACGTCAAACTATTTGTGAAGATATGTCGGAGTCGTCATTAAAATATTCACAGAGAGCTTCCGCTCTGACGATGTAAAGCATGGAATTTCCTTGAGCTTCCCCAGCATCGTTTACACATAATTTTCACGAACCTACTTAAGATTTCGAATTAAGCAACTAGGTTAGTCGCAGCGACATTCTCTAGTGGCTCCTCGCCCCGGCATACATTGAATCTCCTCGCAATCTCTTCGAGTACATCAAAGAACGATTTTTCTCCGCATAAATTTACATACTAAAGATCCTTCTTCAAGGAAAACATCTCCGAACTTCGAATGAGCTCCGATTTATTCCAAGGAAATCCCGCTTGATGTTACTATGCATAATTCGCTGAACTCGAGAGCTAAGTAGAACATGCCAAATAATGTTGGCAAATGCATTTATCTCAATGAGAAGCTTCTCTTTATGACTTTATCGTTACACTAAGTATACACAACTCGTTGCTTGCTCGCTCTTTCCTTCACTCGCTTTCGTGAAACGATAAATCAAAAGCCAATAATTCATGGGGAATTGTAAAGTATCATAGTTGCGAAGATTTATTTCCAATTTCTCTCTCGTGTCTACGAAGTTGAGAACGACGGAAAAAAGTTTTCAATTCAATTTCTTCTCGGTCAATTGAATGAGGATGTTACAGCATTAACTCGATCAGGAAGTCGATAGTCACGGGGGAGTTTCTATCGAGTCACTTTCACCAATCTAATTATCACTGACGATTCAGTGCTTTTTAGTTTAGCGTTAAATTTTACCTTCAAAAATCAAAACACAAAAGTTCTCCATTAAAAAGTTCTCGTTTATTAGTAGCGAGAGTTAAAGCGGTGACGGGTTTCATGAACGAGATTTATGAGTGAAGTAAGAGGACGAACGTCCGACAGATGAAGAGCGCACTAACCATTCTCATAATTTAATCATGTGCTTAGCATCGCGATAGTTTTGTTACAGCACTCCTAACTTAAATATTCCGAGTTCTCATATTATGAGAGCCACTGTCTCGATTCTCGCTGGAACGCTTGAGCTTAATGTTGTCATGAAAGTGATGACATATCAACCACGGAGAACATAATCATCAGCTCATTAAACACTCTCGCACACACGAGATATTTGCTTAATTAAAATGTCAACGTGCATGAAAGTTTCTGAGCGCTTGTCGTCATTGCTTTACCTCAAAAAGTCACAATCAGCAGTTTTCCCAGCATGATTCCGACATTAAGATATGAAAATTCAACGAGACGTGCTTGACGGGGAGCGCTTCACGAAGGAAACTTCTGCGAAAGATAGTCGAGTTCACCTCGCAGCTCTACGGGGATCAATCTCGAGATTCGTCACGCACAGTTTCCTTATCGCCCGATTATTTAAATCGCGTTTGAGTCACACGCTTCCCACTGCTGAGATAGAGAGCAAATCAAGTGCTTTGACTGACAGTTAACCCTTGCTCGCAAACTGCTGAGTGATCACAATTTAAAATAATTCACTGACGAGAGTTTGATTAATTAAGTCGGAGAAAAGTGAAAATGTCGAAAGCAAAAAATGTTGCTAAGTTTAACAATTTTCTTGTCGACCTTTCCGTCATTCGCGCAAGTTCGATCGCTCGCAGCTCAAATTGATTCGTGTTTCCGCCAACAAAAAGTTTGTTTATCCGATAGAAAAACTTCTGCCGACGTAGCGCCTGGCAAATGTTTTGTTTCAATCATGATTACTCACTTTTTATCGAGGCGTCATCAATATTTCATCTCAGCTACTGAATAATTGAAAAATGTATGTTTCCAATTTGATCTCGATGTAGGCCTCATACAAATTTCAGAGTGAGACTAAACTAGTTAGAGCGAGAGGAGATGTGGCTCAATCGACAATCAATGAAATCGGATTTCGTGCCAGAACCTGTTGAAGTCTTCTCGAATGAGTTTGGCAGGAGGCAGCAATCTGGGGAGACGCAAAACTTTATTGTCGCAGAGCATTGTGAGAATTCTGCACCTGAATCTTTTATCGAGTAGATGAAATTTTCATCTCTTCCGCTTGTCGCTGCTTTTCGCGAGAGCTTGTTGACGATGCATACACGAAAGTAGTTCGCGACTCTTTCCGCCTTCAGGGAAAACTTTTTGTCTTTTGTTTATATTTATTATGAGCGCTGCAGTAAAAACAAAACTGCAGCGCTGAAATATTGATTGCGAACGAGTACGAATGTGCTGTGATGATTGCTGAAGCTTCAGTGAGTTCAACCTCTGTAGAGATGTTACGGGACTAGACGAGGAATCTCCAAACTTTTAAGGTAAAAGCTCTCGATCGAATCGTTCCGCTAACGGGAAATATCTTCCTACATCTTCCTACACCGCTCACTCTGTTTTTAGCGCCCGCTCATCAACCCTCGAAGTTTTTTGAAAGTAGAATAAAGCAGAGTCTAACATGTAGTTCTTGTTGTTTGGATTTGGTGCGACCGTACACGAGACCTTCGTCTTTAATTTTGGAAAGATTTCATCCATTAAATGTTCTGGTGAATCAACAAGAGCCCTAGAAAAAAAATTTTTCAAAAAAATCGTGAACCTCGTAAGTCAGAACGATGATCGCAAGAACTTGTCGAAACTTCGGTGATAAATTTTGTGGTCCGCGAACATTGGACAGCAAGACTCGAATTGCAGAGACCTCCGAATTTGGCGTTCCGAGCCCCCTTCACTCCATCTCCTTCGCTCCATTCTCTTAATCATCGTTGATGCTTCTTTTCGCTGAACTTCGTCGACGAAACAAAAGTTTATTTTTAAAACTCATTTTCACCTGAAGCGTTTATGGCGAGCGGGGAAATAAGACGACGGAGAAGGAGCAGAAAATTAAGTAATTTTTCATTTTCGCCAACACAAATGGCCAATTCACATCCAAGTGGAAAAAGTCTCTTCGGTGGATGAAGTGCACAACGATTCAACCTTGAGCCATAATGATCAAACAACTAGAAAGTTTCACAAGATGCGGTTCATTAATTTTGAAGAAGATTCCGCTTTTTCTACTGCCATGCAACAGCTGGCGAAACAACAAAGTGCAATCAGGTTCAAGAAAGTGGAAGCTGAATAGCAAAAAGTGCTTTCGAAGCAAGATAAAAAGCGATTTCAGTTCATCTTTCCCATCGCCCTGTGCATAGAATCAAGTGGTGCTTTGCGTTAAAGCAGGGCAGTCAAGACGGTTGTTGGAGGAAAAACTAGTTACCAAGTGAGTTGTTTGTGAGTTATTTCAAGGAACTTTCTCTAGAGAAAAGATTTCCCATTCAGTGTTTGCTGATCCAGTTAAAGCTCCTTAACTTTATAACGAGAACATTTCTGTTTATTGAGCTCCTCAGACTTTCTCGTTTCCTCGTCTAAGTATATAGAATGCATTTCTTCATCATTCTGCTTAAAAACGCTGAATTAAAATCATAATTTTCAATTAAACTTTATTCTTCTGTCTCACAGCAGAGGGCAAATGCAAATAAAAATGGAATCATCATCATTATGAAGGACTTTTAACTGAAGCAATTCCGTCGCCTTGAGGTTCTTCTCAAATCTTGAAGCAGATACAGTGAGACAAATCCAGTGTCTTTTTTTATTTGATGACTTGAACTGTGCTCGAGTCGAAGCAACGGAGGTATTCAAAGTATCAAGCAGAAGGATGGAAGAGATTTTATAAAAGTTTCACCGACCTTCCACTGTAAGCTTCCGCATCAAAAACTTAGAAGTTTCAGCTTTGATTCTCGACACTGAGCTCCCGCGTCATAAGCTTCGAAGTTTGAACTTCAAGTTAGACTGAAAATATAAAGTAGAATCCGTCAGCTTACGCAAGGCGGCAAGCAAGAACCACCGAACTCACGGATGAGCTCCAGCGTAAAACTTTTGATGTTTTTCTCTTTCATTACTTTCGATACAATAATTCGAATAATCCAATTTCATGCGATGCTTTGAAGCATGATTTCGGTGCTCCGTCGTCAAGCGGCCTTAAAGTGCCTTATAACGTTTTGGGTCGTTGTGCAGGGCGCATCGAGGAGGTTGAGCCAGAGGATTTACCTTTGTTTGCATTTCGAAGGAAAAAGTTTCAAGTTATTCTCACCTAAATACTTGCGATGTAAGAAAATAAATTAAAGAACGTTTTGCCAGTTGATGAGAAAATTGTTTTCCTCTTTCATTTTTCAGATGGGAGCAAGAAGAAAGGGAGCAAAGCCAAATTGAAGAATGATTTTCTCATTTTCGAAGCTTTTGTCTTAGAAAAGCTCGAGAGAGCGAAAAAAGGTGAAAACAAATTAAGATTGAAAACTAAATGGGAATTTTCCATCAAAATGAACATCAAATTTCCTTTTTGCTCGAGCCCAAGAAGCCAAAGGATGCTGGAGGGTTGCATGAACAATAAGACTTAAATTAGCGAGGAGACAGGTTGGACTTGCGAGAGGAAAAAATTTGCAAATCGTTCTTGAGCGTTCGTGGCGTCTAAACATTCCGGGGAGCTCTGCCACCTGGCGTTCCGAGAACTCGTTTTTGCATTGTGATTGTCAGACCAAACCAACTTGACTCTTGGTTTGCAGTGAGAATTTATCTGTAGAAAGCCCTGAAGCAATAAAAAGAACATCTCATTAAGTAATCATTAGCAACAATTAAATCAAATTTCACGTCTTATTCTCTGAATATTCAATTAACAATTTTGTAATAATATCGAATGACGCAAGGAATAATGATAATGAATTCATTGTTTTCATCGGCTCTTCGAGAGCCTTTTAATTGGATTGTCTGTTTTGATCTGACTGAGAATGCAGAAATGAAATTCAACTCCTTGTCATATCACCAGAGATCATCATTGACTTTATTTTTCTAACATGAAAATGAAGAACCGGAGTTGGTTTATTTATTTTTAAACTAAATCTAATCTTAAACGAAATCAGAATTAGCTTACCGTAAGAAATTTACAATCAAGGCTAGTGTCTCATCAAAAATATATATTGTCGTGGGACGATACTCTTTTGTCCTTTGTCTTCAATCCACTCTCTGTAGTCTAATTAATTTACATCGCTTTACCCTTAAACCTTAATTACAATGCTCCCTTTAGCGCCCTGCGGCTTCTGACAAAGATCCTTTAACAGTTCTTTTGCATCATTCACTTTAGCACTGCACAACATCCTTCATGCATTGTTTGTAATCATGTAAACGAAAGCGAGCACTGGGGGGTGAAGTGCGGAAAGATAAAAGGCAAACTTCTCCCTCATCAACCTGAGTAATTTAAATCGCATCATCTTCTGTTAGTGACACGGAGGAAGAGAAACTTTCAATGTGTCGAGATTCCAATGCTTTTGCATTTACTAAGAGACAAGATAGCATTGCGGGTGGTTCTGCCCGATTCTTCTGTCGCTTGCGGTTTGTCTCGTCTTCACAAACCCGAACCCAGCAGCATCAAGTGTTTGCCGCCTGGCAAATTAATTACGAGCAAATAAGAGAATCAAGTGGCGCGCAGCATGAGCACTGAAAGGTGCAACGAGTTTAATTAGCAAAGTCTGATGCTTGTAAGCAAATTTAAATATTTAAGAGACTGAAATGAAAACGGAAAAGTATCGAATTGAATTTGCTTTTAACGAGAAGTGCTTTTCCGCCCCCAGACCTCGCCAGAGTCAAATTTCATGAACGATCTGAAAATAACTCTGAGAAGTTCTAATGAAATTTTTGTATGATGTACGAATGGAATTTATTTTTTCGAATGAGCATGAATTTAATTAGAAGCATTACGAAACATTGTTTGATTTAAATTTCACATTTAGCGAGGCAGTGACATGAGCAGAGTTAGAATGTAAAACCTCCATTCTGGGGCTTGTCGCCTCCGTTGAACTCTAGAGCTCCGTTGACAGCCTTCGGGACGAGTGCAGCTTCCTCTCCGGCGTCGCTGAAGTACGTATCAATGATTTTATAGGCTCGCTCGTAAATCTCGGTGTTCTCGTGGTTCTGCAAAGATTCCAACTTGTCAACGGCGCCGATTTCTTCGAGCATGATGCAGAAGTTTGTAAGCCCATTAGCAGCTTCAGCAACGTTGAACAAGGCTTGGAGTCCGTTCAGGACAACATCAACAGTGCGAATATCCTTGGCCGACAGCAAATCACAATACGGCTTGAGCAATGGATAGCGCTCAATCATTTGGATAATTTGTTGATTGCTTCCTCCACTTGTGATGTTCGTGATGGCCCAGACGGCCTCCCGTTGAGCCTTGAAGTCACCACCTTGCAACACGGGCACCAAATGAGCGAGAACGTCAGCGTCGAGCACTTGTTGAATCTGGTGCTGGTTGCCCGCTGTGATGTTGCTGACAGTCCAAGCAGCTTCTTTGACGATGTTGCATTTCTTATGATCGAGGAGTGTGATGAGGTTGGGCAAGACTCCGGAGGCGAGCACCATATCAGTCTGCTTGTCGTCTCCGGTGACAATATTTCCAACGGAGCGAAGAGCTGGTGTAACAATTGAAGCGTCGTCGCATGCAAGCATATAGACGAGCCGAGGAATGCAGCCCGAGTCGACAACGGCTTGAATCTTCTCGGCAGAGTCGTCAGTGACGTAGCTCAATGCCCAGCACACATCAGACAGAAGCATTTTGTCGTGATGTTCTAAGAGTTGAGCAAGAGCTGGCAGCATTTGTTTGACTTTCTCGAACGATGGCGTTGGATTCTTGTTGCGGCACAAGTTGCTCATCAGCCAAACGATGTTTCTCAAGAACGAGAGTTCGCAATTGTCTGTTCGGAGCAAAGCGAGCAGTTGATCGACGACTCCGTGACCCAAAACGATATCACGAGCATGCGGCCCATCACCAGCAACATTTCCCAATGCCCAGACTGCCTGTTCAGCCACATTGGGAGCTGAAGATCTCAGCAGCGAAACAAACTTTGGCACTGCGCCGGCAGCGATGACAGCTCGAGTTTGCTCAGACGTTCCCGACGCAATGTTAGTAAGAGCCCAAGCAGCTTCGAATTGCATCAGTGAACTAAAAGATTGTGAAGTGTTAGTTGGTTACAATCAAAAGGAAAGTAGGCAACGCACTTTGAGAAGTCCTCGAGATAGCCGATTAGAATTGGAATGAGTCCCATGTTAATAACCGTGTCGATCGGAGGGTTACGCTCGCGGCTCAACATCTTGCGAATCCCTTGGACAGCGGTGAACTGATGTTCGATATCCTTGCTTTGGATCTGCTCCATGATTTCCTCGAGAGACAATGTGGCGATAGCGGAAGGGCTTTGACCGTTAGACTCTTGCAATGGCGAGGTTGGTTCAACTGCCTCGATGTTACGGCGCTTCAACATCTGATCCTCTTTCTTGTTTTTGCGCAGTTCGACGGAAATTTCCTGACGCCGCTGGCGCATCTCCTGATAACAAAAGACAATGAGCAATGACTTGACTAAAGATCCAGCGGTGTCGACTTACTTGTGAATTCTTAGAGTAATTCTTGTAGGCGGCCATGCGGCTGTTGGGAACTGACGAATTCTCGGACATTTTGAACACAATGATTCGCTGGGGACGAGATAAAAGCCACAGAGATAAGATTTAATTCAAAAAATCAGAAGAACAATGAAGAATCCATGATGCTTCACGAGATTAGAATTTTCTCGCTGATTTCTCACCTGGATCTGGCGCAATTGAACTGAATTGGATCTTCCACAAACGGAGAACGATTTGAAGAGTAACTTGTGCAATGAGAACGGATAATTACCAGCAAAAATGCGATTTCTAGTCTGACGATTATCTCCAAGAGAGTTTGAAATTGGCAGTTGAAGTTGCTCTCGTCCTTTTCGTCAAGAGTTTGAATTTTAAGAATCCGTTAAAAATTTTAAGCGCAATAATTTTCCACTTCTTTTTCTTTTAAAAAGATTGCGAGCTATTATTTAGACTCCAAAAACTAATGAACCAACCTAATCTTACCTTGGAAGCTCCGTTACCGTCGATTCCAGAGAAAAATGAATCTTGTCATCGAAGAAACGTTGAACGCGCACATCCTTCGCTTCCTTTTGCGGGGTTTTCTCGTTCATCCAATTTCCCTCAGTCATAAAAATTTTCCTTTTGGGTTCGACGGAAAAAAGTTTAACTCAATTTTATTTTATTTGCTCGCGGTTTGAAGTTAAGTTTGATGATCGTTCGATGTAGCTCCAAGTTCTCGATATCGAATTTAACAGAAAAGCTTGAAGGAAAAGCGATGAAAAGTCGGAAAACATGAATTGAGGAAAATGGTAAAGTTTGCTGGAGGAAAATTATTTTCGCTTTCTGATTCGGGCGAGCGCTCAGTTCGAGCTGAAAAGTGAATCATCAAAGGGGATCTGCCCACGATAGTGAAGTGAAACCGTAAGAAATCGGTTGAAGTGAATGAGCCGCGAATTATCTTTTATTGAATGAAGAAAAGTCAAAAAGGAAAATCCTCACTCACACATTGACGCGTGGAAAAAGGAGAAAATTTCTCTACAGAAAGTCGTCGTCGTTTGCGACAACAGATGGGAAGCGAGTCCCCAAATAATCTCATCGAACACACTCACGGAGCCGACTCGACTCTTTCCTTTGAACGGATTTCCTGTGAGCTCAATAGATCCGCGAGTAAAGTCTAAAGCTGCACTGAATCCTCCGAGAACAATTCAATTCGATAATCTCGACACTAAAATAAATTTTCTTGGCTCGTCGCTCTTTCAGATGTAAATCAGAAAACCGAGCAGCCGAGCCAGCGAATGCGCTGCAAAAACCCAAAAGGAAGAAGCCCTCTAAAGGCAAGCGGGATACATTTGGCAATCATTCGTTCATCCAAGGCGGACAAACAATTTGACTAAAATAAATTCAATTAAAGTATTAGTGAAAGGATTGGCCGAGAGAAGTTGGTGAAGAGATAGTTAAAGTATTTATAGCTCGAATAACTAGCCAAAAGCAAAGCTCAGCAGAAAAGGATTATTGAACAGAGTCAGCATCATGCAAAAAGAGAATAAAGTACCTTCGGAGACCTATCAGTATGTGGGAGCATATCGATTAGAGAAGACACTCGGCAAAGGCCAAACGGGTGAGTTCATCGTTTAATCTCTTAATCTTCCTTTCCAAGTCGTCTTTGTCCATTAAAGCCGCATCGATTCGACTAAGCCAGCAATTATTGTGATAATTTGTTGAGCGCATGCAATTGAATTTCAACTCCCGCGGGAGATGCGCCGACGATTTTCCTTGTGGGTGAATTTATTATGTCAACAGAGGGTTCATTCGATTCAACTCCTTGTTCGGCTGACTGGCCTTGTTTGTCATTAGAACGAAAGATTCTCCGATTTCATGTGAATTCCGCCTTTTATCGATTTTCCTTTCGCCGTCCTCCTTCTTATTCGCAATCATTAGGTCTTTCTTTCTCTTTGTGCGTTGGCTATGAGACAGCGATGAGTTCATGCATCCAAGACGACCCGTGGTGAATTAATTTGAATTATGAATGTTTCTCTGCGTGTAGAGAGGGTGAAGCATCGTGCAAGCTCTGTGCTCTTTAAAGCGAGGGGACATTTACGTGTGGTGGTTTTTCCTTTGCTTCTCCTAACAAGCACTCGGACCTTTGGGTCCAAGGACGTCCTTCGTCAATTAACACTCATCGCCTAGCCATCTAAATCCCCTCGGCTTAAAGTGTTCCCTAGTTGCCTACATATAAACTTGCAGTCGTGCACATTTAGTGTTTCATGACCGCACTTCATGTGGTTGAGGCCTGAAACGATTTCGCCTCTTTGGAAATCGATTCGAGCAGATTCGATCCCGAACTTGTTTATTGGCAAGCGAGCGGAAGTCGAGAAGTAATTCGAATAGAGGAGTAACCCTTTCAACCTTGAGCGTTTCGCAACTTGCAGGCGGATTACCAATTTGTTTTGCGCTGTAATTATCGAATACACATCGGTATCGTTAGAATGCTAACAGCGAGCATGCACGCAACCGTTTCCCGCACTCTGGGTCGCCTCGATTGCCAAGCTCGTCAAATCGCAGCTCACCCGCTGCTCTAAAGTCATTGAATGTCTATTGGAAAATTTGATTTTCGCTGATGTAACCGCGAAACGGAAAAAATTGGAAGACTCAGCGACTGCGAAGGAAAATCCTCGAACGTCAATGAAATAGATGATCCTTCATCCCAAATCGATTTGATATCATTGAGCGCGATACAAAAACATTTTCTGTGGATTCGCCGATGGAAGCGGAGCCTAAGGGTTTGAAGCTTTCGATGATTCCGCTGAAATTCCGCAGCGCAAATCACGAAGCTTTCGCCAGCTATTTATAGCGTCACTGTGTCGACTTCAAATTAGCTTCGCGTCGAGCGACTCATTCTGCAGCGCGATGTCATAATTTCTGCTGTAAATCTATTTAAAAATTGCAATCATCAACACCTACGACGTTTCAATGGAAACTTGTAATGAGCGAGGCCTTTCAATCGCATGACGACAGTTGAGCTTAACTCGTCAGGCCTTTCCGCTGAAAAAGCGGTGGCAATCCATCAACCTCGGTCATTAAAACGAAGCTTTCAATTAAAGCAATTAGGCTTAACTGACCAAATCTATCAGTGCTGTCGTAAAGAAATCACATGATTGCTTTCTGAGCTTCCCAATGACTCGGGCCAAGCCCAGTGATTAGAAAAGTGAGCTGCGATGAAGGATTGAAATGTTTCTGGCTTTCGGAAGCTCGGACAACTATAATCGCTGTTATTAAGTTCGAACAGGGATCGCTTACTTTACATAAACCGTGAATACAATGAAGTGGGCCCACTTACAAAGCAAATGTTTGCTTGGCGATCAATCTTGTCGCCTCTATAACTTGATACACTGCATTGTATGATGACTGAACTCGAGAGAGCTTTCCGTCCTTTTCGCGTTGGAAACTTTTCCACCAAGCAGACAAACTTTTGTCTGACAAAAACAAACACACACGAGGGAGCAGAGTTTTGAAATATTTATCATAAATGTGACAATTTGGAGCAAATATTTTGGTAATCGATTTTCCAGTCCGCCCACGGCTGCTGTTTTTCCATTTCTATTCTTTTCCGGATGCGCGCCCGAGAAACATGAAACGAAGTGAACAAATTGAAATGAAATTCACCACCGACGCGCTCGTAATTTTCATTCCGACCTGACGTTCAGGAGACGAAACAATTGAACAAAGTTCCGCTGAAGGCAATTTAACCGCGCTAAGCCCCCACCAGCATATGTCGAAATCGCTCCATTATCAATGTTTCTTCTTGCCTCGCGAACAAACGACGAGCATGATTTGATTTCGATATTTGTTTTCCGCAAACTCTCATTACCTCAATCCTTCTCTTCGACCGTTAGCATGAAAATTCGCCAAACGGAAGTGGAAATTGATTTGGCGATGAAAATTTCGCTCTCGAGCGGACATGATGGACAGTTATGATGATTGAACGTAAAGCTGGCGACGACGTTCATTAACCACTGATTTCCCGCCTCTTCTTCCTCCCTCTCATGCTCTTTCAGGTCTCGTCAAGTTGGGCGTGCACTGTGTGCTCGGGAAAAAGGTTGCAATAAAAATTATTAATCGAGAGAAACTTAGCGAGTCTGTTCTGATAAAGGTAAGCCCGACTTTATGCGACGACCGGATTTAATTGAATAAATGTCCTGGCTCACTTAATCCGCTCGCCATCTTCTTCCCCATCCGCAGGTGGAGCGGGAAATTGCAATAATGAAGCTGATTGATCATCCGCACGTTCTGGGCCTGTCAGATGTTTACGAGAATAAAAAATATTTGTAAGTCCGTGATTGAGGGTTGTTGAAGGTCACCCGGCCCACCTAGCCGGCCGCAAAAGGTCAGATCAATTAAGACACCGAAATTATATTCCGTTTCAGATACTTGGTACTCGAGCACGTTTCCGGTGGCGAGCTTTTTGATTATCTGGTGAAAAAAGGTCGCCTAACGCCCAAAGAAGCACGAAGGTTCTTCCGACAGATTATCTCGGCACTGGATTTCTGTCATTCGCACTCGATTTGCCATCGTGATTTGAAGGTGAAATGTTTTTCATTAAACGTCCAATCGATTTTTACTCATGACTTCGTTTCCAGCCGGAGAATCTACTGCTCGACGACAAGAACAATATCAAGATTGCTGATTTTGGCATGGCATCGCTCCAGCCCATGGGGTTCATGTTAGAAACATCATGTGGATCGCCCCACTACGCCTGTCCTGAAGTCATTCGGGTGAGAAGCGACGCACTGTAAACTTGATACTTTGGAAGTTTGCTAAGACAAATTGATTTTCAGGGCGAGAAGTACGATGGGCGACGGGCCGACGTCTGGTCGTGCGGAGTTATCTTGTATGCCTTACTAGTTGGTGCTCTACCGTTCGACGACGATAACTTAAGACAACTGCTCGAGAAAGTGAAGCGGGGCGTCTTTCACATACCGCACTTTGTGCCGCCCGATTGCCAGAACCTCTTGCGCGGAATGATTGAAGTTAATCCCGAGAAACGGTTGACGGTATGTCGCCAATCTTCTCCGTTCTACCTTCATTGGCATTTCGTTCTTTGCAGCTTTCGGAAATCAACAGACATCCATGGGTCACTGCAGGAGGAAAGAGCGAGCTGGAGCTCGAGCTACCGATGATGGAAGTCGTACAAACGCACGTTATTCCGTCAATTTCCGCCGTCGACACTGACATTCTTAATTCAATTTGCTCGCTGGGCTGCTTCAAGGACCGAGAGAAATTGATTCAAGAGCTGCTCAGCCCAAAGTAAGAAATCAGTTTCGAGGCTTGATGAATGATTAATTGTTCATTGGATTATTTTTAGCCACAACACTGAGAAAGTAATTTACTTCTTGCTTTTGGATCGTAAGCGACGGCGGCCAGCGGTGGAGGACGAGGAGGAAATCTCCCGCTCCAAAAATGATGTGATTGATGTTATGGATCCGCCGCGTAAGCGTTTGGACACTTGTAGGTTGAACGGAAGTAGCAGCAGCAATTATGGGCAGATAAGTGAAGGTTCGCCACTTCAGCCGCGTCGGTCAACGTTCAAGTGAGTATCGTAGCTGCGCTAGACTTTCTTATGAATTGAAAAAAAGGCAAATCTCGGTCATGTTTTCCAGCAATGGCAAAAGCTACAGCCGTCGATCGCCCTCATCCGCCCCGACAACTCGCTCATCATCATCGTCATATCACCACAGCCCAACTCGCGGCATGTCCGTCAACTCTAGTCAAGGCTTGAGTAAGTGTAAGTAGTTTGTAGTTCATAGCCTCGTATCGCTAACTAACTCCCCGAACCACCATCGACGATCTTGCAGCTATTTTGCGTCCTGCATCTCCAGCGTCGGCCACTTCGTCGCCATCCCGCCACTCATCTTATAGTAGCTCGGGTCGTCCGAAAACTCAAATAACCGATCATTCCAATTCGTCAGCTCACGCAAGTAACAACAACAATCTGTCCATAACGTCGACGTCGTCGTGCACCGCTTCGCCAGTGCATCATCGAGCCAATTCCGGGCCAATGATCGTTTCAAGCTTGTTCGCTGAAAGCGACCAGATGACGCAATCGGCGATTGTTCAGCCGGCTTCGCCGCACTTGGGTGGAGTGAACAACGCGAACACGCAAGGCGGACCGGCGAGTGGAGGTCAATTATGGAAAACGCGATTAACGAACATTAAGAATAGTTTCCTTGGCAGTCCGCGCTTTCACAGAAGAAAAATGCAAAGTTAGTGAAAGCTTTCGTGGCGCTCACGAGCTGAAATGCTAATGAGACATTTCTATTGCAGTTTCTACTGAAGAGGTTCACTTGACGCCGGAGTCGTCGCCCGAGTTAACGAAGAAATCGTGGTTTGGCAATCTCATTGCGACGGAGAAGGACGAGACGTTCACGATTCTTGTGAAAGGCAAACCGCTTTCAACGGTGAAAGCTCATCTCATCCACGCTTTCTTATCGGTGAGTTGATCTCGCTGAAAAAGCCTTCTAGCTTTCATTGTCATTCTGCTTTTAGATGACCGAGTTGTCTCACAGTGTGATCTCACCGATGTCATTCCGACTCGAGTACAAGCGTGGCAGTACCGGACCGACGATGTTCCAACGCTATGTGAGAATCCAAGTCGATGTTAATCCCATTTGTAAACAAGGCGATGTTGCTGATTTGTTATTCGCAATCACCTTCACGTTGTTATCTGGTGAGTTTGCTGGCATATTTCGGTGGAATTTCGTTTTTGCTGACGTTCAAATTTTTGATTGAAGGCAACATCCGCCGCTTCCGTCGAATATGCGAGCACATCCAGGCTCAAGTCTGCTCAAAACGCTACCCAAACGCAATGAGCAGCCCGCCGAGTCAAAAGCCGATAATTGTGCAACCGATACAGCAGCAAACGTCACAACCAATGAGCACCTCTTCAAACTCAGCCGCTGCATCAGCGGAAAGTATTTCGTGCGGATCTGATAACTCGAGTGATCGACTGAGTTATCGCGAGCGGCAGAACGACACGGAGAGCGAAGTGGAGACGTTCTTCGACTGCAATACAACATTGGCAAAGCCAAGGAGAGCGTCTGCGTCGTCGAACAAGAACAACGGCGACGATGGGTCTTCATGTACGGCGATCAAATCCGTTAGCTCAAGATAATTAATTATGCCATTTTTTAAGCATCTAGTATCTTAACTCAGTAATTGATTAAAAACAATTTGAAGCTCCTAGTTCGTAAGTTGGCGATAATAATGAAAGGTGAACTATTAAACTTAACTGACTAACACCCACGCTACTTATCTAAGCAAATACTCAGCCGAAGTCGTAAGCGAGTCGACGATGAAACAAATTAACAAATTAGAAACTTTTTTGTTTTCGATGAGGAAAAATAATTAACTACTTAGTGAATGTTATTGTGAGTGCGAGCGCTTATCGGAGAGACTCTTTGATCTCAAATTATAATTTTCTGTTCCTTCCTTAAAGTCGGAGAAAAAGTTTTTGTTAAACAAAATGCTGTTACAGTGATATCGACTTTCTAGCTCTTTCTATCATGTTCGGACTTTGAATGTTGTCGCTTATTTTGACTATTATATGAGGCTTGGGATGTTGACGTTTCAGGGAGAAGCGATAAATGCTTGTACTTAGATGAGGACGATCGTGACTTAGGCCACGAAGCAGTCACAACTGAAAATGAGAAAATTAATGGAAAGTTCAAAGTAATCAACGACTTGTGAGGACGAAAAACTCTGAGAAAGATTCGTGAATGTCTCCAGATTTAAAAGAATTATTTTCTTCGCAGTAGGTCGAGATAATTCAGCAGCATAAAAAATCAAAACACGTCCTTTTTAAAAACCAATTACTCAACCGTATTTGAATCGCTAATGAAAGCTAATGGCAGATAAATTATCTGGGCTATAAATGCACTAATTGATAATTCAAATAAACATGAAGCATGAATTATTTAAACTCAAAAACATATTCGAAGCTTTCAGACAAAAGTTCGTGGCGAGGGTGGCGCAATTTATTGTTTGACTATGTCTATCCCTCTCGCTCATTCTCAATCTCATCGCTCGACATCAACAGCCGTTAATCGGATAATAAATAATTATGCTTTTGATAATTCATAAGACTCCATCGTTAAACAGAAAAGTAACAAATATTTTTCAGAGCAAAACAGTTCATTGCAAGCGAGAGAGACCAGCGAGATTACTTTTCGCAATAAAACAAACTGTCACGACACATAAATTTACGTAATATTTCTGTGCAATAATATGAGCAAAAAATATTTTTATGGATGCAATTTAATGATTTTTCTATATAAATGCGATTTCGATTTTTCTCTGTTGGACCAGCACGATTTTGCAGAATCTCAAGTCACTGAACTAATTACAATGCGCGCAATATATGAGTTTGCCTATTTACGTTTGATTTCCAGTGAAAATCGAACTCATTCGCTCCGATTTAATGTTCTGAAAGCTCATTTGAACGACATTGGCAGGCCTCGTTTGCCGGGAAAATAAAAACCGGAAAACTTTATTCAATAATCCGCAAATGGAAATAAAATTAATTGAAAAATTAATTAAGCTCTAAAAGCATTCAAAATAATTAATTTGAACAAAAACACATTCAAAATCAATATCAAGTGGTTTTATGTATCAATTTAATGAATAAAACAAAGCTTTATTACATAAAACTTTATCATCACCTTTTCAGTGAAGCTAAGCTTTTCGCAGAGCTTTTCGAAAGCTTTCAACTAATTTTTTTCAAATTTGAAACTTTATTCATCTCTTGTGGGTTTCTAAGAATATCTGGATGACAACTTCGCTCGACAGTTCCGGGTTTTCTTTTATTTTTCTCGATCAAGAAAACTCAACCTTGGTTAAACACATCCTCATGAGAAACTCGACTGCAAACAGCAATAAGAATAAGAGAAAAACGTTTGCATTTCAAGTGAGCTTTTTCAGAGCGAAACATTTACTCGGAGACGACGGGACGCGTACTTTGAAGTCAACGTTAGCTACTGCTCAACGCTAGCTGCAAAAGGAAAAACTCAATTAATTGCACGTCAAGCTTTCTGATGAATTTTTTACTTTGCAGCTAAGAAAGCTCTCGTGCTTCTTACATCTGTTACATGGAAAAGAACCAACCAACGATGCAGCTAAATTGGAATGAAGCCAATTTATCAAGCTTAACCATTGGAGCAAAGAAAGAAATGAAACTTCAAGCAAAGATGCCAATCATATGTATTAAAACGAAAAAGTGCTTTTGATAGATTAAATAAAATTTCTCAAATTGAACTCAGCGATTTGACAACGGCGAGAAATGCTTTCAACGACTTGATGTTGATTAAAATCATTTTTAAAAGAAGTCGACGATCCGGAATCGTTTTCAGTGTCATTCTTGGTGTTTAATGATGCGGTTCGGTGAGAGCAGAATGTGGAGTTCAGCGAAGAATGCGGAGCATTGGTAGAAATGAGAAGGGCGACTTTGTCGCAGCATCCCATGCGGAAGAAATTTAAACTTTTTGCGTTGTTTAAACACAGCTGTTGGACCAAAAATATCTCGCCATGGCATTGCGAAGAGGAAATAATCTGGAAAATAAGTTAAATTAGTGCACGGGACTTAAATCACGAGAAAGTTTTCGTAACGCGCTGCTCCGCTTTGACGGTTTTCATTGCGAAATCCCGGGAAGGCGAAAAAATTCTGTGGTTTATTGCACAGCTTTTGCTCACCGCCGTCGATGTTGTAAAACAAACTGAGCTTTATTTAGTTTATTTTATTAATTTCTCTGCTTTTGCCCCTCTGCTCCTTTGTTCCATTATTTACAATAAACATTCACCTTTCGTATGTTTTACATTCAACTAACACTGCTCAGCTCACGCTTATCGATTCAGCGCTCAAAGGGCAGCCCAGTCAGATTAGGCTTTTAAATATATTTTTTACACATTTTTTTCCTAAATCTCATTTAAATTCATGCTCTTGCGTTAATCAGGGGACAGAGTTTGCTTCGTGGATGGAGAATAAATGTTGTGTGTGGATTTTAAATTGTCCTAGATGATCAAATTAATATAAAATGAATGAAAATGAAGCTTTCAATGTTTGTCAGAAGAGGAAAAATGACTCCTTTGATGTAAAATCCTTTCAGTTGCATAACGTTGAATGCGTCAGGCTACGAGCTTGGAGCTTTAAATTGGATAAAAATAATTGCTTCGTAACGGGACTGTTCTTGGTCGGTATCACGTCAAACGACTGTGAACCCCCGAATTGATTAATGATTAAAAGGTTGAAACCAATTTGCAAACAGCGGAAGATTTATTTGTTGAGTGGTTAATCAAATTTATTTAAATATTGTAAAAATCAGACCAGCGTACGATGAGAGCGAGCAAAGTTTCAATTACAATTGCATTGACAAACAGATTTCACGCTCTACTGAAAGCCAAGTTTGAACTTGGCGCATGAGGTAGAGTTTTATGCTGCGGATTGTTTCATATTTGAATAGAATTTTAACTTTGAATTCCTGCTCAACCGAGTAGAAATGAAATTAATTAAAAGCAATAAAATCAGAGTTTTATTCTTTGCTCAAACTTCCCTTTTACTGACTCAGTCGCTCTTTGTGTTTCTTCGTCTTCTTTCAATTAAAATCTCTTTGTGTTGTGAAAATGTGAAAACTCTTTTTCATTAACTATCTACTTCATGCTCAGACTCCTCAATTATCACATCGTGCTTTAGTAAAACTCCTGATGACTTGGCTTGATTCGAGAATGCGACGGGCGGGGGTGGCGTGACAGTTGGCAACTGCTGATGCTTGAGATGTTGCTGGTGACTTTCGGCTGATCCTGTAACTGTAGGCACTTCTTGAGTTCGATTGAGCAGATAATCCAAGTCATTGGAGATTGAACTTAGCATTCCGTCGGTGTCGGCAACTGTGTCAAGTAGCAAGCTGTCGCTATTTGCCTTGCCGTCGCTGCCAGTTAGAGTTATTGTCGGCGGAACGTTCTTCGTTGTTGGTTTCTTCATCTCCAGATTATTATCTCGGATTCCGACGATGCTGGCGTCTGCTTGGTTAATTGTAATGTTAATTCCAGCGTCAACATAGCTATTTGGATTTGATTACCTTTTGATATCACATGCATAACGTCCAAGCTCTTCCCGTTAACATCGTAAATGTTCATTACGCTGTTATTAATTTTCTTAAGCTCGATAGAACGTGCTTGGGCATTCAAATTCAGCGGGATCATCTCCATAGTCGCAGCGGATGTTAAATCAATTATTTCATTTGAGCATATCTGAACGTCCACTAATCTCGGATGAACGGCATGGCGATGCCCTGACTGCTGCAGTAGACTCGTGGTTGCTTTCGAGCTTTTAGCCTCGATCGGAAAACTCGACATTGTGTTGGAGAACACCCGCATCGGCAAACTTTTGTTATCCTTTTCCATGTCCTGACTCGAATAAACTGTAAAATTGATAACAAAAAGGGGGAGAGAAAGCGCAAATTATGCAAATAGCTTTTGAAATTTACGTCGTCATCATCGCTTCAATCGACTGTGAGAAGCACGAGAAACTTTTCCTATTATTCTACGGGAAAAAGTTGTTGCCGAGCAAACCAAATTTGCAATGTGGCTTACAGTTTAATGAATTGTTGATTGTTGTTGTGCAAAAGTCATCCAAGCTATTTTTCATGCTTGATTTGGTGCTACTGCTACTCGTCTCCGCCACAGCATAGTTGTCAACTTTTATAACGAAGCACAGTATAATCATCAGACCCTGTGAAGTTTAGAATGATTTTCGTGAGAATTTTGGTTGTTGTTATCGTTATGAGCACACTTGATGAGTGTCACGAGGTAGATCAATTTGTTATAGCAGCACTAATTGGCAATTAGACGATCTCGTGCCAATTACGCCGAAAGAGTTAACATTTTTGAGTTTATTTTTTCAAAAAGTTCAAAATTTTGAGATTACATAATTTGTTAAAAGTTGTCATCAAGGTCGCTGAGCTTGTACAGTCAAAGAAAGCTTTTATGACATTGGGAGATATCTCGAAAAATATTCTACTGCTTAGATAGGCGAGTTGTTCTTTCTAAGCAGACAATCTCGAAGCTTGACAGAATTTCACAGCATTCTAGCTTCCAGTCTACATTCTAATATTGATTTAAGCAATTCTCGTCGCCTTTTTATTCGAACTCTACCGCAGAGAGGAAAACTTTCTTGATACTGATGAACAAGTTGCTTCGCCTTCAACCCGCAAAGCCACAACAGAATCCCTTCATTGTTTTATAATCTATTGTATGCTACATATGTATGAGCTTAATGCAAAAGTTTTATGTTCATTTAAAAGCTTTTCAACTCACCAGCAAGATCGACGTTACGCTGAACAAATAACAGAACACGCTCTCGCTTGTGTTGAGATAAATCAGATAAAAACTGTGCGATAGGAAATTGATTACGTACAGCAATGCAATTCGATTGAGCAGACTTATCCTGTGGATTGGAAGGGAGAGCGAGAGGAAATCCATTAGTTGTCGATGCAAAGTCAATTTATTAAAAGCTTTTTCCTATTCTATTCCGTCAGTTCTCAAGCTTACCGCTTCTTCAGCATGTTAACTTTCTCATATTTCCTCGATAAGTAGATGAGATGCTTCAAGAGCGTAATGAAGAGCAGCGCGAAGAGGAAGACGAGAAGTGATTCGGTGATGGCGAAAACGATGAATTCCGGCGATGCTAACTCAAGCCACCAGTCGCTCGCCTGATGGCCGATTATTGCATGAATCATTGGGATGCACATGGCGCAGAGGATTGGAAGCAGCCAACTGAGACAAATGGCACTTTTCACACCACGATTTGTCGATGATAAATTTGAGAATTTCATTGCGGTTTTCTGTTGCTTTTTAATCGAATTGGACGGTGAACGACTGTGGTCGGATGCATCAGTCGCCGTCTGAGAGCTTTCCGACGATGGAGTTGTGGTGGTCGTCGTGCTGGTTTTAATTGACGTTTTTTTCATGGACGATTTTTGAGCGACCCTCGGGAGCTTCACAGTTGATGAATAGAGCATCGAAGTCTCTATTTCCAATTCAGATTGAATGATCAAAACAATTGCTACGAGCGTTGACGAACTCAAAAGCAAAACTGCTGCAAAGCTTGAACTCAACAATCCGTGCCATTCCTGAAAGTGTCAAAACAACATAAAGCCATTATTTTTATGAGTGCGTTGCGACTTTTTTGAGCTGGCGAGTCGCAGTAGGGGACTTGTTGTTGCCTATCGATTCCAACGGGCTAATCAGAGGCAACGTCATGCCATCGCATTGAGCTTTTAAAGCTTTGCGAAGAGTGAGCGGAGTCAACCCTGCCAATTCCCCAATTTCCCTCGAGACATCGATCAACCGGATTTAAACTGAAACGTGTCACATTACTCCACTCATAAAGCTTCCCAAACATGAGACAACGCCATTCTTCTTGTGCCCAGTGGGAGGAATTTGGTTTTTACAACGAAACATTTATTCATTGTCTGCGAGTCGAATGCGGACGACGAGAATTGAAATGCAGCAGTCAATTTCTCATATCAAGATCAAGCTACGTGACTCATCTCGTACGTGATAAATCTCGCCCTGCAGAGATTCGCCTCTCGCTTTTTTCTCTGTTTGCCATCAAGGCTACTCTTAATTGATTTGTTTTTCTTTTCATCCCTCATTCTTTTTTATGTGAAAATTCATTGACAATTGAAGCGACTGTGTAAAAGTTCGTTACAATGTCGACAATCACTCGTCTGACAAACATGTCTGAGCTCCCATCGTAAAACCATTTGTTAACAAGGCAATTGAGAGGTCAAAAGAATCTGTTAATTTAATCAATGGTTCTAACCCCCATGACGCTAAACGGATGAGCGAGCGGGAAGAAAGCTTAATTTTTCCGGGTGGTGGGAGCGAAGTCTGCTTCGGTCCCAGAAACTAGTTAAAGACAATAACAAATTGTCTCCAAGTCAATGAATAGGGAAGTGAGTTCGCAACTTGTTTAATGAAATGTGAAAGTAACATGGAAACAGTCCGACTGGAATACTTTTCCTTCCGCTCATTGTTTTCCCGACAATTTTGTGTGGAAACTAGAGAAGCGGGCGTCATGTGAAAAGCTTTAAAAACCTTTAAAAGAGTCATCGCTGTCCTCTCTACAGTGCGAAATCTTTTCTCGTGGCAAGACAGGAAAGTTCAAGCACATAAATTTTCTTATCTCTCAACTCATTCTCGGTGAAATCTCCATTTATTCTTCGACATCGTCTTCCATTCTGTGTCGTATCATATTTTTCTAACAACCGTTCATTGAGGGTCATTCTACACTCCTTTCAAGCTTATCTCGCCTCTTCAGTGCGGCGCATTGTGCGAGCGGATACAACTAGCAATGAAGGTTAATAAAGATCTTATTATACTTGACATTGTAATCGAAAAGCATATGAAGCACGAGGATAGAATTTTCCGGTATGCGGAAAGCGGCCAGGGGCGAAATAGAATTTCTCCTAAGCCCGATTCATTTGGATTCGGATTTCAAGTTCGATAGTCTGATTGCCGGGCACTTTCTGCAGAGACAAAGGACGGCAAACAAATATCGTTAGGCCCACAGGAAACAGAATTGTTCCGCTACCTTGAGCTACTTTAACAAGCGTATGCTGTGACGGTGATGATTCCAAGAAAAACATTTTTGAAATATCCCATTCGGCTTTGGCATACCTAATCGACTTACGATGAGGATTATCGATGAATTAAACCAACAGGCTCAGGACTGTGTTTGCTAATTAATGGATGTAATCCTTACATTAGGCGGCTCTCACATATAGAACATTAATAATTAAACATGAGTTAATTTTGGAGCTATGCGCGATCAGACCGTAAGTCTGGATCTAAAATTCAGCGGCAAACAAACCGCAGCTCACATAAGAAATTATTTGATTATAGAAATTTCATGAATTATGAGTGCAGCATCAATAATTCTCGCTTGACTATCCGATACTTGAACCATAAATTTTCTGCTGTGGGAATACGATATGAATCTCCCAGCTATGATGAATTGTTCCTGTTTAAAAAGCCATGAGAAGATAATTCATCGAGTTGTATTACAACGCTATAAACTCTGAAGTGGCTTTCGATAATCTCATCGAAAGGAATATAAAGCTTTCCCGCACTTAGACCAACGTCTGATGAGCAATAAATAAATCCTGGCAAGCAACACAATATCATGTGGGAGGAGGAATTACGCGCGGTTCTGCGTCACGAAGAGTGAAAAGAGTTGGAACAACTGTGAGCTACTGGAGCGACTTCGAGTTCTTCTGAACAAGTTTATAATGAAACATCCTACGCTTGCCTTCCTATTCAGCTTCCTTGCTCGATCTCAACTGCAATTATTCATGTTTGCGGTTGCACAGTTTGGTGCTACATGAGCTTAATTGAGTGATTCCGCATTTTGCAGGCAGCATTTGAGGCTTTAACCATTACGAAGAGTAAACTTCAAAAGTTACACATGAAAGCGAATTGCGCATAAGGCGATGGTTTGCTCGAACTGAGAGACTTTTAATTGCACAGGAATTTTATCATTCACATGCTACGAGAAAGATATGTGAAACTTACTTGAGGCAGAAATTTTAACAGGCTGAGGATGATGAAAGACATCGTCGCTGTTACCGACAAACAGAATTGCATAAGGGCAAAGTTTATGCTTATGTAACATCTGCGGATGTAAATGTTCGGCAGGAGAATGACGAATGCGATGGTTGATTGCAAAAAGCAGCATCCGCAGCAGATCACAACGACAACAGGAACACTCGGAGGCTTAATTGGGGAAACCTGTTGAGGACATAAAATGGAATTTGTGATGTGGCTTCATTTGGTTAATATATCAAAGGGAATGTCGTCGCAAGACTTACGTTAAAACTCTTTTTCACAAGCAGCACGACGAAAGTCCCAGAGATTGGACAAATGCAGCGAGTAATGTTTTCCATGAGGTTTTCAGTTATGCACACGTCAGTGCGCCAACTAGGATCAAAGGAAGCCTTCGAATCATATCTGAGAGTGAAAGTGTGAAAAATTAAAACAGACGATGCTGAATTTTAAAGATTTTACCCGCAAAGTGGAACCCACTCATTACTCGGCGAGTTTTCATGTTGAAAAATGATTTCAACATGAGCAGCAGTCAACGGCAAGTTAAAATATGTTGGCTTTGCCTCGTTGGGCGTTTGACTTGCGTGGAAGAGCCAAGACGAGATGATCTTTGATGCTGGAATGTAGTTGATGTCGGTCCCGAAGCTATTGGATCAGAAGGAAGTTAATATTTAAATCTCAGCAGGCTTACGCAAACAGAAGGCAAAGGCCAGCGCCGAAATGTTTGAAAAGCTCTCGAGAAGAAAATCACATTACGAGCATCATTTATTTGTTAAGTGCTTTCAAATCGAATTACGCGTCAAGACAGCAGAAATTGTTTGCCAAGGCTCGATCCACTGGCTGACATTTCTTAGGCTTCTACTCCTAAGCAGATTGACGTGACGTTGAAGTATGTATCGCGACGAGCCATAAATTCACTTTGGAATCAACTTCTTCATATCTGCCGCTCTGCAGTTGCTCTATTCCCATCTTTCGCTCCTCATGAATAATCAAATTCATATCATTTCGACTTGCACAAACACGAGAAAAAAATGTGGAGCATTACCGTTGAAGTATTAAATGAAAGCTCATGTTTTATTTATGGCTGAGATGTTAAAACAAAATGACAACAAACGAGGAGCAGAGCATAAACAAGGATAAACTGAATTGTGTACGCATGAAGCATAAGGAATCTTCGCTGCATAAGTTTGATTCCGTTTTATTCTTCTCGAGCGCTCGCTTTCATATCTGGCTATGTCACATCAACGTTTCACTCCTCTAGCTTTAATCAAATTACCTGTTACGGTAAAGGTACATTTTGGGTAGAAAGTACGTCAGATTCCGATACGACACGACGCTTATGGTGAGACTCCCATTCGCAATTGCCTCCGTGAGCATCGTGCTAACGTCGATTTCCAAATACATTTGATTCAAGAACAGCTGATCCCTGCAGAAATACGAAAGAGCAAAGCGAAAATAAAATTGAATGTCTGGGGAGGAAAAGTTTCGAGACTGATCGTAAATTGCGTCACGTTTTCGTGTTGGAGTGTCTGCTTCTGTTTTGTAAGATTTTTGAACGCAGTCTAGAGCATTCAAGTTTTGATTGAAATTGAATAACGCATCGATTTGTTCATTCGTGTGACATCATATATGAATTTTTTCTCTTGTCAAAAATGATTTTCTGTTGCAAAAATCTTCTTCTTCTAATAAACTTCACTTCCAATAAAAATGAATTGCTACGGAATTCCAAAACTGTTCACGTCGTCTTCTTCATGCTTGCGAGGACGAACCAACTAAATTTTTATGATTTTCAATTTGTATTTTTATTGCGAAAGAGTTAACCTACTCTATATTTCATGTCACTCAAATTGGAGCGAACGTCAGTAGGTTCGACATGTCACAGCGGAATTTATTCTCTTTGTAACATTTTTCGATTTGAATAAAATTTGTCTAAAATTTTATTTGCAAGCGACGAATTTTATTGTCACAATCCACAAGGTTCAGTTATGATTTATTTATTCGCATCTCGCTTATCTCAAAAGTTTCACTCGGAAACGGAGAAGTTCCGCGCAACAACGTCTTTTATGACACTGAAGAATTCTTCATCTCAAATAGAATCATCTCGTGTCTGGTTTGGAATGAAGGCTTCAGAATTTAACGAATTTATTTATTCAGAAGGGAAATTTCAACAGCAACAGCAGCTGCCCACTTACCCGTAAATTTGGTAAGAGAATGGAAGCTCTTTCACGTTGGCCTTGAAGATCTGAAGAGATTTGAGCTGTCGCATCGGTGAGATGGAGGCCGACGAGCTAATCGTTTTGGGATTAACAGGCGACGAAACTGGCAAGACAAATGACGTCGATTCACGGTTGATTGTCACTAATTGCACCAAGTCTTGAAGCTTTTTCACTTGCTGGAAGGTCGGATCGTGAGAATCAAAGCAAAAAATCGCATCAATCCATCAATTGAAAGGGGAAATTAATGAGCTTTTCTTACCGTAGGCTTGTTCAGCGATGTTTCGTTGAGCAGAATCATGTCGATTATTTTCAAAGTTACGTCACACGAGATCTCCTTTTCGACATTGTCATCCATTCGCTGCGAGTATTCATAAATCTAAAACCGATAAATCAAGCAGGGAAATTCCATTTAGGTCGAGGAAAACTTCCGTCGCAGAATTCTAAGTCTCTGATTAATTGCGACGTCTTTCTTCTATCGTCGTCTTTTTCAAGTTCTCTTGCTTTCCATGTCAAGTTCTGTAAGTCTTTATCAATTGCTAATGTTCTGTCGTAATTCTGTCGTATTCAATTCCCAATATTGACTTACACAATCAACTCATTCGGATCTGATCGCTCGAGCTGTATCGGCATTTTTGTCATGGAACGGCAGACGCAAGAATGAGCAGACTAATCTTGAATGTGCTCTATTATGGAAAACTCGCAGACAGGAATGAAGCAAGTACCATTATCGCGTATAAGCTGTAGGCTCGAAGCTCCACTCCATGCAATGTAAAGCCGCTGTTCATGCTTCTCCCTCCCGCCAGAGCCTGAAAGCACTTAAGCGACTAACAATGTTCGTCGTATAACGAATGTATGTTTGTATGTACGCCATTTCCCAGCCGTTTCAATACTTTTTGGCAGCTGAATTGCTAACAGCTAGACGCTAAACGTTAAAGAGAGAAGAAACAATTTCTGTCTCTTCGTCCAAGATTACGATCCCAAGGAGGATAATTTTTCAAAATGAACGTTCTTCTGTCATGTTTTAAATTACCATTCACCATTTCCTTCGCTCTCTTTCTACGATCCGTCTCGCACGGCTCCATTCATCAACGATGTCGTCAATAATTGGAGTGTCAACGTTCCCCATTCAACTGAATCAGTCGTAGCATTAGCTCTGGCTTGTTACAATCGCCTACACACATTCATAGTACAGCGTCGTCTTATCTTCTGACGAAGTATTGACCTTACCAACTACCTGACGACGTTTTTTATGAACAAAACCCAAGCACACTCGATGCTTCGAATGAATGAATTTTATTATTTCGACGGTGTGCTTTCGAAATGGTAGAAAGGATACGAAATATATCAATGTCATTGCGGCGGGCTTTAAAGCACTTTTAAAATTCATTGGTGAAAGTCATGACATTTGAATTGTGCGTCGAGGGGGGAAAGGGCGCTAAACTGCCTCCGTCGGTGACGAGCACGCAACCAAAAGGTATTCCGGTATTGAATTATTTATGGCGAAGACGGAGAGACGCAAAGCTGAATGCTAAATCATTTTCTCGAAGCCTAGGTAGACGGAAGTAAATATTTTGAGAGGAATCATCATTGTCGGAAGTGGAGCAGGCGAGCAAAGCTAAACAATGAATAAAATGTTGTTCCTGATTTTTTCCTCGAATTCTTCGAAGTAAAATCTCAGAGGGACAAGAGAAACTTTTTTCCTCTCCACTCAAAGTTTTCATTGTTTCGCCTCGTCGGCGGAAAAGAAATTCAAAAGTTTGTTCCCTCCGAATACGAAAATAAGTTTGTTAGCACGAGGAATTATCATAAACATTTTCTTTCGCGTCGCTAAGTTTGATTTAACAGAGAAATTATTCAAATTATATAATGAACGTAATAACGTTAACTTCGTCTGTAGAACTTCCTGCAAGTGTCGAGAAGAATTTTTCCCATGATTTGAGACGAGTTGACGAAGAAAATTCTGGGTGACAAGTACATGAAACTTCATATGCAATATAAAAGCTTACATCTTGCAACAAATCCAATAAATAGCCGCCTTCGCCTGGCATCACGTGACTGTAGTGGCTCATTACATATTCCAGACATGATCGAAGGAGAGTCGACGCGTTAGTCTTCTGCAATCCGATGGTAAGCTCTTTAAACTGCAAATGAAAACAAGGGGAAGATGGTTGATCTCTTTTCGATGGGCATATGTGGAGGCTTAAGCTGTATCTACACTCATGATGTGTTTGAAGGATGTGGGAAAACAAAAGAGAGCGAATACTAAATTGTTTGCCGAAGGAAAACGCTGAGTGTCCTCGAAGTGAGAAGTTTTTCAGCAATCTCATGCATTGTTATGAAAGAGCCCTCGAGAAAACTGTTTACTTTCAAACTTCTCCCACACTTTTCAGTCTGTTCAGATTGTTAGTTCGAGCTTAAAGTTTCCTTAACTTTTCTTGTGATAAGATGCCTCAACGCCGAGGTTTATAAATCATGTGGCTTGAGACTCGAGCATATGTGAGGAAATGTTTGAATCATAAATATTATTCGTCTTAGCATCTTAAGCTGTAAAAGGGTTTGCTTCTTTTCGGAAATTCTGGGAAGGCAGCTGCCCAAAGGGCTGTATTCGTAGCGTCGTAAAGAATATTTACCTCATATGAAATCTGCAAAAGCTTTTGATTGATGCAATCCGAAAAGTCAGGAGTGAGCCAGACGGATTTGTTGTAATCTCGTTGCTCGCAAAACCGCTGAGCCTGGCCATTATAGCTGATCGGGCAATCGTTCAGAACTGGTGGACCGGAAGAAGTTTCAAGCCATCTAATGCCGTACGAGTTATCCTCGGGACAAACACTCATTGATTCCAGGTCCATAACGTTTATGTGTATACTCGTCGAGACGGGAGCGAGAGAGTTTGATATCGAACACGAGTATTTTGCCGACTTGTGTACATTTCTTATCGTCAGAATGCTTCCGTCTGGAAACATGTCTTCCCACATTTCAAGCTCGGGGTCGCTGTGAAACAGCGCGTTGTTTTTGGTCCAACTGTAGCCTAGTCTTTCCTTCATTTGATTTTTCTGCGTTGCTAAGCATCGGATTCGTATCGACGCACCACGTAGAAGTGTCACGCTTGGCGGCTCCAAACGAATCTCAGGCGCTTCGAGAACCTCAACCCTTGTTGTTTTACAAAGCTGCATTCCCCAGTCGGAGACCTGAGAGATAGAGAAAACAAACAAGCTATCATTGGCTGCTTTGGCTCAGGAGCGAGAAATTGCTCATCGCATCCGATTACACTGTTGTGACGAAAAGGAGAAACATAAATTGGAAATTACAGGAAGTCGAGAGAAGAGGAAAATAAAGTTTCCTATGCTCATGTAATTGAAGACGGAAGCAGTGTTGTACAAACGGAAAAATTGCTTCCATGAAGACACTCGAACAATGGAAGCATAAAGCGCTTCTTCCTTGAACACAAAAGCTTTTCACCCATTGTGTTTGTTGCCTTTTAAACTCGCAACCATAATCTTGCTTTCCTTATGAAGCTTACGAGTCTTGCACTGCTGAATTCAAAAGTAGCAGTACCGCTTTGTAGGTTGCTGTCATTTTGATTCTCTGCTCGATTGCTTTCACGTTTAGTTGAGAAGACTTTGTGCACTGATATTCCCTTTTGATGTAGTTACGTCTTCACGTATTAGGATTCGTTTCGAAAATATGTTTACACCTTAAACCTTTTTTCAATTGTCATCAATTTCGAGCAGATTTTGGACTACGTACGAGCTTGAAAACGTTAATTTAAATTTGAGGTTTTCCGGTTCGGTTTACTTGTAAGTAAAATTAAAACCTTCGCTTGATGACAAACAGGAAAATGGGAGTGGGCTCGAGTAAAACAAACCAGAAAACTAGTTTTAAATTGACCCAAATGTAAACGGGCGAATCGAGCAACTTTTAAGTTTGCCATTCTATCGTCAGTGACGATTCGTCACATAACATTTCAACGAATCCTTCGAGTTGAAATAAATTTGTAAGTGAAAAGCTTTCGTATGAGATTATAGTTTTCAATTTGAATTTAACTTCTCTTCATGCCAGATCGGACTGTGTCTGCATGATAACTTCATTCAACATTCAGCAGTTTGGGGATTTATGCTTTCGTGTAGCTTCTGCTTCGCTACGTTCTTCCATTCACTCTTTCGCAAAATCTTTTTATCATCATTGAGCTGACATCCGTGATGTTTTTCGCTCAGCATAGACTGGGAAACGGGGGAATGAAAAAAAGCTAATTCATTTTGGACCGAAAGAACATTAACATAACATTACAATAAATCACGGAGCGATCGCACTCCATCCACATGGAAAGGGAGAACGTGAACAGCTTCAGTGGAACGCATTAAATTACATTTTTCTAGAAGCCAAAAATGTGCTCTCATCACTTTGTCTTCGCTCCCTCATAGCTCCGTGTATTTTAAAAGTTTCATGTTGCAAGTTAATAAAAGTCATCAGATTGTGTTTAAACAAAGTTGGCGAGTACCCTTTTGGGGTTCGTGTGTCATCAACTATAAATGTAGGGTCGCTAAACTCAAGCAGAATGTTGAATTACTGCAGGGAAATAGTTAATGTCAACTGGAAGGAAAGTTCTTGACAACGTCATTGTTGAACGACCCCTGCGAAAATGCACAATTTAATAAACTCTCTCGTCTGTCTATTCGCTTTTGTTTCACTAGCCTATAATCTTGTTTGCAATCCACACAAATCCACTTTCAAAAGCAAATATCTGAGATGCTTTTAAGGAGTCGTAGTAAAAGTTGTGCAAACGAAACCCTTTCCGTCTCGACGGTGAAATGTAAACAGATGAATTAAGGGAAATCTTTATGGAATTTGTAAGGAAAACAATCCGATCGAATTCCTAAAACAATAATGGCGTTATAAAATATTCAGCTCGAAGCAGCGATATCATCACAAGAAAAGGAACGACGTTAACCGTTTCGCTGAATGTTTTCTCCGGGATCCAAGAATGAATCGGAGGGAAGAATTCAATTACAGACTCGTACATTAATTCATTGCAAGCTCCAAAGGATTCCTGCACCCTTTGCTGTAAAATGCAAAAACACGACAAAGAACTTCGCTTCAACTTGATTTATTCATTCGCCTTCACCCCGAGTCCTTTTGCTGTCATGTGTGAACGTATTCATTCGAAAAAGTTTCGCTTGCAGAAGCACATAATGAATTCAAGATCAAGTTCTAAAGTTCCCATTGTGAAAGTCGCTTTGTCATTCCTTTTGTGAAAAATTTGCCGTTCGTTGGAACTTTGAATGAAGTTTCAGCTTTAAATTTTTAATTACCTGACATGTGTAGAAACCTCCGTCTCGCTTTTCCGTTGAATTCAACCTCAGCGTTGATGAACTTTTTCCATTCTGATTTCTCGATGTTCGGTGAATAGAAATTTTCCTGTGGAAAGGTGAAATAGTTTTTACCATGTCAATATTGATTGAAACGAGAAATATTCTGCGATTCGTAATCTGTAGCCATGATCTGTTCGTTATTTCTTAATTACAATTTCCGCACGCCTCAAGCCCTTCATCCCCCATCGTCTGCTTGAAAATTAAGCAAATCCACCAATCGACTCGGATTACCTTGAAAGTCCTTGAAACTTGCGAGAAGATTATTCTTGGGAAATACCGTAAAATTTATCAACAAACGCTCCACGGCAATCAAGATAAAATTCTATTATCCGCCGGGAAGGCGAGGCGTAGCGAGGAAGTGGCAATTTGAGATGTTATCATAAGCAAACCAGTTTCTTCTCCTTCGCAGGCTGCTTCCTGATAAGCTTCAAAGTTGATTCATTAAATAGTATCAAAGACAATCACTGATTTTGCTCTAATTGTATAAAGCTTTAGCGGATCAGCGAGCTGAAGTCTGTTTACTGATTGAAGTTTCACATTTGTATTAAAATGTTTCGACAAAAAATCTTTCGGATGTTTTGCATTTGATTTCAAACGATTCAATTTCGCATGCACCAAACTGATTTTAACTTATTTAACATAGTTTGATTTGAACTGCAATGAAACTTTACGTTTGAGCCGAATATTCTCGATTTCATTTTGTGGTGAAAACTCATACGAATAAGTGGTTGAATATTTTTTTACGGAATTTTTCATTTCAACAATGATTGCTGTAAACATATAAAATGTTGAACGAACCTTATTGATCGGCTGACATTCAATAGGAATCCGTTTTTAAACCAGCTGAATGTGGTCTCCGACGAACCCAGAGCGGAGCAAGTCAAAACTAGGTCGTCCTTCACTCGGAGAGGAGACTTCTGCCTGGCTTCCAGCGACTGCAAAATTGAAAATAAAAAAATGAGTTTGACATTCAAACTTTGAGTTGATGAGCTGAGGGTTTTTGATGTTGCGAATCGTTTAGCATTAGAATTGTTTAGTCCCAAACCAACCGTTCGGAAACATTGCGCATCGGATGCATGATAAGACCAAAAGCAAATGAGTAAACATCTTGGCATAGTTGCGGTTCATAACGACATGTCGGTTCATAAATTTCAATAAAGACTTTGTATTGTTTGCATGACGTCGTTATTCATTTTCTGAGCTCGGTCTCAGGCACTGATAAAGTGGATATGATGTCGAGAATGAATGGCTCTTACCTGAAGCATGAGTCCCGGCTCTTGGTGTAGAGCATAGTGTGTCGACAAGAGGGAAAAGTTTCCGATTCGTCCCTTCTCAACCATTTTATTGATTGCCTCTCGAACTCTCGTCGAATCACTTTCAACGCCAAAAAAGTGGAACATGAGATCGTTCTCCGACGGACTTTGATGTAACGGAACAAGAAGAGAAAGATCGACATTAAATTGCTGCAAAGTTGATTGATGTTATGCAAAGTGAATGTTTCGTTTTCGTTCAGAAAGCTTTGCTTGTCAGGTCTCCGCTTGTTGATGAGAAAAAGGTGAAAGTCAAAGAAGGAGGGGACTTCTCTGCAAGCAAGAACAACAAACGCCTTGGGCTGATACGACAAAGCTCCTTTGTGAGTCCAAAGTTGAACGTTTCCGAATCCATTTATGAGATCAATGATAATCAAAGAGACGGAGGCCAAGCCATCATATTACACATGTTCGGGATTTACTTACGTTTTGCTGAATATTTCTAAATCATTGATTCTGCTAATATTGGAATTCCGAAGAAATCGACTTATCTGCAAAGAAGGAGAGGGCGAGAATGAATTGTCGGATGAAGAAGTTTGCGTGTTCTTCCGAACAAAACGGAATCCGTAAAAATCTTTCCGAATAAAACACGTGTGTAATCTTAAGAGAAAAGCGAACGAAATGAATACAGATTGCTTTTAAATATCATAGTAGCATCATCAAGTATCGCTTAAAGTGTAAAAAGCACAACAGTAAGCTTTCTCGAGATTCCCGTGGAATGAAAGTTTAATATGGAGACGCGCTCGAAGCTGAAAGAATTTGTTGGGCTACATTTGTCAATGATGTCTCAACTGAGGTGGTCAAAAGTTTCGACTCGGAACTATGTAAGACGTCAAAGCAAACACGACAACTGACGACTGAAAGAGAAAGAAAATTCTGATGTGGAGTACGTCATTTTTAAACGGGATTTTTTGTGAGAAGCCAGAGCGTGTAGACGAACTTTATCAATTGTCTATCTTGAACTTTGTTGAGTTGGGTAAGTCAAAACGTGAGTCTCGAGCAATAAGAGATTTGCATAACAATCATAGTTTCATGACCGCTGAGGAACGAAGCGATTTTCGCTCTTTTAAAAGTTGAAGATTCTTCAATGAAGAACAGTTCAATCACAGTTAACCGAAAGCTTCACAATCCGAATGTAAATTTGCAAAACGTTTTCCGATTCCATTCTTTCTTTCTCCCTCAAAGTAAATTACGAAGTTAATTCTGAAGCGAATCTTGAATTGTTTACACAATTCATCCCTTAAGCGAGACAGTGCTGTTGTCTTCAAAGAAAATAGGAGAAATGAAACAATAAAACAATTCAAAAGAATAGAAAAAAACGGAAAAATTGCCAGTTGATGGAAATTATGCGAAGAATCGCAGCCCTCGAAAATATTTTTTCGAGCAAAAGCGTAAAGAGCGCTCGAAGAACTCTATAGGGAAATTAAAGCTCGATGCCTTCATCATCAAGCTGGCAAATTTCTTTGTTCAATATTTATCGTTTCGTCTCGCGCTTCTTTGCCTTTACTTTTTGACGGAAGTTTCTCCGTCTCTTTTGTCTACATCGCGTCGTGGAAAAGACTTCTTGCGAACATAAATATTGAAAAAGTTTGAGAGAAATGTATTGACATCTTGTGAATTGTTTTGATTTATTTGCGACAGCATTTCTGCTATTGCCGAGGTTTTATTTCTTCAAGTAAGCGGCGCTGGGGGAACGTGAGGGCCGACGAAACTTTTCTCGGACACAAATATGAATTAATGTTTAATGTACGGATAATTCATGGGTGAGAAGATCGAAGCTTTCTCGGGCTTATGTTTGTTTCACGAGAAGTCGAAATGGACTTGATGATTTATTGACTTGTTTATGGATCGGGATGAAAGGAAAAACATCTCCGGTGCCTTCTCACTTCGCTGTTTGACGAGCATTACAAAGATTACCGCGCACCCGGAAAAAATTATGACATATATCAACGCCCTTGCCGAAATAAAATCTTTTCTCGTCGGCTGCTCCGGGGCAAAAGTCTTTCAAGGATTGTCCTTTCTTTCGCCTGACAAATCCCAAGCATAAACATCCATTTCCTCTCCTCCTTTTTATTGCTCGAGCGAACTTCTACGAGATTTAAATCAAAAATTCCTTTCGATATGCTTCTCCCTTTGCCTTCGACAACCGAATTTCCTCCGGTCGAGGCATAAAGTCGAGTTAAAAAAACTGTTAGAATATGACAAATTCAGATAACTTACATATTTTTCCAATAAAGCCGCATAATGTAGATTGACTTTCTTCTTCCCCAGCTCGTTTGTATTAAAAATAGAAGCATTTCCAAGGCGCAGAGACGCTTCGAATCGGATCCTTCCTTGTGCTAGCATAAAAATGAATTGGAAATAAAAGCATTTGAATAAGTTTTTCATTTTTGATCCGAAACTATGAAACTCTTTGCATGCGAACATGTTGGCGGAGCTTCAAACATATCGATTAAAGGCTTAAGCGTTGGAGTCGTCGAGAGGTCTCATGAATATCCAAGCGCTATGCCAACAATTTATGACTTGCATCGTTTGACTTGAGACGAATTTATTCCGTCTGATTTGCGAGAAAAGTCGTTACAACTTTTTAATGATCTGACACGAATAAACGTCCCAGATCATTACAGCGAGACGATAAAGTTGCTTAGCATCATTTATAACTCTCAAACGTAAGGATTTTCTGTTTATTGATGCCTACGAACTTAAACTATTTGCTCTCGTCGTTCGTTGAACACTTAAGGTTTTTATGTGAACGAAAGCGCTTGCTGTGGCATGTTATGGAGTCATTTTAGTTTTACGATACAAATAAAATTGAGACTTAACAGCGTTTCTCATCACTCCGCTACTAAGGACAACAAATGTCTTCATAAGGAGCTTTCATTCGCTCTCACGCGACAATGAGGAACAAATTGAGTTTCATCGACGATGAGAAATTATCTCCGCTTACCTTGCTCATTGTTTTGATGACACCTGCACAGCTCGATGTTATTAAGATCGTTCAAACATTTACTCGCGCATTCGTATGAGTCTAGGCTGTCGTCGGCTGTCGTTGAGTCTTTTGATAAATTACATTCTGGAAGACGAAGAAATCTCATTTCACGCAACGGTTTTGTCAGAAGTTGAGACGATTTCCTACCGTTTTCTTCGTCTAAAAATTCGTGAATTTCGCACTTATTGCCTCTGTAACCACCATTAGGGCACACACATTCCACGTTTGCATCGCCGACGTGCCTGTTGGAAAAAGTGAAAGCCGCAGAGCTGAGCGATGGTTGTGGGAAAGAAGGCAAAAGGTCATAAATTACTTGCACACGCCACCGTTTTCGCAAAGCTTTTTGCTGCAAAGCGGACCGTTGCTGCAATCCTGGCCAGAATATCCATCAAAGCATTGACAGTAATAAGATCTGTAAGAGAGGTTTGAGCGCCGCTTTAATCGCCTCACTGTCAAGAGTGAAATATTTCCTACGCTTCGTCGAAGCTGTGAAGCTTTTGCAAGATGAATCAGTTCGACGTTTGGGCGTTCAATTCAGGTATTTACATTACAAAGGTAATTCGTAGGAATTTGCCAAATCTGCTTATTTATGGCTGACAGAATTGGACAAGCATGGTAAAGTCATGACAGAGAAATGCGTCAGAGAGATTAAGATTTTCCTAGAAAATGTCGAAGCAAAACGACGTCAAGCAGCTCTTCAATAAAATAAAGTTCTTGTTCAACCTCGCCATAAAATGTTTGCTTAGTTTCTTTTCTCTTCGAGAGCTTTTGAAGCCTTCAGGGCAACCTGACTTTGTTAACTTGACCCGGCAAAGGTTTTCAAATAGCCTTGAAGCTCTTGAATCTCCACGGAGAGATGAGAAGTTCGGAAAAGTTTTGATTTCAATAACAATCTCCACCCCAATTGGGGTTATGCGATTACAAAGTCTTGACATAATTTCCGCGAACTCGTCAGCAACAAAGTTCATAACCCTTCGTCAGAGCTGCGTGAAGCAGCAAATTTAATTCTTTTTCCACCGAGCACAACGAACGCCACGAGTTCTTAAAGCCATCACGTATCCCAACTCATTTAAATGAGTTGCTCGAAATGAAAGTTCAACTTGCGACGCTCATAATGAAAATTGAATCCTCAGGATTCGAAAACTTTCCATTCGCTCTGTCTGCTCGTATTCCTTAGAAATCATTCAACAAATCAAGAAATGCATACTTTGTCGCTAGACTGGAAAAACTTCTTGTCCTCATTGTTAAGCAACGATAATGGCTAATTTAAAAAGCTTGCGTCTTTAGAGCATCGACGGAGGAAAATGTTTTTTACTCAGACTGTCAGGAACTTCAACTTATCTATCGTCGCTGAACTGAGTCTTTTAAATTACCGCCGTCTTCTTTCGAGCTGATTCTCTTCTTATTTCTCGATCACGATAATATTATCCGAGTTTATAATGAGTTTCAAGCAATCACAAACTTACGAGTGGTTTCGTGCTGCGAGGCAGTCGCCAAGGAAGCTGCAGCGCATCGCGTTGCATTGATATGACTTGGGTGTGTCAACTTCATACGTTATGTTGAATCCGTAGACATCAAGCAAGTGGTCCATCACACGCAAATGAGTTCCATAAAGATTGTCGAGCTGGAACCTAATCTCCAGAAAAGGCGAGTTCGATTGAACTGATGCAGTTCGCGTAACGTTTTCTTCCTTAACAATCGTCTCCATCTCACTGGGAACTTTAAAGTCGTCGCTATAGTACATGTACTCTTTGAAGGACAGTCCGCTCAGGACATATTGTTGTGTTAGATAAACGAAAATTGAGGCGTTTGGTGATCCCCAAAATGACGAGGCGTCAATAATCCAGACACACGAGATGGGCACATTAAAAGGATTTGGAAAATTTGGCGTCTGAATGATGCCATGTTTCTCGGTCAGAAAGCCACCGCAAGGATTTGCTGGCGATGGATATTTTGAAAGCACCATCGGGTTGGGCGATGCCGCAGCAATTCGCATCGTATTTTTACATTTGGCGAAAATAACGGCCAAGATGAAGTAAATTAATTTGTATAAATTCATTTCACATTATAATTTGAGATTTGTTATTGAGACTTTCCGTGATCCACTGCTGACATTCGCACAATTTTCCTTCGGAATATTCAATTAGAAGAAACATTTATCATTCCGAGGGACGATCTGTAATGAAAAACAGAAGAAGACGGAGCGAGAGGCGGAAAATATGACAATTAGTTTAGCGTTTAAATATCTCTCGCGACGATTTTTTATTTCATTTCGCTTCCCTTTGGCTCGAATGACTCTGCCAGTGTTCACAAATAAACAGCGATGGAACGGTGCGAATTAAATGAAACAAACACGGTAGAAGGCGAGTTGCGGAAAATTAATTATTTTCATCACGAATCATCGAGACCTTTTGACGTCCTCATCAGTCGCTAGCGCTTGTTTGAAAATATTAATAAACCAGGCATGAAATAATCTATTCAAATGATAGGCCCTCGAAATCTTTTGTAAATCATTGAGCGGCAGATTTATGAAGGCGCTAAGTGAAATCCTCGAGGCGTCAACTTGTCTGAATTAATGAAAAGACAATTTCGTTTCTCACTGTTGGGGCCGCCTGTCAAAGAATCATTTTCTCCCATTGTTCTCGTCAATCTGAAAACCCAATTTTCGGTTTTATTACTTTTGACTTTCCACCCCTTTCCGTTCCGAAGAAAATCTCACAGCAACGTCTTCTCGTTTAATTAATTTGATTGCCTCATGTCGACAAACTGGGTCTCTTCCGGAAGCAAGTTTGTGTCGGAGGAAGTTTGCGTGATGCTAATTAAAAGTTGTCAGGCATTTGATGTTATAATTCGCTGGCAATCTCCAAAGTTATTTGACCCAAGCAGCCGCTCAAACGAAATCCAATCATTTTCAGACACTTTTCGGCTGCAGATAAGGAGCGAGAAGTTTTTTATTTGCTGTCAGATTCGCGTTTCCCTCATGAGAAGAAATATAGATCTAACATCTTAGCACAGTTTATATCGTTACCAGTCAACTTTGACACTCGGAGCACATCAAAGTCATTTTATTTACAGCTCGGAATGTTCAGCACATTGATTTCAAAAAGTTGTACGTCGAAGGGGAATAACTTGAAGCTTTGTATGAAATATTTCTCTCGTATCGGAGATGAAAAAGCTTTCAAACGAGAGTTTAAACTTGGAAGAACATGTTTACGACCTCAATTACGTGCGTTCTCCCACGAGTCAAAGGTGCTCAACCCCATTAAAAAGCAATTCGTTCTCGCTCTTCGCGCAAAGAAAGCAAGCTTTATCTCTAAAATTAAGAGGGCGTAAAATGGACTTTGTAGTGGCGACTGTAAAACCCAGCAAGAGAAGTTTAAGTTCCAACAAAAGGTGCGAAACATCATTGTCTTTCGCTTTTGCAATGAAGTATGAAAAGCTAAAAATTATTCCCGGGGCGGCTGTAAAAACTTCTTCCTTGTCGAGCAGCAAAAAAAATTGCCAACTCCGATGAGACTCAGCAAGAAAAAGGTTTTTATTATCGCTTGTTTTCATTTATGCTCTCTCCCTTGTCCGACTTTTCTTTTTATTCGAGACCAATTAAGAGCGAAAGAATAATACTTTCTTTATTTCATCACATTTTTACAATTAATTCACTTTTAATTGTTCTACTTTCTCCCACTGGCTTGTAAATGAGGCGGAAAAATAACATCCTCGCTGTTTTACTTAGGGAGGAAAGTTACGCAAAAGTTTCTCACCCGAAAATGGAAGCGAACGTGATGATTATTTCGAGCGAAAGCTGCTGCAGCTTCTCGCTCCTGTTCGACAATGCCTCGAACATAAATTTAAAGCAGAGCCTTTGGAATTCAAATTATCTTGCTGCTGCTCTCTACGGCTTGAGGCTTCCATGTCTCGTCTGGTCCGCTGAAGTTTCCTCGATAAGGAAAACTTTTGTTCCTTTAAATAACCTTCCCTTCAATGGGTGTCTGCGGCCCTCAGATGAATAATAAAATTTTTAATTCCGGACTCTTCTGCGGGCCACACTGTTTA
Organism: Smittia sp. YW1114-2; assembly: GCA_033064975.1. Lineage (NCBI taxonomy): Eukaryota > Metazoa > Arthropoda > Insecta > Diptera > Chironomidae > Smittia > Smittia sp. YW1114-2. The sequence goes on from CP093834.1 coordinate 17,251,427, forward strand.
ATAACACCCGGAAGTCGTAAAATTGTCCAAAATACTCATTCGCTTTCCTCTTCGATTCCTTCCTTCGCTGTCTCTCGTAAAAAGCGCGTCTCAGCAGTAAAAAATAATTGGTTCACGCGTCACCAAACGTATGCTGACAACTTCCTCTTGCTCTTTCCTTTTGACGGCCATGAATAAAATTTTTCGGCACTTTTCCCTCGCTTATTTATTAAATCGAATTTCAATCACTTCGTGATGGGGGAATGTCTATGAAACATCTTCGAAATATGTCGACCTTTAATCCCCACCAGATGCATCATGAACACTGACGCGGCTTCCGTCGAGCTGCGGAGAAAATAATGATTGAAGACGATTCGGGGAAGCAGAAAAGATTTATTGATCAATCTACTTAATGATTGACGTCTTGAGTGAGAACGTGACTTGAGAAACTCGCTCCCCGACGCTTATGGCATTAAAATCGTTGTTTATGCACAGCTAGTTGCTTCAGTTGTAAAAAATACTTGAGCCTCGCTCAGCATTGCTTGTGCTGTAAAAAAAGCTGTAAAAACCTTCGCAAGCAAATTGCAGTCTGGGAAATCTGAAGGTGGAACAAACATAAGATGAATTTTACCATCATCGTCGTTCGTTCGAGTCTAATCTGGATTACGGAAAATATGAACAAATAAGTTTAAGGAGCTTCTCGTTGTCTTCCCTCTTCTCTGACAACCCAAGCAGCCTCGAGTTCGTCATTTATTATCGCAGAATAAACATCGCGGGTTAGTCTTGCTGCTCTCAGCTGAATTTACATTTGATTGTGGCTGTGTCAAATCAATTCAGCTCACACTCAGCTCACAACCCTCCACTGTTTATCTTTCCGTCATTAGAGGAAAATTTCTTAATTTCATCATTAATTTCCACCGCACGATGAGATAAAATGTTTAAGCGGAGCCTTTGTTGTTTCAAAACAAAGTTTAATTCATCCGAAAGATTCTGCCGTCAATGTTCTTCGAGATATGGCAGCGCTTTAAAACAAATTCCCTGCCCACCAACCGAGAACGTTAATTATAAATGAAGCCGCCGATTTGACGATTACGCGCAATTAAAAACATCGCCGGAAGAGGCGTAAGTAAATCTCCACAATAACTCAGCCTCCGTTCCATGTCGCCAGACTTTTTATGGGTCGCGTGAGTGTCTGGAGATTTCGCTTGGCGAAGCAGAATTTCCCTACGCTTCGTCATCATCTTCACTTACTCAATTAAAGACACAGCAAGCGATGCTAACAGGAATTATTCCTCAAATCCTCTTAACGGTGTCAAATTCACTGATTATTTCGTTTCACACTTTACACGTCCCAGAGCTTCACTTACGGAATTTCCCACGGGAGGGAAGGGAAATTCATCAATAATTAATTAATCCTTGATAAGGATGGAGTAATCACTTCCAATCACGTTTTCATACTCTTCCGCTCATAAACCTTTCGCATTTAAATCAATTATTATTTACATCTTCACGAACACTTTGTTTTACCATAAAATTAGCATAATTTTTGTTTCGCTATTATTTTTCACTCGCTCGAATTTGCAATGCAAATTAATTCATTTCGCTTTAAAGTAATTCCACTCGATCGGCACGCTCTCGGCAAACTTGTGCGTAATTCGCATAAAAAATCATTCGATTCCATTGTGTAATTTCATGCCAGAGTTAATCCATTTCCAATTTGAGGAGCTCGCTTAATTTCAAGCGATTCACAATTCGCGCTCATTCCATGCTGTTGAGCTTTTTTCACACATCGATTGTCAAAAAAATGAGCAAGAAAAATCCTTTAATTTCCTTTTATTTTTGAGTGTGCTGAACACTCACATTTGTCTTAATCGCGTGGAACTTTTCGCTTCTGCTTTTACACCGCTCGACTGCTGGGATGAAACTGAATTGACGAAAGCGGCGAATATTTTGCTGCAGATTCTGGATCGGAAAATTGTTTTCCTCTCATTTTCGTGAGAGAGTGTAAAGCAAGACTCGAGACGAGAGAAAGTGAAACTTCCGAGAAGTTTGGCTCGAAGCTCAAGAGAGCTTTCGAAGCTCTTCGTACACTGTGAAAATGACTTGATGGAACAAACAATGATGTCTGGAGATTAATGCTGAAGCTAGGGAAAAGTCGAACTGATAAATCGACACATAGCTGAGAACAAACGAGAAAAATAGTTGTTTAATGGTTTTGGTTTCACGAATCATTTAGCAATCGAGGGTGTTCTCCTTCCAAGCGTCTTCGTTTGTTATTTATTTGTACACTAAGCGATAAACTATTTATTTGTTTCGTCCGCAGAGGAGAACTGAAACATTTTAAATTGATTCGAGCTTTGCTGGCTCATTCGTCCTTCGGGCAGTTGAAGGAGGCGAAAATAATTTACGAGTTTTATGCTAAATTAATTTTATTGTTAAATATATACAATTTGATATAATGGAGCTTTAAAGGGGATGAGAGCATAAATTTCAATTCCGATTCATACAAAGTTCAAGAGCGTTTCATGACAAAGAATTGGTTTCTTACTCCGACTGTGAAATGAGACATTTTCCGAGTTTCTTTCGAACATTTTGGGATTCAAGTCATGTAAAGATGAAAATTAAAATTAAAAACCATAAATTCACGTAAGATTCTCGAGAATGTGATCCAATTGCTGAAGGAGAAAGAAAGGAACGATACTTTCCACTTGCTTAATGGGATAAAAAATTTCATGCATGAAATCATATTAAATTTGATTTATCTTTGATACATAAGAGCGAGTTAAGTCTTTCGCAGCAGCTCCTTCTTTCCGGTCGTTTGGCGAATTAAGACTTCCGTGTGTAAAAAGTTGTTGTTGAGTAAGAGAAATACGATTTCATTTTATTTTTATTGCTTCATGAAATGAGCGAGGTTGCTTTATTGAGTAGAAACATAGCGATACCTTCAGGCTGATCGGCCTTCTCGGATGTTTGTGGTTATTTATATTTTGGATACAAGTGAAAAAGGAGAAGTTTGTCTGAAATATTACTTGAAAGAGCAACGGGTTTCCATCGCCCAGGGCTAAGATAACCTTTGCTTTTTACACTTCAAAGTGTACTCGAGACTTTATTTTCCGGTGTGACTCTGAATCTCTCGTATTGAATTAGTTGCATTTAGTACAAAAACCGATTCGCTCCAACAAATTCCGCTCTTGAAGACGACAGCGAGGTTAAGTTGATAGCACGAAACAAGCGGATTTGAATAATTAATGCAAGCGTCGGAAGCGACTGGTATCGGAGAATCATAAATTTTATTGAAACAATATCTTCTGTGGAAGCTGATCCTGAACTTCATTTATGCACCAACGCTCTCAAGTCGGAAGCCCGGCTATCAGAAGCTGAATCTCGAGGGTGAGCAGCATCTTGTGCATTGGAAATGATTGAAATAAATATTACGTGAGAGAATAATAACTGTTAAATATTTCATGATCTTGAATTTCTCGAGTCGTGATAGTCAGTTTCGGTTGATTTATTATGATCGCATTTTTCACTGGAATTCTGTCGGAGATGATTTTCTTTGAAAGAAGCTCAAATTTTCATTTAAACTTCAACTTTCTGATTTTCATTGCACATGTTTAGCAACATGCTGAGAAAACTACAAAGGCCAAGCCGTATGAAGCAGGAAGAGGAAGAAACTCAAATATTTGACTGCAAAATCCGTAAAGTTTGTTTATTATTCTTGTGGTTTTTGTTCTCTCTCTCCTGCTGTTTACTAACGAAACCATCAAACAAACTTTCGCTAGCTCTAGCAATTTTCTTTGATCTCTCAGCTTATGCAAAAAATAAATAAGACGAAAACTGCTTTCATGTATCCGAGCACGTGTAGAGTTGTCACCGTGTTGAATCCACACCGTAGTGTTATTTAACTCGAACGTGCACTTGACACTTTCCTTCTTCGTCATTCGTTTGTTATTTATTCATTCGTTAAATCTGAAGCTATTTGAAGAGCTTTGTAATTTTACTTGGAGAGCGCATTGGAAGTTTTCAACTAGAACAGTAAACACTCGACTTTCCTGAGCTCGAGAGGAGAATACTTTATTCCGTGATGGGTGTGGTGTTTCTAGTGGTTGTTCCGACAGAGAAATACGAGAAAGTTTTAAAAAGCGGTAGATTTAAAAATTATTTTTCATTGCTCACCGAGCGTGCGATTAAAGCAATACAAATCCGTCAGGTATTTCAAGTGCAAACGTAATTGCTGCTGCAAAAAACTACAATCTCCCTGCAGTGCGAAAGAACGACCTGAACATTCCACCGGCGGCAGATGAAAATGCGATTCTACGGATGGAAGTCGAGCTTCGCGATAAGCATCTACCGAAAAAGCAGGGCAAGAACAAGGCAAAACAATTTGGAGCGAAGGATTTAAACGTGGGAAGCGTCAGCGCTGTTGACGTTTCAATGGAGAAGGTCTGTGACTCGCAAAATTATTCGCTTATCTTGCTCTCTGACATCTTCTTCCGTCCACACGCGAGTAGATCCTGGACGATTTGCTTAAAAAGCTTGAGGTAGAGCATGTTGTTTGGTATGGCGATAAAGCCGGAAATTATTTCCAAGTAATATTTCCTGTGGCATCTGGAGAGCCTTGCGAAACTGCACTACACTGTCTAGTAGAGCTAGGCATCGGCACGAGATTCAACTCGTCGGTGAGGTAAAATTATCATGCAAATTGAAATCGGAAGAATAAAATATTCAAAGCAGATTTCCATTTAATATTTCATCTCTACTCTGCTTGCAGTGTACTTCCAGCCAGTGTTAGCTATGATGCAACAAATGATAATTCGAACGAAGATGACTACGGGTAAGAAATTAACAACTCCAAGTCTAGGGAAATTAGCATTTAGTTATCAATTATTCGGCATGAAAATATTAATGGAAATCTGAAACCTCCCAACAGTGACGAGGCGGAAAACCCAAAGTGGAATGCTTTCGTCGAGTCAATAAAGTCCAAATTGACTGTTAAACAAGTTGTTGATGGGGTGAGATCGGGCGGAAGCTTGACGTTTGACTACTTGCTACTGATTGTTACGGCCGAGTGAGTTTATGCTCTCACCTCAGCTCTCATTTCATTTGCGATTAAATCCTTCTCGTTTCAAGCTCACTGGCAGCTTTGGGGCTGGTGGAGAACAATGGTAAGAAGCAAGATAAAAGCTGAAGTTTGGAATAAACTTTCATTCCCTTGCGGGATGAGAAACTCTTCCGTTCGAGTTGGAAGATTCAATTTTTGATGAAATTCACATTAAGCGCTCGAGACATAAAAACTTAATTGCAATTCCAGCTTCAAACATCGTAGCAGCAATGCTGGTTTCGCCGCTAATGGGCCCGGTCATGTCGATTACGTTTGGCACCATCATTTCGGATTGGGAGCTCGTTGTAAGAGACTCGTTGCGGTTTTTACTCGCCTTCCGTTTCCTTCACTGTTTTCATTACAAACCATAACAATTTTCAATGAAACGAAATTATTTTTACATTTATAATTCACAGAAAGTTGGCTTCATTTCACTGGCTCTCGGGATGTTTATTTCTGTTTTGTTTGGCTTCATATTCGGGTTGATCCTGGGTGAGTAGAGTTTTTTCCGACAGTACAAAATTCTGAGGAAGCGTTTTATTTAGGGACCACTGAGATGCCCTGGGGCTTCGGTGACTTTCCGACCGAGGAGATGAAGGGAAGGTACGTTCGCTCGCCGCTTTCTCTTCCCTCGTTCATCAACCATAAGGGTTGCGCACACAAAAAATAACGAGAGTGAGAAAGAATGAAACTGATTTTCCCGACAAATAACTTTTAATGTCGGTGGAAAGCGCAAATCCGAAAACAAAGATAAATGATCCTTCGTTTATTTTTAAACAAGGGGCAACTATCGCTCGCTATGGATGGGAGTCTTATGGGCATTGACATCTGGCAGCGGTGTGGCACTCGCTCTGCTCCAAGGATCCGCTGGTCCCTTGATTGGAGTTGGTGAGAATATAACAAAGTCAAAAAATAAAATAAAATTCTGCAAAGTTTCCTTACAGCTATCAGTGCTTCCCTCCTTCCTCCTGTTGTTAATTGCGTACGTTGAGCTTCAAACGTTCACGAAATATGTTTTAATTAAGCGTTTCGTCAACAGGGACTCTTTTGGTAACGTTGAAAAATATTTTCTCGGTGGAAATTTCGTTTCTCTAGCGGGCGAAAAATATTCTTTCCTTCCACGCTATTCGTAGGGCTTTAGCCTGCATCTGGTTGATATATGGCGACAAAAAGATTCCACATCTTAAAGGTGAAGCATACATCGGTAACTCGAGCTACGTTCCCGTGTACACCAACTACATACCAACAGAATTTCTTATTAATGGAATCATATCAGGTGAGAATATGCTTAAGCCGAGAAATAAAATTTACCTCTGCAACGCTCCCTTTAGCCTTATTAACTGTCGTGAACGTGATTTGTATTTTCATCACTGCAATTATCGTGCTGAAGATCAAGGTGCGAAAGGCATTACGAGATAAAGCACTCGAGTTATTCGAAATTTGTTTTTATTTCACATGTTCCAACACAAGGAAGTGGCAGCGCCGTACACCTCAAGTCCAGATTTGAGAAGGTAAAGTGCTTTATGCATTGCTCCACGAGCTGGCTCGATGAAATATTCATGCGATAATTTCTCACTTTCGATGCTATCTCCTTCATCACATCGTCACGGATATTTATTATGTTCGGAGTGGAGCGAAGCTAACATACAAATTACCTAAAGCTTCTTCCGACTATCTCAACGGATTCCGAGAGCATGATGAATGAAACTTTAGTCAGCTTGCGATGATAATAATTTCTCATGTTTTTCAGATTTTGGGAAACAGATATCCGAGCGGCGAGGAAAATAAATCGCTCGACTATACGTCGTAAGAACACTTTAAACAAGAGCTCGTGAGTATTAAGGGATATCGTGAGGAAAATTTAATAGCTTCTGTAAGCGACGATGAGCGGATGAACGTTGTTTCTCTTTCGGAAGTGCCGCTCGAGAGCAATTTGCACGTTCAGAAGACATTAACGCCTCATTATTGCACACATTTAAATCACCACCTCCTTGCGGCATTAGTCACTCTCGTTCTTGGGCGCTTGCCGTCACTGCAGGTGCGACGATTTATTTCCAACTTCGAGGAATCTTGAGAGTCTCGAGCAAGCCTTGTTGGAAGCTGTTGACGATGCAACGTTGAGGAAAGTTAAACGAATCGGCTACTCGGCAAATGCTGCAACGGAGGTAATTAATTTACGATGCTAATTGCCGGCATCCTTCTCATCATTCTCCCACTGACTTTGTTACTCAAAACGAGAACAAGCTGTAAACAGAAAAGAAATTCTCCCTAAACTATTTCATAATGATGATTAATGTTGTTCATTCTTTATTGTTTCAGCTCTCTGAGGTCCTTCCCACGGCATCGAGTTCAGGAAATAGCGTTTCTAAGAGAACATCGAGGAGTGACGCTGACCTGGCGCTGCTTGATAAATTAGTTACATCGTTACTGGACCGAAAAACAGCAACCGAGACGTCGTCGTCCCCAAGTTCGTCGCAAACTTCAACCATGCAGCGACTGCGTCCACTTTCGCGCTCATTGTCACGTTCGCTGCGACTGGGATCGTTCAAGCGGAACAATAACTCAGCGCTGCCAACGATTGTGGAATCCGGCGGAAGCGGTCGGCGGTCAGAGCATACGATCAACCCCAGCGTGAAAAACGTTTTCAATACCATCAGGAACGCTCCTCATCGCTTTAGCACCGCAAACGACGACGAAGAAAACAAGAACTTGACACAGAACATCTTGCAGTAAAAGATTTTTGGCTTGCGGAAGTTTTCTTGATAAAGGATAAACTTTTTTCAATAAGCATGCAGGAAGGGGGAGAAAGTTGAAGCCTAATGTGCTGCAGGTATCAAAAATCATTAAAAGTTTCCTCGAAGTAAAAAGCTTGTGCACGAAACTCATACATGGATGTTTTTTGCTTAGACCCCTTTAAACGTAAAAAGGGGAAAAACTTCCAGACTCGTTTTTCTAACCGTCGCAGTGAAACACAAAGCACAACCGCACGAAAGCCCGATTTCTCTTAAATACAGAAAAAATAAATTTCTCGTAAAAGTTCTTCCTTCGCTTGCTCTACCGCTCGTCTGTTTGCTTCGAAAGTTTTTTGATTAAAAATATTTAGTCGAGTCGATTTGCAGTGAATAGAACAGGAGAAATTGCTTTACAATTATTTTAAACTTTCATTCGACAAATGCGAAAGTCCCCAGGCGTGCGAGCGTGTGCAAGACTCCAACCAGATTTTACGAAGCAAAGATCGATGACGAGTCCCGATAGCGAGGGAATTCCAGGGAGGTTTCGTGGGAACGTTCCGTCACGTTACTCGATTGCTATTTGAGAGTGCGTATCACTAGCAAACGTCCCCCGATACCTGCGACACATATCAGCAGCAATAACCCGAAGGAATAAGACTGCAGAAAACACGATAACATCACGTAACGCAATCTGGGATGAGGCTAAAGCAAACACAATAAAATTTAACGGTATCTGGTTCGTTGAGGCCTTTAAATAGAAGCACCGGAAGCAGAGATCAATACGCGGTGAGGAGGAACTGTAATAGGATAAATTGCTCTCGCATATGTACGCAGAGGAAGTAATTCAATCGGGTTGAGAACGTGGAAGTCGAATTTATCTGCCAGAAAATTCATCGGAATTTCCGTGGCAAATGAAATTTCCACGTCACTTTTCACGCTCTCGCAGACTCGAAATTGAAAACTTGTTAATAGGAATAAATGGCACGAGATAAAGTGAGGGAAGGGAAACCTCATCTTAATGTGTTTCTTCCACGCAGACATTATGAGCTGTAGGAATGGAAGTTATGTGCGATCGTAAAAAGCAGAACCGCTCCATTCATTAGGAGACGGCGGCGCTCGTGAATCTGAAAACAGCGACGAGTTGTGAAGTTTCGCAATATTTCTCCGTCTGGCTGCACTAATCTAACAACTTAACCTTTCACTTTGGAATCTCCATGGGGAGTTCAGTCGACGACGAAAATGCTTCCGATTAAAGCGCTCGAGATTAAGCCGGTCTTGCTCTGCCTCTCACCGTTGGCACAGCGAACTTCTAAAAAAACATTTTGTTTAATAAAAACTATGGAAGTGCCGGAAGGGGGAGAACGCACATGACTCAAAGCCGCTCTTATGTGTGGCTGAGAAATTCCATAAGTTTCATTTATGAGTTGACGGCAAGCGTTCGTCTCATACGAGTTCCCATAATGGCTTCTGATGTACGAAGCAGCGACTTAGATCTTGTCATTCTCCGAAATAATTTGGATTTTGGCAGATGCTTTCTGCTTGCTGCTTTAATAAAATCCTCAAATATGTATTCGACGAGATTACGCTGTGCATGAGAGTGAGGAAGGGGTGAAGCAGATGAGAAAGCGAGGCGAAGAAATCTTGAAAGGAATAACATTTATGGATCTGGTTAAATTAAACCAAGTTTCCCTTCTTCGTTGGCTTCTGTTGTTGCGGCTTAATCAGGCGAAACGTATTCATTGTTCGAAACATCAACAGTGGAGCGAGAAAAGCCATGTAAGTTTGATAAAGTTATTAGCAGCGTTTCGCTATGATAGTTACCACTTGTTTAGATAGATCTGCGCGCTAATTCTTTGAGCGCACGACATGCTCGCAAATCATAGTTTCCAATTTTCGCAGAACTTTATGTTTCGAGTTCTCTCGCTCGTTTGCCCTAACTCAATGAAAACAAGATTTTCCTTTCAAGGAAATTTGCGACAAAACTTCTTCGATACTTAGCAGTCAACAAAAGGAAAGGAGTGAAGAAAGTTTATGTCTAGTTGGAGCTGAATCAATTTCACACCAAACAAGCGCATTTCCTCCTCTCTTGCTTTGCCTGCTCGACCCCTTAAGGAGAAAACTCTGTTTGCAGAGAGATATCAATTCAGAGATGGCACGTTTGGGTAAACGAGTTTATAAAAAGGCATTACTTTCCTTTCGGAAAAAGTTTCACGCTACTCGGTCCTGACAAGGGTCACGACGGTTCAGCAGGAGCAAATCTTTTAAAATGGTGTTGTTATTCACGACATTTAGTTCGCAAATTTCACATTCAAACGGTGTTCGCTTGATTCAAGGAACATAACTTGTTGTTTTTAACACCCTGATAAAGAAGAAACCAAACTTTGCGGTCAGAGTTTGTTTTGAGGGGAAAGAAGTTGAAAAGTTCGCGGCAGCAGTCAGAGCGGGAAAAGTTTTTTAATCAAAGCTTCAAAAGCTCGCGAGCAATAAAATGATTATTTGTTGCGCAAGGCGAAACGCTGCAGATATTGAAGTCTCGTTGCTGCTGGTCGAAGAACATAATTGATGTTTTTCTATCGTGCATGTTTAGTCCTTCAGTATCGTGTGATGTTGAATAGGTCGCTCGGTTAAATCAAAGTCTTTGACATGGAATCACTCAAAAGAGTTTGAGAGAAACTCACAGAGAGCTTTTGGTTGGTAACCTCAAAGTTTTACAGTGTAGAAATAAAACTAAATTTTTCAAATAAATGCAAAATTGTCACAAGTATTTAGGAGTTTTATGAGTTTTCAGTATTGCGTTATATAATGTTTCGCAAATTCTAAACTTTCATCATTTATTTGAAGTGCGACATTTAGTACGACGAAAAGTTTCATACCGACTATAATATTTCATTGAGGTGAACCTTATACAGTTCAAGGAAATCAAGAACGTTCGAATGAAATTCACAAACATATTGTCGAAGTAGAATATTGTCGAAGTAGTGCAGGTAAACGATGAATGTTGTTACGAAGCATTTGTTGAAAATTAAGTGGAATTCAACATTCAATTAAGCATGTTGGTCAATTCAGGTTCCAATTTCGCACTTCAAAAGACTTCCTGAAGTTCAAATTCATTTATTAATTCAAACGAGCCGATAGCCACTGCAATAATTGCCTTGCATGAACGTCCGTTCGTTTAAATGCAGAATTTCCAGAGAAATATGGATTGTGAATAAATTGCTATAAGCCCTCAAAATTCTCAGAATCCTTCGTTGCGTAACCAACTTTAAACTTTCAGAGGTCAAGCTCATTGTCCCACATGAAAACCCATCATTCATGTCGTAACCGGAACACTGAATTGGCAATTTTCTCTTTTTCGAGCTTAAATCGAGAGCGAAGAATATTTATTTATGGACTTTTTGTAGGAAATTTGTGAAGGAAACAGGCATTATCAAGAGAAAAGCTATCAAGCAAGCTAAAGCACATTCAATTTTATTTCTTCGTCGTCGCTTAGATTAAACTTATCCTTTCCCCGAACATCCTTCTACGCCTCAAGAAGCGAAAGCCAACGAAAGCTGTTCCTCATTTTGATTTACTCGGCGGAGAGGAAAACTTTCCAACCATAATCTGTTGGTGTGGCGATGGAAAAGTTTATGGGTTCCTTCTCCTTTCGACATCAAATGTTTTGTAGGCTTTCTCGCAGCAAACAAAAATCTCGGGTGAAGCTTCACAACACTTTGACACACATTAACATTTTTCTTCCACTCGCGCGCTCAATGATTTAAGAAAATATTTGCATTTCCCTCCCAACTTAAACGTTCACTGTTGTATTTCAAGAGGATTTTGCCGAGTGCGCTCGTAGGGGAAATTTTGTTTATTTAGTTTTCCATTCATAGCTTCCGCTCGCACTCGGCTTGAAATCTCGCCCGGAGGTCCGAAAGTAAATCATACCGAAGAATGAAAGTAAACATGCAGATTACACGCCTCGACGTCGCTCCAACCTAAACGGATTAACGAGAGGGTGTCAATTGTTTTCATCCAACAACACGAGACGATGAAGTCATTCGAGCAAACAGTCGATAGAGTTTGCCCTTTGAAAGGATTCGGATGGAATGAGCTTAAAGATTCGGTGAATTTTATTTTCTCGGGAAAGGGTTCGAGGGATGTCAAGAAGTTCGTTCGATTGCTGGGATAGCCAAATCACGTTTTAATGAAAATAAATAAATTTCCTTCGTTACGAGACGACGTGAGTATTTAGGCGCACCCTAAAGCTCCTTCAGATGCGAACCGGTCTGCAATATTTATATTAGCGAGGGCCCGAATTCATCGTGCGTTCATCTCCAAACATAAAAGGAGGAATAAGAACCTCAGATGTTATTGATTCTCTCTTTTTATGTTTAATGCATTCTCATGTATTACTAACAAAAGTGAGTTTCCACTTGAGAAAGTTTTCTCTCTTTGCTGGAGCGGCAACGACGAGCTAAGATTTCCTTTTCGGTAAAATGTAATTTTTATTACTTTGTGATTTTATTTTTTCATGCGTGAAAACGCTTAATCTCCCGATTTGCATTTCCAAAGAAGAAATGTTCGGAAAGCTCTCAAGGCTTGGCTTAAAGCACGCCAGAGAAGCCGTACGTAAATAATTCATATTTAAATTCATCCACAAAAAGTACGTGACAGTCGAGAACATTTTTAACACCCGCACGTGAATGGTTTGCTCGATTTAAATTCATTATAACTCCTCGTACACACCTCGCAGTGTATGTAGGCAGAAGCTGAATCCTTACAAAGCCAAGAGCGACTTGCATAATGCCGCCGAATTCAGGATTTAAATATTCAAATCGTAAATGAAGATTTTAGCTGAAAGCTTTTTTGAATAAACTTTAACACGTCGTGCTGAATTTCATAAATGACTTGGCTTAGAACTTTTCTAAAACTTTTCTTCCTGGAATTAAACATTTGATTAGGATTAACCGGAGATTACTGCGCTCGCTTGAGAGAAGAAAAAGTTCTCACAAACATTCGCATCCTCACTCAACTTTGAATCCGATCAGAAATAAGTAAAAACTTTAGGCTTGGGCTAGCAATGGCAATAATGTCACCTGAGCGATAATTCACTACGTTTTTCAGAGCTTTCGCATTTAGTTTCATAATCTCAGCAATATTTAAACTCACTCGAGAACTTTTCTGTTTTTGTGACAAGCTTTCATGAAATGCAAGAGGGAAAAAGCTTCAGAACTCAACGACCTTTATAAAAAGCGAGTAAATTAAATTAAACTACGCTCAAGAGAAAAACCCATTTGAATGTGAAATCTTCTGGGATAACATTTATCTCAAACAGAGAGAGAACTGTTCAAATAAATTAAAAAGCTCTTCAGGAGAAAAACCTTCTTTGATAGATTTTAATTAAGGACGAGATCTTTAATTTATGAGACTTCTCGTCCGGCTGACAAATCGATGCTTAACAATCACTTTCAGGGAACAATCCTGCGGTCCGAAGCGATTTTAGATAAAGCTTCCACTTCTCCATTCATGCTAATGATCTCAGGTGATTAGGATGTCAGTCTGAGAGACTACTCGACAGCAGGTCAATGAACAAAAGAACAAATTTACTGTTTCATTCAATTTGCATAGAATTCGTATTCATGAGACGATTGAGTGATTTTCTTCTTCAGAGACAAGACCTGATATTAACACGAGCAACACGCAAACAGTCGTATTTACCCTTTCCATGTTGATACTTTCGCTTTCAATGCTCCAGCCCCAGGTGACAGTTGAGTCGTGAAGGCTAAACGGCGAGTCAGGTTCCGCACTCCGGCGACTGTCTTCGCTGGGAACATTTTTCTTTTCTCTTCTCACTTTCAGACGACTGTGTGTTCCACCACAAGCCAAGACTATATTAAAAGTATTCTCGTTTCGCCATTCGATCAGTTTGCGTTAAACTGTTGATCGGAATGGCACCAACTCTCGTCAAGTTTTTAGTTTTAAGTTTGTTTTTCGGTGAGAATCTAAGTTGAAATTTCCAACCGACAAAATTTCCCGTCAAACAACTTTGGCTTGTTGGCTCTGAACTTTATCTGAAAAAGTGAAAGTTTCCACTTCGAAGTTCGTCGCGTCACATAATGTCTCGAGTTACATCAGGTGTTTGCTGATATCACATTTGAAGAGCCGAAAACATTTCCGCAACCTTCAACATAATTAAACGGCTCATTAAGCTCTCAACAAGCTGAAAACTTCTACGAGCACCACAATTGCAATCGACAGCCAAATGCATTAGCAACAAGTAGAAATGTTCGTTGTTAGTGGAAATGTATTGTAATGCGGTTAGCTCTCGAAATCTAAACAAATACGAGTTTTTCGTTCGTTCTTCTCGCTGCTGTTGGTTTATCAATCGGCAAAGGTCAACCGGTTGTAATTTCCAATATATTTTTCATTCCCTTCGTTCAGCGTTGCTCGCCGTCTCTCTTTTTTTACGAGACCAGCATGGAACAAACAAACGAGCTTGCGACGGACCGAGTGATGTTGTTCAACCAGAAGTATTTGGTAAAGAATGAACTGCACTGCAGCTCCGGGAGCTAAATTGTTTTAAAATGCTCATAGTAGCTTTTGTTAACGACGAGCGCAATTATGAAACTAACAAGCGAGAGGGGAAAAAATGGAAGCGTGAGGGATCAGCAAACTACTTGCTACCGATGGCTCTATGGCAGCTCAGAATCAAAAATCCAATTTCACATTTAATTACCGATCCGAACTGTGAATGAGAAGGTGAAGCGGTCACGTTGTGAATTTTCGACACCCGCAAACCGTTCATTCAAGTTCATTGAGCATTCAGTTCACACGAACGCGGACCGTTAATGTAATGGAAAATAAGTCGACGCACCTCGATGAAATTCAATTCATCCTCCGCAGACGGTTTCGTCTTAATGCTTCGAGGCTCTCGCTTCATTGACGCTCGAGAGAGTTCTTTGTTTGCTAAAGCCACTTCCGGTGTGGATTGAAGGATGAAAACCCCCTTTGAAAGCTTCGACGCGATGTGGATTCTCTATCGCCCACACTCGATGTTCGTTATCCGCTGAAAGCTTCTTAATTTATTCTGGCTTTTCCTCGCATGTATGCGAATAGAGTTACTTCACCTCAAGGCTATGTCTCGCAGCAGAGAAAGATGTAGAATCAATTTATAATCCGCTTTGATTCCATTCACTCTTAAAGCCACAAGCGTGTGCTGCTTTAGTTGCTCTCCTATCGAAAACAAAGACCGTGAGCACTCATAAATCATTGAACCGACAAACTTTTCCGTCATATCACAAGCAGAGGTTCAAGTGATAATAACTTTTGGCTTTTCGGGAAGGTCGCTCGACATAGATGACTTTAATCTACTAGCAACCGTTGGCACGTTCAGAGGGAGAGCGAAGGACGCTAGGAAGGAAAAAAGAAATAATTAATAAATTTTATTTATCGATTCGTTGACGGAGGCAGCAAATTCCTAACGATAAGACTTCCTGTTATAATTAAACTCCGCATAATTCAATTTTTTAGGTCTCGTCCTATCGCAAATACCTCGTCGCAGTGACCGACCGAGAAATCGCGATAAAGTGACGAAAACAACAACAAAAGCGCCGGCACAGTACGATGAAGATGACGAGGGAACCTCAGATCAATGTCCCGAGCCATTTGGTTATTTCGCCGATGCAGATCAATGTGATAAATACTACGCTTGCAATGACGGCCAGATTGATGGTGAGAGTGCAAAGACCGCTTTATAAGACGCTCATGATAAATTTTCCAGAACGGCTTTGCGCTGACGGGCTCGTGTTTAACGATTACGATGTGAACGTCGAGAAATGCGACCTTCCGTATAACATCGACTGCAGTAAAAGATCGAAATTACGTGAGTTTTAATTTGAAGATGTGCTTGGCAAGAGTTGGACACTGAAAGCTTTTAAAAGAACTTGGAAGGTTTCGAAAGTCCGACACTTAACTCCAGTAAATCCTCCCATTAAAAGCGATTGCCATATAAATTTTTTATCATTTCTCTTCTAGAGACTCCGATTCCATCGGCAAACTGTCCACGACAGAACGGATACTTTGGGCATCAGGACAAGAACGTTTGCGATAAATTCTTTTACTGCGTAGACGGTGAGTCTCAAGGCAATCGTTTGATTATCTCAAAGCTCTTCTCTCTTAGGAATGTTCAACGCAATCACATGCCCATCGGGGCTCGTGTTTAATCCAAAGACTGGCATCTGTACGTGGCCTGACCAGGCTCAGAAGATTGGTTGCTCCTCAGAAGGTAAACCGAATCCTGATCCGCTCCGCTAACTTTTATTTATTAACGATTTGTTTGCAGACGTTTTCTCTTTCACGTGCAAGAAGGTAAACGAATCAATCGCTGTAACCCATCCTCGGTACTCTGATCCTGACGACTGCCAATACTTCTACGTATGTATCAATGGAGACATTCCGCGTAGAAATGGTTGCAAGCTTGGTCAAGTGTTCAACGATAAAACAAAATCGTGCGATTGGCCACGAAATGTTCCGGAGTGGTGAGTGTTCCGGAAACTTTCGGCAAACATTGAAATAATGGCTTTCACTTACAGCGTTGATTTCTACAAGGATCGTTTAACAGACAAGGAGCTTGCGGATTTAGAAAACCCACCGACCAAGGCCCCGAAAGTCAGCAAGAGCTCAACGCAAAGACGGCGGCCGTCGCGTCCAACGAAACGAGTCGTCGAGGAAGACGAGGAGGAAGAGGAAGAGCAGTAAGCAGCAGGCGAATCGACTCGTAAAACACCGCGTAACGATAATTGCTTGTAATTTATGAAAATGATAATTTTTATGCCATCCAGCCAATAAGAATAAAGCCGAGAGAAGAACGAAACGGAAAAAATTAATTTCACCCGCGCGTAAAACCTACAAAGTTGTAACGAGGAAAGTTTCCCGTTCGGTTCCATGCATCTCTCGACATAATCTGTTGCCAATGTGCTTAATGGACTGAACATTACATCGTGCCAAATTTAATTCAATGAAAGCGAATCATCAATTTCAAATTGAACATAATCGTTACCTCCCCTCGAAGCTGATAATCGAGACTGTCGAGCGACACAAAATTGTCACGCTGTTGTGTTAAACAAACGGCGCTGCTCACTGTCAACGACCGTGGATAAGTAATCACGACGGAACGATAATCGTTATGTCTTCTCAAGTCACATCACAACCAGCTTCTTCCTCCATCATCCTCTTGTTACGTCAATTTTATGATTTTCCGCTCAAAATCAATTTTGTGGTTTTTCCGCTCGAGTTGCTTCTCATTCTGTGCACGCACCGAGTGAAAAAGAGGTTTGAGGTGAGATAAGATGAGGACTCTTCGGCTTCCTTGTTTTCATCGAGTCATCTCCTCATATATTAAAAAAGTTTTCCCATCTTGAAGCTCGCATTAGAATTCAATTGATTCGTCTGACGTCAGAAAGGGTAAAGTGTGCAAGTGATTATGATCTCGATTGATGGTCTCCGGAGTCGGTTCTGACGTTTTCGGACATTTTCTTTGAAAAATGGTTTATTACAGAGCAATCATTGTGTGACAACTGTTTTGAGGGTGCGCCGTTCTGCGGTTCTCGAGCCATAAATCGTTCGTTACCATACAGCACATTTGTTCGTCGGATTCATGCGACTTCCCTCGGGACAGTTCCAAGCATCAGAAAACTCTCGCATGTTGCTTAGGGCTCCGATCACGCGGAATCTGTCAAGGGAGTGAACGTCGGTCTCGACCTTGTTCTTCATTCGTGGCGGTCGTTCAACGCTAAGGAAAAAATAAACTTTAGAGAAAGATAAAAGTTTTAAATTGTTTGTCGCACCTGCAGAAAGTTTGAGCGAAGCTTAACCAGAACAACTGATCTTGGTTATAGTCCTGGAGTCCGATCGGAATAACCTTGGCTTCAGGGAACTTTTCCAAGAACTTTTTTGAAGCATGGAGTGCCAATTTGACACCGCCGCAGTCCGCGATGTCTTCTTTCTGAGTAAAATTTCCGTTCAAATGGAACTCGCCACTGATTTCGTCAGCAAAATATTTCTCAACTTCTGGCACGCGGAAACTCGAATATTGATTGACGATGCATTGAACTTTTGATTTATAAGCCAAGACCGATTCTGCGGACCAAGTCTCCAACTTCGAGGCTTGATCATCAAAAGCGTGTGTGATCTCATGGCCGATGATGCTGCCGATGGCTCCAAAGTTCATGTAAGCCGGACGATCCTTGTCGAAGTTTGGAGTTTGAAGAATCGCAGCAGGGAATTCTATGAACGTAAAATGAAGTTTTGGATTTCTACAAACAAATGAAAAAACTCACGGATGCTGTTGTCCTTCGAATTGTAAAATGCATTCACAGTTGCTGGCTTCGAGCTGGAATTAAATTGATTTGGCATTTTTCAAAAGCTTTTGCAGCTTAAATTCAAAAGAAAAACTCTTACTATTTTGTCCAATCTTTCTCATCGATTTCGCCTTTCTTTGCGTGCAATCTCTTGAACTCTCGGTCAGCGGAAAAGATTTTGAATGCCAAACCGATTTCCAACAAGTTTGCTTCATTGAGTACTGGAAGAGCTTCGTAGAAAATTTCAGCGTCTGGACTTTGAAGTTTTTCGTGGTATCCAATGTACTTTATCATTCTGCTAGTAGTCGCTAAAGCTCGTTGCTTTGTGTTTTCGTCCATCCAAGTTGCTTGCTTAATAGTCGCAATGTATTCTTGCAATATAAAGTCAACCAGACGTTCGGCGTCATGTTTGTCTGCGGAAGTGAAGTACTGACTAATGTACAAGGACCCTTGAATTAGACAAAGTTTGAGTATCAAGCTAGGAATGAAGCTTTTGGAAAACTCACCGATGGCGACGGGAGCTTCAGCCGTTACAAGATTTGCGCACAAAATCCAACGTTGTTCGTTGTCTTCTTTCCCGAAAGCATCTTTCTCGAATGTCAAGACTGGATAAGAAATCAAAATGAGATGAATAATTTTATAATGGATAATTTTGTTCTGCTTACCGATGGTTCTTAAATCTTTATCTTGGAACGGAAGCGACGCTTGCACAATTCTCCAGAAAACATAATTTGCAATTGCTCTGAAACCCAATAAAAATTGAAAGCTCGATGACCTGGCAGAAATCCAAATTACCTTTTGGGTGTGTTTTGTATAAATTTTTGGAATTCAATGTTGAATGTGATTGGGACGTCGTCTGAAGCCTTTGATGAGTCGGCCAGGACAAATGGTTCAATAAAGTCCAGATACAAAGCCTGAGAATGATAATGCGATTCACAAAACTGCAAAAGGTTGATCGTAGCGTTCTTACATATTTGTAGAACTTCTGCAGCTCTGGACTTTTCTTAAAGCCGCTTGTCTTATTCCTGAAGTGCGGTTCGTAAATCTTCCGGAATTGTCTGAATTTTCTCTGATACTGAGATGGAAAAGCGTTTAGGAAACAAGTAAATTGTTCAGTCGACACGGCAATAAACTCACGTCGTCAAGATTTTTTTCAAACTCAATCATCTCATCAATTTGTTCCGTCAATTCAGGCGTGTCTGCGGCGTTGAGCGCTGTTGCGACTGAGCGAATGAGAGCTTTCAAGCTTTTTTCCACGCGAGCTAGATCAGAGCCTTCGTCAGCGAAATTTTGGTTTCTCTGAAAACCATCAATTGATAACTTTTCCCAGTCAATAGAATTTCTATACTTTACCGCATTGACTTCGTTCGTTTGCTGATTTTTTCCGAAGACATCTTCGTCCGATTTGCTTATGTATTGGCGAAAGCTCAGAATTGTTTTCTTCAAATCAAATTGCGACTCGTCCCATTCCTTGCCTTCAAGCATTGGCCAATGACCTATCGCTTTGACTAAGTTGACCGTCGGCTCCTTGCCTCGTTCGTTAACTCGATCTGCTCAAGAATTTTACAAAGATTCGTCGAGTAACAAAACAAGTTCTTACTTACCAAAGTTAAGGCAACTGCTGAAGAGAGTCTTGGCCACCTTGTGCAGTTTAGGCTCGTTTTCTGTTGATGGCTTGAGCAGAAGTGTCAAAAGATACTCTGTGAGCTTGTCACTCATTAGCGCCAGCGTGTCGACAGTTGATTTTTCATCGGGCGGATGCTGCCCTTCGAGGAAGGTTCCGCAAGCGTATTCGTAGAAATCATCGCAAGGATCAACGTCAGTGTTCAACTTCTGGATGATCGTGGCACTAGCGTGAACGCAACTTAACGATGCACAGCGGTCTGTATATCTAGCCTCAGCCTGAGTTGTCGGACTCGTGAAGGTCGCGGGAAAGAGATAAATCAAAACAACTAACGCCGATATTTTCATGGTAGAGACTAAAACTTTGCGTCTTCTCGCTATCAACGGCGAAGAGAAACTGATGTTTCAAATGAAGCGTTGATGCCGCTCACAAGAAATTTCAAATGTGTTTGAGAGAAACTTCGTCGCATGCTTGACAAACGCAACTCTTGAGGACCAGCAAAACAAACTCTTTCGATATAACCAGAGGTTTCCAATCTTTACCTTCATTTTAACCTACCTCAACGTTGCTAGAATTATATTTATTCAACGAGTTCTTTAAACTTTTTATAATCGATTCTTTTCGTCATAGGAAGTGTGCAAAACTGCAAATAACCAGAAATCGTCTAGCACATACATAACTTCACGTCTTGCAATTGTGATGTCTGCATTTCAAACGCAATCAAATTTGTTTACATCTTTTATTTCCAATTGTTTGTAATAGTGAAAGTTTGAAAAGAACGAGTTAAACTTTTTGATCCTCAAGTTGATTCGATCACCTAGAAATTGTGTCGATTTACCAGAGAGCGCATTTGTTCTTCGGGTTCATGGGACTTCCTTCAGGACATTTCCAGGAATCAGAAAACTCCTTCATGTTGCTGAGAGCTCCGTTGACGCGGAATTTGTCGAGGGAGTGGAAGTCAGTGTCGATCTTGTTCTTCATTTGTGGCGGTCGTGCAACACTAAACAAGAAAATATCAATTAAGTTTCGGGAGAACTTGAGATACTTTGTCTCACCTGCAGAAAGTTTGCGCGAAGCTCATCCAGAAAATTTGGTCTTGAGAGAACTCGTGAAGTCCAACTGGCAGAATTTTAGCTTCGGGATTTTCCTCGGCGAATCTCTTGAAAGCGTAATACGATAACTTGAGGCCGCCACAGTCCGCGATGTCTTCTTTTTGCGTAAAGTTTCCGTTCAGGTGAACCTCAGCGATTTGGTCACCAATCAAAAGATAATAATCCTCAATTTCTGGCACGCGGAAGCTCGAATATTGATTGATGATGCACTGAATTCTTGACTTATATTCTTCGACCGATTCTGCGGACCAAGTCTCTAACTTCGAGGCTTGATCGTCAAAAGCATGGGTGATCTCATGGCCGATAACGCTTCCGATAGCTCCAAAGTTCATGTAAGCCGGACGGTCCTTGTCAAAGTTTGGAGTTTGAAGAATCGCAGCAGGAAATTCTATGAACGTAAAATGAAGTTTTGGGTTTCTACAAACAAATGGAAAACTCACGGATGCTGTTGTCCTTCGAATTGTAAAATGCATTCACAGTTGCTGGCTTCGAACTGAAAACAAATTCAAACTTATCAACATCTGGTCTGCTGAAAGCTCTGTTAAGTTATATGGAAGCTCTCACTATTTCGTCCAGTCCTTGCCGGCCTTCTTGCCTTTGCCTGGATTAAGTTTTTTGAACTCACGATCAGCGTTAAATATTTTGAATGCCAATCCAATTTCCAGGAAATGATCTTCATTGAGTGGTGGCAGAGCGTCGTAGAAAGTTTCAGCTTCTGGGCCCAAAAGGTTATCGTGATATCCAATGTATTTTGTCATTTTTTCGGTTTTCGCAAGCGCGCGTTCCTTTGTGTCTGCATCCATCCAAGTTGATTTCTTGATGGTTTCGATGTATTGCTGCAAGATGTAGTCGACGAGACTGACTGCAAACTTTTTGTCCTCAGCAGTGAAGTATTGACTGACGTACAATGAACCTTGGATGAGATAAAGTTCAAATCTCGCAGAAACTTGTAATGAAGACTTGAAATTCACCGATAGCGACGGGCGCTTGAAGTGTTGCGACATCAGCGCAGAAGATCCACCGCTGCTCGTTGTCCTCCTTACCAAGAGCTTCTTTCTCAAAGGTCAAGACTGTAAAATCGAAAAATGCGATAAATGTAATTAGCTTTAGTGGTAAGCTCGAAATGTTTTCTTGGCGAACCTACCGATGTTTCTTAAATCTTTGTCTTGGAATGGAAGCGACACTTGCATGATTCTCCAAAAAATCGAGTTAGCCATTGGTCTTTAGGAGAAATGCAATTAATGCAAGAACGTTTGGCATGTTCGAAATCAGTTACCGTTTCGGTGCATTTTGTATGAAATCCTGGAACTCCACCATGAATTCAATAGGAATTATTTCGTCCTTGATTTCCGTGGTGTTGGCCAAAATGAAGGGCTCAAGCAAGTGAATGTACAAGCTCTAGAAAGAAATGAGATGTTTCACAAGTTAGATCCAATAAATTGTTTAAACAAATCTGCTCACTTGGTCGTAAAAGCTCTTGAATTCTGCGCTTTTGTTATATTGCCTTGGTCTGTAAAGCTTTCGGTATCGTTTAAATTTCCTCATGTACTGTAACAAAGATGTTAAGGAAAGCAATAAACCCATCGACGATGAACTCACGGTGTCGAGTTTCTTCTCGTATTCAATCATTTCGTCAATTTCACTTCTCAGCTCAGGCGTATCTGCGGCGTTAAGTGATGTCGCGACAGCACGAATCAAAGTTTTCAATCCATTCTCAAGTCGTGCAAAGTCGGCTTCTTCTTGCGAGAATCCTTGATTAGCCTGTAAATGGTCTTCGAACTTTTTCTCGCTAATAAAAATTCTGGTTTTACCGCATCGACTTCGTTCGTTTCTAAATCGCTATCGAAAATGTCACTGTCAGATTTGCTTATGTATTTTCGCAGCTTCAGAATTGTAGTCTTTAAATCAAATTGCGACTCGTCCCAGTTTTTGCCCTCAAGAATAGGCCATTGGCCTGTTGCTTTAATTACGTTCAAGATTGGCTCCTTGCCTCGTTTGTTGACTCGATCTATTGAATAAATTTTGAAAAAAATCAAAATCGCTTAATCATAATGAAGTGAAAACTTAGTTAGACAGTCAAGCGAAAGCTTTTACTTACCAAAATTGTAACAGCTGTTGAAAAGCGTCTTTGCCAACTTATGGAGTTTTTTTTCTTCTTCTCCTGTTGCTGGTTTCAACAGTAAAGTCAGCAGATATTCTGTGAGCTTGTCAGTCATTATCGCCAGCGTATCGACAGTTGACTTTTCATCTGGCGTGTGCTGCTCAGCAATAAAAGTTCCACATGCGTATTCATAGAAATCATCACAGGGATCAATATCAGTATCAAGCTTTTGGATAATCGTTGCGCTAGCGTGAACGCAACTTAAGGTAGAACAGCGGTCTTTTTTCTTCTGCTCCTCCGGATCAGCCGCACTTGTGAAGGTCGCGTGAATGAGGAACACTAAAACTACTAAGCTCGATATTTTGTTTTTCATTTCGGACAATTTGCGACTTCTCGCGATCACCGTCGAAGAGAAACTAACTAATGTTTTCGATGAATTCATTGAGACAAACTAATTTACGCTCTTGTGCAATAAAAACTTGAACAAGTTTAGAAGACGAAACCAATAGCTACGCACACAAGATGATAAGGTTCTCTCGAGGATGTGGAAGTGTAACAGCATTTCAAGTTCTCCAGTTGGAGAAGTCGTGCATCAGAATTTTTGTGTTGCAGATTGTTAGAAGACTGGTTCAGATTAGTTAGGACCGGTCGTTGAGTTTAAAAGTTTTCACCAGGTTTATTTTTGAAATATAAAAATTTTAGACATTTTTTTTATATCATGGTTAATGCTGTTGGGATGCTGCGAGATTACCAGACCGCACACTTGGTTTTCGGATTCATGGGCATCCCGATTGAACAGTTCCAGGCTCTAGAAAACTCTTCCATATTGTTCAAGGTTCCGATAACTCGGAATTTATCAAGAGAATGATTTTCGGTGTCTATCTTGTTCTTCATCCTTGGCGGTCGTTCAACACTGTATGGCATAATAGGAAATGCAAAGCTGTGAAAATATTCAATATAAAATTACCTGCAGAAGCTTTGTGCGTAGCTCATCCAGAAAATTTGATCCAATGAGTATTCATGAAGTCCAATTGGTAGAATATTCGCATCAGGAAATTTCTCAACGTAATTCCTAAACGCGTAATACGCCAACTTGATGCCGCCACAGTCAGCAATGTCTTCCTTTTCAGTAATTTTTCCATTCAGTGTAACTTTGCCAAGGTCTACGCCAAGAAGTTGATAGTAGTCCTCGATTTCTGGCACGCGGAAACTCGAGTACTGATCGACGATACATTTGACTTTCGCTTTGTACTTTTCAATTGATTCCTGGGACCAACTGTCAAGGTTTGACGCTTGAGCATCAAAAGAATGAGTGATCTCATGACCAATAATGCTGCCGATGGCTCCAAAGTTCATGTACGGCGGACGATCCTTGTCGAAGTTTGGAGTTTGAAGAATTGCAGCCGGGAATTCTGTTCAAAAGAAAATTCGGGTTCGTATAAATGAATTGCTGATTGTTCTCACGTATGGTGTTGTCCTTATTGTTGTAGAACGCATTAACGGTTGCAGGCTTTGAGCTGTAATGAGCAAGTTAAACGAGTTTTCCGAAAGTTTCGAGTGCAAATCATCTCACTATTTCGTCCAGTCCTTTTCAATCTTCTGACCAGGTGGCGGGTGAAGTCTTTTGAACTCGCGATCAGCGTTGAATATTGTGAACGCCATTCCCATTTCAAGGAAATGATCTTCATTAAGAGGTGGAAGACTGCTGTAGAATGTTTCAGCTTCAGGACTTAGAAGCTTTTCGTGGTAGCCAATATAACGTTTCATTTGGCCACTTCTGAAAAGCGCTCGTTCTTTTGTGTCTGCATCCATCCACGTCGCATTTTTGACAGTTTCAGTGAACTCTTCCAGAATGAATTCGACAAGATTCTCAGCGATTTTCTTGTCTTCTTCAGTGAAGTACTGACTGATATACAATGAGCCTCGATTGTTAAAAAAGATCGTAAATTATTGAAATCATGTTATGTACATGTAAAATTGAAATGTACCGATCGCGACAGGAGCTTGAACTGTCACGAGGTTCGAACAGAAAATCCATCGTTGGTCGTTGTCTTCTTTACCTATGGCATCCTTCTCGAACGTCGTAACTGTGGAATAAATTTTCAGTGGTCACAATATCGTTACCGACAAAAATTCTTACCGATATTCCTCAAATCTTTGTCCAGGAACGGAAGCGACGCTTGGACGATTCTCCAGATAATCGCATTCGCCATCGCCCTGCAATCGCATTGGAAATTGAATCTGTTTGATCTGTCCGTGAATCCAATTCACCTTTTGTCTGCATTTTTAACAAACTCTCGGAATTCGTCGAAAAATTCGATGGGAACATTTCCAGTTACATCGGTAATATTTTCAAGGATGAATGGCGCCATAAATTGTGCGTACAATGACTAGGAAATGAAAATTTTATAACTTCAACACTGTTACCTGAACACATCATACAATTTTAACTCACGCTTTTATAAAAGATTTGGAAATCGGGGACACTGGGCAATGTATGCAAGACTTTCTTATGAACAGTCTTAAACCTTTTGAATGTCCTGAGATACTAGAACGAAAAATGTTTCATCGAGCTACACTGAAGTTCCACTGAACTTACGTCGTCAATCTTTTTCTCGTACTCAATCAGCTCTTCAATTTGCTTTCTTAGTTCTGGCGTATCTTCAGCATAAAGTGATGTGGCAAAGCTACGAATTAGCGTTTTCAATCCTTCCTCAACTTTAGCCAAATCTGCGTCTTCAGCTCCGAAGTTTTTGTTACCCTGCAGAATTAATTTAGCAACTTGTTCTCACTAATAAATAATCTGGTTTCACCTGCGGGATTTCGTTTGTTACGATATCGTTGCTAAAGATATCTTCGTTGTATTTGCTTATGTATTGACGAAGCTTCAATAAAGTTTTGCTTATATCAAACTGCGACTCGTCCCAGTTTGAGCCATCGAGCAACGGCCAAGGCCCGACAGCCTTAATCAGGTTGAGGATCGGTTGCTTGCCTCGATTGTTAACGCGATCTATTACAAAATTTCACGAATCATTGTTTAATTCGTTCACTTTTCAATTTTCCCTACCGATATCATGGCAACTGTTGAAGAAACTTTTTGCTAACTTATGAAGTTCCCGTTCGGCTTCTCCTGTCGCCGGTTTCAAAAGTAAAGTCAAAAGATATTCCGTAAGCTTATCGCTCATGAGTCCTTGTGTGTTGACAGTGGCCTTTTCGTCTGGCGTGTGTTGCTCGTCAATGAAAGTCCCACATGCGTATCCATAGAAATCTTCACAGGGATCAATTTCAGTATCAAGCTTCTGGAGAATTGTGGCGCTAGCGTGAACACAACTCAAAGTGGAACAAGGTACTTTAGAATCAACTTCTGCCGGGCTAGCAAAGGTCACATGAATGAAAAACACTAAAACCGATAGACGTGTATCCATTTGTCGACTTGTCTCGATCGATGAAGCAGACAAACTGAAATGCTACCAGAAAGCCTTCGAGAGTTTTGTTAGATCGTGCGACTTTTTCGGTGTTTGTAGACTGCAAATTTGACTCGACGGAATAGATTTTCTTTCTTTTTTAATTGTCGGGCGAAGAGTAAATTTCAAATTATTTTTCGCCTTATGCCGATTTTCATTAATTGAGTGTCGTACACTTAGAAAAAACAAGATCTTCTTAAAAATGTTCTGCATGAGATTCACTCGTCCGGTAAATTTAATTAACAAGTCAAACCAGTGACTCATTCCCACATTCATTATCGGCCAGTTAGTTATCGTCACCTGCGCAAATATTTGACTTTCATTCTGTTCATAGTTTTGATGCAAAGTTGAGTTGTTGATGTGCTATCGACACGTTTGAGCCAAGAGCCTGTGAAGAATCCAAGAAATTTCCAACTAACACTAATCAAACAGAGTGTTTTTGTAAAGTTTTTATTACGCGAAATTATTCGTGAAGTGGAAGTTAGCCGAGAAACGTTATAATTTTGTAATCATCTCCCAATCTCTCTCGAACTTCTTTGTTGTCATCTTGAGGGATTGGATAATCGTAGCCATCGTCCTCTACGTCAACTGAATCCATCACCTGCTCCTCGTTTTCCTTCGTTTCGATGGTCACGTCAGCTACGTTCTTCGGTTGCTCTGAAACTCAAAGCTGTTACAAAGTTTCCCACATGAGGCGAAACAATCTCACTTGGAAAGGATTCAACGACAGTAACTGCAACCACTGCAATGAACAACACGAGCAACTTCATTTTAAATCTTTGGACGCGAGTCGGTGAAGCGTCTTCCTTACATAAATTTAAAGTTTGATCTGAGAGCCGGTAACATTCTTTTTGCGAGCGAAATCTGGAACCGGTTTGAGTGACGTCTGAGTTAAACTAATTTGATGAGCCATTTGGATAAGCTCGGGTTGTGATGAGAGGAATTACCAGCTCACCTCGTTTGAAGACTTCTCTTAAGCTCGGGTTATAAAGATTCAAAGCTCAAGCTTCGATGTCTGAAGATACGCTTCAAAATCCATGATGATTTAAAGACCAGGACGAAGAAATTCGTGTCAAGCCCGCGTTGCTGTACAATAATATAATGTCCTACATGATTTCTTTGGTTCCTAATTTTGCTGAATTCGTTTCAGATAAAATTGTAACTTGTATCGACGAGAGAAATTGGGAACCTTTCTTACAGATTCCACGGCCATGTAGAGACCAGCACGTTGTGGGTTTTCCCGCGGCTTTCGAACCGTCGACCGCGACCCGAGCGACGACATCGCGCAACTTTATCCCGCGCAAGAGTAACAACAAAACCAGAAGCAAACGAATCACAATCGTAAATAAAAGCAAATAACAGATTTGAACAGGATTCAAGGTAAATATTTTAGATAACTTTGTTAGTTATACCGCAGTGATGCGATGGCTCTTCGAGTTCTCCACAAATTCGATCAATTCGAGTCACAATTTCACATTGAAATATTTTTTCTTCAAGCCAAAGCTGGCCATTTGCTTATTTCACAAAATTTCTTTTTCTAATCTGTAAATTTCTTTATGGATTTTAGGAAAAACTTAACACACGACAATGGCAAAAGCAAAGGACTCAGCTAAAGGAGGCAACAAATGGTTGAATTACTTGAAAAGTTATCGCGAGAAGAATGCTGCCAAAAATGCCAAGAAGCAACAGAGCGAGATCTTGAAGGAGGCTGGCCGATTGTGGAAGGAGATGAGCGACATTGAGAAGAGCAAGTACGCCACCGTCAGCGACGGCCCAGCAAAGAAGTAAAGGCTGCAAGTTCTTTAACTTCCAGAGCACCAAAGATCCAGATACAACAACAACAACGCAAAACGCTATTTTTCTTCGCTGACAAATTCCCAAGAAAATGAATAAACGCTAAGCAGTCTCTTTCTTATCAGTGCAGAATCGAAAGACTTAATTTATTGGAATTAAAAATGTTTGAGGCCAACGGAATTGCGCGAAAATTTGATTTTTTGCGTCTTCACAAATATTTTCGCGTCTTCGTTTGCGACTTTTTATTGAATTCGAGATTATTTTCCAAAAATTACACTTCCTGTCGAAGAATGGCCACTGCCACGACGTCAGAACTTCCGGGAACAAGCTCTCCCATGTTCTTTTGTCACAAATGCCGACACCAATTTCGGAAACCTCAAGATCAAGTGAGTTTCGTTTGTTGTTTGTTGTCAAATTTCATTTTGAATTGATTTGTAGGATGTTTGTCCACAATGCAACGATGGCTTTATCGAGGAAGTTCCGAATGTCTCTGTGAACGTCCCACGGCGAATGCAGAGATCAGAGCGATGGGGCAACTTCTTATCAAGATTGGTAGAGCAATATCGACCTACAGAATCCACAAGGACGGAACGAAGAGACAGAAGCCGTTCACCGAGGTTGAGGAACCGCAGAATGCTGCTACAGATCGAACGGATACCGGTCGAGTTGAATATATCGGGCTCATCGTCGTCATCCAGCTCGTCAAGTCCATCGCCCCCTCGCTCGTCACAACGAATGTCTCCACCGTCTGATGAAGCGCAGATTTCACCTCCTCGCCCACGACGTGCCTACTTGGAACCACCTTTCAGTTTGGATGACGTGATGGGGCAGTTCCTATACAATTGTCCTCTGCCAGTGAGCCAAAACAGATTAGACAATCTTCCCGTCGTTGCCATAACTGACGCACACAACGAGACGCAATGCTCCATTTGCTTTGACGAGTTTAAAGCATCAGATCACTCTGTCCGTCAGTTGACATGCAATCACTTGTTTCACGAGAAATGCATCTTCCCGTGGCTTCGCATAAACGGAACATGTCCAGTGTGTCGCGCGCCACTTGATCGTCTACAAGAAACCAACGGAATCCTTAGTCCAAGAACATTGCGGCAACGTAATTTTGGTAAGTCACGGAGTCTTTGGGTGGAGTCTTTGTTGATTGTACAATTTCACTTTTTCCAGATTCTCTCATTCGCTTTATGCGATTACGCAACGAGCAAGGACATCGAACGGACAGCACAGCCGCCGCAGCAGCTCGCAACGAGCGTGGCGGTCACTTGGTCGGTAGTGGTAATCTTGATCTCAATCCTGAAGCTCTCAGCAGCGGATTTCTGGAACGACGCCGTCAACTCCGCTTGGCAGGTCAAAGTCTCGAACGAGCTCGATTCCGATCAGCTCTTCGCGCAAGAACTGCGAGTAGCAACTCCGACCGACCATTGGCAGGACGAATCGAGTCGTTGGTCAATCGCATTCAAGATCGAGCCTTTGCTGCAAGAGAAATACAAGACTTAAGGCCACCAATGGTGACGGCTACCGTTGACCTTACTCAAGAGACGGAGGAGATGCCACCAGATCCACAAAATCTGATCTCGGTTGAAGACTTCCAGTTCTCCGGGCTGAGTCCTTTCAACTTTAGCACTACAAGCGAATCATCAATGAGTTCAGAGTCGTTCGATTCCGATGAAGAAATTGTGCAAGCTCCCTCAGATCCGCTGTCATCACCAGAAGTTGCCACAAGTGACACATCAAGCTTAAGCCGATTAAACAACTCAGACGACGAAGTTGTCCCAGCTCCGTTGTCTCCTCAAGTTTCTGAAGAGTAAGCGAATAATCTGAACAAACAACGAGGTTCAAAAAAATTTTGAAAAGATATTTTTGATATACAATACGCTTAGAGTTAAACGAGCAGCAATGTCGCAACAGCGACCAGAGTTTACGTCCATCCTTCCGCGGCTTTCCACAACGTTCAAGACTCTTGACTCAAAAGAACGCAGACAATATCCAACTACTTATATCAAATAATCCGCACTGAATCTAATCATCAGCGGAAAAGAGACTCGAGAAACATCTCGCGTTTAAAATTACATATAATTTTTGTTCGTCAAGCGAGGTGCGAAGGAAAATCCAGACTACGCCAAAGATGTAACGCGTTAACGTATCACCACACTGATTTTCCTTTCTTGTGATGTGAGTCACGTTAATTCTTCATTTCAAGCCCTCGACTGTAAGTCAATACAAGCGAATCAATAAAAATTAAATCATGTTAAGTTGTCCAAATTATGTTACTTCGCTCCCAGAGAAAATTGATTACCTTTCAGCGCGATTTCAACCCTTCCGCTTCCTTCCGCTGGCCTCACAAATCAGCGCTGAGAAGCGGAGACAATTTAAGTTATTGCTTTTTCCCACTGCGTTTTATGTAAATGTCGGCCAGCAACAAAAAGTGCCATAAATAATTAATAAACAAATTTAATTAAAATGTATTCATCTCCCTCCAACCCGCAATGTGCTGCTCTTTTGACACTGACATTGAGCTGGGAGATTAAGCTGGAAATATGGCGAATTTTCCCACTCTTTGGTGTTGATGCTCTTGTTGACGTTTCACATGTGGAATTGGATTGTGGAAGTGGCATCGGATCGCTGAACCCTTTCGATTTCATTAGCTTAATTGGTTTTTCATTTATTGCGATTTACAATTTTTTCCCTTTTCATATGTCGAAGTTATTTAGCATGGGAAACGTTCGGAGTGAACGTCGATGAGAGTCGAGCGCGAATTTGGTTTCAAAGTTGATTGCTTCACGCAACCGAGCGAGAGATATGTACAAGCATGTGCGGCCGTAAATCATAATTATGTTTTGTATTCAACAATTCCATAAATCAAAAAGCGTTCAATGTTCTGTTAATTAATTAAAATATTATTGTAGGCGCAGATCAACGAGGCGCTCTAGGAATGTCGGAGGCACAAAAAACATAGTAAAATCTCCCGCGAATTTATCTGATATCCGAAACGATCCTTGAATGTTTTATTCTCTCTCTTGGAAGCTCGCGATCATTGATGTTAAGCGTTGAAACTTTTGCGTTGAGACTCTCTTCGATCACGCGAGAGCAACGTAAATTTTGAAGCAACTATGGCCTGGCAAAATAAGCAGCAAACCTCGTGAAGCTTCCAACCGGTCGAGGGTATTTCAAGTTTCTTCTGTTCAGTTGCAGATATATTCACCATCCAAACAAGTCTGAATAACTTAAAAATGTTGAATCAACAAGACCGAAGCATGCAGAAATTCACTCCGCACCGTCTCCGTCAAACTCCACGGGCTTAACTGCTAGCCGCTACACAATATTTCGTTCCCCATATACTCGTGAGATGTATGATGTTGTTGTTTTCTCCATCGTGTTTCAACAACCGAAAAAACAACAATATTCACTTCAGCTTCAGTTTGCTCTTGACGGTCCGCGTATTAAGTTGTCGATCGGAGTTGTTTCTCGTGAACGTCGCACGGACTTTACAGATTATTAATTTAATTGAATATTTCTTTGAAAACGGAAAAATATTTGCGAGGCGGGAAATAAGTGAAGTATCAATGAATGAGTCGTACAAACACGCTTCGTGGATTTAATCCGTTAAGTGAAGCCCAATAACCCGCTAAATGGATATCTGTCAATAAAATTAACTTATCAAATAAAAAGATTAACGTCGAGTGAAAACACGAGATCAGTGGAGGGAAGAAACAATCAAACGGTCCCGTGCAATAAGTGAATTAAAAGTTTCTCGAGTCGCGGTGGGCAAACAGACCAAGAGTTTGCCGAGACTTTTCGCTAATCTTCATCCTCGCTCTTCGTGTCGCTTAATCGCGTCATTAATTTCTCTCGTCTTGTGCCTTGTCTCGGGACGACGACGAAAAGAAGTGAACTCTAACGGTAGTGAAACGATCCAATTATAATGAACCACTCAACTCTTGATTTCCTCGGATCAGAATAATTGCGCTTACCACTCATCAATGCTTATGATTCAGCATCGATCTCTTTCATCACTTCTCTTCTTATAAATTCAATGACTCGTCTTAGGGGTTTGGTTGTGGTTGAGGGTACTAACTGAGCTTGATTACCACTCGAGAAAATGGTTGAAATTGTGATACTTTAACAGGAAGGCAATTAGGTATTAAGGAGTTTGAGGTACGGAGTAACTACTTCAGAGACCTTATCCCGATTTCTTTCTTCTTCCTGGTCTTTTCTCTCGTTGTTGCGTTGTGTCATGACTCGAAACATATCGAATCATCTCCTTTATTAGCTTCATTAATATGCTCTTCAATTCTGTTTATTTATTTTGATTCCGAGATGAAAAATTGTTATTTTTCGATTTCTTTCTTGTGGTCGAATCTCTTCTTCGATTTCTGTTGGATGCAAAAATAGCGATCAAGCGATCCGCTCGGGAGTCGAGTTGGGCGTTTGTAAATTTTGTGACGGGACCTTGACGAGTTTTTCGAGGAGTCAGAGGTTTCAGTTCAAGTTAACGATTGCTTCAATGAACTGAAATTCTGGTTGACGTTGACGATGGTCAGTTGACAAAATTCGTAACCGTTCCAACATTTATCGATGCCCATCTCTCGTCCATCTCTCGCTCCGCTCGCACAAATAAATGGAATGTTAAGTGGCTCGTTCGACAGGTAGATATTAAGACAAAATTGATTCTTATTTTTGTTGTGTCCATTATGTTTCCCCTGTGATGTTTTAACAAGATGTTTTTGTTCTCCCCGGATTCTTTCTTTCTTCTCGCTCGACATGCTTTGCCTTCTCCCCGAAAATAAAAAGCTAAGCGTTTGTTTTTCTTTCGGTCAAGTATTCATGATACGGAAGATACGAAATTAATTGATCCGAGAGATAAATTAAGAGCAGATTAAACAACATAAGAATCTAAGATTCTTGACCACCTAGTCTCCTTTTCTGTAGCAGAGTGGAGGATTGGACGATGCAGCAGTGATTAAAGTGACATCGTAAATGGTGATGTTAATTGGTGGAAATATGTCAAAATTAATTTGTTGATTGGAAGTCAGAAGAACGCCCAAAAGAAACTTAAAAGTTCTCAGATTTTTGTGCATTCGTTTATGGTGCTAAGCGAGACATTTGTTGGAGTGAAACGTTGATGGAAAGGCAACGTCGAAAAACCTGATATCAGAAAGAGATTGAAAAGTGCTGAGAAATTAATTGAATGGCATGAGACCAAGACGATGAAGGAGTTGAGTGCGGCAACGGTCAGATGGACTCTAGCGATGATAAAGATAAAATTGAAATAATGAAAGTAATGTTGCCAAAATGGTCTATGTGGATAAAATATCGAGAGTGTTCATCGGAGTAATCATCATCGTGTGTAATTTGCGGTAAGTGAGCTTTTATGTATCGTCAGTGCCTCGAGCGAAGCCAAACCAACAATCAAATCAATTACGAGCGATAAATTCCGCGAGTTTGGCGCGCGGCTGTGCTCGATTTCTTGGTTCTCTTATCTTCCAAACGGAATCTCTCGCGAAAATCTCAATTTGCAATAATCCACGGTGAGATTAGCGATTGATTCCCAATACAATCACAGCGCTCGCCTGGGAAGTAATGCGCAACTCTTGTTGCTCCGATCAAGCGGAAAATAGCTTTTAATCACATTAATTTCCCTTTAATTGTTTTCGAACACTTCAGCGAAGCGGTCGAGTGAAAAATGGAAACAGCTCGCGTGGAAATTGTGAAAAATTGGAATCGTAAGCGCAAATCGTTCTCTCGCACAGGGCAATTGAGAATTTATGTTGCAATACGTTGCGCTGATGCCTCGGAGTGAAATCAGTGAAGAGGCTGGCGAGCAGTTTGTCTTGTTCGGCTGCGAGAACTTTTAAAAATCGATTAATTTGTTGAATTTATGGACGAAGGCGGCGGAGATGATCTGCACGCTTCAGCGAAGAGTTTTTAGCGTGTGAAGAAGATTTCATTAGATTCCGCGGCTCCGAAACGTTTCGAGATGAACCTGATTGAAGAAGATGATGAGATCGATTTCAAATTGAAAGCAAATTTTCTTCAAACTCTTTTAAGTCAACTTGCGGCATGAGGTGAAAAGAAGGCCCAAGACAGAACTAACAACTTTGTGCACGTCATTGATGAACGACTTCCAACTCGTTTAAGATCCAAGGAATTCACAATTCTTTCCCTCTCGTCCATCACTTAAGTAGTCACCAGAGTCGCGCGCGCTGGACCCAAAATTAATAAGACTTAAGTTTTACGAGCGTCTCATGATATTCTAATTTTGCGACGGTGAGAAGTCTCAACTCAAACGATGATGAATTATTAATTTCCTCAACTGTTAATTCACCTCAATTTAATGACACGACATGATTTTTCCATTCGTCTCTCGCAGTTATACTCATAATCATCTGCTACTCGTTAAATTCGCAATCATTTCCATAAAATTTCGATTTCACGCAAATCTCGTTTTAATTGACGATAGAAGTCAGCTCGGAGTTTGATAATCTACGAAGAATTAATTTGTTGAAATAGCAGAAATTCTTGGCAGACAATTTGTGGTTTCGCGGTGACATTGAATAGCATGAGGCTCATGCCATGATCTGCTTAATTAGTTTTGGGTTTATCATTGAACTGCGGGACTCCAATAGACGGAGACTGTTTGACAATTTGCTGGAACTGCTTTGGTTAACTTAGTAAAATGAAAATGAAAAAAAAAATAATTAATAAACTCCTCAATCATCTCTGCTGCTCATCTTCAAACGCTTTAGCCGAAGCGCAGACTTTTCAATTTCCATAAATTATTGGCTAGTTGGAGCAGCCGTAATAAGCTCATCACTGTCACCAGCAATCCTCCGAACGAGTTCTCCGCGGCGCTCTTCAGCATTATGTGCGACTTTCGATTTCCAATAACTTTTGGATTATACTGCGAAATGTTCGTTCGACGATTCGAATCTATTAAGCGTTCATTGAATGTTTTCGGTTTACAAAACGAAGACATTTGCATAAAGCTTTTAGTTCCCGTCCAGCGGAATTATGCGAGATTGTTCAAGTCTGCGGGCCAGTCTAGTTTCGCGACAAAGCGACCGAGCCATCCAGAGGTTCTCTCATCTTCACAGAAACGTCGCGAGGATCGTATCAAGTTACAAAACTCGTTGCTGAGTCAGGCCCGCTGTTTAATGTGGCATGTGAATCTCATGAAGGCACTAAACGAAATTAACAAATTCTTTCTTGTCAAATTTCTGCCGTCGCCGATTTCAAATGTCACAGAAAGCTTCCACCCAAAAGCCACTCAGATGTGAAACCATTTCTTTGCCATTAATTCAGAGCGACTTAATTACTTTTCATTATTATGTCGATTTAATAACATGCTTTGGTGGCGAGCGAGTGAACCACTGGTTCGGCTCGAGGGAGTGGCGAAACACGATGTGAACAGCGGGGCGAGCAGCGACTTTGTGATGGCATCATATTGTACGCGAGCGAGCGAAAGGAGAGTTTGCAGTTGCTGATAAAAATCGCTCTGTGGCCGCTTTGTCTTTCCGAGGAAATAACTTAAAGTTTAATTGGAAATAAATTCTCGGGAAACTGCGAAATTCTCTCCATTGAATTTCGAAAGCCCAGCACGAAAATTAAACAAATATTTTAGGTGAATTAACTAATAAAAGAGATTTTTATGGTCATAATCGAATGAATTTATGGCTTTCAGTTCGCTTGTTATTATTTATGTTTATTGGATTTTAAATCGTCTCGCGGGATTAATCATCGAGAGCTGTGAGAGGAGAAAAAGGCAATTTCACAAATCTACCGACCGGCTAATCCCCTCGTTCCCCACCATCTCGACCCACAAATGAAATTAATCAACTTGGCTCGATAGAGAAGTTTCTTCTTGCTGCGCTCGTCGAGACGTTTTCGATGCCAAGGAAAATAAATTTTAATCTTCGAGCGCTCAATAAAGCTTGAAATATTCTAATGCATGAGAGAAATACCTACAAGAACCTCGGGCGAACATAATTGAGTCATTTTGATGTTCAGGTTGAGCCCGAAACAGCGGGGAACGCAAATTTTATTTCGAAACACGCGCTCAACATTTTTTCCAAGTCAAAGCTCTCAATTGAAATATTTTAATTGAATGATGCTGATTAATTAATTGCCTTGCTTTGTCCCGAGGCTTCAAAAACTATGAAAACATTCCAGCGAGTGGTCGAGCCTGCGATTTTCACTTTTCAATTGTTGAACACCTGCGGTGAGGAAGCAGGGCGAGAGAAAAATATTGGAATGTATATTTAATTAAAAATCAATAAGCGATGTGCAGCATAAAATTATTTTCACGACTCGGTGCACAACGTGGCGCAGAAGGGCAAAAATAAAATGAATTTATGAGTTTTCCACTTCGATCCCGATGAATTTAATTAAAATAATTTCAAGCCGAATGCGATTGGCACAATTGGGACTTGAGCTGATGAATAAGGCACAACAGGTAGTTAATTAACAAATTCTTTGAAGAGAGACGACAGACATTCGTGTAATTCAATATTTTTCTTCCTCTCTGCAACTTCTTGCGAACACATCTGAGTTCCCTCCGGGCTTTCGTCGCCTACGGGCATTCAAATCTATTGTTTGTCGCTCCGCTTAATTCCCTCAAATTAAGCAGATATAACACCTTTTTCGTCGTGTTGCTTAATGCCTCTTGAATGGTTCATTTCATCGAGTGAAGAGAGTCGTTAAACTTGATATCGTCGTCAGGGGGATTTAATGCTTTCGAACGCTCGAAAGAGGAGATGGGAACTAACGAGATAAGAAAAGGAACGAGAAGTTTATTTTGGAGTTTCTTTCCTTTGTTCCTCGTCATTCCTTCAGCATAAATATTCATAGACAAAATCACACTAAGTTGATCGATTTATTTACAGAATTTTTATTTTTAAAAATCATTTTCTCTCTTTGGTCGTCAGTTTGGCTCCGCTCGTTTAGCGAGAGTCCACTGAATCATAAATTGAACTTCTAGGTTCTCTTTTTCTATGTATCATAGATTTAGATTTCACAAAGGAACTCCTGATGATTCCTTGTCGTTGAATAAATTTCCGGCTCGTTTCCATTCATGTTTGCTTTTGAAAGCAGCTAAAGTTCATTAATTAACACCTAATTTGGAGGCTTCTTCGCTTATCTCCATCTGCCAGACGAGGGTTGCCGCTGATTAATTAGTTAAATTTGAATACTTGATGATAGTTTTCTAATCTCTCCGCAGAGGTCTGCTGAGCTTCTCTCCCGCTGCACTCTGCAGTCGCATTCCCGGCTTGTCGCCGAAGCAAAAGAAGCTTTGCATAGAATCACCCGATGCTGTGGTCGCCCTTGGAAACGGACACGCTCTAGGCTCGCGAGAGTGTCAATATCAATTCACGGGTGAGTCGATACGTTTCTTATCTTGTTGAGTAATAACTCGTCGGCGCATTTCAAGTCACTCCGAATTAATTTTCGATTTCCAGGTCACCGATGGAACTGCTCTGAAGTATGGAAGAAAGATATCTTCGGACATGTGATATCAGTCGGTGAGTTGTTGCATAAATCTTCATTAGCAAGCAGATGTTTTGACAAATCCAAAGCTGGAACGGAGCTCATTACGTGCGAGATCTCATCGTTTGATTAATTCACTCACGCTTATTCCACGATGTATGCAAAACGGCGTGACAGTCTTAAAGACAGACTTATGCAAATCGCGAGATGATGAGCCTTCCTACCGATATTTTTAAACATGCCTGACGATGTCTAACGCTGTGCAACATTCCACTGACGCTGGGTCGAGGATATGTGCGATGTGCGATTGTTTCAAACGTTCACATTTAAATCGCACGATCTTCCTTAAACATATTCTCGCTCAGTTCACTGCGATCTCCAATCATGTGCTACTGTCGCTGTTTTCCCATTCGTTTCAATGTTTATTAAGCACGCAATTAATAATAAAGTTATTGGAGTGCCAATCGATGTCAAAACAGATTGTTTCTGACGTTTTTCATTGCACTTTCAACATTTTTCATCGCATCGATAAATTCCAGCAATTTAAATCAGTTAGAAATGCAAAACGCGACAAAGTAAATGTTAACGAACTTGGAGCTCGATATGTTTGTTTATCGCTTATTTAATGCTTTGAAATCAATTTCCATTTCAATTAAATGCAAGCGAGCGAATTGATCCAATTAAATTTTAAGGCTCGCAATGGATTTTTCTTAATCACGATAAGTCAAAGCACAACATTATTCCACCGCTGGCTCTCGCGGGTTCTCATGCTGCTCTTGCGCGATAATGATATGCGATTAAACACGCATGCATGAAATTATGCTGAAGCTGTTTGTTAGGGGCCAGTCAGTAACGATCTTCGATTCCTGTTCGCCACTTTTCGTTCTCACAAGCTTCTTCAGATGTGTGTAGGCTTCTGGGCTTCGAATCTCTCTCGCCCGATCCTGTGAACACAGTAAACAAACAATATCGAATCATAAAGCATACAATAAGCCGTTTACCATTCGCGAGAAATGCGATAAAGTGAAAATAATTGCACATCCGAAGCTCCCGTTCAGCGATGAACTTGTTCTCTTCTCGCTATATGAAACGCGCGATGCGATTTATTTTGTTGCGATGCTTGTACAAATGAATGCATAATTTATAGTTATAACTTTTAGCGATGTGCTGTGAATTATCAGAAGAGGAAGCTCGGTAAAATATAAAACTCGCAAGAATGTTTAACAGCAAGTTGTGAAAACAGCTCGGGACATCGATGGCTATTCAGCAGTGCAGACGACGAAGAAGAAGTTTGAATAGAATTCCAATTGACGCGATTAATCTTTCCATCTTTTATGGAAAGCTAATTTATCTCGTCATTGACTTTTATGGCTCTTACCATAATCAAACCGTCTTTCACGTCGCATTCATTCTCCTCCACGCTGCACTTTGTCATTGATTTAAGAGGAAATTTATTGCTTGATTCAATTAAGAGTTTATCGCAGAGTCTACTCGATAAGGCGATCCGACGTAAAACTTTCTGATGAAAGTCTTTCTCTCGTAGTCGAAGGTACACAAGAATTCAATTAGTGCCATGTCGAAGTGATCAATGAACAAGAAATTAAAGCGCGACACAAGTTTTTATGTAAATTACATTGGCGTTAACATAAAACATCGTGTAAATGGCATAGAAACGGGCCTGCTCGATCTTAAGGTCTTTTTTATGGGCATGTTAACCAGAAATCGGTGTCGATTCGAAACAAGCGAAGGCTCATCGGCACCCGCAGAATCATGTTCGACATCAGTTTTTCGTGTGCACTTAATTACCGTTTCGCATGGAGCATCTCTCGTCTCTTCGCTTCGGTTTCGTGTGTGAACAACGCCTCTCGAAAATGAGTTTTCAATTAATTTGCATCTCTGCCTCAATTTCCATCTCGAGCTTGATTACCCACATGAACATGCAGCGCTCGCAAAGATCTTATCGTGACACACTCGCCCCGCTCAAGTCTGATGACTTTTCCTCTGAACGTTCAATTAACTTTTTGAGACTTTTAATTACGAGAGAGACTCGACGAGACGCTAGTTAAGCGCTGATAAAAATGGCATTTTCTTGTTCGCTGTGGGTTTGCACCGTTGACAAACAAGGTGATCTCTCAATAATAAGAGAATTATTCTGTCAACCTTCGCGACAATAGAAATGAGCTTTTCCTTTCAGATCCTAATTAATTGTGATTTATTCTCTCGTAACCAATTTGTTGCTTCATGTTAAGAACGTCGTCAGCGCGATAGCGATTTGTTTGTCATCAGCCATTTGTAAGCTGCTTAGTCGTTGATAGTTTCTACGGTGGGCGGCGTGAACATGCTGTTGAATAAATTAAGCTCGCGTCTCGCTCTCATGTATCAGTTGGATTTTTATTAAATCGAATAATTTACTGCTCTATTGTGTGTGTTGACGTGCTGATGAATTCACAACAACTGGCGCCATTGCAGCGAAGCGAGCGAATGAACGAAGGCAGCAAACCAATTAATGAGCTTTAGCGTTGAGCGGTGGGAAAATTGCATTCGATTGTTGAGAGAGCTGCAATAAATTTATTACTGTTGAATAGAGTCAAACGAAAAGTTATGGCAAATCGTTTTCTTTCTCCGGAGGGAAATTTTAAATTTCCTTGGAAGAAATCTAAGCGTTCTGAACGAAAAAGGTCGAAACACTTTGTCTGAACGTTCAAGCCGCAGCTTCATTCGAGGAAACCGCGAAACTCTTCGGAATTAATTTCCCATTCTCTGTTCCCTCTGATGTCAAATTATGCTCAATTCAATCGAAATCGATCGCGAAAAGGAAATCGAGAAATTATGATCGGGCGAATCGATAAAAGGTTTCATCAGAATCGAATCATAAACAAATTTCGCGGACCGGCTTTTTATTGCCGCTCGCTCTCGTTCCATTTCTTCGCTTCATCGCTCCTCTAAATCTTCAATTTTCTTTAGTTTCTTATTTTTACATGTGCCTTGGGGACAAAAATATCGCATTAAACAGCGGACCAGTCGTATTAAATTGTGCTTAGCTGCATAAACCTTGACCACCTATGCGAAAGAAATTCTTCAAAGAGAAATGTCTAATAATGTTTGATGATCAGAAGGTTTCGTTCAACAATCGAGAGAAACGGGAAAAGTTTGTCATACAACAAGTTGCAACAAAATGATGGCAGGATCAACATTTAGCCATTCGGTCCAGTGGATGAAGTGTTACATTTCAGGAGAATTAGAAAAGATTCTAATCCTTTAATATTTCGAGAGCAATAATTATTACACAAGTCCTAGTTTCGACTTTTTTGATCAACATTTCATTCTCTTTAAATTGTTTGTTTCTCAGAATTCACTTTAATGACAAAGTTTCCTTAGTTCCATTTTTTAAAACGATAAATCGAAGCACACTGCTCAGCAATAAAACAGTTTTATTTGTTTAGCGGCATGTGATCTCTGCAGAAAGTTTAAGGAAGATTCGAAATGCAAATTTCTCTTGGAGCTAAATCCAAGACGAACCAAGACCACCCCGAAAACGAGCGAGCGTATGATAATCACAAGCTCAAGCAATCATCTCCCAAAAGTTATACAGCGGTCCATTAATCTGACGTCGTAAATCATCTCGCAGTTTTAATCTTGCGATTGGGGCTGGGAACGAGCAACGTCGATAGTCCGTTATTGATGGTCTGTTGATAGCGCAAGCTCGGCTCTGAGATTCATCAATATTAGTTCAATTATTTATCTTTCTCTCCTCTCACGCTGCGTCTGATCGCCATCGGCAGAACGCTTTTCAGCATATTTCGTCGCTCAACATGCAAATCGATCAATTTTGGTGTCGCGAAAAGACTTGAAAGAGTGACAGATTTGTCAGGCTGCCGTCGATCGCAGGGCTGAAGGCATAATTGCTCTTGATAGAGACGTTTAAAGTGTCGACTGGAAAGAATGTTCGCATACTAAACTTGCTGATAAATTCGCTGCGTGATATTTTTTTCGCTGAAAACATTTCATAAATCTGCATTTTCGATTTCATTTTCAGGCTCGCGAGAAGCAGCATTCACTTATGCGATTGCGAACGCTGGGATTGTTTA
This sequence comes from Smittia sp. YW1114-2, assembly GCA_033064975.1. Taxonomy (NCBI): domain Eukaryota; kingdom Metazoa; phylum Arthropoda; class Insecta; order Diptera; family Chironomidae; genus Smittia; species Smittia sp. YW1114-2. Next base: position 17,293,257 of record CP093834.1, read on the forward strand.
TGCAATCGCATCAGCATGCAGTCGAGGAAACATCTCAATATGCGGTTGTGATCAGCTTCACAGACATCAGAATGGGTTTCAGGATCAGGTGAGTTGGTAGCTCGTCGTTATCGTTCCATCTCAATTTCTTTTTCCATCAGTCTTGGAAGTGGGGAGGCTGCTCGGTTGACATCGACTTCGGCATTCGGTTCGCGCGAAAGTTTTTGGACGTGCGAGAGATTGAAGGCGACGCTCGGAGCGAGATGAACTTGCACAACAATCAAGCGGGACGAAAGGTGAGACTTGACCCACGAAGACGAAGAAGCGGAGATTAATGATAGCGAGGCTCCCTTCTGTCGTCATTAAAACCGGATTTCATTCCATGAGAACCATGGAGCTTCTGTTTCCATTCTTGCTTTACGTTTCTCGTTTTGTCCGAAAACTTTTTGTCCGTTCGCCTTATGCGTTCTCAGAGCAAATTTATCTCGACATCGTGTTTTACATCGTCTTAGCTTTTATTTCTCTTCCTCGCAGTTTTATTTTGCTTCCATTTCCAATCACGATACAAATTCCCAGGCTGAGGCCCGGGTCGAAAATTTATTTCGAGCTGTTGTGTTTGGCTTTTCACTTTCAGATTTAATTAATTTGTGCCATATTTCGTTCCACCTTAATTATTCTCGCTCTTTCTGCAGCCCTTTTCGTGTTCCAGTTTTTGTTTTATAAAACGAAACATCTCAATTTTCTGCAGCCGCAATAAATTTTGTTTACAAGTCACTTGTCAGGAAAATATTTATACGACTTGCTAAACGGCGGCGTTGGTCGAACCCTTCAACCGACCGACGCAAGAATGTTTGGACACAACGTGCGGTTCCATCGACAACGCGCGTGAATGAGCAATGGCGTTGAGAGACCGAAAATATTTTTCGCATGCTCGAGCACACTTGATCTGCCATCGTGTTGAGAATTTCTCAATTATGTTGAAAACAATTTGTAGTTTTGTTTGTCGAAACCAATCGAAATGAAAAGTTCTAATCTGAATTTCTGACTCAGACACCTCAAGCCTGGCGTCAGTTTCTGGTGATGTAACTCACCGATTGCCCTCGATTTTTCATAACGTTTCATGTTTACAACAACTGAAAGATCGCTTCCCTCGTCATTTTTATCGGCTAAAATGTTAATTTATCTTTGACTTGCCAGCCCAGCCAGTCATCGTGAAGAATTTCTCGCTCTCTCATTCGCTTTTTAACACCTTCCAAGCCTTCTAGTAATCGTCGTGAATTAACAACGTTTCGAAAAGTTATCGATAGCCATCGAACAACTTACTTATTATCGGATCTCGTTGTAAAACTGAGAACGTTAATTACAACTTCATAAGGCTCTTTACGAGCCTTAGTAATGCAATCGCTTCAACCTTTTGACGTCGACAAGTTTTAATGCGATTTATGTCGGATTGGAACGAGTGAAGCGGTCGACGATCGACTGGGAGGCTCAATACTTTTTAAGGTTCTCTTGCTTTTAAACTACAAACAATTTCATTGATCGGTTTGAACTTTCAACTGCACTTGAACTGCAACGTGATGATCTCAAAGCGATTAATCATTGAACTGATTTCCTCTCCACAGATCGTCAGGAAACTGCTGAAAAAAGACTGTCAATGCCATGGGATTTCAGGCAGTTGTCAGTTGAAAACGTGCTGGAAGACGTTGCCGCAGTTCAGAGAGGTCGGCGATGCGCTTTTAAAAAAGTACGAGAAGGCTAAAATGGTTGTGGCGCAGAAAACCGACACGGGGATAAATTTAGTCATTAAGAGGTGAATTAAGACTACTAACCAAACTTATAGAGATCACTCATTATAAAACTTGTTTCAGACGAGGTAGAGGAGAGAAAGAACTTTTGAAACCAAAGAACCTGGAATTAGTTTACTTACAACAATCTCCTAATTACTGTGAGAAGAATATTTTGTTGGGTTCATCTGGTAAGATCGTTGTAGCTTTATCTTTTTCCTGTTTGTTTCATCGTTGATATTTGAATAGGAACTCAAAGCAGAAAGTGCAGTAGAACGTCAACCGGAGTTGACAATTGCAAGCTGCTCTGTTGCGGACGAGGATATGCGACGAAACTCTTACATAACAGTTGGCAATGCAACTGTAAATTCGAATGGGCATTGATGAATGTGAAATGTGAAATTTGTAGCGAACGTACTGAAGAATATTTTTGTAAATAGCAACTTTATTTATTACATTTGCGAACGATAAAATTCCTTTCGATTGAAAATTATGTTGTGAATATTTCTAGATTTAACGATTCGACGAAATTCAAGATTAAAACTTTTTGAAAACGAAACGAAGCTTTTTTGTTGTTTTAGTTTGTTTCAGATTTCGTTCGAAGGAGAGCTGTTGAGCTTTGAAGCTTCTGAAGCTTTCAGACATAAATCTGTCAGCGGAAGAAAAGCTTGGAGTTGTCGGTGAAAGAAGCTGAGTAAATATTGTCACAGGCCGAGAAAAAAGCGTAATGGAAAAAGTGAGTAGAAGCTGTTAGCTTGGCATTTTCGCTTTGCAAATTGTACGTGAAGGTTTACACTCGAATTGCTGACTTGTGGAATAACATCAAAACTCATCAATTATTTCAAGCTGCATTTTAAATTATTAATAGCAAACATTATATTGAGCGCAGTGTGAAGACAATTTGTCAAATTGACAAAGTTTTAACATGGTAAAATATTGAATAATGCAGACAGGAACTGCATTCATCACTCGGCGGTCAGTCAAGTTGCATTAATAATGTAAGCAAAAGCATATTTCTATCTTTGACGTCAACATTCGATAAATAATTATAATGGTAATGATTATCTAGTCTTAATAATGAAGTGATTAAACCCTAAAGCTTTGGTCATTCTAGACTATCCACACGATTTATTTATAGCAATGGATAGAAGCTTGCAATAAATCAGGAATTTGAACGAGCATAAATTATTAATGGAGCATGGCTCCACACGCTGTCTTGTGAAAGCTCCACGAGAGGAATTATGCTTTTCCCGACAAAGTTTCGGAGCTTTCCACGATTCCTCTTGGATTTCTAAACAGATTTAATTTTGATTGCTTGCAATTTGTTGACGAAAAAGCTCAAGAAGTGGAGAGCAAACAGGTTTGATGGAGTCAATGTTCATTCCGGTCGAGTAAACGAACATGAAAAGCCGTCGCAAAAGTTTAGGCAAAGCATAAAATTTTAACGACATTTACGTTATCAGCAATAAATAAACAATAAATAATCTAAGCTCATCACGTTCCAGTGGAAGGGAAAATGTGGACGAGAAGTTTCCCAGCGAGCGAGAACGCACGCGCACGATAGAAATTTTTCAGCTTTTCATTGATTGTTCCTTCACAGTGTAAGTTGAAATTTTCTCTTTTACACTGAAAATCTCATAGTGCTGCAAAAAATTACTATAATTCATGAATAAGTGACAAATTAAAAGCTGAAATGGATAAAGTTTCGGGGCCAACCTTTGGCCCGACGTCGTTACGGTATTTTCAGTGAGAAATTTGCATTTTTCGAGGCGAAAATTGAAAAAGTTTGCGCGAGCCCGAGAGTAGGAAAATTTTCCTTTCTCGAGACATTTTATCGACGGCCTGAACATGGACGGGAATTTTCTCAGTGAAAATTCCTCTTTCAAGGATTGCAAAAGCAGCCAACTGTGTCAGATAATCGCAGATCGACAGCAAAAGTGTTGAGTTCGGTGGCTTTCAATCAAGTTTCGATTGTGTGCGGTCGAGGATAATTGGATAATTTTTTAAAGCTCCTTCCCCTCCTCCCGCTGTCGTTGGCTGGAACCGACCGAACATTTTCTTATTCCCGTGTTCATTGATAAGAAAAAGTTCTTCGCTTCCAAGCCGTCCATGCCACCAACACTCTCAGTGACGATAAAGAAGTGAAAATCGAGACTCTTAGTGGTTTATTGCCTCGGGTTGGCAGTTTGTTGCTGAAGAAGAAAACCGTCTTGTCTATCGCATCGAATGAAACATGTACATTGCTCCGTGATTGATAAATCAATGGAACTTTTAAAAATTCATTTCGACCGTAACACAGAAAAGTTCGGTTGGTTGCGAGATCGTGAGATAGAAGAAACAAATTTCGGGCGGCGGTGTGAAATGACATCCAGTTGAATGTCCCTTATCGATATAATTAAATCTCTCCCGCATCGGGTTTTTCCGTTCCAACTCACGACAGCTTGCTCGAGCGGCCTAGCGGAGAAAGAGTTTAGTTCATGATGAGGAGACCTAAGAGGATTTTTCCATTGGCGGAGCTTGAAATTATGAATTCCTTTAGCTATAAATAGCTCGCGCATAAAATATTGATTTGCCTTACTTGCTCTCCTCACACATAGCGTAGTGCCACTGTTTTATGTGCACACAGTTTCTCCTCTCATTCTTTCCATTTTCGGCTTCCATGTGAAGCTTTTTCTTTCATTTTCTGCCTCATCGTGTCCCACTAGGTGAGACTGAAGCCGTACGTTCTCATAATCTGAGTTCATCCAACGCTAGACAGCAATTGCCTGTTCGAAAGTTTAATTGCTGTCATTCGAAAGAATTCATAACCGCCGCTATCGATCGGAATTGAACTATAAACCCAAAATAAATTTCTCGCGTTTCCTCGCTTCAACGCTCTGCTACCGTCACGCTAAACTGGTTTGGTTCCCAAGCGATTGTTTCCTCATCCTTTGGGTCGAAAATCCTCTCGGCTAAAACTTGCATCGCACAATCTCGCCGCAATACGCAACGTTAATCGTGTGAATTTCTCTCCCTCTTTACAACAGAAATTGTAAACTATAATCAAAACGACGAATGGGGAAAGCCGGAACGAGTGTTCGAGTCACGAGCGAGGCACAAAGGTTGAAATCTTGTTAATCTTGGAGATAAAAAGCTTTGCGAAGTGGAATCGTCGTCACGTTGTGTTCATGCTCGTAATGAAATGGGCGGCCGTGAGTGAGTCGAAGGATCGAAATAATAATTGAGTGTCTACCTACCTAGCAACATGTGGCTTAAAAATAAAGCTTGAAACGAAGACATTGAAGAAAAACTGAAATTTCTGGCAAGCTTAGCGAGCACGCGAGTTTTCACGTGAAAAGTGAAAAAGTTTTTCTCGTTTTGGGCTTAAAAAATTGAAACTGTTTTTGTGAAAGTTCAAGGATCGAGCGTCCTTTCTCGAAAGTTTTCTGCTGATAGGAGGAAATTGGAAAGCCGACAAAATTGTGGGTATGTGATCGTCATCCAGCACGAGTGTGTGTGTGTTGTTTGCAATGGAATTATCATTTTCTCATCCAATCATGCTGATGCCACTAGATTTTTTCCGCTCGAGTCGAGCAGAATCCTCACAACAACTTCTGTGACATATTTCTTTCAGTTAAAGTGACTGATGCACACTGACATACTTAGCATCCGATCGATTGGTGTCACAGTGAATTATAGTTCATGTAGTTGATGTTGTTTTCAGCGTTTGGAAGCTGTCGGGGTCGTTCATTAGTTATGAGGCGGAAAGCTTTATGTTCAAAGCTTTTTGTTCAGCTTTTGCAGAGAGTTCTAATGAAACTCTCAGCTGGTTGAAGGCTTCAAGCGTCTCTAAGAATTACTAAAAGACCAGAATCTGAGAAGCCTGCAGCCTTCAAGCGGCTCCCGTTACTGATGAACACAGCTCCGAGGTTATTTTAACTTTTCAGTTGAGTTGGAGCCTTAGTTTTATTGCATTTTGGTTTTCTTTCGTCTTGTCGAGCACTAGAAGCGTATTCTTAGCTTTCTTTCTTAGAAAGAAGCTCATCTCATGTTTTTGTGTCACGAACAAACATTCATATCTGCATCGACACAAGAGAACTGCTTCATCTGCTGCCATCCGTTTTCTTGCTGCTTTGGACGCGTGACAAGAGCGCTTACTTCTGGTCTTACATCACTTTTATTTATGGCGATCTTGGAAGAAACGTCGAACTGTCGAAACTCTTGCAATTTTTCTCTTAGCCCCCCACCGCCAATAATGCACAGAAACTTGCATTTGCAACTATTCTCCATCCGAGTTTCGGAAACTTTCGGATTATAAAGATTCCCGAGACTGTTGTTCGGTATTTGGGAAAGAAGCAGTGAATTCAGTCGAAGCTTCCAGATGAGAAAGCAATTTTCAAACAAAGTTTTTCTCAGACTGTCAAAGTTGGGCAACTGAGATGGAAGCTGCGCTATATGTGACGAGTATTTATAGCTCTTAATTATGCTTTAAGCAAGTGAATCGATAAATAATAACGAAGCGATTATGCTTAAAGCTATAAAACTCAGCTCAGTTGGAATTACCGAGCAGGAAACTTTTTTATGACGACGCTCGTCTCCTTAATCTCAGCCCACCCAACAACAGTTTTAAACATCTGAATATAAATTCCAGCATCTCAACACATGCAAATTGCCTTAAATTTTAGATTGCGAGCCGCGGATATTTCCGCGGTAGTTAGATGTCTCGAGAAGCCTACAACTCACTGCCGAATATAGGAACTCGCGGAAGTCCAGGGACGAGACGACTTACTGAGTTGCCAACCGTCGATAGATCCCCATCGCGAGATTATCAGAGAGATAGAGGAAGTCCGTTAGGTAAACATTGATTCACAATCTCATCCACCATCATAATTAACAGCAATAAACACTCGACATAAGCTGAGAGAGCTTACAAAATAAAACTTGAATGGCCACTTCACTGCCTCAATGCAAACTCAAACTTAGTGTGGCTTTCTTATCACAACTCACACACTTCTTCCCCTGCACTTCTCCCTCTCACTTAGGGCTCATTCAATAGTGACGTCGTCAAGTGGGATTAAAAGGTGTTCAAAACGGATACGAGAACTGACGACGTCGTTGTTGAAATGAACCTTAACGATGTGTCTAATCAGATCATATTTCCTTTTGACAAAAAGTTTTTTCTTGCTTTCCTTTCCTTTCTTGTCTTCTTTTCGTTCCTATAATTTAAGTTCATAGTTTGATGAATGAATGTATTAAATTGTTCCTTGGTTCCGTTTCTTAAACGAGTTGTAGTTGAACATCAAAACAGTTGGAATGGAGTTTATGCAAAACTGCCGCGTTGCCAGTGACAGGAAACAAAAGTTCCATTGTAATTGCCGGGGGGAAGAGGGAATTAGACTTGTGCCGGAGAAGCTTTTATTTAAGCTCGACTTAATCTTGCGCATGGGTTGTGTAAGCTCCATCAATTAAAACAATGTCAAGTGATATCATCGTCTATAATTGTATGGTTAATTATTCAGCTCAATTTATCCATTACATTCACAGTCATCGAGCGAAAAGGAATTCAATTGAATCATCTTTCCCTTCTTTTTCGTTCTGTTTCATGTTGTCAAACTCTCAAAAATCAAACAAAATCTCAGGACATTTGCGCTATACCAGATCGTCAACATTCAATCAATACGGTCCGTACCATTCATCCTTTTATCCACACCGTTCTTTTGCAGCCATGGGTAGTCCGTACTATCATCGGGACATGGAGGACCCGATAAGTCCAGCACTGCCGGGACATCACCGTAGTCGAAGCGCCAGTCGACCGCCTGTCTCGCACACGATGGATTATCCAAGTAATTTACGACTTATTGATTGATTATCAGCGTAGACACGCCATCCACTTGAACTCTGTCTCACTCCAACTGCTTTACAGGAACTCGCTATCAATCCTTGGATCGAGGCGGCTTGGTCGATCCACACGATAGAGAATTCGTTCCGATTAGAGAGCCTCGTGATAGGTCACGAGACCGGTCGCTCGAGCGTGGCTTGTATCTGGAGGAAGAGCTTTACGGTAGATCAGCAAGGCAAAGCCCAAATGCCATGAGTGAGTCGAACATTGTTTATTCATTTAGCTTGACAATAAAGCACAATTTACTGTTCCAGTGGGACCCGATCGTGGCTATTTGGGTGACTTACAGTATCAGAACAGTGATTTGCAGCGAGAACTCGGCAACTTAAAGAAGGAGCTCGAGCTGACGAACCAAAAGCTCGGCAGCTCGATGCATAGTATTAAAACCTTCTGGTCGCCCGAGTTAAAGAAAGAACGAGCGCTTCGTAAAGAAGAGAGCGCCAAATACAGTCTTATCAATGACCAACTAAAGTTGTTGAACAATGAGAACCAGAAGCAAGCGATGTTAGTGCGACAGCTCGAAGAAGAACTTCGAATGCGAATGCGGCAGCCGAGTCTCGAGTTGCAACAGCAAATCGAGACTTTGTATGCCGAGAATGAGCACTTAACGCGAGAGATTGCAATTCTGCGCGACACCATCAAAGTGAGTCGACAGTCTGCTTCATGTTATCGAGTTACAATCTATTTTCTTTACAATGAATAGGAACTGGAACTTCGTCTGGAGACGCAAAAGCAAACACTCATAGCTCGTGACGAGAGCATCAAAAAGCTTTTAGAGATGTTGCAGAACAAGGGAATGGGTAAGTTTCAATTGAAATGTTGTTGAGCAAACGCAGCGGAAACCGATTCCGCTCACATTTGCTACATGCAACAGCTGTTACCCCAAAGCAAAAAAGTTTCTCATGTAAATTTCCCATTCTCTCTATAATTCAACTCGAATTAAACACAATGATGTTTGCCCCACCGCCACCTTCAAACCGATAATCAAATGAACGCCCCGTCCCGCAGGCAAAGAAGAGGAGCGTGCGATGTTCCAGCAAATGCAAGCAATGGCACAAAAGCAGGTAAATATTAAACAGTTCCACCACCTTGAATGTTTGATTTTGATTTATGATCATAGATGATTATGAGACCAATTGGTTATTAGCGTTTTTTAATGATTAGTAAGAGAAGATCTGAGAATGAGTGTTTCGTTAGTTGACAAATTATTCTCTCTCCCCATCATGACCCTGTTTTCGTTCGTTTCGATTGAGGTGATGCATTCATTTGGATTTATGAGGGAGCGACAAATCCGTTTCACGTCCTCCCTCTTAAAATTGGAGCCAGATAATGCGCCAGCAAATCGAAGCTGCATGCTTGTTAGAAATAAAACACTTTTATTTGCACAGGATTTTTTGTTTCCCATTTCTTATATTTCTCACCCTTGTAAAGAGAAGAGATTTCACTAGAAACGACGATGCTGTTCATAATCTTATTTTGTGTTTTTAAAATTCATCCTCGACTCATGGTCATCATCCGATTACACAGAAACCATTATCACACTCAACTCGAAGATTGCGCGGACGAGAAATCGATTGGAATTTTGTGTCTTGCGATGTTTTTTCGGTGAAAACGTGGGCGGCATTAAGATAATCTTATGTCTCAATCTGGCTGAGAGAAATCTGACAGAATCATGATCTGATTAAGCGAGTCGTGTTTGTTTAGAAAGACATTGGACAATTACATAACTCGAACGGAAAACGTTTTGAAGTTTGCGATTTTCGATAAAAAGTTTTCTAAACTTTTTGTTTTGAAGCGTGAATTAAATTTTCGTCATTGACGAACTCGCCACCCTTATTGGATTCTTCCGCGTCCGGGAGCGTCGGAGATTATCGCAGCGCAGTTTTGACATTTTTCTACATTAATTATTTTATACGGCGACTTGTACATCGAGGAAGGAAAGACGAGTCGTTTCTTCGAAAGCGGTAAAGTTTTTGTCGTAAAACGGAGGCGAACGCTAAAGTTGTCACATAATTCATGCATTATTAAGTCTTGATTGAAATGAATATGCCGGAGGGCTTTCCGGGAGATTAGAACGTCATTAAGTAATAAGTTGGCTCGAGCAGAGAGCCCAGCAATCGATAAAAATATTTGGTTTCCGTCACAAGAAAGCATTCGACTTTATGCAATGGCAATCCTTGTAGCTCTCTCTTGCTCACTCACTAATGGACTTTTGAATCGATCAAAACGGAAATTGCTCTGTGTGCCCAGAAACTGCTTGAAAACATTTGGGATTTCCATTGCTTTGTTAAAGCTCTGCTGCGAATGAGGGAAGATAGAAAATTGATTCCATCTATGAGTTGAAGCCTGATTGCCTATTACGCTATCGAGCTGGAGTTTACGTTTTGCCTAAAAGGGTGATTTAAAAACAGGACGTCGAAGATTACGTGATCCAATGAGCTCTTGATTTCCCACTCAGGAACAGCTCACGTTTCTGCTTTCAAACTCTAGAAACGGTTTAAAGATGCTTGAAAATAAATCTTCTAATTGTCGAAACCTTTTTCAAAGTTCAGTTCCACAGGCTTAAAGTTTCAAGTTCTGAATTTCTGGTGTTGCAACAACAATTTATTTCCATTAAAGTTGTTTTGGAAGTATAATTTTCTACCGTTCGCAAAATAGATGCTCCGAAAAACCGACGAATCATTTTGTTAATTGCTCGAGAAATTTTCCATTTTGCATCGTTCGGTAAACTTTTAATGCATACAAATTTTCTCTAAGCGTCGCTTGGTGCTGCGTGATTTAAAGTCTATAAACAAACGGGTTCGAGAGAGCGTCGAGAGAATTAAAAACACATCATGCATCTGCTCATATCATCTTATCATTTAATATTCCATTCACAGACAAGAACTGCAATAGAGGAATTTTCATGAAATCCATTCTAGAATAAACTCGCTTTATCTTAGCGCCTCATTTCTTCTTTCATCCCATTGCTTTTTGCCTCATGCGAAGTGCGCTCCTTGTACCTCAAACTTTTCATCATCCGTGAATGCATAATGAGTTCATATACGAGATAAATCTTCTTTTTTTGTGATAAAGTATTTGGTTTTTTATATGAATGGCAGAATATTGAATTATGTTTCATTTATTCTTTTGCTGTATTCTTTGATTTTTCCAAAATTATTGAGTTGGCGAAAGAATTATTATTAAATGAATAAAGGATAAATATTATATACTGCAGCACATAGTCAATCATAAAACATTGTTTCCTTGTCGAGAAATTTACTGGAAAATATTTGATATCGTCGTGAGATATTTCGAGTCTCGAATGTTTCGGAGAAAGCTCAAGTGAAGCTTCAAGAGAAGATAAGCTTTGAAAGCTCTAACAAAAATCAGTTTAGCTCAAAGCAATTTACGATCCTGACAGCTTCAAACACATGAATTTTATATAGACATAAATTGATCTTGTTCGATATTTTATTGAGACAGTCACGACTTCAAGCTTTTCTAAGAAAGCTTTCGTTGTAAAATAAGTTTCTGACTCAAATGTTCCCCGTAAATTTCTCGACGGGCATTGCAAATTTCAGTAAACCTGACAGTACATGTCTCTTATGTTGCTGTTTACTCTCCCAAACGTTCCCTTCAGATTAATATTTTTTCTCTTGAGTTATCAATCTTCTTCTTCCCCCTCTTTTAAATCCTACAAAGCTTTTATCCATCGGATAAAAAGTCAGATTATCAAACATCCATTATACTTGTCTCTTCTGTTTCACATAAACTCTCACATGATATCGTAGCTTTATGTTATTGAATTCAACTCAATTAAGATTCACCATCAGAACGAAATAAAAATATATAATATTTAACTCAGACTAAAGAAGAAAATTTAATAAACGTGATGGGCACACAAAATAATTCAAACCCAAAGACTAATTTAATTATACCGAGAAAAAGAAAAGAGGAAATTGTTAGAAAGATAGTCGAGAGCGATAAGCCGGCTTGCAGAAATGAACAGAAGACAGCTCGCGTTAAAGGAACACATGAATGTTGAAGATTCGCGCGACATACATGCAAAAGATAATAAAATTTTGAAATAATTCTTTCGTCAAAATTGTTAGAGAATGATTTTTGACGAGAACTTACCCGGCATAAATGGACGGCTCAGTATTGTTTAATTTACCTATCTTGCATTGGTTTTATTTCGCCATGGAAAATGAATACTTTTTGGTTGTTGAAATTTGCGATTTGCAAATGTTTCACTCAATTATCGTTTAGCCAATCGACCCGTGAGCCTTTTATCCGGTAAAGTTGTTCGATAAAATCTGGTATTTTGCAATTCCGCAGTTCCAAGAGAGTTTTTCTTTTTTGGATGAGAAAGTTTTACGAGAACTTTTAGATGTGCTTTTTATTGAATTTAAAAGTTTATTGATTGGAATCTAAAATTTGTAAATTATATTGCAAAATTCAAAATTTCAAACTTTTATTATTGATTCACCAAAAAACTTTCAAAATGAAATCGAAAAAAATTACCAAAACTAGTCAGATCCGAGACAAATGTGTTGCTTTTCAAACCGCAATTTTCCAGATATACGGTTCAAGCTATCGCAATTCACCGACGGATGCTTTAAGAAATATTTACGGACCGAGCTCCACAACAACCACCACACAACTAGCAACGACGGCTACGAAAAATCTTTACGGCTCGCCGGTAAAAACGAGTAATCTTATGACGGCAAACACGTCGTCCACGTTGGGCTTAAACCGAATGAGTCCTTTGCCACCTCGTCGATATAGTTACAGTGGTCTTCCATCATCGACTTCGATTAACGATTACATGAACTTGCCCCTGAGTGAAAACGCTGCCAATATTAACAATCTTATTACCGAAACATGTCAATCAATATCGAGATCATCGAACATACTGAATCGACAATTGTCCGCGGACATGGCGCTAAACAATCCGTGCTACACAAGCTTATCGAATTTAATTGACGAGAATATCCAGAGCGATATCGTAAAGTTTGATTTAATAAACGATATTACAACGACAGCGAACGTAGCGCCAATTAACTATACGAATCACTACTCTCAGCCGACAATAGCTGACAGAATAATGTTCATGCCACACACTGCCACGACGACAACGCCGTATTTTAGTCGGCCACCCCTATCGAGCAGTCGCTTAATAAGCGACGACTATATCCTGTCGAAACCGATTTTTAGCAAAAACTATAATCAATTAGCGTCGTCGTATGTGAACGGCGAGTCTTGCTACTCAACACCATTCAATAATGTTAATAATTCGCATCATTACGCGTCCAATCCTTGTCTCTCCTCTCAGACAAACAACTCATACAATCATTATCCTTTGAGTAGCACATTTAATCGCAATTACTATCAATCTTACCATCAGCCACCGTTCACATCACGTCCACCATCCATCTCATCGCTCAATCGATACACAAGCTATTCCAATAACTATTTCAATCCGACGCCCTACTATCGGACTGGCTCTAGATTAGATTTAGATATTCCTAAAAGCAACGAAATAAAGAGACAAGTAAGTTTTAAATTCGATGTTGATCAGATGTCGTTTGACCCTTAAGTTGTCCAGTAGTTTCGCAAACTGTACTTTTACCATCGTCGAGTGGAATTTCGAAGTTAGTCAGCGACGACTTGTTACATTGTTCTTCGAGAATTTCCCCTTTCGATTTCTCTTCGATGTTGTCTAGCGACAGAGTTTTTCAAAAAAGCAATCTCGATGTTTGTGCCCTTCTTCGTAGAAGTTATAGGTTTGAATCAAAAGAATCTCCTAGAATCTAACGATTATCACTCACCCAAGTCGTAGCGTTTCGATTCAATTAAACAGACACTGAGCGAGCAATCATATGCTCCAGATGGCGTAGGGCTTAATGAGAAAAAATGTATTCAAGAAATGCCGAAACTTATGTAGAAGAAGAGAGAAGTTCGCTTTGTCGAATTCTCGAACGATGAAGTTTTAGAGAGAATTTATTTCGTATTCTTGGGTGCCAAAAGAATAGTATTCAACTTATTCCGTGCAAACTTTCAGTGAGAGAGATTATACGATCCGTAGATTTTCGTAGATGATCAGACCTTGCCTCTCAATCAATGCCATTTCCCCCCAACCTCTGAGAGCAAAGCGCTCATTCGGCGAGAACTAGTCGAGCCGGGAAAACGTTTTTAATTTCGTTTTTGAATAGCAATGAGCAGAGCGTTAAACTAGATTAGGTCATCGTGCGTTTCAGGTGAAATGTAGACTTTAAAAGTACAGTATCGCTAAGTATGTAATTAGTCGGCAATCATTATTTCAACGTTATGATTTCGCATCGACAATTCATCCACATGACACTCACACACACACTTTACTCTAGAGACTAGAAATATTGTCAATTAAAAAAGAGGAAAATGCAATTATAGTTCAATCGGTTCAGCTAGAATAAGAAAAAATACTTGAATTAAAAATAGATTTAGAATCTCTTCTGACCCTAAAACTTTAATCGGCTTTTGTGCAGCAACAAAAGTGAATTTGTGTTCAATTAAAACTGAAATCAATTGAATATTTTTAAAGCCAACCATAATTTAAGAAACTTTACAACTCAACCGCAGATAGCAAAGTTAGTCAGTTTCCTTTCACTTGATTGCATCCCTGTCAGCTTCTCCTTAGCTGGAAACTTTTCCATTTCTCTGGAAAAACATGAGGTAACATCAGAACACAGCAGGTTACAGAGTTGTTTCTCTTTTTTCGGGACGATTTATGCAAATTACGTCACAAGATTTATTGCTGTGCCTAAGCGCGAAGAATTCAGATTGTTGAATGCCAGAGACGAAATTTCAGAGTGTCGAGGACGGAGGCGGTCGGCAGTGACATGTGACTTAATTTATGAACTCCTCCCGCTCCTTATAGACTTCTTCAAACCTTTTTCCTCATTTCCACAAGGAATGATTGTAAGAAAGAGCCCGAGGCTTTGTTGTATAATAATAATTTTTAATTCAACTCGCAACGAGAAATGAAACGAAGAAGAACGATAACGATGAGGTGAAGCGTATACCGAATGAATAAGCAAAGAAAAAACTTTTAAATGTATCATGAATGTTAATGCTCATGAGAGAATATGAAACAGAAGTAAAACTTAATAAAAAATGGGTAAATTGAAAAGTTAAATCGTTGTTTCCTTAGCTTTAGAAGACAAAATTAACAATTCGACTCTCCCATCACACGGAAGTTTTATGTTTCATGCTATAATTGCATTCACACCGAGACAAACACAAGAGAGGGAAGAAAACTATTTTTCATTTCGTTTAACTAAGAGTTTGTTCTGTCATGAAAAGATTTCGTTTTGTACTCGTTAAAAGCTTTTATAATTTTACCTTCATCCTCAATCTCCTTGAATAACTCATGATAAATCGAAATTCCTTTAAAGTTGGACGAGTTCCGTCTTGAGATTCAGAGGCGCGATCAGGAAATCATGAGCATGGCAGCAAAGATGAAGACGCTCGAGGAGCAGCATCAGGTAATTTATTGGGTGACATGAAAGTCACGTTCGACTTGATAAGCAATTAATCACGAACTTCTTCTTGCCCCCTGAAGGATTATCAACGTCACATCTCAGTGCTGAAAGAGTCGCTCTGCGCGAAGGAGGAACATTATAACATGCTGCAGTCTGACGTAAGATTTCTTCATGCTCATTCCGGGACATTTGATTTCATTTAGCGCTGTGAACTTTAGGTGGAAGAATTGCGAAACCGACTGGAAGAAAAGAATCGCTTGATAGAGAAGAAGACTCAAGGAGTTCTTCAGACACAACAGGAGCGCAATCGAACAGTCACCGAGCTCGCAGAAATCAAGGAACATATGGACATCAAAGATCGGAAGATCAACGTGTTGCAGCGAAAGATTGAGAACCTTGAGGATCTGCTAAAGGAGAAGGACAATCAAGTTGACATGGCTCGTGCTCGATTGACGGCGATGCAAGCTCATCACTGTAGCTCCGAAGGCGCTCTCACCAGCTTAGAAGAAGCAATTGGAGACAAAGAAAAGCAAATGAACATGTTACGGTAAGTCAAACACAAAGTCCACAATCCACTTCCTTGTTGATTAATTATGCAAAACCTTTTACGACAAACAGCGAACAACGTGACCGGGCAGAGAGCGAGAAAATTGAAGAACGGGAGCTACACGAGCGAGAAATTGCAGAGTACAAAATGAAACTTCACTCGTTCGAGAGTGAGGTCGACAAGTTGACAACTCGCTTGCACCGAGCTTTGGCCGAGAAGGATCGTCTCGAAAGCAAATTGGAATGCTCACAAAGTGAATTGGGTAAATCGAAAGCGGAGCTTGACAAGGCGGCCAGTGATATCGGACGCATCGGCAGTTGGGAGACGACGAACCAGAAGATTGCACGACTCGAAATCGAGAATGACCGATTGCGCGGCGAACTCGAACGCTCACAGGTTGGAGTAAGAATAAGTTAAAGCTTTGATTATGCATTAATTAATCTCGGCTCCTTCAACAGACAACATTCGGGCGCAACACCATGTCATCGTCTCAGGAGCTGGATCGCGTACAAGAACGTGCCGATAAGACGATAGCCGAACTACGTCGAACCCAAGCAGAGCTTCGCGTTACTCAAGTGAGTGTCTTGGTCTTATACATTACAGCTCGTTAAGATATGCAAATAGACTTCAATTAGACCATCGCAATCATCACCGAAACGGAAGCAAAACCAGCTTCAATTAAGCATTCGAGTCCCGTAGCTAAGAACTCAGTTCATTAAAACTTTCATTTCAAGCTCACTCATTTCTCTCTGGAGCTTTTCCCTTAAAGTTTATTTTGATTTAAATTTGTTTTTACTTATAGGATAAACTAGCAAACTTACAAGATGTTGTAAGTAGCTTGGAAGACGAGCGACTTTTCTCGATTATTTTCTACAAACTTTTTTTCTCCTCTAAACATTCAATTTTACTTTGAATCTTTTTCGAAATATTAATGAGACTCAGACACAAATTAATTGAATTCTGAAAGCTTTTGTTCGAGCTAATGAAATCAGTGGCTTTCCGAAAGCTTGGCGACAATTTTATGAATGCTTTGCACAAGAATGGCTTTGAACTAAGTCGACGGACTCTTTGATAAGAACTAGTCGAGAATATTTTAAAGTTTTAATTACCGTTCATGCTGCAGCTTTTTCCGTGAGCTTTTGCTAACTTTTCATTTTTTTAATGAAAAACTTATAGAGCGATGCCGAAAGATCACGTGCCGAAGCAGCTGCTCTCCAGGAGAAGCTCGAGAAGAGCCAAGGAGAAGTTTATCGTCTCAAAGCGAAGCTAGAAAACGCACAACAAGAACAAGATAGCATAAGACAAGAAGTCGAACGTCATCAAAGCAGCGTTCAGCGAATCTACAGTGAACGAGATAAGGCAGCTGGTGAGATTGAGAAGCTTAAAGAGGAACTCGAACGAACACAAGCGACGCTAGGAAAGTCTCAACTGCATCAAGAGAAGATTCAGAACACACTCGACAAAGCTCAAAGTGACGTTGATCACCTTCAAGAAAAATTGGAAAAAGCGTCAAACGAAATCCGACGAGTAAGAAAAAAGAAAATTATTGCAATTGGCTTTTTATTTAAAAGAAAACTATTTTCAGCTCACGCTTGAGAAAGAGAAGACGACGTATGACTTCGAGAACCTCCAATCGCAACTTGACAAAGCACTGGGTCAGGCGGCTCGCATACAGAAAGAACGAGAAACTGTGCAGATCGATACGGAGCGATACCGAGAGAAATGCGAGAAGATTCAGACTCAGATGATGCGTGTACAGAAGGAGCGAGACATTATCTTCGAAGAACTGGAGAAGGTCAAAGAACGCAATGAAGGATCGCAGAGCTTGATGATTAAAGCTCAACGAGACAAGGAAGCGATGCAAACTGAACTCGAGGTTCTCAAGGAACGATGGGAGAAGACGCACTCAGTTCATCAAAAACTTCAGATGGAACGTGATGACTCTGTCACCGAAGTTGGCATTTTGAAGGAGAAGCTCGATAAGGCGCTTTATGCTAGTCAGAAGCTGATCGATGAAAAAGACTCGTCGACGAAGGAGTTCGAGAAAATCCTCGAGAAATATGATAGGGCTCAAAATGAAATCTACAGGCTTCAATCAAGAGTCGACACAGCTGAAGCTGATCGCAATCGACTCGAAGTTGAAGCTGAGAGATCCACTTTAGCTGCTACGAAAGCTCGAGAGGATTTGCGAAAACTGCAAGAGGAAACGTCCCGATTGCAAGAAGCTTGCGACAGAGCTGCACTGCAACTTGGACGTCACAAAGAGTTGGAAGATAAGGCTAAGGAAGAAGTCGACTTGTTCCGAGAGCGAGCCGACAAATATCAAGCAGACGTACGAAAGCTTCAAGCTGAGAAAGAACATCTTATAGCAGAGGCTGAGCGTCTTTCCTACGAAGTCGAGAGAAGCCACAATACTCACACTAAACACAACGCGGCTCTAGAAAGTGCTCACGAAGAAGCAGCCAGATTAAACCTTGAGTTGGAGAAGATGCGAGAACGTTATCAGAAGTCAGAGGCCGAGTTACGTCACCTGCAAGAGAACGAGCAGCACTCGAGGGAAAGTCGTCGGTTGAAGGACGAAAATGAAAGATTACGAGAGCGAATGGACAAGGTAATGATGGAGCTCGAGCAGATCCGAGGCAAATCACAATACGAGCAAGAGGCTTACGAGAAGTTCAAAGAAAAGCTGCAGCAGAAGGAGAACGACTTAAGTGCGCTGGAGGCAAAGTTGCACGAAACCACTTTGCAATTAGAGCTTTCACGTCAGGAAACACAAAAGTATATTGGAAGCCAGGACAAGCAGCGTAACGACCTCGAGCGGACTCACATTGAATATGAAAAGCTTCGCGATAGATACGAGAAAATTTTGAAGGAAATGGAGCGATTGAAACAATCATCGAGCACGAATCTCAATAGTATAAGCCCGAGCCAATCGATGGTGAATAATCAGGCTCCAGTGAATCCTGCTGATCGCGGAGAAGTCGAGAGACTTCGCGAGAGGTTGGAGAAGACTCTGCAAGTAAGTGATCAATTCTGCTTTGAGTCTCGAGCAAAAATAAAATATTTTTTCTTGCAGCAACGAGATGCCACTGAGATGGAAGCCGGCCGACTAGCTAAGGAACTCGAAAAAGCACAGATCCACATGACGAAGCAGCAAGAAGCCTACGAGTCGACTCGTATTGAATTTGAGCGAATGTCTGCTGAGCTTAATCGTGTGTTGGAACTCCTAGAGAAATCTGAAGCTGAGAAGGAAGCGATGCGCCACAATGCAAAGGTATACGAGAAGCGCGACGTGCACGCGGGTCAAGTTGAGAAGGGAATGATGAAACTCGAATCAGACTGCAAGCAACTCACGGCAGAGCGAGATCAATTAGTGCTGCAGCTTGAGAAGAGCCAGGAGATGCTGATGAATTTCCAGAAAGAATTGACTGGTGCTGAGCAAGAACTTCAACGATTGCGTCAAGAGAACCAAACGTAAGCGAAGTTTTATTGCCAATTTCGTACTTAAGGATTCAATTTATTTTCTTTTAATAGTTTGCGAAGCAGAAGTCCACAACAAGTTCAGCAAATGCAACAAGAAATCATGCGATTGCAACAATTACTTCAGGAAGCAGGCCAACGGGGCGGAGCCGCTGCCAATCCTGGAGAGTTGGAGCAATGGCGCAAGGTCATCGAGCAGGAGAAAACTCGAGCTGACCAAGCTGAAATGGCAATACAAGAGTTCCAAAAACATCACCAAGCAATGGACAAGCAACTACAGCAGCAAAACCAGCAGCTTCAAACCCTTCAGCAGCAACTGCAGACAGACAAAAACACCATACAGCAGCAGCAACAACAGCTACAAACTCAACAGCAGCAGCTGCAACAGAAACCACAACAAAATCAGAACAACACCCAAAACAATGCACAAATCAATCAGCAACTCGAGGCGCTCAAGAAAGAGCTACAAGGTGCCACCGTCGAGCGTGATCGTTTCCAATCACAACTCGAGATGTTGGTCACTGAACTCGAGAAAAGTCAATTGGAGCTGCTCGAAGCCAACAAGAAGATTCAGTCAGTCCAGCAGAACAACGTTGGCCACCAACAGCAAGACGAGCAAGTTAGAAAGCAGTTGGAGGCGCAGATTAAACAAATCGAAGACGCCAAGATGCAATTGGACAATGAAAAGAAAGCCTTCGATGATCAAAAGTAATTTGCAAGTAGTGGTTGAAAGGTTGAAAGCTCATGTTTATTTTGTTTTCCCAGGAAATCAGTGGAAAAGAAACGCAAAGAGGTTGAAGCCAAGGAGCAAAAGATGGGCGAACTCAATCAGCAACTCAACAAGCGCAAAGAACAAATGGATCAGTTGGAGAAATCACTTCAAAAAGCTGGCGGTACAACCGCCGCAACCACGGAACTTAGTAAAAAATTGGCAGAAACCCAGCAGCAACTTGAAGCGTAAGTTTATTTTTTGTGGGTTCGGCACTTTGCCAAATAAACTTCCATTCAATCGACTAGCTTCAACCCAAACATCATTTACTTTAATAATAAAATGTTTGAACTTTCCAGCACAATTAAACAATTGGAAGCTTCCAACGAGGAATCCAAACGAGCTGCGCAAGAAACCGAGCGACTGCTTCAGCTCGTTCAAATGTCACAGGAAGAGCAAAACTCTAAAGAAAAGACAATCATGGACTTGCAACAGTAAGTTTAATTGATAGACAACTCTGACAGCTTAATTCAATTTAAACTTTAACCCTTCAGGGCTCTCAAGAACGCTCAAGCGAAACTTCAAGCAAAACCCGCCAACCCAGCCGCGGCCGCTGCCGCACAAGCAGAAGTAAGACTTTATAAATAGATTAATGTTCTGACAAGCTAATCGGCTCATTTCTCTCTCAACAGGGCGCCGCTCAACAAGCTGCCGGCTTCCTTAAAAGCTTTTTCTAAATTATCTATTCATCTTCTCCTATTACATTCACATTTATATAATAAAGCGCCATTATTCAACGATATATTTTCTAATCTCCATGTCGTCGTCAATGCTTTTTAAAGAGATTTATGAGCGAAGTGAAAATCGAATAAATTACAAGGGGAATAGCATCAATAATGAGATTAGAAAACATTGGAAACCAGCGAGCAGACGAGAAGGAGGCGGAAATTATTGATTGCTGCGAGACTTCAGAACAAAAGTAAAAAAAATTGACACTAATTGGCTTCACGATGGAAACAATCAGTAACTGGAAAGCAGTCACATTTTCGTGACCACAAACTTCTCAAACAAATGTAAGTGAATCGAACAGAATCCGGAAGCGTTTCAAATATTCTGAAAGCGTTCAGATAAGATTTTTGCTGATTAAATAATTGAATTTTTCTATAAATTTCGAAAGTTTTCAGAAGCTTTCGTCGAGTGCTTTCAAAGCTTTTAATTCCATTAATTACTTTTGATTTCCTTTCTTTCAATTTCTAATTATAAACTTGTTCTGTTTGGAACTTTGATTAGATTTACCATAATTAAGTCTCTAACGATCTCTCATTCTCAATTGGTTCCAGGATGTGACACAAAACGTTTGCTAAATTACGATGGTTTTTTATGCGGAGACAAAAAAATCTTTAGAAATGGAATCAATTATGGGTCACCAAGAGAACATTTAATTCAATCTACTGAGACATCGCACTAGATAGAAATTTTTGTCAATGGTTCAGTTTCGTTCGTTAAGATGGTACAAAGCTAATGATTTATTTACAAGTAATTGACGCGTTCGCTCTTTTATTTCGTCCCCGTCGTCTTTCGAAACCTCCGCAATATTTTGTGAGCCCGATGAGATCGATGAGTGTTTACTATTCGTAATCATATCAATTCAATTAAAAGTCTTTGTACAATTGAAACAAATTGTTTAACTAAGGAAGAATAAATTGTTTGAAGAAGAAGCAGAAACTTGGAAACCAGTATTACATGAACGAAGCTAGGCGTTAGAGTAGCAAATAGAACAACTGTGAACTCATTCCTTCAGAACCTTAAGCTCATAGAGAAAACATTTCCGAATCATTTTTTAACAACTTGTCTGCAATTAAATTAGAATTTCCACTTTCGAATGGATGATGAAACTAATTATAACTTTATAGACAATAAACTTTGTGTCGGAAGAAGTGTTTGATTGAGAAGCGCAAGTCGCTCTCAACTTTAATTTCATGCTTCCACTGTCTCAATTCTTATACTTCACGCAATTTAATCGATAATTTCACGGATTTATCAAATATTGAGCAAGTCTTATTGACAGCGGCTAATGCATAAGAAGCTTTTGCACTGAACATTTGAGGTTTAAGAATTTTCTTTCGTCTACGACTCACTTGTAAGCTTTACCTTCTCTCAAGAAAATTATTCACCTTCCGGCCCTTTTTTAGTGTGACAGCAAAACTTTTCAATGTTTTTGTAAAATTATATACAAACTAACGTGACTTGTACATACATGAAGTAAGTAACTATCGCCACTTTCGATTATATGCTTGGAACAAACGCAAAAGTTTATTGAGAAAATCTAAGAAATAAATTAAAGGAAATCCACGCGATGACCGAACCAAGAACAAATTCAACTAGAAAATTTAAAACAACAAAGCTTTACCATCGCTTACCTGACATAATCAAGAGAATTGTTGACAACAAATGTGAAGCTCTTGAAAATAAATATCACTGTTATGATTGTTGGAGGTTCAAGCAAACTTTCACGACGACTCCGGGTCTGAGTTCAATTGAAAGTTTGTCAAAATTGAACAGCCACTTTTTTAAAGAAGATGAATCAGTACAGAAAGGAATAAAATTGATCTTTTTCGAGAGAGAAAGTGAAAGCAGATATCATCACGAGTAACAGCAAATGGGTTTTTGCAATGACTTCAGACTTCAGTACAAACAGTCTGACTATGTGTTCTCTATTTGTATTCAATATCTCAAAGTATCTGCGATGAAGTGAACAAATTTTTAGCGCTCGTGCTGTGGGAGACCACGGGAATCGGAGACCTAGCACAATTAAAGAACATTAAATGATAAATCAATGATTAGAGTACTCCTTCAAGCTACTCATCTGGAAGCAAGTGCGATACGAAATTTTGCATTCAACTCACCGTTGTCGATAAGGGAACGTGACAGTTTTATCAAAATATCTCTTCGCTCGCATCTCAGAATAAATGTGTTCAGCCTAACTAACTTAACGACTTAAACAACTAACTTTGTTAGGAGACAACTGAAAACAATTTTCATCTTGAACTCAATGTTTAGAGCAAAGAAAATATTTCGATAACAAAATACTACGTTAAGCGTTTAACATTAAAAAAGAAATCTATAAATTCTCTTGAAACGCCATAAAATAGAAGGAAAATCTTTATCGAAACTCTCACCACGGAGAAAGGAAGTCGCAAAACGTTCATTATTATGTTAATGTATAAAAGGAGTAATAAATATGAAATGGACCAGCCCAATATTATCAAACTAAGCAAACGCATGATGCAAACTCATCCGGTTTCATGTGATGGTGGCGCACGACAACAAAGAAACATCCACACAATTCACTTATCTCGTTCATAATTCTCAAGGAGCTTAACAACTCCTTTCTAACGATTCTTTTGATAACATATCCAAGTAATATATGAGAAAATATAAAAGAGATAGATTACTTTATTCTGTTAAAGATTTTATGTATTTTATGGTGAGACAGGGCAAGGAGCTTCTCCGGACCTGAGCGATGTCAAAATCACTTTCATTTCCATCAAAACTTTTCGGTTTACTACATTGAAGTTGCTTAGTGTTGACTAACTTATGAAACGATTGCGAAACTCCTTTGCATAGCGAAATTCCTTTGGTTCGAAAATGTTCAAGCCAACATAAAACGCATAAATTTGATGATCGTTTCACTCATTGATGCATTTCATTGTTGATGTTAGTCTAATGGTTAAAGAGTTAAGATCAACCGTTATCAGTCTCAGAATCAAGGACTCCATAGGCAAAGTTTTATTTATTTCCGATTGATAGAACAAAAAGAAAATTACAAAATCGATCAGAGGTATTTGAATCTTACACAAGTTCAGCGTTCTCAAATTTAAAGACAAAAGGAAATATTCATATTTGACTATTGAATGAAAATATTAAAGAAAATACTTATTAAAACAATTAAAACCTTAAGATCGATCGCTAATAAAATAATGTGTGCATAAACGGATTAAAATATTAATAAAGCAAAATGTTATATTATTGAACAATTAATCGAAAACTTGTTATTTTTTCTCTTGAACTTTTCAGGACAGAAGTTACTTTCAATTGATTCGTTTGTTGGTCTCAAGCTATTTCTAAATACATTACATAAGGATGTAATGAGTCAGCAGTGATGACATTGACAGCGATTGTTAAAAAAAGAATAACTATTTCGATTTTTCAGGCGACTCCTGTTGGCCACTCATTAAGCCTTCAGAGTTCGAATGTAACTCAAGTATGAGTCATACTGTATGACCAAGTTGTTGACATTAACTGAAAATAGATCATATTTTGCACAGCAGAAAGTTTATCTCTCAGAAGTCGTGAAAGCAAATTCATTCACTGTGCAAAACTTTTCAAGCGAAACATCGTAGAAGATCAACGCTGTGAGTCGACTTGGTAGTTGAGGTCGAACCATCATCAGCAGAATTCTCTTTTGCAATGTGATTTCCTCAAAGTTTTCCCTCCAGAGTCGTAGGCGGCGTCTGCTAGTAGAAATGCACTTGTAGTTTCCAGCTGTTGTCCGATGTTGCTGAGTATAAAAAGCTTTTATTAAAAGCACGGACGAAGGTGGCCAAAATATACGCAACGTTGAACGTTAATGACTCAACGTTCGCCTTGCCCATAAGTGAAAAAATTGACACGCACCCGATGATTGAAATGACAGTGAAGCTTAACATATAAAACCAGTCGTAATTTTTTTCGGAGCCGCTCCACAAAAGAAATAAGCTCATTGTCTCTTTTAATTTCCAATTCTATTTCACTAGCCTCAACTGTCTTCAACTCGACAATGTCTTTTGCCAAGAAGTCGAACTCCATCGCAATCACGAACAAACGATCGAGATGTTCCAAGAACTCCAAGCTAAGGCGACCAGAAAATTGGTTTGC
The DNA here is from genome assembly GCA_033064975.1 of Smittia sp. YW1114-2. NCBI lineage: Eukaryota > Metazoa > Arthropoda > Insecta > Diptera > Chironomidae > Smittia > Smittia sp. YW1114-2. Next base: position 17,318,056 of record CP093834.1, read on the forward strand.
TGATATTCGTTAAAAGGGAACCAAGAAGAACATTTTTCCAGTTATCAAGTACGAGATCAGTAGGGAAATAAATTGCCATCAGGAAACCGCTGAAAAGAAGCTTGAAGAATTTCCGATTGGCTCTTTCACTTAAAGGTTTCAGGTTCATGCAACTGTTGTTGAGCAACAGAAACGTGAAATTTGTAAAACTGTCGACACTACTTTTTCCATTACTTTTCCGAAATACAAAAGCTTCAGAAACTTGTACATTCTCGAAGGGCTTTCGATTCAAACTGACTTTGAATCTTACAAGCATTGTCACAGCGAAAGGAATCAATGCACGTGCGTTGGCTAAGGAGTCGTAAATTTTTAAACTTTTAATTGCGAAAGTTCTATTCACATCTATAAAGAGAACTGTCATACTGTAATTTGTGTCCGGCAGTAAATCGATTCATTCGATATGCAGTTGTTCTTCATCAATTGAAACGCAATACACTGCGGCGTGTCTTGTAATATTAATTGAATAATATTTTAAATAGTGTTTGCATTCTTTCTCGAAATGGTGTGAGCTCATAATGCAGCAGTCTCATTGCAATGTTTATTCGCAATTATCATTTCATTTTATTTATCTCCCTTGGCATGCGAAACAGAATAAACATGAGTAGGAGGGAGTGGTGAACTTTTGTCGAAAAAACGCGAAAAACACGTTGAAATGGCCGTGACACTATTCGCCGAGAAGAACTTTGCAATGGAATGCTTCGCGGAATCCTCGTTTCATGAAGAAAAATCGGTGCAGAAATTTGTGGTTGTGTTTATCCTCCTTTGACAACCCAGATTGTGATTTCAAAAAGTACACTCGTGCTGCTCCCATCCAATAAAGCTGCTGAGTAGTCAAGCCATTTGCAGAAATCGGCAATTTTTCCTCTCCTGAATTAATCCAATTGTCGTAAGCTTCGTAAGAGAGTTGAATGGAATCGGTGAACATATCGAAAGAAAAGACATAATGTTCCTGAAAGCGAAATGTTCAATACTTGCATGCGATTGATTACTTCTCCATACTGACCTTCTCCATATACGTTTTTATCTTTTCTTGGACCGCCATGAAAAAGAAGTTGGCAACAGTTGCTTCGTTGAAAAATCGTGTTCTTTGATAGTGATAGAAAGGATATTGGAGGAACCGATCGGGGATGACTGAAATTGTTTAGCTGTTTTGTGATTCATGTTATTCATTTTCGGTTCTTACTTAACGTGTTGTCGTATGGCGAGTAAGTGAACTGATGATCGTCGAAGCTCATTTTGTTGATCACCTGACGGATTTCACTTTCAGTTGGCTCCAACAAAAGCTTCTTGTTGTGAATATTCATAGAAATTTTGGCGAATCTCAAGTTGTCACTGAGCGTCAAGCCCGAGTGAAGTTGATCAATTTTCTCATTCTTCAGTAATTGCTTCGGATAACCAGCAATAAGTTTTATGGTTCCTACACGGTTAACAAGGTCTTGATTAGCTTCTACTTCCCACCTTGACTTCGCTCTAATGACTTTTATTGCGTAATGTTTAGTTTCCTCGATGAGCTGTTCAAGCGGCTCAAGAGGAATTTCGTCGCCATACTTCGACCAATAAAGAAACTTCAAAGCTGGATTCATATTTTTGGCGAGAATTTCTACGCATTCTTTCCATCGCTCTGAGCCAGCAGAGTTTTCCTTTTGCTCGTCAAAGTGTTTTGACAACAAATCGTAAACAAGAAAATTTGCAATTTTTCTGAAAGTATTTGAGAGGAAATTTGTGGAAGCAATTGAAATTATATTTGTCATCGTTTATACTTTTTGTCACTTGTGGCGAGGAATTCCGCTAGGTTTCCGATCATTTTTGGGTTCTTGACATAAATTTTCTCGTCTTCATCGATTTTAGTAATTAACTGGCTGTCGATGATTTTCTGCCAGTCAAGATTTAGGCTCAACGTCAAATTGTTCAGCTCATCGATTGTCATACTAACTGCGGTCTCGTCACCAGAAATTTTTTCTTCCTTAGAACAAAAAAATTCATGTGATGCGATCAATGGCAATCAATAAAACTCACTATTTCCTCAAAGAACATTTTCTGACTCTCCGCGATTCTGTTGAATCCTTTTTCGTATATTTTGACGACATCAGAACCGTTTTCATTGATTTGGAAAATCGCATGGAGCGAGTTTTTGATTGCAGAAAAATATTTGTCGGCACTTTTCTGATCGTTCACAACTTTTTCGAGCTGCAAGCGTTTCTGGTTCCTTGATAATTTAGTGCAAAGCAGACTCTCAATTGCGTGAAATGGCTGTTCCTCGAAATATTTTGCAATTGCAAAGCCTTTCTGGTCATCGTCCGGAAGCAATTTCAAATCGAATTTCTCCAAATATTCTCGCATATCACTAACACTGTCTCGTCTAACTAGATCTGAGCTCACACATTTAGCATAGAACTTTTTCATTTTTTTCGCTACTTGTGAATCATTTTCATCAATTGATTCTTCTAAAACATTTCTGAGTTTCGTCAGGTACGCATCGTCGACTGCAGTGATGAAATCGTTGGTGTCTTGCACTAAGAAATTTCCCAGAGAAAACTCTTTGAAGTCTTCACATGGTTCAACAGACTTATTCTGCGTCGCACCGCTCGAAATGTAATCATAATCCAAAGCATAATAATCCGTTTTGTGATGAGCCAATGTAATGTTCACAGCCGATAGCAACAAACACAAAGCCACGCAAATCATTTTATTGAAGTTTTTACTCGCGACTTTGACGATCAGAGGTCGAGTGAAGACTACGAACGAGTTTCATAAAATTTAGTCTCACCAGATTTTGGTGGTTCACATGTATGATTTCATCTCACACCAAGCTCTTGAGAGATCAAGTAGAACGGGAATTATCAGCAAATAAATTAACTTAGAATGTCTTGAAACGAGTTGAAATAATTTTGAAATTTCTTGTTTTCGGTTTCTTTCCACCAACTTTTATTACTCTTTAAACGGTACTTTACACTTGAAGGCATCACGGAATCCTGCTTTCTTGAAGAAAACCCTGTGGAGATGATCGTAGTCATGTACCTCGTTTGCCTTCGGAGGACCACCGCTGTCCCTGAAAGGAAATTTTTGGTAGAAGACTTTCGCCATTGCCATCCAAAAAAGCTGCTGGTTAGTCAATCTGTGGGCGCCAAGTTGGAGATCTTGACCTCCGGATTTAATCCAGTAGTCGTAAAATTCATAGGAAACTTGAATTGAGTCGTCTAACATATCGAATGAGTAGAGACTGTGTTTCTGAGAATAAAATAACAAATTCAGGAACAATAAAAATCTCCAAAATCATTCTCACCTCCCACAAATATTTTTTCAGCTCAATGTTCAAAATGTCGAACAAGAAATATCCAACTGTTGCTGCGTTGAAAAATTGAGGGCGTTGGTAGTGATAAAAAGGATAAAGCAGATACTCAAAGTGAATATCTGAAACGTAAAATTGTTTAAAATTGGAAAACCAATCGGCGAAATTGGATTACACAAAATATCATCGCTAGTCGAATAGATGAAACTGTGATAGAAAAAAACTGTGAGGTCAAACAGTTTGCGGACTTCACTTTGAGTTGGTTCCAACAGAATCTTCTGGTTGTAGGACGTAATATCAATCATGCTTTCTACAAATTTTTCATTTGAGTTCAGGTCCAACTTCGAGTAAAGTTCGTCTATTTTCTCAGCCTTCAAATATTTTTCGGGATATCCAGGAATCAATTTTATAGCACGAACACGCTCAAGCAGATCTTTGTTCACCGCCTCTTCCCATTTGGCTTCCGCTTTGATCTTTGCAACAAGAAAATCTTTTGCCTCGTTGACGAATTTATGAATCGCCTCTGGCGGCATTTCAGTTTTATACTCCAAATAGAAGAGGTACATTAAAGCAGGATTCATTTCATTGGTGAAGATTTCTAGACATGTCCACCATCGCTCTCTACTCTTACTAATGGATGCTTGTTGAAAAGTATACGCATCATTTTGGTAAACTTCGAGTAACGCGGATTTGCTAAATAGGAAATCGTAGACAACAAAATCAGCGACAGATCTAAATCGAACGAAAAATATATAGAGAATAAAAAAGAAAAATTTGTAATTAGAGCAATCTAAATTACTTTTTATCCGCTGTAGAAAGGAAGTTCGCCAAACCCTTCATTGTCTCGGGATTGTCGATCCAAATTTTTTCGCCGGGTCGCAATTTAGTCAGCAACGCGTTGTTGAAAATTTTTGACCAGTCAAGATTCAAGCTGGATGTCAAATTGTTGATCTCATCGATGGTCAAATAAGAACCGTATTCTTCAGTAACGAAAGTGTTCTGTAATTTTGATACAAGAATTTCAAAGTTCTCGCTATCACTGCTCGACAAATTGATTAGCTCACCTGAAGTTCGTAGAATTTCAGTTGCTTGTTAGCAATATCCTCGAACTCTTCTAGATAAATTTTAACATTTGCCGAACTATTGCGATAGACTTGAAAGATTTCGTAGAGCAAATCTTTGTAACTGTCGAAATATAATTTTTTGTTCGAGTCGTATTTGGCTTTCCACACCCACAAATAATCTGGATATCTTGACAGTTTGTACCGAAATAACATTTCAAGCGCGTGACTCGGTTGTTCCTCGAGGTAAGTTTTGATATCAAAATCGTCCTGATCAGCATCCGGGTAAAACTTCAGACCAAATTTCTTGAGATACTGACGCATCTCATTTACACCGTTGCGTCTGATGTTGTCGGAGTTTATGCACTTGTTGTAAAGTTTCTTCATCTGTGCAGTTATTTTTGAATCATTTTCATTGACTTCGCTGGCCAAAGCTCGTCGTATCCTCTGTCTGTGTGCGACATCAACGTCAGCATAGAATGAAACTTTTGGTATCCGGTCGCTCAGCGCTTTATATTTGATCAAAGTTCCCAAGGCAAATTCCTTGAAGTCTTCACAAGGTTTGACCGATTTGTTCTGGGTTGCATCGTCGAAAATGTATTTGGAGTCAAGCAAGCAGTATTTCTTCTCGCAGAAATCTAGTTGAGACTGTTCCTCTTTGCTTATTTCGTGGCCAATCAATTGCAATTCAATCGCATGTTGAGCTCGAGCGAAATTCGCCGCATACAATATGAAACAAATTGTGGCGAAATTCATTTGATAACTTAAAACTTTTCACATATAAAACTGCGACTTATGCGATCAGAAGTCAAACGAAAACTAAGAACGAGTTTCGTGAGTTGTTGATGCTTCACTGAGTGTCACACATGCGGAGTTCTATCTTTATGTGATCGTCTTCTCTTTAAAAGAAGATGTGAAACGAGCTTCGGCAATTTTTCATGATTGTAAAGCAGACTGACGAAATCTTAATTTGTTTATGCAAAGATTAGCAGCGCAATCAAGTAAAACGAATGGAACTTAGTGCGTTAGTAAGCAGCATGAGCAATCAAAGATGCAACCCCGATGAACAAAACAGCGATGCGAAGTCTGGAGTAAATTCCTTTGTTTCCGGTTGGCATTTTCACTCAAAGGTTTCAGGTTCATGCAACTGTTGTTGAGCAACAGAAACGTGAAATTTGTAAAACTGTCGACATTACTTTTCCGAAATACAAAAGCTGCAGAAACTTATACGTTCTCGAAGAGCTTTCGATTCAAACTGACTTTGAATCTTCCATGCATTGTCACAGCGAAAGGAATCATTGCAGGTGCGTTCGCTAAGGAGTCATAAATTATTAAATTTTTAATTGCGAAGTCCGTACTTAGTATTCAAACTTTAATACCGTCGTTTACTGTAAAACACATAATCAATAGCGAAGTAAGGTGGAAGACAATATCGCAGACTTGCTGCCAACTAGTTGACTTTATTCAAAAATGTAGCGTGATGATCAAAGCATTCTTAGCGAGAATTTGGTTGACTGTAATGAGTTCACTACAGTTGTTACACGGATATAAACAATGAAAAGAAGCCGATATTTATTTTAACAAATGGAACGCTAATTTATTGCTCTTTATGCAAACATTGTATGAACAGCCAAATTCCGTCCATGTCGGTTCCGTTTTTCTCGAAGTTCTTCTCATTGCAAAGTTCACATTCTGAAGTGAGGTGATCTTTGATAATACTCCGAAAAATCACTAGCAAACATGCCCGCTTCCGCTGCCTTGTCCATTTTTAAATCGCTTTTAGTTGGTTTGCGGTTGACGTTAATCGTGCTTATCAAGACATTTCGCTGAGATACTTTTGGTGGTGCCGGTAATTCAAGGGAAAGAATCTTCTGATAGCTTGCTGATTTTACGATACCAATGATCTGGAAAAGTGCAACTGAGCAGTTCCACATGTAGCCCAATAGCAGAATAAAAAAGCCCCCAAAGCTGCAAGCGACGATGAGTATTCCCAGGTTGAGCTGCTTTTTAAAAATCATCATAATGATGACGTGAGCGGCGAAGAACCCGCAAAGTCGTATAAAGTCGATGACGATGTAGGGAACAAGAAGCCAACGCCAAAGCTTTAAAGCGGCAATAATATTCAACAGACATGCGATAGCGAACGACCCACAGAACACCAACACGGCTAATCGAAACTTCGCAGTATCTGTGAATGATTAAGTATCTCATTACTCAAAATCTCCATTTGAGAACCTGAATTGTCTTACTCTTCTCGGCGAGCTCCAAAAACTTGTCAAACACTTGGTTCGACGAATACTCTTCTATGTTCTCCTGCAGATCGCTTATTACCATCTTGAAGTGATCCGTATCGTTTAACAAGCAATAGCCGAGCGAGCACAGCGACTGAGTGCAGGCCAGCACACTGCATATGATCACTCCGAGCCTTACGGGAAAGTAGAAGCAGAAGTATTTAATCAAAACCATTTCCTTCAACTTGTCAAGCTCAACTGAATGAATTTCCTCGACCGTGACAAAGGATTTTATTCTGTAATCAAGCGATAAGGATCTAAGTGATGATACATGTAGAAATCAATGTTCAATGACATTAAACCTTCAGCAATGAACTGCCGCGTCGCATCCAATTTATTATTTATGTGTCGATGCGCACGCGACGATGGCACAAATGCGACGAGTTTCCCTTTCGTTTAGTTCTTCGAAACCAGTTTGCGGCTTAAACAAGATTCATTTTTCAAACGAAAATCCCCAAATGAGCGCACCAACAATAAGAGAGTAGTGATAATGGATTAGCGAAGTCAATACTGAGAAACTTGGGAACACGACTGACAAGGTTTTTTGCTTGCGATCCTCGTGAACTCTCAGTGTTTGCATAGAGCGTCGTTAAGAAACTGCTCAGGGTATAAATTTGACGACGAGCTGCAAAAATTCTTACAGTCGTCATTCAATAACGCGTGAAGAATCTTCTTAGTAATAAAATGAAACAGTTGTCTGCTGTGGTCGTTCTCGGTCTTGTGGCTCTAGCTGCCGCTTTTCCTTCACAAAGTAATTAATCATTTGGTGATATTTGAAGCAGAATTAATTTGTTGGGTGCTTTCAGTTGTTCTTGTGATTCCCGAAGATGCTGCTGAGCCATCAGTGAGATTTGTGAGAAACGTTGAAGGTTCGGGGTCAGCTGCCACCGCTGGTGCCAGCACTCAAACTTTCCAACAACCTGGATTTGGCGGGTTTGGTTTCCCTGGCCAAGGTTTTGGAGGTTCAGGTAGCTCAGCCAACGCTGGTGAGATGGAAAAATATTTAAATTTTTCCTGAAAATTATTAAAAACCGTTCGCATAGGCGCATCGAGTCAAACGTTCCAACAAGGTGGATTTGGTGGGTTCCCTGGCGGTCATGGATTCGGTGGTTTCCCAGGCCAAGGTGGATTTGGAGGTAAGCAATTCTTGTCGAATTATTTTTCATTCAGCTGTAGATATAATTTGACTCGTGAAGGATCTGCTTCAAATGCTGCCGCTGGAACTCAATCATTCAACCAAGGAGGTGGATACGGAGGTGGACTTTCAGGTGGAGCCGCTAACGCTGCCGCTGGAACTCAATCGTTCACTCAAGGTGGTCATGGAGGTGGACTATCAGGTGGAGCAGCTAACGCTGCTGCTGGAACTCAATCGTTCACTCAAGGTGGTCACGGAGGCGGATTTGGCGGTCATGGCGGCGGATACGGAGGAGGTCTTGGCGGTGGAGTTTCCGGTGGAGCTTCAAATGCTGCTGCTGGAACACAATCATTCACTCAAGGAGGTGGAGGCGGATTTGGCGGTCATGACGGAGGTCACGGAGGCGGTTTTGGCGGTGGAGTTTCCGGTGGAGCTTCGAATGCTGCTGCTGGAACACAATCATTTACTCAAGGAGGTGGTCATGGAGGTGGATTTGGCGGTCATGATGGAGGTCACGGAGGCGGTTTTGGCGGTGGAGTTTCCGGTGGAGCTTCAAATGCTGCTGCTGGAACACAATCATTTACTCAAGGAGGTGGTCACGGAGGCCATGGGGGTGGAATCTCAGGTGGAGCTGCTAATGCTGCCGCAGGAACTCAAACATTCGAGCAAGGAGGTTTCGGTGGTCACGGAGGACTTTCTGGTTCAGCAGCCAATGCCGGTTAGTACAAAAATAAGCGATTGTGTAACACATATGAACTAATTTTTATCTCCTAAAGCTGCCGGTACTCAGACGATCTCCGCTCACTAAAATGAACTTCACCTCGCCGCTGATAATTTCGTTCTTTTCAAAAATTTGTTATCTGTTTACTAAACTGAATAAATTAAATCAGCTCTTCAAAACCTTGCCAAACATTTGAGTTTTGTTTGCTCTAATCAAGTGTGTGCTTCATGATTCAAGGCCGACCATCAAGTGCAGAAACCAGACTCTTTTCAATGAGGGTTTTGTTGACTTAGCCTGGGTTTTTTGCACTTCTGCTATGCGTAAATATTTTTACAGGAGAAAACTGGAATTATTTGACTTTTTTATTTCACACTTATGCAATAAGGTAATGACTTCCCAAATAAATTCAAATATGTAGAAATTCCAGTCCCATAAGCATACAATGGGAGTCTGCTTACCTGAATCTGAATCTGAACCATAAGCAAACAATGGGAGAAACATTTATTCAAACATGAATTGAACGAATTAAAAAAAAATAATTAAGTAAGCAATTAATCAGCAGACAGTTTGGCTCTCATATTTTTAATGCAAGCGAGTTTCAAATTCGACTTGAAGACGAAAGCAATTTAAGTTAAGGTGTAACGTCTGTTAAACATCAAAATAGTGCCAGAAACAACTCAACAGCTTTTCATTTTATGCTTCAACATTTGTTCTCCAATATTCATCGCCTCTCCAACATCTCTCAGCAGCATAAAAGAGAGCGAAAAGCATAAAATAAACGCACACGTTGCATTAATTTTCATGTCTACATAGTCGCTAGTCGCACATTCTCCTCCGTCTACGCTCAAACAGAGCGAGATCTGCGCTGGTGTGGCCATTTTTCGAGAGAGTTCACTACCTTTCTGTTTCATTTCATTCATACCCAAACCGACGAAGAGGTTTTTGTACAAATTCTCATCACAAAGTCTGAAGTTTTAAGATGGCTGTCTTTCTGGTAAAAGAGAAAATTTGATTTTCGCGGCGCAAGATGAGCTCGGAAATGGACTCGAAGAACCAGAAGATCAAGAGGCCGAAGCGACAGCAGAAAGTAGTTGAGGATTATTGGGACTGTTCGGTTTGTACGTTCAGAAACACGGCGGAAGCCTTCAAGTGTCTCATGTGCGATGTCAGAAAAGGTAAGATCAAAGTTTCGTGGGATTCGCTTGCAACTGGACCGAGAGATTTGTCTCTGGATGATGTTCGCCTCATGTGACGCAATGAAAGTGAGATTCCGTTGATGTGGCTGACCGGGAAAGCCCCAAAACTCGGCGGTGAAAATATTCCGAGAATCTCACAGCTGCAGACGGAAAATTTCCTTCAATGTGTTGGTACACGAGCGAAAATAAATCGATAATCTCCTTCTGGCTCATGTTGTGATGTGTAAACATTGTCGCGGATGATTTCGCGATATTCACACGACAAATGAAGTGTGAAATGGGTTTCATTGAGTATGCTTTGTCTTTCTTTTTAGGCACATCGACGAGAAAACCGCGAATGAATTCCGCGCTCGTCAGTGCGCAGCAGCTGCAGCTTCCCGGATCGTCACACGGTTCCAAATCGTCCAATAAGCTGTCGCGCGGCAAAAACAAAAGATCAAAGTATGTGCGGTTGAAAAACATCGATCGGACCAGCGGGCAAACGCGTGAAGTGACTGTGAATAGCGTGACTGTCGTCATAACCGAGTACAAGAAAATAGTGAACAACCGAGAATCGCGGAACGATTCAAGTGATTTTAGTGAAAGTAACGACTCGAGAAGTTAAATGAATTTCCTTAAACTGCGAGAGACACGCTCAATAGGCTTAGAAGACGATTTTAAATGTACAGTGACCGATCACGAGATGAACACGCACGCCGATGTTGCACAAACTAGAAAGACAGCAGCAAACAAAACGAAACCAATTAGAATTTTAGTTTGAATAAAATCAACTGCCATTATTTTAGTAACTCAAAGAGCTTTTTTCTGGTGACACAGTCAACGAAGAAGCACAATCGATGGAACAGCATACGACGTTTTATTGTTTTCGACGGGACAATAACGAAGGTTCGGTTTGATATTTGATTAAGCTGAAGGGATCAACGACTCGTTAGGAGATCAAGTGCGTCGAGAGTCGAACTACCGAAAGTACTCCAATCACAAATGATTCAAAGTCACAACCAAGCTAAGCGTCAACCAAAACACAGCCAAACTGCAACAGTTCAACGAGGTTCACACTTGAACCAATTTATCGTCGAAAGTGTTGCGACAACTAAAATCAATTAAAGGACAAACAACTCAAACTGCCGACCTAAAACTCGAGATGATGTCTAGGAACATTAGCAGCTCCCGTTAAGTGCATCCGGTCTCATTGACTTTTGCAGCTGAAAGTCTCAAGCCCGTAAACGTCAGAAGTGCCCTAGCATGTACTTTCGTCCTTTTGAACCCAGAAGGACTTTTGTGACTCAAGTGTCTGCAAGTACATTTCGTAGATCTTGAAAAGATTTTTATAACGGAAAGCGGAGAAAGGAAACTATTTATGTCTCAAGATGTACTTACGAAATCATTGTGAAATGTCAAAATGTTGCTTGTTTCTAAGTCGTAAGGAGTCTCCAAAAAAGTATTGAAAATTAAAGTCTAATCAAGGTCCAATTAACCGAAAGCAACGAACGGTCAAATCCACAGTTTTCGTTTAGGAAAAAGTCGTTTTAGTTCAATTTCTTTTATATCGTTTAATGAATTTGTTTAGTAAATTTTATCCTAAGCTCATAACGAAACCGAAAGCCGCAATAAATTCCAAACGCCCGCACTTCATCAACTCACAGAAAAAATCAAAGGATCAACCCACAACTTACCACATTTAGTTTAATAAACTCCGGGGATAACAATTCGGATGTAACGTCACCGTGGAGAATCTCATTGAGCCAACGAAGGCTCTACGGAAACTGCTAGGACTGTCACGCAATCCATGATTGACCCAATAAGCTAATAGTAGAAAATATATAATTATTTATTTCCACCATTTACGTTTCCCCATTTTCCGGGCTCACGAACTCTCTTTCCCGTAGAAGAATAAATATTTCGTCAAATTTCATGTAAAAATGTAATTTTCCGATGTAAATAAATATGAAAATGAAATAAAAAGAGTTGGAAAATATTTTGGACGTAAGTGAAAAGCAAAGAGTTTTTCTCGCCTCTCGATTCGAGACGAAAAAGTTTCTCACAGAATTTTCTCACAGATAATCTGCAACCTTCATCAACACCGCAGAGCAGCACAAAAAAAGTTTGCTCTTAAGACGGATTATCCTAATGAAAGAGGAAGCTGCAGTTGAGTATCATTGCCGCACAAAAGTGGAAAATCTGTAAGAGTGTTGTCAGTCTCCCGTCTCCTCCTCACGCTCTTCGCGTCTTGAAAGGCATTTAGCACTATTCAACGATAATTAATCCTTGAAAACAATCTCGCCATCCTTTGATGATAGGAGAAAGGAGAATTTCCATTGAAACCGTAATTTTGTTTCATGCGCCGTGAATCCCAACGAATGCATCTCATTAGTTTGTTGATGCAGCTTTGACTTGGATCTCGTGCCTTCAGCTATTCAGTCGAATAAAAAGAGTTTTCTCTGGAGGAATTTTCCCTCGACAGTGTCTACTGATGGATGCAAGGTTGTTCTATAGATAAAGGGAAAATTTCCAAAGAGGAAGACAGAATCGAATTGCATCTGAATGAATTTAATCTTGGGTCAACATTGCAATGGAGTTAGGGAGAGGAAGGTTAAGGGTCAAGCGAATGAGAACACTGGAAGTCATCAACAGCCTTGGCTCAAAGCCAGGCTCAAACCCAAAGGATATTTTTTAGATCAAAGATAACTCGAAGTTTGGAAAAAGTTTCTTGAGCGTGCGATGCATTTTCCTCGACGAAATTAAATTCAAACTAAAGCGAATCATCTGAATGAGGTTTCGTTGGCTGTTATTAAATTCCAGTGAACGTCTCGAGCTGACCCTTTTCTATCAAATTTCTAAGTCAACAATTCCAAGTCGAGAGTTTTCTGTTCCACGAAGAGTCGAGCGGAGGTCTAAGACGTTCGCATTGGGAGAGGAAGAAAACGAACCCCTTGAAGCGATGTTGGGTGAAATCAATTTTTTTCCTACCTGCTGTCTCTGCACTCCACTTTAACGGTCACGCAACAGTGAGTTGGTAAAAAAAATACGAATTCAAGGAATCGAGAGAGAAGCATAAAACTAAAACGCTCTAAAATTAAAGGCGGGAGATGGAAAATTGCCTTTAAATGTTTTCCAGTTTTTGTTGCCCGAGCGAGCTAGAAAGATTATCGGGGGTGTCAATCAGGTGAATCCATTTCGAACAGCGCTATCAGCGCTGAATTTTATATTTTATTATACATATTCCACTCTCTCCTGTCTTTGTCGTCGTCGCTTCAACCTGTTTTCTGCATTTGCATTTTACGCCACTTCATTCAACAACCTTCCACCGGACAATCACGAAAGAACTGTTATGATCAAGAGCGATAGCGTGGAATGAAGCAGGCATTGCATTCAAAAGGGGGAAAGCATTTTCAGGATTTCCTTGAATGTCGGACGGCTTAAATGGAGAGCAAGCTCGCTCGGCAGTGAAACAAAGCGCAGATTATGATGGTGGCGGCGACTTATTGCAGCCGAAAATGAAAGAATGGCGAAAAGGAAGCGAGCACACATTTTCGAATTAAAATTCCTCACTAGGCAAGAGAAATTCCAATGATTCCCCATTTTCGTTTCTGCCTTCGAGGCCCGCTCGTCTTCTCGTAGCCAGTCTCCGTTCTTCGCCAGGCTTCTTTTTCTGCCTCACTCAGTGTGGAACGCTTTTTTGCTCTTTGTAGATATTCTACATTTTCGACTGTATGGAACTCAGAAAAGTTTTTTTCTTGCCTCGAACAAAAAATATATATAAAACACTATACAACAACGGAGGAGCCTTATACAATGTGCCTATAGTCGACAAATGGATTCGCTGTGAAATCCAAACCGAGTTCGTCGAGGCGCGGGTTGTCTCGTGAATTGAACGAATGTACGCTCATCGCGCCAGAAAGAATTTGATTTAACATAGCGGCCACTACGTTGGCAAGAAATCGTAGCTTCATCGTACGGATCATATTCCTGTTTCAAATGCACAGAAAGTAGCGAGTTCAGCGAGCACTGGCAGCATGCGGGATCTTTCTCGATTTCTTATTGCGCGCCGCACCATCAGCTCCGAGTTAGGCGAGCACGCTGACAGATACGGAAAAATTTCGATACTTTCTTTGCCGGCGTCGTCACATCGAAAATCACATTTTCCTTGCGCACCAAGCCAATGTAAAAGATTTTCAATATTTCTCGTGCGACCGTCCCATGAAGCAGAGAGTTTTTTCCGCTAGAGCTCGGCATTGTCTCGAATCGCATACTTGCTGGGGCTTGAAATACTGAGCTAAAACTTCTAAGGCAACGTTGCTTTCGACTTGTCATTCCTCTCTCCGTCGCTGTGTGTGCCGGAGCGAGGGCGTGTGTGTGTATGAAGGCAAGTGCTGGGCGAAGGCTGTGTGTTGCTCGATGAATCGACGAGAGAATCTTGAGCGAGCTTCTAAGTAAAGCTAGCGCTGCGCCGAGCACTGGAGAAATTCACATGTGTTCCCAAGATATCTCGTCGAACTGGTGTAGGTATGTATGCATATAATATACATCGACTGAGAGTATTTTTTGTTGCTTTTCCATCGCAGAAGGTTTTTTTTCCGCTGTGAGTCGTCGATATTCTCCGTAGTTTTTTCTTCTCCTTTATAAAAAATAAAATTAAAAACATGCACTGTGCTTCATTCCATCTATCGCATTGAGCAGAAGAGGAAAAAAAACTTTATTCAATTCGCTGTTTTTTTTAAGAAAATGTTGTTTTGAAGAAGAATAAAAAATTATTTTTGCCTCAATAACGCGAAATGCTTTTTTCATCGTTTCAAGCCATACGTTGGACTTCGTCGTGCTTCTCATTCGCTATTCTTTTTTAAGGCAGCGGATGAGGGAACGCGCTCTGAAGGAGAGGAACGACGCAATGAATATAGGAATAGCGACACTTGCACGCAAAGAACTTTTAACGTTTAAAGTTTGAATTGCAAGGCGAAGAAGAATCAAAGAATTTCTGGTAAAAGGAGGAAAAGGTACCAATGCAGTTCACTTAAAAAATTTGTACAAGAATTTAAGTTTAAATTTTTATCCAACATTTTATTTCACTTGTTGCGACGCGACTGCTGGACGCCCTCGCAAACTATCGAAGTGAATATTGTGCAACGCTGAATGACAAAATCTTTTCCCGTTGCCTCTTTTGACGACCGTCTCTCAACATTTTCTATTTCTGCCGTCGCGCGTCTCTCTTTAAAGCAATATTTTTGCGTAATTTTATTTGGTGAGTTTTCCATTCTATCTCTCGCTTCTCCGTTCGCGTTTTCCTATTTTATTTTTAATGTGCTTTCGTACTTTATTTGCCTTTTGTTTCTTGCTGTTTTGTTCTGTCGTTTTCTTCTTGTTTTGGAAAAGCGAAAGCCGAAAGAATGGAAGTCGCGTTTTGCCTTTTAAAGTTTTTTTATTTCTTCATTTTTATTTTCATTTTTACAGCGGTTGTGTGTATGAAATAGCATGGGAGAAACATATAAATTTCCTCACTTTTAGTACATCACATTAAAGTTGAGATAGCGCCGAGCGAGAGGAGGGAAAATTAATGTTCGAGAGAGAAGAAGCTTGCAAATATAAAAAAAGGAAAAATCCTTTTTGTTGCTTGTCCTCGATCGGCCTCTCGCTTCGCCCTCTACTCCCCCTCGTGCCGCTCTCGGATAGTGTGTGTCGGTCTTTGGTAGCGACAAACGCAAAGGAAAAACTTCTATACATAACCAAGAGCATTATTCGTTATCAGAATTTTCCAGATATTTTTTTCATCCTACGTTTCTTCGCAACGTCGAACGAGGAAGAGCAAATGCGAAGAGGGATGCTACGAAGGTGATGGACAGACATTCAACTCCAAGCCTTCCTTTAAAGTTCTAGAGATTGTTTTCCCATAACTTTAGCATGGAAATTTCCATTAAAGTCGTTCGTCTCGTAGGCGGTTTGCCAGAGCCACTGACAGACATAAGCCGGTCGTTGTTGTAATCAACGCGGCAGCAGCATCAGACAACCCCCTTAAAGTGTATTATCTTCGATCTGACTGCGATATATAGAACGACGGAGGGTCTGATGCCGAGCAGCGGAGGAAAGACGAGAAATTAAAGCTCGAAGAAGAGAAAATTTTCCTCATCGTATTTTTGCCAGTCGTCTTTTCGTTATTTTCCCAGCGGAGGGGCGATAGGGATAAGAATTTCCAAGCGAAGGAAATTTTCGAAACTCACTCCAACTCTCGACGGATGGCAACATCCAAAACTTTTCTGACACAGTCGAGGAAAGGAAAATTAAAGTCGTTTTGATGGAAATTCTAGATAGACTCTCGCATTGCATTAAAAATATATTCGAGCGACTGAAATGTTTCATTCCTTTATATATATTTAAGTTCCCCATTTACGCTCAGATCTATACACATTTTCCCAAAAACATAATGGATAAAAAATTTACTCTGTCGAATGAAAATTCCAGCGTTTCTTCTTGTGCGAGGCGAAATGATGATGGCAGAATGAAAGAGTTTTCTGATAACGCCATACACATTTTCCCTTCGTTCACTCGCCTTCCCTCGAGCGCTCGAAGGAAACCCGTTCTGGCAGATAGCGACAAGAGAAGAGGACAGAACGTCCACGCAAAGTTACAGAAAATCTTTAAGGTGAAGCATCACATCGTTCGGTGGATTTCTTACTCCTCTTCTCAGGCTGGCACATATCTTTTTAGTGTTATTACTCGAGCTGTAATAAAAGAACTGCAAAAGCGATCCAAGGGACTCCATATCGGCAAACATTCAAGTGCGTAGGACAGATTCGAGTTTCACTGATAGCAAAATGTTCTCAGTTTTCTTCGATACTGTTGCTGCCAGTCTGCCTGCTCACCATCGACATTTACTTTGCAATTTCTCACTCACTCCCTTCTGATCGTCGAGAGCATTGCGTTGTTTTGTTTTGGAGTTTTCGCATGAAGTGAGGGCGGGATGAAGCTCGAGGGGGAGAAGGCGATATTGATTTTTTAATGTACATGTAATATCTTGTGTGTGAACGTTGCGAGGAGTGTGTGTGAGTTTGTATCCTTTCTCTAATGCCTAACTATACTCCTCGCCGAACGTTCACTTTACAGAAATATTGCTTTTCATTTTCCCATCCAAGCAAGTATAGGGAAAAAGCAGCCGACGAAATGCGAAAGGCTCATGGAGAAGAATTTCTCTTTCAACTTTTTCCGTTCTTGCTGGCTTCCCTTTTCAACCCCTTTTCGGAACTGGCAAACTCAAAAATGTGCTTGAGAAGGGGGGAAGCGAGACAAGAAGGGCCCTCGCTTCACACCGGAGCTCGCCCGTATAGCGTCGAGGAGGAATTATTTGCTATATGAGGCAAACAGGAAAGAGAAAAAGTTTTCTCTCAAAACAAAAATCGCGCTGCGAAAGCAACAAAACATAAATAATGGGAACATTATGAGGCGTTTGGAGAACGAAGACCCGCTTTCGCATCTGAGGGTTGAATATAATTAATGAAAGTTGTCTCTGGCACGGTTCTCGATTCTAGACATTTCTGTTCTGTTCTCTAATCACCTCCACTCGCTCGACTCGAGATTTCCTTCGTCTTCGCCGCTCGCAAAATGGAAATTCTCGCTTCACATTGAAAACGTATGAAACGAGTTTCGCCAGCAGAAAGGATCGAAGAGCTCGAGGCTATGTGTTTTAAGTTGTTTTTCTTTCGCAAAAGGAAAAACACGAAGGAAGTTTCTTGCGATGAAAACTCTTCGGAAAACGCTTCGAGACACACAGAGCGAGAAAAGTGTGAGGAACCTTCAACTGCCGCCTTTGCTGGGGATCGAACGATGTGGATTTTCCATCAACCTCCCAGGCACTCTGCTTCAACCGAATTCCTATTTAAAGCCCTCACAGGAGAAGCCAGCGAGCGAGTGAAGCAAAGCAGATGAAATTTTGTGGGAAATTTCATTTTTACTCCAAAGAGTGGGATCGGAGTATATTTCTGGTTAGCTTCAAGTACAAAACTTACGTTATGGAGTGTGAAAAAATGATGAGAAGTAACTCATTCGAAACGAACGGGCGGTAGTTGCGAAGGTT
The DNA here is from genome assembly GCA_033064975.1 of Smittia sp. YW1114-2. Lineage (NCBI taxonomy): Eukaryota > Metazoa > Arthropoda > Insecta > Diptera > Chironomidae > Smittia > Smittia sp. YW1114-2. The sequence continues at coordinate 17,335,847 of CP093834.1, forward strand.
GCTCAGTCTTCTTGAACTGCTTACGGGAAATAAAGCGGAGAATAGAATTTTGCAATCAAACAGATGTTTCGAAAAGGCTACGAAAGAAAAATTGAGACACTTAATCCTTTGCCGAGCGGATGAGAGAGCTCTTGTCGAACCGTGAGGCTGTTGAGCGAACTCACAAGAAGTTTCCGGAGATAGAGTGCTAACTGTACTCGCAAACCTGATATCACTTGCAACATGCTGCACATGGGGAGCGAGACAGCGCCGTGATCGACAGTGAAAAGGAAAACTGCAATTAAATATGCAATTCAGTTAGACGCTCGCTCACCTATTGCATGTGTGCTGCTGGTGAGCAGAACCGAACACCCTGCAATCATCAAATTATTTTGCATATTTTCATTCTTGCTTCGCCATTCGCTTCGTTCTCCCTCGACATATTTAATGGCCATGAAAAAGGCATAACATATTGAAAATAAAACAAAAAGGTTTTTCTGCTTCATTGTCGATGGGAAAGGGTTTTCTTCCCTCCTGCCCTCGTTCAGCCGTATGTCGTCAAGTGCTTTCACTTCTCTCGCTTGAACACGAACGACTCGAGTGCCTCCGACGATTGACGCAATTTATGCAAACAACCCGCATGCAAAGTTTCTGTTTGTTTTCATCGGCGGAAAACAAAAAGTTCACAACAAGATAAAAGAGGATGAATGCGTCAATCAGACATCAGAATGTTACGATCACTTCAGCCATCACTGGTGAATTTTCTGCATCCAAAAAAGTGCGCTCACAATTTTTTGCGCTCGCAATTTCGGTTAATGAAAGAACATCTCGAGTCGACGAAACAAAAAGCCTCAAGTTTGAAATGAATTTCCTTCAAGAGACACGAGCTGGAAGACACAGGCGAATGAAAGCGAAGAGTTGAGCAACAAAAAACATTTGTGCTTTCATACAATAAACGTCTGAGCGAAGCATGAATATGATGATGAATCGAGCGACATGAAGCAGTTTTTGTTGTTGCTGCTCAGCTTTTTCTGCTGGCTGCGAAAAGGAATCCGATTTGCCGACACAACATGATTTGCAGCTTTCATGCTCGGGCTTTCAAGCTAGTTTCGTTCATCCGCAAGAAAACATTCGAGAAACCTGTCTCTCTGCGCTTCCACCGTAATTATTTGCGTTTTTCAGCTTCTATCGTGAATTTGGGGGAAGAATGTTCGAGTTTAAATTTAAGATTTGCTCGGCATTGAGACGAGCGTGCTGGTGCGCATAAAAACGCTCGTATTGAAACTCTTTAAAACAAAAGACGTGGAATCATTGAAGAGTTGATGGAAACAATAAGTTCGCGCTAGGCGGAAGACGTTGGAGGTCTCGTCATCCTTCCTGAAATTCCGCTGGAAATTTGACGGGTTGAGAGAGCCGAGCGAGTGTGTGCGGGGGGTGTCTGCGCTATCAAACAACGAAAATATTTCTGAGGAGGGTGTCAAGAATTCGGAAAATTCATCTTCCCAATCGTCTTTCGCTTCCCTCTTGCTCAACAGCTCCGTCATGTAATTTATATCATGGGAAGTTTCTCGATATCGCCTTTCTCTCTCTCTTGCTGAAAATTAATGAAAATTTGCTGTGCCGTAGAAATTCTAGCTTCCATTCGTTTGATTAATTAGATTCCTGACGCTTCTGTGGAAATATTTGTTGCGCTGCCAGGCAAGGAATCCACCGAAAATAATTTACTTTCGTTATTTGACCTCTCATGGTTTCAAAATGTTCTTCATTCCACCATATGGAATTGCACAAACAGTTTTGTTAGCCCTTGCTTATCTATCACTCGCAGATATTTCATTTCGAGCCAGCCAACTGATAAGATAAGACCGACACTTCCTTCAACTTGTAGTGCGAGTCTCGCACCCGATCAAGCCGACGAAGGAATTTTATTTCCGAAAGAATGGCAAAAATGTTTCTCTCCATCGGAATTCCTTCCACTCTTGCTGGTGTTCTGGAACCCTCATCGTAGTCGACATCGCAAAATTGTGAGCCAGAAAATAAATTCACACAAAATCACAATGAGAAACCTGAAGGATATCGAAAGAATCAGTAAATCATGTATTTCCTCCTTCATTTCCACGTCGTACACTCATACATCAGATTTTCTTCATTGTGCCATCGACATCCTGTGCATTATAGCGTTGACACAATAGTGCAATTGTTGAAATCTTTTCTTTTTCCTCTCTCTCCCCTGTGTCGAGACGTTGCTCAATGCAGTGAGTTTCATTCACGTCTCATTATTATTATTCTTCATGAAAGGTGCACACGAACAGTCGTCGTTGCTTCATCGTCCGAGCAGAGTTTCCTTCTTCGAAACTCGTTCGATTTCTTAAAATCAGAGAAAAGGTTCTGGAATCTCGAAGCCATATCGACAAACATGTGTGCATTTGTTTACAGAACTCGCTTGGTAATAAATAAAATAAACTTTTTTCGGGCCACAAGATTCTTGAGCATTTTTTCTTCTTACAAATTTTTTTCTTCGTTAAAAAAAAGAAGAAAACCAGTTTTAGGATATTTTCTCATGTTTCAAAATCATTCTTGATGGTGGTGGTGATTCTGATTTTGTTTCGACCGCTTGATTGCGATCGGGGGACAGGAAGGTTCACGCTGTGGACTATGAGATTGACACTCGCGACTATACCAACTGAGGTTGTTAGGCTGCAAGAGCGACGTTAGTCTCACACTTCCTTCAATTTGATTGCAATCGGGAATCGCTGATAACGTGACGTGAATGTTGCAAAGGTTTCAGGAATTTCCGGATTGCTCGATAGCCATTTGAATTGATAATCTCGTAGCTGAGCTCGACGTCGACGATGAATTTAATGTTTCGAAGTTCCAAGAAATGAATTTAATCAAAAATGAGCTTCGAGAGTCAACTCGGCAAGTCAACAAGCAAACCAACTTTTCCTTCAACTTGACCGAGCTTGAGAAATCTCGAGTTGATATTTTGAGGTTTCCGAAATGTTTCTGCATGATATTCCGTTTGAGGCTATAATTTCGTTGCTGCTTCGGACCGGGATTTCTTTTTTCTTGAACTGCCTCGGTCGAGGCCTCGGTTGTGTGTTATTGGGTAAGTCGTCTCCGACACATTTGCTTTGTGTTTGTGAGCGATCTTCCCATGTTCGCAGCCTTTAGCCTGCAACCATCGAAGCCGTCAGTGAATCTTCGGCCGAACAAAGATTGTTTGTGCGTCTTGCGAGTTGGGAAGTTTTGTTATTTGCTTCCCGATGTAGACGAGCGAGCGAGGGAGAGAGAATATTTTTAACAGTAAAAATAAGAATTTATATTCATTTATTCCATCCAGTCTTTTTCTTCTCTGGAAAAAATTGAAATTCTAAATGAATATTTATTAGGAAGCAAAGTGAGTCGGTTCTCCCTACACAAAACCCACTCAGCGCCCGTCCATTATCGTGTGGCATTCGACGAACCTCTCGAGTCTGAAACGTGATAATGTACGGCAACAGGAAAGCGAAGCTTTTCCAGCTCTAGGATTTTCCTTTCTTCATCTTGAAGATCTCGAATGGAGTTTACTTCGGAACCGGAAATATCGAATATTCCCATCAGCGAACTCGCATTCAGCTCATTCCTTATCGGCTCCCACGTTAGAGCACTCGCTGATTGAAAACAAAACTCTCGCACATTTTCCTAAAGCGTTTCATCGCAGGAATTTCTTCGAAAAACCTTTACGGATCAGAAAAAGGTCTTCGAAGCTGACACGCTAAAGGAGCGAGAGAAAAATGTATCGAGGCATTTATGTCTTATAAATATTAAATGAAAATAACGAAGCAAACGTTTGAGTCCATAATGCAATAGCTGGAACATGCACACGAGTGTTGGTGCGTCGTTCACTCGCTCCGGAGCAGGTAGATTTTCTTCTTCATCTCGTTCTGGATCCACCCGAAAAAAATATAACGAAATGAGAAGCAAGAAAACATTAATGCGAGAACCTGAAAAATGATATTTTTCGATTCCTTTTTTCTTATTCAGCTATGTACGTCGTCTTGTGGATTAGGTTGCAGAGGGCAGACGCCCATGTTATGCGAACAAGTCGAAGTCTGATTGGATGCGAATCCTCAATTCTAATCTCAAGACTGCAGACGATTGCAAAGACTTACAAGCTTAGCCTTATGCACTTGCCTTTGCCTTGATCCTAAATTATGCAGTCGGGAAAAAAAAACTTGAACGAGAGATGAGAACGTTCAATAAGCGAGCTCCTTCTGTATAATAACGATGATTTTCGATATAACGGTGAGCGTGAGTGTGTGAAGATGAAAAACTTATTTTGTTAAGATACGAGAGATGATCGCCACAGCCTTGAATCTCAATCTAAAACGAAACTCGAACGAGGTGGAAGAGAAAAGGCAATTTTATTTATTCTAAGATGCTCATGAAAAATCTCGAACCTCATCTTTCCGAGAATCAGCTTTGAGGCGAGAAAGAAAGATTAAATTTTGAACTTTATAAGGCGACCAAGACCATGAAAGTCTTCTGCTCTTCGTTACGTCATCGTTCGCATTTCTCAATTCTACTCGGACCATTGAAACGATTTCAGAAACAAAGTCTCGGCGACAGTCAAAGCAGAAAAAGGAAAAAGTCGCAAAATGAAATTATGACAAACAAAAGTATTAAGAAATCTCGTTTGATCAGCAGAAATTTACATATCTGAGAGCGAGTTAAGCTTAACGGACGACAAGGAATAAAATCGTTTATTCTTAGAAGAAATTACGCTGAATTTGAGCGTAGAACTAAGAGGTCGACTGCAGAGATATCTCGGAGTATTACCACGAAATGTTTTCGTTAGCCACAAGATCATCCAAAGCGATCTTAGGCATAGTACCAACATCGCCGGCTATCAAACCCCACCGAGCCCCCAATCACTCTGAGAGAAACGATGAAAAGTTTATGATTTTTGTAAGTAGAAGTTTCATTAGCTCCGTTATCAATAATTAAAATCAGTTCGGGACGACGACGTCGACGACGGAGAAAAATAGCAAAAATGTCGACCGCAAACCAGTCGGGCGGTTTGTTTGTGAGGAGGAAATCGAAGAAGCATAAATTGGCTTTTTGGTCAACAACAAGACTGGCAACAATGTCGCTCGCTCTCTTACTCTTTCTCGGTTGTGAATATTCAAGTTGTGACTTTTAATTGTGCAGAAACTTTTCTTTCATCATTTCGGTTGAAAACTGTTTTCAATGCAATTTTGCAAGCGAGAAAAGATGTTAAGATACGCGGGCTTGCCATGAATGGGTTTTCGCAAGCAAACTTGTATTCTAAGCCACTAAGGAATATGTAAAAGTTGAGTAAGTCTATTGTTAATTATGCACGCGATTTGTGTTGCCTGTCTCATTACGCCAGCGACAAAATGTAAAATTCGATGCTCTTGGATCAGTCGTTGTCGTTATCACGCGAACAATGAACATTATGACAGCTAAAATATTCAAGCATTTGAAGAAAAAGAGCTGAAGAGTTTGTGCAATTATAACTCAGTCGTTGTTCTCGTTTTCTTTAATCGAGTTAAATCAAACTTTATCAGCGCAAACATTTGATTTGAGGGAATTTATGCAATTGCGAATCAATCGAGGGAAGCTTCTGGAAACCGCAAAGTTGTGCCAGGTTGTCAGTTTTCCTTTCGTCGCCTCTGATACGCTTTATCGTCTGATAATTATTGACTTTTCAAGAGGCCTTTGATTAAATATCAGAACTTGACGAGCGCGCAACGGAAAAGTAAACAACCGCGAAGAGGAATGGCTGGGAAAAGCGTAACGAAGATGATAAACTTCCACATTGGTGCAATAAACATCGCCGCTCTCAGGTAGTTACTCGTTTTGTGTGCGATACGTCGATTCATCATCTCGCGTTTCCATTCCACCATAATTCCGTCTTCAGTCTCGTATGACGATCACAATGCGAGCCGTGGACTCTTGTGATCCGTACGAGAAAAAAAGAATTTTACAATTGCATGGTAATATGCATTTTACAATGCAAACAGCAATAAAATATCAATAAAGCGATAAAGTTCCCTGCTTTTCTCTTCCTTCTCATCGACTATCTGTCTTCTATGCTTTTTAAATTGTTTAATTGTTCTCTGGTCCTCTTCTTCTTTCGCCGAGGCTTGACTGTTATGTTTTATCGACGCTGAATTTCACCAGTCGTAAAAGAATGGAACTGAAAGCGAGGGAGAATGTCTTCGCTAACTACGATTGTAAAATCTCTTCCAAGGGTTCTTTCTTTCACTTTCCGCTATTGTAAGCTACAAAGTTTACAATAGGGTGTGGGATCAAATGATTATTGATGCAAACAAACGAAAGTTTACAATCAGTTTTCTCCTCGTAACGCTCCATCGTCGACCTTCGGCGGAAACTTTAAAGGAACTTTTCGTTTCGTTCGTCCGACAATAAAAAAGATCGTAGCATCCCTAAAATGTGTTTCACAGGAAAAATGATTTATTTTATGCAAGGAACGATTGCGAGTGTGCAGCACCAAAACGAACCGTATAATGAGCCATTGATTACTTTGCAAAAATGCGTTCGCGGTTACGTATTAAACAGCATAGACAAAGCATAATTTTATGCTTTTTATTACGCTTTTTTCATGCGGCAGACCCGCGAAAAATTTGCTCGCCATGGAAATTCGATCTGCAGCCCCGCCGAAAAACATTAAAAATTTCTGTTTACGCACGGGAAAAAAGCGACGCGCCCTCATCGACGGGGCCAGCCGAAAAATATCATTATTTCGGAATTATGCTGAACGAAATTATGCAAAAACTGGCATAAAATTTTAATCCATTTTCCATCGTGATGGACATTTAGTCCAGATTAATGCGAAATGCATTTCGTGACCTGTGCGAGTCCGCGAACGAACGCTCGATTGGGATTTTCCGAGCTGGTAGCTTCGCATTATATTTAGCGCCGCTCGAAAAATAATAACTTTTATTATGTTCGTTGCCCTCGAAAATATCTCGCTCTATCGAAAATGAAATGCACTTCGCGGAACCATGGAGAATTTGTTGGCTGCTGCTGCTGCTAATTTTATGCACGGCATGTGTGTGAAGCACATAATCTAGTTCAATATAATGAAAAGTGAAGGAGAGAAGCTGGAGTGAAAAAAGAAAACGCATTTAAATTCATGTTCGACTGCATGTTTTACAAGCGAAATGAGATCTACAACGGCGCGCAGATTACGAATTGGAGCAGAATCGAAGCGTTCTCCCTCCGGAGATTGACAAATGGGCAGCTACAAGACATCTGGCTGAAAAGCTCTCCTTGTAAACAAGTTTCCAACGTGCAATAGTTTGGCAAATTATAAAATTCATCATACGCTGACTGACAAACACATGCAAGCCGTTGTCAGCTTCAGCTCCGCTGCGGATACATAAACGTATGCAAATTATATATTTAATGTGGGGAATGGAGAAGCGAGAGGAGGCAGCGAAAAAAGCGGAATAAGTATAAAAATTATCATAATAATTTCGAGAGCCGAGCGTGTGTGTGGGTGGACGGCAGTGCAATCATCTGGCACTTTTATGCACTTTTACAGTTTCGCTGTTTTCCATATGATTCGCTGCGACTACCAGTCATGATGATCACAGTTTTGTAAGCGATGCTCGGTTCGCATTAGCTATGCTTTTATGACGTAACGCTATTCCGCTAAAAGGTTTGTGCTATCATTGCTGAAGCCTCATTCGGGCGGCCTCCAGTCGACCATAATTCAATATTTTTATGCCGCGAGGCGCAAAAAAAGCTCGCCGAGAATATGTTTTATGTTGCAAGCAACCATTTGGGCATCGAAACTAATTTTTTTATGGAAATATCGTCGCGTGAAATTTGTTTCAGCACGGACAATCTCTCGCTCGCACGGTCATTTAATCAAATTAAGATTATTGAGTGGGAAAAAGGCTTGTTAAGTAAAATCTATTTTTCATCACCGGACTTGTTCCATTGAGAGTCAAAAGCGTGAAAAACTGCACCGTATTTTCTCCCTTTTGTTTGGAGGCAATGAATTTTTTATTCAATTTGCTAATGCTTCGAAGAGCCTTCAATTGTGTGACAGCGAAAGCTTTTGTTGCCCCTCGCTCCACATCAATCGACGAAACACTAATTCTTTATTTAAACACACCGTTGCACTCGGCAACTGCACTTGAAGGTCTAAACAAACCGCCGAATAATGAAAGCGAGCTATAAACATGAGCTCGGGTCGACGCAAAAAATCGCTGGCGGCTTGTGATTGTGGGATTATTGGGAAAGCGCCGAGATCACAACAAAAGGCAATTCAGAAACACGGTTGGAGAGTTGCAAAGCGATGTGCGGACTATCGGTGCAGCTTTGCATACGAAACAACCTCAAAATGCTCGCGCGGCGTGTCGGTGAGAACTTTTTCGCGTTGCTAAAACATTTTCGCCGCAAAAGCCAGAGTTGAAACCTGAAACAGAACGAAGCCTGAAATTCTTTTCGCACGATCTGCTTCTGCCTAGATTTTATATATTTTCGAAAAATTATGCATCATTGTGCAAAAATTTATTGCATTATTTTCGCAGGGCATAAAAATACTTTTTTAATGCAACGAGAAATGAGCTGAATTCATAAAAACAACGAATTTATAATTTTTTGTATTTCTCGTCCGTTTTTATTCAATAATAATATTTCGTATTTTAATTTAAAATTTTATTTTTTGTTCACAAATGGCACAAAAATAAATATTATAACATTTCGTTTTTTGGTTTTTCCTATCGAGAAGTCTTCGGGTGGAAAGTGGAGTGAATTGTTAGCGAGTTTAGTTGGAAACATTTGTGGATTACGTTGGCGATCTTGCATCAGTTCTTGGACAAACCAAATCTTGACAAACTTAGCCTCAAGATTTCTTTGTCCATGACGCAATCAAAAAATGTTCCCGACTAGAAGATTCGTGATTCTGAAGTGGGCTGAGGCCTCTTGAAGAAGACAGCAAGAAACATCAAAGTCAGTCGATTCTCTTCCAAGAAAAAGTCGTCTCTCTATTGCTTTATTTTCTCCCCGCTCGATGTGATTTAATCCATCCGATCAAATCTCGAGGAAGGAGAAAAATAATCTTTTGATGTCACTTTGACAGGCGAGAAAAATTGCTTTCGTCCGAGCAAGCGAACAACATCCGGCACATGTCACCCGCAAAAACAAAAGCCGTGGAAGAATATCACGACTGTTATCGCCAGACCGACGTCTTTCTCTCTTGCTTTGTCTCCACGTTTCAGCCTCTGCCTCCGTGGCGAAGATGAATCAACGTTTCGCCTTTGAAATCCCGTCTGCGCTTTATGGGAAATTCTGTTTCTTTTGATAAAAAATTCATAAATTTTCCTTACGTACATTTTCACAAGTTTTCTCTTCGCCTTTTCCCGTTCATGATATTATAAGAAATCACAAATAAATTTTGAGAACATAAAAAATGATATTTATGGCATTCTTCTTCAGTTTTAGAAGGAATAACTTTCATCGTAAAGCATAGTTTTGTTTCTTAGAAAACAGAAGGGAAAACTTAAAGGAAACTTTTTTGCTTCTAACAGAAAGAAAACTTTTCGTCTAAAAGGTTTGAAGCGAAGTGGTTTGACCATAAATTACGTCACGAGAGAAGCGGAAGAAGGTTTCAGAGTTGGACTCGTTTTGAACGAATTGCATTTCCAGGATTGAAGAAAAATATTTCCTTGATCGCTGAAAAACTCTTCATTATTATTGGTCTAAGTTCGACGTGACGCAATTTACGATCTGTCCTTCGGACGATAAAGAAAAATTCAAAGAAAAAGAAAAACTTTAAGGCCATTTCTGATGCAATTTTTCTCATCTTTTCCTAGAGGTTGCTCTTAACAAAAAGCGAACTTTATTCATTATTTAACTTAGGAAATTTATTAAAGAAAATAATTTCTCATTTCGTTCGTGAAAAGAAGGAGAAATAAACTAACAACTTTTATCTTTTGTCCATTGTTGTATCACATAACTTCTTAGAATTCTAAAAAATGTCATTTTAAGATACGAGATCAGCATGGATGCGATCCTTACTGTATTATTTACGATTTCTCTTCTCGTAGAATTCTTTCATTAAATTTCTTGGGGGATCCATTCAGAATGAATGCTGTGCTAGAGATGATGAAAAAGCTAATGAGTATCCTTTTGTCAGAGACGACAGAAATGCGAGTCAAGTGACTGCGAGACGTTATTTATGTACAAACAAGGTTCGGAGCCTTTTTCCTTCTCTACGACTTGATATCATTTTTCTACTAAAGTACCAGAGCAGAGTGGAAAGAAATGTCTAATTAATCTTTTTTCTCAGTTCACCTTCTAGGAATTTCTTCTCCGCTCGCCGTTCGATCCTCGCCGGTGTCAACGAGCGAGCGAGGTTTCTTATGCTAGTCCATGTATTGCCAAAATGAAAAAATGTGAGATTGAATTTACGGATGCGTTTGAAGTCTTCCATGTTTCATTAGTATGGTTTCAATGGAGTTTTCATTAGTTTTTGGAGTAAATTTGGGACGTTCTCTCTATCTCTTTCATATGAGGGTTACACCATCACATTCACCTTACAAGCCATAAGCCGAGGTTGACAGATTTCAGTTTTGGTAACTTCATGATGATGTCAATCCCCTTCGATGTAATTTTCGTGCAGCCGTACAAGTCAATCGATTGTAAATTCACTAACTCGTTGGCTAACATTTCTAATCCTTTGTCGGAGATTTTGCTGCACTGACCGATGTTGAGAACTTCTAGGTGATGCATTTTCGTAACCTTTTCAAGGCCCTCGTCACTGATTTGGCATGAACTTAAGCTGAGCGATTTTAGGCGGAACAGACCTTGCGAGATATGTTGCAGTGCTTGGTCGCCAATCTTCTCACAAAAACTAACGTCAAGCGATGTGATTCCACAGCCTCCGTCTTCAGCCAGACCCGCCATTCCAATGTCCGAAATATTATCACAAGCGCGTAAGTTTAATTCTTCTAGTTTTGGCATGTTTGATAAAAATTTAAGTCCACTATCGGTCACCGATATACAAAAGCTCAGATTGATTATCTTCAGGTTGGGGATGCCTTGAGCGATGTACTTGAGTGATTCGTCCGATAATCTTTGGCAGTCTTGCAGACCTAAATACTCCAGTTTATCATTTCCTTCTATTGTTTTACCGCCAAGCCCCGCTAAATGGCCGATGCCTTTATCCTGAATGTTCCAGCATGACCTCAAATTCAACCTTTTCAGCTTTTTCAATTGCCAAGCTATGTACAAGAGGCTGGTGTCCGAAATGAGACTGCAGCCGCCGAGCTCTAGAACCTCGAGGTTTTTCAAACATGTCGTTATTCGATGGATACTTTGATCCGTGATCTGCTTGCACAGCGACAAGTCGAGCACTTTAAGATTTGGCAATTCCAAGCAAAATGCGTTGTTGATAGCAATGTCCGTCACATTATAACAGCCCGAAAGGTTGAGCGACTCCAGGTTTGTTACGCCTAACATAACATCCTTTAACTTATTCTTCTGCGATAGAATTTGAATGTGTCGGATGCCTCGCCTCATGAGTGACTGGAAAAACGACGACGGCAGCGACTTTCTAAGGTGTAGCTTTGCATGAACTCCTTTCCAAACGCTCTTTGAATAGCAGGCGTCACGCCACGACGTGCAGACTTGAGCAGCGTTGCCGCGATCACGTACATCAAGATAGGAGAATATCATTGTGAGAATTTCAGGGTACAAGTGACCGATGTGCGTGCCTTCTGGTGGTGGCGGAGACGGCGATGCGATTTGCCGGATGATGGGCGCTATTGTTGTCGATTGCCTTCGAGGGTTGTAATGCGTAGACGGCGGAGGTGCTGGCTGCATGTGTTGCATGTTGTAAGGTGCATATCGATGAATACTCAGGTTTCCCGGGTGTGTATACTGATGCGGATGATGATTACTAGTTGTGAACGGGTACATGTGGTGAGGGAGATGACTGAAGAATCTGGGAATCTCAGTGATCCATTGCGGTTCTTCCATTTTAGTTCAATTTGCAGTTGCAACTTTTGTTCGATTCTTATTAAAGTTCTCCTTGACGGAACGTCACTCAATTGATTTTAATTCGTTCTTCCAAGTGAGAGAATAATTCACAAAAGCGGAATCGAAGAACAAACACTTTCAATTGCAAATATTTTCAAATTCATATTCAATTGTTGTTTCGTTATTTTTCATTCTCTTCATTGTTTCGTAAAATTAAAACACATCGTTAAGAAATTCACCCACAGAACTAGCGAGTGCCTCGTGTAATTATTTCTTTCAAAATCACTCGTATTGCGGCGATAAGTTATTTCCAAGTATTATTCGGTCGTTGATTTTGAGGCGCTTGCAATATTTTTAAAAAGAATTACACACTTCTTGCACGCATCGAATTGATAAAACTTCGCGGTTGTGAGGTTATTTCTTCTGTTTCTTTGTAGCACAATTCACCACGAAAAATATTGTTCTTTTGTTCAAGAGTATTTTTAAACCGAACCGAGCAGTACAACGTTCGCAATACATCTGATCAGCGAACACAGAAATATTTGTGCTCACGAATATTATGCGAGAGAGGCGACGAAGATACCGAAACACTGTAAAGCTCACTGCATCATCGTAGCGATACGAATTGCGTTGGTGTCGGTACGAGAAGTCATGTTACACACGTGAAATGCATTATACTGAAACTAAAGATTAACGATACTTTTCACATTTTATCGAAAATGTAAACTAATAAAAATATCGAATAAAATAATAAATGCTTTGAGATATTTTTAAAAATCATCAAACGTCCCCCGCAAACTGCAATGTTTACGTTTTGATTCCTCTCTTTCTCTTCGAGATCGCACAAACACTAGCTTTGAAATATCTCAAATATCTCTCATACTCAACACGTTTACGATAAAATATATCAGAGTCGAACTGGGTGCGGATCGTGGAAGAAATTTATGTTGTATGATTGGGATCCAAATCAATCCTCTTGAAGACTTTCCTGGATGCTTTGAATGCTTCCTCTAATCTAATAGTCAAGAATGCCAAAAAGCTTCGCCAGCAAAAAGTTCTGGGAAGCATAAATTTAAATCATAAGTTGAGTCGACCACAGTGAATTGTGCAACAGCGGGAAAAATATTTACGCTGCAAACGTTTCAACAGCCAGAGAAGTTTTCAAGTTTCTTGTTCAGTTTTCTCTGCTGTTTTTCAAACGATGAAAACAGTTAAAGTGAACAACGGAGAATTGGACCAACATTTTTGATGTTATTTAAAGAAAAACTAGAGAAATGAATTTTCTTCGAAAATATGAAAAATGTTTGAAGAAAAATATAGGAATCCAAGTGCCAAAATCATGAGACATGGGATGCGAATCCAATCTGTTCACCTGTTTTGACTAAAAATTCTATTTGAGAGTTAACTAACAAAAATATAGAGAGTTTTAACTTGAATTTCAAGACAACATCTAAACCGATTCGGATTGAAGAAAATGCTTATATTTCTCAAAATTAAATCTAATCAAATTTGCTCATCGCAACTACTCAAAGGATCCATGGACATCAATAATATTATTGACATCTATGAATGATCATATCAACTCCCAACTCTTCATTTGTCATAGTTAATAATGTAAACTTTTTAAGATGTCGCATAGTTTGTGATGCAAATTGAAATAAGAAATCCTAAGAAAATTCACTTTACCAAATAAAAAGTTCAAACTGGTCAATAAATTTCCTCAGGACTTATGTCATCGAAGTCGAAGTTGCATTTCATTCGTGAAATGTGTGCTAACCTTTTTATACCTGTTGGACTTATTTTTCTTCTTCGCCGTCCATGCATTATTTCGTTCAACTTCTTTCTTCTTCTCTTTCAATCGATACGCTTGATCTTCAAACGTACGAGACCGACAAACTGAGCATTTATAAGCAATTCAAACTTCTTTCGCATTCAACTGGTATTGGATCGTCGTCATCGTTTTTGGTGTGCGGACTTGAGCAGCTTTTCCTTTCGATTCTTTCTTTTCGACAATTTCTTTCAAGTCTCGTTTCCCCGATCTTTAGCATTTGAAAGGATCGGCGATTGCGAGATTTCGCTTTTGGTCATCTCACCAGCCTTTCTCTCTCTCATTCTGATTTATTATTTCGTTATGTGAGTCGAATTCACGTGCATTGAATTACACATGACAAAACCTGAATGAAAAATGCGAAACGCGGAAAGACTCGAGACTCTGTGGTCGCTGAGCTGTGAGAATGCTTTGGGACGACAGTTCGTTCATATTTCTATCTGGCGAATATTTTTAAGAAGCTCAGCATTTATCGAATTAAATCTTTTCGCCAGAAGCTCCACCAATCATCCTTCATTATCCTTCGCCTAGAATTCTTTTGATATATCGCAGCTGATGGCGTCAAGAGGAAGACGCAACGTGTTGCTCGCAATAATCGCAGCGATCTGCCTTCTCATAAATCTGGTCCAAATTAATTTCTAACGAGAAAATAAATACAGAGCCTCGCTTGCCTTTGCCCAGCTCCAGGATTCTTTCGATAATTACAGTCTGCTTCGTGTCGAAAATAAATCTTATTATTGTGTTGCATTCTAGACTTCGCTTTTGTGATGTAATGAATAATGAAAATGATGATGAGATAGTCGAGGCATCGCTGGAAATGGTAATTCTCCGGGAAGAAAATATGAAACTTCTCAACAATAAAATCTAAAACTTCTCTCGAAATGCTAATGACAGAGAAATAATTTTATTTCATTTCGGGAGAATTTGGTCGCTCCAGCCTCTTAAATTTAATTGCACGTGACGTTGGAAGTGGCGGGGCTTTGTAGCTAGTTGGGAAAAGGCAATAATAAATATGCGTAACAAATTAACAAATGATTTTTCTCTTCGCTCCGAGACGCTTTTGTTGTGAATATATCATTAATTTTCATTAATTTAAATTACACATTTTACTTTTATTCGGGCTCGAGCAAAAGGCTCATGAATTTATGTATGATTAGTGTCCATATTCGTATTAATGACTTCCACAATGACTTATAATCTCGTGTTTACTGAAAATATCGAATCGAATTCTTTTCGTGTTTCACAAATCTTCAAATAAATGGCTGCGAATTAATCTTCGACGACGGTTCGCGTCTCGCTTGCGCCAGATGTCAAACTTCAACGGCTTGCTGTTCGTCATTTCTTCAGTGGAGATTTATTGTTTTATCGCCCGTTTGTCTCGCAAGAACCCAAAACGTCGATTAAAGTCATTAATTTCTTAATAAAGCCATTCATCTTACAACTTGGTTGGTGGTAGCTCACCGTTGGAATGCGACGCAAAGGATTCCAAAGCCAGTTTAAAAGTCGAAGTCAATTAACATCGAGAAAAATGAGTTATAGAAAGCGAGTTTCGAATATAATTAATTATATCGAAGAGAACGGTGTAATAAGACGGAATAAATTAGCTGAAGATGACTGGCGGCTCCGAAACGAGCACCTTCCCGAGCCAATCGAAGATATCTCTGATCGGTCAGGGCTTTGCATGTCAGAGAGTTGTTATCGCTCCTTCTCTACTCGTAGACAGTTTGAGCCCCTGCGCTTAGAAGTTCTAACGCATTTTCGGATTTATCTCGTGTTGAAAAGGCATCAACAGCAACAAATATCTTTTCTCTGGCTCGTCGGAACTTTTCTTTTTGTTCCTGTTGAAACAAAAAACACAAAGCGCTGAAGAAATCTTCAAAGAATGAGATTCTTTCATGGAGCGAACGCAACAACGCTCTCAAGATTGTCTGCGGGGAGAAACACAGGAGAAGTAAATAAACCACACAAAATACTTAATGATTCCTAAATACAGGTTTAAGAGGATTTAATTGATGTTGCCTTCGCACACAAGCGAGGCGATGCACTTGACTCAATGAGGTCCATCAAGGTGCGATAAGCAGCGAGTCAAGTGCAACATAAACTTCGTTGGACTGAAGAACATTAATCGTGGCTCTTGATTGAGAAACCTTGAATTAAGAACCATTTATGTGTAATTTGTTTTTTGATGAAACGGTTCTTGCTAGATCATGACAAAAATTTTACAAAATAAACCGCAAATCACACCAAAATGACTTAACGTCTCGTATAACAATTATGAATTTAGTCAATTCGTTAAAAACCTTTTTTCTCACGACTCATAATCCACGCTATCATCACTTTTTCTTGTAATCCAAAAGAAATACTTCTCTATTCTTAGCTTCACCGCAAGTTTTGGTTTTCTTTGAGGAATTGCGTTCGCTAAGCTCCGCCCTGTAAAGCAAGAAAAGCAGCGTGAGATGTAAATGTTGGAGAGCTGAGATATCCCGAAAGAAATCAGTTGACTTTGATGTACGCCGATCGTTTTCTCGATCGCTTTCTGCGGTCGACATGTTCAATTAGAGATAACAAGTCGAGTGCATGAATGAAGCATAAAGATTTTCCCTGTTGCAACTTGACTCGAATGCCAAAAGGAAAGCAAACGATTTCGCTTCGAGAGAGTCGCAAACATTTCTCTCGCTCGTCGTTTCATTCTCTTTTTTCCCGATGGTTGAAGTATCCAGATCCATCTATTCGCTGGGTGAACCATTCGCTCTCACATGTATTTCAAGTTTCGTGACGAACGGATCGGTGTCGAATCGCTGCTCGGGATATTTGTTGTTGAAGGCAAAAAAAAGGCAACGACAAAGTGAGGCGAATTTATAATAATCGTGGAAATGATTGATTAAGTGAATTAAGGAAAATAAATTGACGGAAATTATTTCTCTCCTCGCGTCGAGAAAAGTGTGAAAAGCCCAACGGATATTTTCGTTCGCCTTTTCCACGCTTTGATGTGTTAATGACGAAGTCAAGAGATTAGAGATTCGATGTGCCAAAACGAACGATCTGCATAGCCGCCAGTCGTGAACGGAAAATTCTTCTTCTCGTCGTAAATCGCGGAAAGTTTCGCTATTAATTTAAATTTCCGCTCATGTTTTGAGAATTATGTTGTGGAAAAAAGAAACATAGAAAGAGTTTTGTTTGCAGCGAAGAAAAATTGTGGAATATTTTTCTCTTGCACAAAGGCAGATCGAGATTGTGCAAAGAGTTGGGAAAAGCGCAGGCCGAAAATTGTAAAGTTCGCTATTAGCGTAAAGTAATTGAATTCTCCAAGGAATGCATTTATCATCGACGGTAAAAGTTTAGAAAGAAGTGAAAGATTAACGAGATAAAATCGTAGAAAAATCGCAGGGATTTGTGAAAGTCAAAGTGACGTGGGCGAAATTACTGCGGATTTAATCGTAAAATAATGGAGATTTGAGTGCACAGCGAAGGAAATCTTGAGAAAATGTCGCGCAACAAATTGTTTTGGATTACACTTTGCACGCTAGTCTGGTTCGTGGAAGGCGGAAATGGATTACAAGGAGTGCCAACATGGATGTAAGTTCACTTTGGGTTTAATCATCTTCAATTCAATGATCGCTTATTCATGCTTCATGGCCAGCGTACAAAAGGCAGCGGCCGCCGTCTCGTCAAACGCACACGATACACTCGAGAGCGATTGAACTTAACGATTGATAATTTAAATTACAAAACACGAACAAATTAAAGTGAAAATTGAAACAACGAAACATTAATTTAAATTGAATCATTTTTATGTTCACACTTTGCCTTTTTCTTCTTCGCCCTCCATCACAAAACTTTTTCTCTTCTCGCGTTTCTTTTCGGTTCTTTGCTCGTGCTGAAACGCTTTGATCGCATTCGATTCAAAGTTTGATGTTTGTTGTTTGAATAAATAATCAAATTACGGTCGATCCATTTGGCAGATTGGCGCTTTGTAGTTGGAGCGAATTCATCAAACGCTCTTATCACTCATTCATCCCCAAGGCGGTTGCGGTTGGTTTACAAATTTCCCGTTTCGTGGTAATTGATGAAAAGCTTCAAGTAGCGCATGAGTCTTAATTTAATTTGAGGGAAATACGCGTTGATATCCTTGCAGCGTTGCCTTCGCAATCAATTAAAGATTTCTCGTTTCATTACCTTCCACCTGGCCCTCGAGTCCGTCTTTTGTTCAAACTTTTCATTTGTAACATTTTTCGCATGATGAAAAGAAGCAATTATGATTAACTTTTTCAATTAAGCGCTGCACGATATCGCTTAATGAATGGCGAACGTTACAAAGGACTGAAATTACAATGCGCGAGACTGTCGAAACAAAAAGATCTCAGCGGATCAAGTTCGACAATAGTTTCGCCGTCTCGCAGCCCCACAAAGAATTCGAGAGCACAAAATTGCTGACAAGAGCTCGCCGCCTCAAGCGATAAGCTTCATTCCGAATTGAAACTTCTGGAAGTTCCGTGAATGAAAAGTTATTAAAACTTTTATTAATCTCAATCAAGAGCGAATCTTGATTCTTTAAATGGAAGCGATACTCCGAACGTCTTTGGCATTGCGTCGTTACAATTGTAATCGAAGCGGATCGCGAGTTAAAATTATGGTTATTAAGAAGCAATAAAATGATTTCTCGTGAATGACTGGCGGTGAAATTTCGCCCAAGGTTTTACTTGTTCGATCAGCAGTTTGGAGCGCACTGATCGTATCGAACTTCATCAAAGTTATCTCGTACATTGTAACTTTGAGCGTTCAATCGGATCACATAAAATCACGACTTTAAAGCACTCGCTTCAAATTGTTGCAAATGCGAAACTGAGTAAAAAGTCATTAAAGTTTAATGTAGAGCCTTTTGTGGAACTCAAGAGCTTCGTCCGAGTAATTATTTCATGGAAATTAATACGCCGCACCACCGAAAAAAGGCAAAATCGCGAAGGCCGAAGAGCGACGCTAACAATGAACCACAAGAGATTGAAAACGATGGTCGGTACGTCTAACCGCCGTCTCGCAACAACTTCTCGTGTTGTTCGTGCAAACAGTTGGGAAGTTTTAGAAGGTGCACGTGAAAACTGAATCCATTAATGCTTTGCTTTTATTAGTTATCGCTTTTCGGTCTTCCGCCTTCTTCGTCTGTGGTTTATTGTTTCTAAATTGGATTCATGAGGCCTCCGGACACTCCTTTACGCATAATTCTTCAAATGGAACTGAAAAATTCTTTTCGGGATGATTTACGATTGTTGGAAGGTAATAAAATGCATTCTCTTATCACTGGATTTTTGTTGTTTCTATATTTAGCTTTGCTTTGAAGTGATAAGTAAAGCAATAACCTGGCAACAGTTAAAGGAAGAGCTTTTGACCCGTGAAATATTGAAATATCTTGGAAGGGTTACTTGATTAATGAAAGATTCCTAAAGAAATATTGAACAAAGTTCAGTCCAATCCTCTCAAGGATTTAAGACTTTTTCACTCGAAATATTTTTCCTTTCCCATCTTTTGATTTGTAGCAATGCTAGGGGGTGCGTACAAAAAAGAGATTTGGGAATTGTTCAGCGTGCGTATTAAGCTACTTAAAGCTAGAGCATAAGAATGAAAACATTGAGGATGGATGGGGATTAAAATTCCTTTTAAAAACTCCACTCCAACGAGATCAATCTTCTGCTTTTAGAAGATTGTATCTTGCGCCCCTCGGAGTGAAGAGGACGGGATCTCGAACTTCTTCATTACCGCAGTAGCTACTTCACTCGGCGACTTTGAGTAACTCAGTCGGTCAGATGAAAGGCGTCTGCACAGTTGCACAATGCCCTACTATTATGTCGCTTTGAAATAAATAGCTTCACGCATCGCCTTTGCCGACTCGCAATTTATTTCGCATAGTTTCCATCTCAGGCTGAGATATAATTGCAGAGAATTACCGACGAAAGTTGAAACTTTTTTGTCTCTTCCGTTGAAAAAAGCATCGCCAAGAAATTCGAACCACGAGAAATCGATAAAAAAAGTTGTCGAGACGGGAGAAGAAAATCAAACAAAGAATATTGTTTTCGTGTCAATTCCCTGTGTCCTCTCCCTCGAGACAGCAGTTTACCAGTCACAATGTAAAGTTGATCGATTTGTTTGCTAAGCGGTGATTCAGACTCGCTGCCGTTTCGTTTGGTTTTCAAACTGAGTTCCAGGAAGAGTGAATGCGCTCACCGATGCAGTTTTTCCAACCCGATGGAGCTGCGATGTTGAGGCGGAAAAACTGAGCTTTCAGGATCCATTTCATGTTCAACGAGCACGCGGCATAAAATTAAGCAATTCAAATGAATTCCGATTTATGAGCCACTGCAGACTCTGCACTCGAGTCAATGGCGAAAATTCCGGCCAAATTTAATTCGTTGGTTTACGCGAAATGACTTTTTAATTTCTTATCGTTCACCGTAATTCGCAATCGCTCTTTCTTGTCAACTTCCAACGGTTGTAATTAAAAAAGAAATATTGTGAGTCGAGTGCACTTTTACCCGCCGTATTTATTCTGTAATTAATAATCTTGGAGTCCATTCGAGTCGCGTTTGGAGTGCGCAATGACGAGGAAACTATAAACAAATATAAATATCCATTTAATAACCTGAGACGCGGGCACTGCATTGGATTACTTCTTGAGAGATAAAGCGAAAAAGTTCCTCGCTGGCTCTTTCGTTAAATTAACAGTTAAGTTAAGTGCGGACATTCAGCCGGATGATGTATGAGCTTACGAGCAGCAAATGAAATAATCAGCGAATTAATTAAAACGCATTCGAGAGCCAAAGGAAATCTCAACTTAATTGAAATTTATGAAACCCGCGCTCGACATCTGCACGCGGTGGCTTAATAAAGAATCCTGAAAGATTTAACTTCACTTACAGCTCTGCTTTCACTGATTATGCTGCTTGCTTCCCACAGAGCAATTAGTCGCAGACTCTTTCATCGCAATCCTTAATGAAACTCAAGCATCGACGATCGATTGAGCTGTTAATGAATTTGACGTTGGGAGAAGCTCATTCGCAATCTTGTTCAGAAATCGTAAACGTTATTCTTTTGATCGTAAAACGCAACTCAAGCAAGCCTAGCGAGATCGAGCCTAGCTGAACGAGGCTAACTGTCGAGTTAATCGACTACGCAAACATCCAATTCCATTTATCGCAGCCACGGGATCAGCAAGACGATGAGAAATGGACGATTAACTAATTGCTGAAGCCCGCCTACGACGACAGTCGTCGAAATCCTATTGAACCGTGCGGAGATTTCCTCGATCGTCCAAGTTGATTAAACTTCTCTGTCATTTCAATTAATTGGTGACGATTCCCATAACTCAACTCTCCTAATTACATTAATTAAATCTCATTAAATATTCATAAACATCGAATATGTGGAGAACATAAAAGTCATTGACAATCGTAAAGTCTCGTTGCGATGAAATTTTATCGCTCGCAGCGGCCGAACAAGTCGGAAGCCCATTTAAGGATCGTGTTTATTGTGGCTCTTCAGTTCGAGCCTAATCAGAGAGTCAATTAAGCAATGTTGCTGTAATATCCATGACCTTTCACTACTCAATTGCTATTCTCGTTTTGTTTCACGAGGAAAATATTTTCATTGCTTGTGCAATAAAAATGTGAAACAGCAAGCGAGCTTCGATTTAATTAAAAGCGCAGACCACACATGCAGGACGAAAGCTGATTCTCCCCTCTCGACCGAACGGCGATTCTCAATCACAGCCGCCAAAATTATTTATAAGTTTTTGCAGCGCGCGAAGCAGGAAACGCGTCGAATCATAACAGAGCGTTCGATTCGGAATGTTTCGACGGTTTTGGCGTTTAAGCTAAACGCTTCTTCTGCCGTCGACCGATAATCGCCAAATTTATCGTCAATCTGACTTTTATGGTCGCGTGTAATTGGCGTTTTCCGTCCGGTTAATTTTATGCTGATGTCGATCAATTCCTCTCGTTTCCGATGCGATCGGGGAATGAATTATTTTTCGGGGAACGTTTCGTTATCAATTAATTAATAGATCAAACTGCGATGGCTGAAAATAAGTGGAAGCGACAGAGCTTGAACTAGGTAAAACGAATTTAAAGGACTGCCAAATAGGCCTGAATAATTTTTGGATTTGCTGCGTAGACGTCTAAACTTCTACCTCGATAGAAAAATCAGTTCTGTCGAAAGCATCCATTCCTAACTTTCCAGACCCCAATGCAGAACTCGATTTTAAGTTTATTTGCTCAACCAGCCGCTAACACAATCGAACCCAAGCAAATCTCATGCGTTCGATCACAATCTCGCCAATGTTTATTTTCTTGCGTTTTCTTGAATCTTGTTTCGCCAGCTCGTTTTCAAGTAGTGATCGAAGAATTATTGCGATTAATCTATCGGATTTATGAAGAAAACAAGAAAACAGCAAAAGCGTTTATCAATCTGCAGGTTATCTGGCTGAGCGTATATTCCAGCCTCGATCGAGACTTTATTTTCTCTGTTGAACAAGTGAGCTCAACATGCGCTCAACCGCACGTGAAACAAAGCAATTAAAACCATTTAATCCGATCATAATTTCATCTTATCTTGCTGTGGCTGAACAAGACATGAGCAGTGAAACTGATTCGACGAGTCGAAATATCGTAACGCGATGATTATTCTAATTGTGCAGTGGCAAAGGCAGCCGCAAGTCATGAACCTCCATCAGCACGATGTTCCGCTCGATTAAATTCAGCTTGAAGTCATCAGCCATTTGTCGAGACCTAAGCGAAAGCTTTTATGGCTTTCACAACCATTCGCAACATCGTTGAAGGATCAATCATAATTTCACGGTTGCTTGGAGAGCTCTGATCGATTAATCGTTGTATTCCGATTGTCATGAGAGCCGCGGCTGTTCAACGGTACATTCACGGCTCGATTCGATTACAAATCTTGGTTAGTCGATCATACAAATATGTATGAGAAAACCGCAAAAACCAACGACAGCGATGAAAGGCGATCGTAAAATAATAAATTGAGTCGACTAGCTCCAAAGCCATAAAGTCAACGTTCAATCGTTTGGAGAGGAAATTGAATTAACAAAGCAAACAGAAACTTGCCCACCAGCATCGAGAGTGAGTCTGGTGATAATCAGTCGCTAATTATAGCTCTCGATTCTCTCGAGCATTACCCTTGAACTCAATAATCGTTACTACTGAACTACAGAGACTATCTCCAGTCGATAAGATAAGATTCAGTTCAGTAAGACGTTGCCTTCTGTGCGAGCATGTTGGACTTGGAGAAATCGTTTTTCCTCCAACACTGGGAGTTTCTTGTGATTGGAATTTCGATCGCGTACTTCGTGCTTAGATTACGAGATAATCGCGAAAGTTCACGACAGCAGCGACAGGTTAATGATGATGAAACTATAGCAAACGACGAGCGAGGCGAGGAAATCGATGCAGACGACTTATCGCCAGCGCTCGAGAATGTCGGGCACGTCCCGTTCAAAGGCGCAAGCCAGTTTCTCAAAGGTGGAGTTCAAGAGTTTTATAACATGGCGAGCGATCGCCGGAGTATTCGAATGTTCAGCAATCGACCAGTTGACATAGAGATAGTGAAAAAGTGCATTCAAGCGGCAGGCACAGGACCGAGTGGCGCGCACACTGAACCGTGGACGTTTTGTCTTGTCAAGAGGTGAAATAATTAAGCCATTGTGCAACAAAGTATCGCAACTCCATTCGTTACAGTGCTGATGTTAAAATGCAAATTCGAGAAATCATCGAAGCTGAAGAGTTCACAAACTACAAACAGAGAATGTCGAAGCAATGGACGACCGACCTCAAACCATTGCGGACTAACCACGTCAAAGAATATCTTACCGAAGCTCCTTATTTGATCTTGGTTTTTAAGCAAACATTCGGTCTCAAGCCGGACGGAGGGAAGAAAACTCATTATTACAACGAAATCTCATGCGCAATATCAGTCGGAATTCTTCTCTGTGCTTTGCAGTCTGCTGGCTTGTCGTCCTTGACCACAACGCCACTAAACTGCGGGCCTGCACTTAGACAACTTCTGAATCGACCGCGCAACGAGAAGCTTTTAGTTCTTCTACCTGTTGGATATCCCGCCTCCGACTGTGAAATACCAGACTTGAAGAGGAAGCCCCTGGATGAAATTATGGAAATTTATTGAAAGCAACTTGGGAAGTCTTCCAACTTTGTGGCGAGCCTTAATTTAGTTTAAATCGAAGCTCTTGTTTGACTTGTTAAGATATCAAATCTTGAGCTTCTGATATTTTCGTTCTGAGAAAATTGAAGCAAATCTTGTTCACTTTCATTTGATTCTTATCAGCAATTAGTCGACTCAAAACTCAAAACATCTTGAGGCGAAATTCTTGTGTGTCTTGCCTTTCAAAATCGCAGATAAATTTCATGTTGATGTGAATGTCAACAGCCATCATGAGACTTTAATTGTATGTTATTGCATCGTCTTGATTGCATGTTCTCTGTCGTTCCATTTCATTGAAAATTACACTTATCAGCTTAATGTTCACGATGATGGCTGTCGAGAGATGTGAGGGAAGGGCGAAGACTTCATCTCCCTTTCATTACGTGAGTGTTCATTAATAAATTTACGAATTTATCAGCGGGCTCGGAAGGTTTGCAAGCAGCGAACGAAGAGTTTTTTTTTGTGAAACAAAACCAGATTATTTTTAATCAAACGAAAGAACTCGACAGTGACGCGTCTTACTACGCCAGCTTCAGAGCGATGTAAAAGAATTTCTCGATTGAAGTAAGAAGAATGGAAATAAGAATGAAATAACGAGATTCTGAAACTGCGAGAAAAGGAGCATGAGAAACAAGTTTCTCCTACTACACAAACGAAGCTCGAAGCGAAACCAAATACCACGGGGAGAGCAGCAGATTAAATAAATGAAAAGATGAATCTCCACCGAAAAAATGTTTGAAATGTGAATAAAGATTTCTTTACAATCCGAGCTCGCTTCATGAATAATTCTAATGACGCTTCGGAAAGTAATAATTTTAATGCTTTTCTGATACCCCAACTCTGGTTCATTTGAATAGAAGACTCAGCTCTCAAAAGCTTTACGAGAAGCTGAGATTTTAATGAGGAATGTCATTAAAAATTGTTTTGAGTTGCAGCCACACGAATTGCAACTGCAACTGTTACAAGGCAAACGAAACTATCGTCGAAGCCGCCAGCAGTCACTCGCTCATTGTGCATAAAATTATCACACGAGAACAAATGCAGAAGCAGAGAAAAGAGAATATATTTGCAGAAATATTTGTCAATGACGTAGGAATGGGAACAATTTGAACCTTAAAGCGCACTCGAGTTCATCCACCGCCTTCCTTTTTTCATTCTCCTCAATTTTGCGGTTTCCTCGCAATAGAAAGAAACAGTCAATTGCATCGGGCACAAAAGCGATAGTAAATAAAAACTCGGCAGCTCCACCGCTGACGCTAAATCAACTGTAAAGGTACACAAGAATACGAAAGACAATTTGTGCTTCTTTATTCCGCACTTGAAATATTTTCTGACAAACTTTCTAAGGAAAGAGGGAAGTATTTGTTTAGCTATGAAGCCTTCATAACTGGCAAAAGACGTTGTGTATTTATTACATTAGGTTACAACAAGTCTATTAATTTCCCTCCGATCAAATGTTCATAAAGAATGGGAAAACTAGTTTGCGACGCCCCGCCGAACTTTCATGCCGACTGAGCCTATTGCACGCGAAACAAATCTCGCAGCAATAAATTATAATTTGAGCTGAAATCGCGGAATAAAAAATGCCATTCGAGTGCATTAGAGTCAGTCGCTCGCTGCACCGCGCGCAACAACAAAAGACAAGCGAGCGAATGAAAGAAGAAATCAAAAGAGATTAAAGTTGAAATCTGCATAAACGAAACAATATTCATAGAGACAGAAACGAATCAATTAGCATAAGCGTCGAGAAAGAATCCATGAAAGCGGCTTACGGACCGAGCAAAACTTTTTCTCGTCGCGTGAAATTGAATTATCTTCCTCAAACAATTCTGCTTCAGACAGGTTGTCGCTCAGCGCTAGACGACTAATCTGAACAAATCAAGACAAATTTGACTGACGAATGATCAGATGCGCTCACACTTCGCTCTGCTGTTTAGCATTCTCGTTGGACTTGCATAGCTTTGCGTGAGCGTGTCGCTTTCAAACGACACAGCAAATTAATTCACATTACAGTCTTCCTGTCATCGCAACTCGGAGATTTTCAGCCAGCCGTCGCCCTTTGAAGTGTCAACAGCTTCGCGTTTGCTCAAACGATTAACAAGTGCTTCTCAAAAGCGAGATGGGAACGAAATGAAAGAAAGATGATTAAGCAATTTGTCAAATAAGCATTAAGTTAATGCTTATCGTTAAAAGTCGAAGCTGTTTGTGAAGCGGTATGGAGCTTCAGGCGGTTCCTCAACCGTTAATTAGAGATTTTCATTGACCAAACTTTTGCAATTTTCTTCCCTTCATCTGCATTAACGACGTAAACCGACGACAAGAGGAAATTTATTGGACGCAGCAGATGTTTGGCCGGGCAGACAGCAAGGAATTAATTCGCGGGAAAGCTTGGCGACGCTCATTTACTGTTCCAAAAATTCATAAAAAGTCGTGCGCAGCAATGTGAAAACTCGGCGAGTTAAAGCGAAACTTTATTGACGCTTATTTTTCTTGGTTCCCGTCCAAACATTGATGCGCACATAACCAACGCCGCGAAATTTGTAATAAATTACGAAATTAATATTTCCGGAGATTATGGTTTCTTATGAATCGTCGGAAGATATCGCGACGCGACCGCCAACGACCGAAGCAACAGAACTCAAATATTAGGAAACCACATAAGCCCTCGCTAATCCTTCGCCCATCTCGTCGACGAGAAATTACTTCATCTCTGTCAGTCTCGAACACTCGTTGACATTTCCCAGCTCGCTGCCTCTGCTCGTGTATACGATGATGATTACGACAAACAGTAGCAAATCAAACAAGTCAAACTATCACGAAAATGTGCTGCTCAACATGAATTTTAATCTCCGACCTTCTTCATCATCCAGCGAACTTGCAAACAGCTTCATCGAACGTGTGATTGATGAAGCCGAAAAGGGTTGAAGCTTCAGAACGTTTTTGCAAACAGATGTTGACTCCAGCCAATTAGACTTAACTCACTTACTGCCCGGGTGATTGCTGAATGCAACAAGTTAATTTTCGTAAATCATTTTTCCCTCTCAACGTTTCAATCGTCCGTGATGGGAAGCGAGAAGCTGTTAGCAATCGAAACTTTCCTCTCGCATCATCACATCATGGAATGAAATTAATTTGAAAATCAATCGAGTCACGTCTGTTGCCACTCACATGTTCAAAAGCTTTTTTCACCTTTTAATTTGCTTCCAGTACGATTTTTTTGATTGCTCATTCTCGTTGTCGATAGCGATGAAGCAATAACAACATGCGAACATTGATGAAGCAAAAGTGAGCCGAACAAATGTGCCGCTTTGACAATTTGAACACTCCGGCTAATGGGAGACCTACACGGCTAAACGTCTCGCGTCGTAAATAGGCAATCTATGTTGCACTGCCTCCTTTCGAAACTCACCTATTAACGCAACACATGTAGTCACGCTTTTTCTCGCCTTCCGCCTCTCGCAGAGACACGAGCTTGTGGCATATTGGCTTACAGACTCTCCATAGCAGATTAAATGCTCGTCGGAAGGAAATGACGATGAATCTTCTGTTCGCTTTTAATCCAAACTCACAAAGATTACATGTGTAAATTATTAATGACTCTCATAAATATTTAGACGTTGTTGATTCTCTAGCTCGTGTATAACGTCGCGATAAAAAAAAAAACAAAGTTTCATGCACTCGTGGTGGGAGAAAGAAAGGCGAAAAGTTTTCCTCTAATGGAAACCGCTCCTAAATAATAAAGATTTCAATTTACACATTGTTTGACGGGCAAACATATCACAACACAAACAATTTCTCGTGGCTTTTAATTTGACTGGTTCGTGGGCTAACATTTGAATGCATCATGCGCGTCGCATCTAACTTTATATTTTTACGAGTAAATGGAACCGATTCTTCTAAAAACAATGCGAGACGAGAGCGGGTTGATAAGATAAAGTGATGAGTTTTATGCATTAGAGACGATTTAAGGGGACACAATGAAGAAGAAATGGAAAATTGAAGAAGCGACTCGATCAACATCATTGGGCCAACTAAAGATTAAGTCACTCAATGAATTGAATTTCTTTTATTTTCAATGATTTGCAAAAAGCTTTCTTCAGAAACCAAAGCTGTCGTTTAGGTGTTAATGGGGCAAGAATGGCGACTTCTTTCAGAACTGATTTTTCTTCAAGAGTTTCTCAGTCGGTTCACAATATTGATAAGATCGCTGGACGATTTCAGATCAACAGTCTTAAAAAATTCATTAGAGGAAACTGTAGTTACCTAATTTACAATCGTTTCCTTTTCCAGGTTCTCAAATCAACCGATGGGAAATATTGATTTTTAAAAATTGTTTTTTATTGATTTAAAAACCCGAAGAAGATCGACCGTAAACCCATCACGAACTAATGCATTCGATGTTATCGAGAGAAAAGAAAAATTGACATAAATTTGTCATGTTGGGTTTTGGATCTCATTAATGCCTCATTTCAAAGGCAATCAAATATCCGCCAATGCATTTGTCTCAGCTCAATCTCTAATCTTCTCTAAAGTGCCTGTGGAGGTAAAGAAGATCCGAGTAGATCGGCGTCAACATTCCGTAAATATTGTTTGTGGCCTTCGACAACAAATCTTCTTGATTAAATAAACCTCGGTTGAGATCCCAAAATAGTCGTAGAGATTTTTGATTCACACGAAGCGATTATTTTGTGAATGAATTCGAGTGGAAAATGTCAAGCATAGGCTTTGTCGTATCGAGCGTCGTCGTGAGAAAGGTCTCAAAACGGATTCTGTTACCTAAGCCTTCAGTCCCTAACCCGGCAAATTAAATCTGACAATAGGAATGTCAGCAACTGCTACCGATTAGGTGGGCACTAAGCTGAGTAGAAATCAACAATTTAAATCAAACTTTGTAGAAGAAAATTATGAATCATAAACAATTGCACGTTTAGTTGATTGTTGAGACATGAAAAATGGAAACGAAGTGCACAATGAGCTTGGGATTCGTTCATAAATGATGTCGGTAAAATGTGAAAGTTCTGGGCTGATGAATCATGATGAATTGAGACGTATTTGTCAGAAGACTCTGTTATCAACAAATAATTGCGACAATGTTAGCTCTGAAAATTCACGGCAAGTTTGATGGAAAGTTACCGAGGAGAATCCACCTTGGGAGGGAAAAGTTTGCGTCCGTAAATTGCTTCTAATGGCAGCTCACTTTCGTTTGCACAAACTTCGAATCAATTCATGAGTTTCATTGTTGAAATTGAGTGAAACACTTTTGTTGAAATCGAGTCTTGCTGATTTGATAAACTGCAGGCAATTAACTTGAGAATTTGAGCCGTTAGCTCGATTTATCGTGTCAAGAGTGAAACCGTTGGAGGTAAATTGCCCGTGAAACAGAAATTTTTCACCACTAAAGTGTCGCGAAATGTCGAAGTGTAATCTGCTGTCAATGTGAATGTCATTTATCCTCAGCAACAAAGCAGAGAAACGCAGCTAATTCCTTTTGAAAATCCCTCCTGCATCTTGCAAAAGCTTGAAAATCCAATTTCGTTCATCTCTTTCGTCACAGCTGAAAAGTTTTGATTTATTGGCCGAGATCAGAGGAAACTCTGAAAGTGAAGGCAAAAAATTAAATTCCATTTTTCTTCACACCGCGAGGCGGCGAGATGATTAAAACGTCCTTAAAAGAATCTCTCAAACGTGACGGCATCCGAGATTCGCTGTTTATTCTCGGAGAAATTTCTACAAAAAGATTTAAGTTTAAACATCAGCAGCTCGCTTGATGAATTTGTACGTTGCTGGCTTTGAGACTGCACACATGCGAAACCGCATCAAACGAAGTATGCGAAGCGAGGCGTTGATGAGCGGGAAGCACGCGGAATATATTGTTGGCAGACGGTAACATCAGCGTGCCCGTGATTCTCGCTTGTACTGCATTAATTTAATTCTTTAAATGAGCTGTTGAACATTCTACAAGAGGACAGTATTGTGATGAGAATTCTGATAACAACTTTTGCTGGCGCATCATGAAGAGTTATGCGGGTTTATGTTAATCACTTGAAATTGGTCTTCTCGACTTTTCCCTTCACTTCAAATCCACTCTACAAGATGGAGATGTTAAAGCGATGGACAGATAAGGAAAGTTTCACGCTTCGCTCAAATGGAACTGTCGCTCGCGTGACAAACAAATTGCTCCACTCCAAATTAAGTGAAAATCATTACTGAAAAAAATTATTGATGAGCAGGAACAAACTTTTTTTAGCGTCCATCGCTCGTGGTTGCGCTAGGAATATTTCCTCTTATAATAGTGTCACATTATTCACTCGAATCTTGGAACGAGTGTCAGTCGAGAGTGCGCCAAGTCTTAATTGCTATCCATGCGCTTGCCTCCTCATTATTCACGCCGCATTCATCAGCGTTAATGAACCGCTTCTTTTATTGCACTCTTAAGAGTCTTGGGAGAAAACCAGCGACTCGGAAGAATGCTTGAATATTAATGTTTGTGGTTCTATGCGAGGTAGAAAGGAATTCGCGAAATGCACTTAAAATATAATCTTGCACTTGCAGCGAGCGCTATTCAGCTTGATGAGTTCGCCTACATGAAAATTCATGAATGATTCTCTCTAGACCGACAAGCGAGAATAAAGGTTTAATTTAAACACAGACTTGAGAGTGCCAGAGCTACGAGAAACTGAATCACAGCGGGTAGACTTGAGCTCAAATTAATAATCATTAGTCGACGATAAAGTGCTTCATCCGCCCTCGAAGCGCAAACACAACGGAAAATCAATGTTGAAAAGCTTTTCACATAATTCAGAGGAACCCAACGGGGCTGATAAGATAACTCATTACTATTTGACATGGGCGTTGATATCAATTAGGTTGAATATGTTGTCGAGCGAGCAATGAAGTCAGGAAATTCTGATGAAAGCCAATTAGTTTAAGCCTCTTCTATTCATCTCATTGTTATGTTGTCAATTAATTCTTTTGTCGCTAATTGTTCTGCCAACTCGAGCAAATTATTAATGTTCTTCATTCGTTTCTGATTACAGGTGCTTAGGAATCAGATCACCGTTCATCGAATTTAGAGCAGAGTTCGAGTTGTTATCGAATGAATCGATATCGTTGAACGTAACCGACAAAACTCCCGATGCGAGACAACGAAAAACAAATTTCCAGAACTTGGGAAATTTCATTAATCCGATTAACCGTGATGAGAAGACATTCAAAGGAATCAACAACACGACGTTCAGCCTTCAGAGCGATCTTCTTGATGCCAAAGATGCGAGAAAACAGCAGGAGAAACATTTGTACCAATTACAGCAGCAGCAAATTCAGGAGCTGCAGCAACACAATCTCAACAAAACCACAACGAATAAAATCTTGATGGACATCATAAAGCCAATCGTGACCGACAGCGACAACAGTGCACGCCCGGATCATGCGACGATTCAAATAATTGCGAATAGCAACGCTGACAACCACCACGAACAGATGGCAAGTCGACACAGTTATCCGTACGACGACTCTCGCGACCGTAAAATCATAATGCCATTAGCGCTAAAGACAACGCTGATTGAGCGTGAACGTCCAGTGCCTACGCCATCTCCAACTCTTGCGAAACCACAGTCCAACATTGACGACCTGAAAAACCATTTGCTGATGTTACAGAACTATAGTGACGTTGACAAAGGCTTTCAAAGCAAGTTCGTTGTTTTTAAGAAGTCGACCACCGCCGCTCCGACTACGACAACGACCACAATGCGAACCACCACGATGCCATTCCCGATGACGATGTATCGAACGAAGCCGTCGATCAACATCCCATTGCAGAACTCACAGATTCTTCGAGACGTTTCGTATCCATTTTCAAGAGCCGAGCGAGTGACCGTCGTACCGCAAGTTTTCTTACAAAACGATCAACAGCAACCTGACTCGGATGACGAGCGTGCAATGGAGGAGCGTCGTAAGAATCGCAAGAACGAAAAGAAACTGAGGAAGGAGAGAAAGCAGAAGAACAAAAGCAACAAACTTCAAAACATGATACCGCCGACGTCAACAGTTGTGCCATCGAAAAAATCCATTCGTCGCGAGCAGAGGAAGAGAACGTTCAACGCACAGCAGACGCCGATTCGTTACGAGAAGTCGTTCAATGGCAGCCAAGTGTTAATCGCTGGAAGCGGAACGACGGTAGCTGCTAACGCGCCGTATATTATCAACTTAAATGACAAACAGGACGACAATGATAATCCAAGGAAGCTGTCGCGAACGATTCGGAGCAAATCGCAGACGGGAGGGCGTAGACGAAGCCAGCAGAACAAAATGCAACGCGATATAATCATGCCGATAGAATCAGCCAGCAGCAAGAATCAATCGAGCGAGAAAATCGATTTGGATCCGAAATATTGTTACGACGTGAGTGGACTAAGCAAGGGACAGCAAAAGATTTGCGAGCAATACACGAACATCATGCCAGCCATTTCTCGAGGAGCTCGAGCCGCAATCCAGGTAAGAGAGAATTTTCTATTAACACGTGGACATAAAATTGCTAAAAGCTTTTCAATGCCTCATTGAATTAGAAAAACGAAAAACATTTCGCGTGAATCGTTGATTCGCAAAGCCATGAAAACATTTTAAAAGCTTCGTTGGGAATCTTCAGAGCGGAACGAAAGCTTAGAAATAATTTATTCCGCGAAATTTATGGCGAAGCTCTACGCCGTCAGTCTCAATTCACTGAGAACGACGTTGAAGTATTTCATGTGCAATCTGTTCAAATGCTTCCACAAGGTCTGACGCTCGCTTCATTTATCTTTGACACGATTAGATTTCACTACGCGAGACTTGAATATTCAACACTCCTCGGTGTCATCATAGGAGAATTGTGTGGAAATTCTTTTGATTCGGAAGACAAAGAATTGCAACGCTGCTTTCATCACGTCAAGCATCGTTCAACGCTGTGTGAACGAACATGACTCTTTATTGAAAGTCACATGTGTTCAGTGCAACACAAGGAGCGGTAAAAATGTTCTCTAAAGCTGCTCGAGGCGCCGAGTTTTTGTATCGCGTTGCCATCAATTTCAGTGTGGAGAACTGAAAGCGTTTGCCTTGTGGCTCCCAAGAGCGTCATCAATGTTTGATGAGGTGTTTAAAATGTTCGAAGTAAATTTACATGGAAAGCTCGAGGGAGGTTGGCAAAAGCTTTCAGTGCTTTTAGGAATTTTTTCAATCTTCGAGGCTTATGAATAATGAGAATATTTTCATTTGAGAAAATCCCTCGCAAGTCATTTCGAATAACGAAAGAGCAACTTTGCCGAAGGCTTCGCGCTCATCAAGCTAAGTAAACAAAGCTCAGCGAGCTGCTTCATGCATCAGAAAGGATTTGTGGAACAAACGTGAATAATTGGCGTAAAATTAAAAGTTTCTGGGAATTTACTTAACAAGGTGGAAGAGCTTGAACCTTCTCGTTAACTCCAACTTTGAAACGCTTCGCTTTGTTTGCTCAGCGCTGCCCACAAAAAAACCTTTTGAGCTTTTTGCTCTCGTTAAAACTTTTTCGTCCTCGTCACTGAGGCAAATGCGTGAGTCGAGTTACAAGTTTTGAGCGAGTACTCGAGGGATGAAAGTCAAACTGGAAGCGTTTCCTCATTAAATATTTCTCTCTCAGCCAACATCAGAAGATCCTTTGCAAATAAATCTTCTCCCTCAAGTTCAAAATATCTTGTCGCATAAATTTAGCAACTTTGAGACCTAAACAAACCAAAAACATTTCTGTTAATTAGAAAATTTGTTATTTTTTCGGTCCTGAATTCGCTAAATTGAGTTAATGAGTCGTCTCGCGTTGACTTTCACGGCAATCAAATTCTCATCAGGCGAGGCTTTTAATTTCTATTTGAAAAACGCAAACGCCACAATTTATTTCGTCGTTCATTTTCACGAGGCAGGTGCGAAAATTCCCGTGATTTAAAAACGCACATTAAGAGAGCTCGTCGTGTTCCCCGCCGCATCTGCTCGAAGGGCTCAACTGAAAGTCATTAAAATGTTTTTCGGCAAAACCTCAAACATGATACGCACGAGAGAGAAAAGTTTCAAGCTAAATTTCACAAAAGCCAAATATTTGGATTTAATTAAATGAAATTGTCTGTGATCATGAGGTTGTGGCAAACATGCGCCCCGTCCGGAGTGAGTCAGGATTCTGTGGAGAACTAACATGGAAACTTCGCCAAATTGCCCTGAAGAGAGAAAGTTTTGAGCAAGTTATTCATGTCTAAATCGCTTAGTTTCATCGGCAAGGTGATGTTGACTCAGTAAATGCTTTGAACCCTTCAAATAGTTCCGCAAACTCCCAAGCTTCAAATTTTTCTGTCTTGCAGCCAATCTTACAACAACATCGACCACCCAAACTCGAATCAAAATCGACACAAAATTCCACAACAGCAAACGAGACATTAATCGTCCTCGTCTCTGACCTTTCAGCGCTTGAACGGAAAGTGAATGGCAATTTAAATAATTTATAATACCAACGAAATGATTTTATTCAGGATCTGAGAGTCAGAGACTCAGACTTTGGTCTCGGTTAATTAACGAGTTGAGAATTCAACCTTTTGTGCTTCCCGCTAAAAGAACTTAAGTGGAATCTAAACGACTGCTGAACCGTCATAAATAAAACTCAAACAGATTCTGTTCTCCTAACTTTAATTTAATTAATCGTTCCTTCATCCTTTTTTTCATCCCAGGAATGCCAACACCAGTTTAACAATCGAAGGTGGAATTGTTCAACTGTCGACGACAACACCGTCTTCGGACCCATCACGGCGATCGGTGAGTTTTGCTTGATCAGTTTAATGGTTCAATCGCTTTGATATCAATCTGGAAGCTGTAACAACAATTTCAATAATTGTGCGCTCTAAAATACTCGAGTTCCTTGAGATTCTCATTTATATTTCTTTGTGTCTCGAGGCAAACAAATTACTTTTTTCTCAAAGAGCTTCTTAGCTTTGGCGAAAAGCGAAACGAAGGAAGTTTATTGTTGAGTTTTTCGCTACTTCG
Source organism: Smittia sp. YW1114-2 (assembly GCA_033064975.1). Classification (NCBI taxonomy): domain Eukaryota; kingdom Metazoa; phylum Arthropoda; class Insecta; order Diptera; family Chironomidae; genus Smittia; species Smittia sp. YW1114-2. The sequence goes on from CP093834.1 coordinate 17,370,927, forward strand.
CTACAAAAGGCAAAAGGTCTTTCCGTCTGCATTCCACATCGATTTTCTCATTTTAATATTCCCTCCGAAATCGCAGTCATCCTGCAGCAATCTCTTCTCCTTTAACGAGAGAGCCTTTTTTGACCGCAAATTCAAGTCGAAACAATTTGAGTTCATGAAGTACGTAAATATAATTTTAAAATTTGAGAAATTATAATAATTAGAAAATTTACTAAAGGCTTAGAAGCTGAAGGCGATACGGAAAATTATGATGAAGTTAAGAGCGGTGGAGCTTAAGGCGTTTGACATTTATCTAAAGAAGTTCTGCAGAATAAAACTCTATGGAACTAAGTGCGATGTAAGAACGATGAAATTGACAATCGACGAGTCGCAAAATGATTTTACCATCAGAGTCCTTTCTACGTTGTCTGTTCATTGGCTTGTTGTCTGTCGACTTGCCCGTAAGGATTTCAATTTTCATAAATGATTTATGACTTTTTAATTAACTCACATAATCCGAAAACATTATGCAACAAACACATTTTAGCCTGAGGCGAGCGAGTGGCTTCCAACACAAAGACAGCTCTGAGATCAACTGCTCTGCCTCGTGAACAATAAAGGATCAGCGAGGACGGACTCAAGGCATTCTGTTGATTCTGCTAAAGCGAGACCGACGTAAATCCCTTACGCTTTGTGCTTCTTCCTCGTACCCTTCAGACCCTTTTGTTGTTCCTCGCTCGCCTGAAAAGGCAAAACAAAACGGCGCAGCGTAAAAAAATCAAATCAAATTAGTATTGTAGAATTGCGCCCTCCATCATACTTATTGGCCATAAAAGCTGAAATTTGTGTTTCATAGAAAAGAATTCATCGTCGGATGAAGCTCTCGAAATTCCGCAGGCCTTTCATTTGAGGCACATTTATTGCCGCTCACAATGCAACGTGATGGTTTCGTAGATTTCTTTCGGCAGTTTTATGACTTTGTACGTTTAATGAAATAATTCCAGCAATTTTACTGACATGCTTTTATTAATTTTCCCTGCGTTCTCTTCCCTCATTGAAGTTCGGAAATATTAAAATCAAGATAATTGAAACAAAAAACTTTTCTGGTCGAGTTGCTCTTTCAACTGTCGAGAGCTGAGGGTTCGTTCCATGTGAAATATGCGACAAACGGAGGAAGTGCAGTTGTTTCTTCGCTTTGAAATTGCCGCTCTTGAATGTCAAGATGCAATCGAATGATTGCGCTTACGCAACATTAGACAACTGCCAATCGAAACGGTATCGGTAACAAATGGGTCAATAACAGAACGACGGCCTGCCAATCAAACTTCTTCTTGTTCTCTCGCTTCGTTTAAACGTTTTTATTATGAAGACATCCTTCGGCTGGCTGAAGTAAACAATTTAACGCGAGCGCGGCACAAAAAAACCTGCCAAGCGTCAGCACAAAATGTCTATTTAATAGGGCAATTTGTAGTATTCGCGTGGACGGATTTTATTTATTTCCATTTCGACTGGAGCACGAGGAAAAAATTCGATTTATCGGCGAAAAACATTTCCTGGATCGCTGTTGTTTTTCCGACGATCCGAATCAGTTGATTGTTTACACAAGACAAAGTGATGCGGAAGACCTTTCCCAATGCGAAACGACTAAGCCCATCGGAGCAATTCTGCTTAGTTCGTCGAAAGAAAATCGAAAGTCAAGTTAATTAAGCATCACCGAAAAACATTTTTCTCTGCCGAGCGAAGAGACAACGTCTTTCCTTGTCTGCTTCGGGCAACGCTTTTCCGATTCGTTCCGCTCATGTAAAATTATTACAAATTAGGGTTGGCAATAAATAACAAACATCACATTATGTTGACTTCTTTCCGCTCTTTGTTTGGGTGATGGGTAAAAATTGCCAGTGCTTCATCCGACACGATGTGTGATGTTTTGTTTGCAACATAACTGATGGCGACATTAGTAATAAAGAGACGCGAAGAATGGATTGCTAATTTACCACCAGCGCTGGCACAGTTTTTCAAGTTTCATCCATGTGGTCCATTCCTCAACTACGTCACCAAACTTAATATATCGTCTCCCGTCTCACCCTTTCAATATCATCCTTCCGGTTAACAACAACGTTGATAAACGAACCCTAGGAAGTTTAAACCCTCTCGAAACCGCTCGCACGCCTCGAACTTTTATGACAAATTTGACTCGATAAATCAGTGCGCTTCAGCAAATCTTCTCGCTCTCTCGATGTTGCCAGGAAAATTTTGAAAATTTCTGACTTTGTAATTGCGACATGAAACATTCACGGCAAAATCCTTCGACTGTCTTAAAATAATCTACCGAAGGAATTAAAACATTCTGCACGAGTTCCTTTGTTCTACCCAGTTTAAAAGAGGGAGCGAACTTCTCTTGCATAAGACCTCACATGTAAATTATTACAAAGCTAAAGCGACGAGGATTAATGCCCAGAAATAATTCTTAAGACAATGTTGGCTTTGCAAAGTCTCAAAAGTTGAAACGGAAACTTTTTTGCTGGAGCAAAGTCTTGAAAGTTACTCAATCTTATACCAACAAACTTTATCGATTGCATTGCATCTGTGGAAATTGAAATTTCCTGTAAATTCAATGAATCCTGAAGTATAAACAGTTGCGAATATTGCTTAACCAAAGTTCAAAACTCTTCAAGGAAGAACGTCGATAAATTTCTAAACCTAGATCTCAAACCTCTCGGCAACTTCTCGTCTCTCCTACCACCAAAGCCTTTCCCTCAAAAATGAATTAATATTAATTTGAGAATAATTCGACTCGGATATAAAATTATACGCTTGAAAATATCGAAATTCTTCTCATCGCTTGTGATAATAAACATTCCCAGCTCTTCCCATTCATTCTTTCGTTAAATATTACGCTGCCTTATGATAGATTGAAACATGTTGGGCTTTAGAATTTATTCCTTGTATAATTAAAATCGTATTCCAAGCCGAACGGGAAGAGAGTGAGGGACAGATCTATGCAACCAGCTATTTTCTCTTCCAGTGAATTTAGAATTATAGTTTCCCAACTTTCTTGTCGCTACAACAAAGCAGCGGAATTTAAATTTCACATGCGTGCGCTCTTCGATGTAACATGTTTCAATAATGTCGTTTACTCTCTCCACACAGAACTTGCTTCCTCTGCCACTTCGAATGAAATATTCACAAAGTATGCTCGAGCAACTCTTGCCAATTCCGAGAATATCTGATTCACTTCAATTAGGGAACTTAATGGCTGTTCCACTGAAATTAAATTCACTCCCAATTTCTCAGGAAATCTACCTTAGGGCTTGTACAACAATGATGTCATTTGTTTGGAATCGTAGAGCATGCGACGACGTCGATGTTAAATGAAACTAGTCGTTGATTGAGTTGCTCCACAAACCCGACCCGAACCAGTCCCATCAAACCGACCGTTTTGAAAATTCCGAATGAAACTAATTTTATTGCCATGGAAAATTGAAGAGAAATGGTTTCGGTGCCTTGAATCGTGTGTGGGCTTTCCAATTTATTGCTAAGCTCTGACGAGCAGCAGAAGAATTATGCGGGATTGTCTATAAAGCAGAAATTTGTCACCATCCAGAAGTCACATTTGCGATCGACTAGTAACCCAGCACATCGTCATATCCCAAAATATCTTCCTAATATCCGTGACTAATTGAGTGTCGCATAGAGAATTATCCGACCCGAGCGAATCTTGAATGACTTTGTGTGAGTTCGTTTCGTTCTCCATGAAATCGGCAATTAAACGATGAGGATCTTAAGCCCCAGAGAAGATAAAACTACGCATAACACTAACGTCAACCTTTTAAATCCTGTTCGCTGTCTCCTTTTACGTTTCAATTTCCCGTTTAAGTCTTGTCAAGCGAAGATAATTCGACTTCATGATGGCACAATGAGCGAATATTCTATCGAAGGGAAAGCGAAAAACGCATTCGGCATTCACTGCAACAAATAAGCCGACGAGTGATTAGGAAGAAATAAATTAAAAAACTCACAATTGAGGGCCACGACGATGAAGTCTCAAATTAAATTCAAATGCACAGAGGATTGATGTAACATAATCGTATATTTCACGAACGAGGAGAGTTCAAGTGCTTGCCAAACGAAGGGTTGGCTTTGATTCACCCCGTTTCAACGCTCGATGGCAGCTCATTTAGTAATAAATTAAAAAAAAACTTTTTCCCTTTTATTTCAGGCACACCGGAAATGGCGTTCATCCATGCTTTGGCAGCAGCGACTACTGCGAGTTTTATCGCTCGGGCTTGTCGTGATGGACAACTGGCGTCGTGTGGATGTTCTCGATCCGCAAGGCCAAGTCAGCTGCATGAAGACTGGACGTGGGGCGGGTGCGGTGACGATTTAGAATTCGGATACAAGTGAGTTCAAGGCTTCGACCAATAAATTCGAAGCTAAGACTTTAATCCCCGGTTAATGAGAATTTCAAAGTTCCAAAAATTCTCTCCGTTGAAAGGACGAGAAAAGTTTGTTTGTTGTTGGATCATTTTCAATATTAATATCACAAACAAAGCAAAATCAAACACAAACTCGACGATACGTTTATTTGCAAACATTGAGCACAAAAGGCAAAAGATCACGTTGATGTTGTTGCTCTCAGCAGCTTTTCAATAACAATAATCCTATTTGCCAACAGAAGGCTCATAAATATTTACTGCGTTGTGGCAGAGAGACTCGATAGAGACGGAAAGTGCGTCTCACAGATTTCCTCGACTCGCTCGCAATCTGACGATTCACCCGCAACCAACAACCGCAAAAAGCCTTTCCTCTGTTCAAATATTTAAATGCGATTAAATTATGATTCGCTCGGAGTCGAATCAGAGTCTGCATGAAGACGACAACAGACGAGAACGGAGCATCCTCCTCACATTGAATTAAAAGCAGATTAAATGCAGCATCAGAATACATTAAGCTGGAATTTCGTTTGCTTCGATGGGAAAATGTTGAGAATTTGTCAAGTGCAGTTTGCTTTGAGGGTCAGAGCGGCTCGGATAGGCCTGCGGAAGCTTTAAGGTTCATAAATTCTTGTCAATGTTTCCTTTGCTTCCTGGTTTTTGCTCTGTCGCCACCTCCAACCACCTCGATGCTTTGTTATTTGGCCCCTTCGCCATACCACAGGTCGCCATGTTAACATTTTAATCCGACGAATTTATCTTCATGTGAAGTAACGATGTCCACTCGACCCCTCACATCCCCCTAACGGAAGAAATGAATCGTCGACAGGAAGAATCATTTAAATCGCCATAAATATCAGAAGAATGTCATCACGACCGCAGTAATGCGTGACAATAGAATTTACGACCGTTTCATATATGAAACTGATATTCTGCAACGTTTATTGGGAAAGATGTTTGCTTTACGACTCTGTCGTTTCCTCATTTCGGCCACTTAACTTTCAATTAGTTACAGATTTCTCAATGATTCCTTCGGGGGAGAAACGAATCCTAACTCAATTTATTCATGAAATACAAAGGGGAAAAGTAGCTGAAGTGCCTCATAAATTAACGAAAATCTTTTCTATTTTCAATCCGCAAAAAGATTTTCTCAAAACTTCATCGACATCCGGGAGAAAGAACGCAAACGAGGTGCTCGAGGATTAGTCACGGTGCCGACAAAGACGGAACTGATGGGAAACGAGACATCTGCTGACAACGCAACCGTCACGACAACTATGAGCCCCGAAGAGCAGGCGAAGGCAGACGATATGCTGAAACTTCAACAGAAAATCACTCAAGAGCTACTCAACTCAAACTTGAAGGAGAATGAAAGAAATGAGCTCCAGGTAAGACGACAAACTTTGTTTCGATTGAATATCTGCAACTGAGTGAGACTTGAATAGGAGAAAATCAACAAGGAAATTCTGAACTCGAAACTTTTCAACGGCAATGCAGAGGAGAACGTCGGGCGAAAGAAGGGCGGACGCTACAAGCAATCATCGATCAAGGCACGTTCGCTTATGAACTTGCATAACAATGAAGCGGGTCGACGAGTGAGTGCAAGCCAATGATGACCGTGCGAACGTATGAATTAACTTTGTTTCGCTTCAGGCTGTCGTCAAAAAACATCGCATCATCTGCAAGTGTCATGGTGTGAGCGGTTCATGCAGTCTCGTGACGTGCTGGCAACAGCTAAGCACAATAAGAGAAATCGGTAAAACTCGTTGCGAATATTCAAGATCTCTCATTATCACCAAATTTCTCTCCAGGCGATTTCCTTCGCGAGCAGTATGAGCAAGCAACGCAGGTCAAGATGAACAAACGAGGTCGTCTTCAAGTGAAAGACGCCCGTTACAAGGTGCCAACTGCAGTCGACCTCGTCTATCTAGACGAAAGTCCCGACTGGTGTCGAGCGAACAAGCAGCTTCAATGGCCTGGTAAATGATAATTAGATATTTCATAACCCTTTTTACTAACTCGCTCACTTTTCCCCCTTTTCAGGCACACATGGCCGAAAGTGCAATCGAACATCAACGGGATTAGACAGCTGCTCGATCCTGTGCTGCGGTCGAGGCTACAACACAAAGAAAATCATTATTCAAGAGCGATGCAATTGCAAGTTTCAGTGGTGCTGCAATGTTCGCTGTGACACGTGCAAAAAAGTTATTCAGGAGTACACGTGTAAATAAATTTAATTAGATGAGTAAATTGGACTGGGGAAGATCGTAAATTGCGTGATCGATGAGCTGCAATGATTTGAACCATTAACGCTTGCAATCTTGCCAGAAAAATTTCTTTAACGAGCAATTTGATCCTTGACGGAATTTACGATTGTCGCCAGTGAAATCTTAACCGAACCTGTCTAGCGATTCTCTTAAACTCGTAGTTTCTTAATGTTCGCAATTGTTTTTGAAGGCAGATCAAAGAAAGCAAATTGAGCGAATTAATTTATTTTTCATCGCCATTCCCTTTGATCGAAATCATCACATCACAGTTTCACAACTTTCTTCTATCCGCATTTGTGAATTAAACAGATTGAGTTCCCTTTGTTGATGCTACTAATTGATAGAAAAATATTTATTAAGTCAAAGAGATGGAAACGGAACTCGATCAGCTCATCCCAATGAAACTTGATAGCTCTTAATGAATAATCGTTACTTAATTACTCCCACCACCTCGAAAGCTCCCGCTCCTTGAATTAAAACTTTCTGAAGATTTCGTCTTTTAGCACTTAAGGAAAACTTGTCGACTCGAACATCTAATTGGGTGTAATGGCACGACTGACGAGACATGTGCCAGAGACTATTTAATGAGTAACAGTTCGGATGTTGCCACGAGAGTCGAGCCATTACTCTAATTATTCGATTTGCATCCGACTCTACAACCTTGTCTGGTTGTCGAATGTCTCTCAAACAATGAAATGTGTAAATATAATTTTAAAGCTTCTTCGTGTAGTGATTTGTTTCCATCCCTTCTTCAAAATGTTATTAGCAATTTTCGATAATATTTCGTAGCGATAAGGAACAGTATTACCCGTAAAGCGAGCACTTGTAAAATATTTCCGTGTAACTCATTCTCGAGTAGGCAAAGGGAGATTTTCTAATGAAAAACGTTCGAATAAAATTCTGTGTTTCAAAGTATAGATTACAAGCCAGAAAGTCTTTCATATTTTTCAGTTATTCGTTGAGTAATCCATTCAAGATTCGTCTTGAAATCGAATTGACCTTTCAGATCGACGCTGCGGCTTTTTCAGCAGAACGTTGCCCATTGGCTCATCGAAGCGCGGGTTGTTGACATCATAAACGAAACATCCGCGAACCACCGTTGCGTAAATTCGACCACGCAATGTTTTGCCGAAGTAAGGGCAGATCTTGTTTTTGAACAACGCATCTTCCTTCCCGACGGTCCACTCTTCGTCCGGATCCCAGATGCAAAAATCAGCGTCATAGCCGACTTGAATCCTTGACTTGTTCTGCTCTAAGCCACACAGTTTTGCCGGATGATAACTCATAAAGCGGTGGACGTCAAGCAGAGTCATACTGTGTTGCTGACAGTTGGTCCAGAAAAGAGGTAAGCCAAACTGAAGCGATGCGATTCCGTTTGCAGCCTCGACAAAATTTCCTCGGTTCTTTCCTCCGATCAAACATTTCGATTTAATTGACGACGGCAAATGGCTGCTCGAGACATTAAAAACCTCGTAGCTTTTCATCGCCTCCCACAAGCCGTTGCGGTTACTATTGTTTCTGATTGGAGGCGAACACTTGAACTCTGTCTTTCCACTTCCAATCTCTTCAGACATGAGCGACAAGTAGTGATGAGACGTCTCGAACGAGAGACTTGACATCTTTGATGTCGTTTGGTTCCGATACTTTTGGATCAAAGGCAAACAGTCGGCTGACGACAAATCTGTGAGATGAATTCTCATCTTGTAGTGCTTAATCAAATCAATCACGACTTGAACACCAAGAGTCTCGATGGCGGGAGGCTTCAACGAGAGCACTGTCGAGTATTCTTTGAACTTTGCGTCATCAGGTAAATCTGGCTCAGTCAGTTCCATCTCAGGTTTTATCTTGAAAAGAGTTTAATGTGTTCTAATAACTCAATGGGATTAAATTTGTCTCACGGCGAATGTGCTTCCAGTCTCTTCTAAGACTTCGAGAGCTTCCTTTAAGCTTTCCTTTGTCAGATGACTGAAGTCGGGGTAACTGTCTTGTGGGTTGAGGAACGCTTTGAAGCCGCAAACGCCGTTGTTCGCTAATATGAGAAGATCCTTGTTGTTGTCTCCCGTCACGCCACCCCAGAAAGCACAGTCGACGTGTAAACATTGCTTACGAGCCAGATCGACTTTGGATTTCAGATTCCTTATGTTGGTTGTCGGGGGAGCTGAGAAGCTACAAGTGGAAAAATGTTAATCGATGTTTTCTCGCCACGCTGACGCTCACAATGGATTATCAACGATTGTTGTGAAGCCGCCTGCTGCTGCCGCTTTGGTGATTGATGAGAAGTCTTCGAGCTCTGTACCCGAGCAGACGTTGACGTTGGCGTCAATCAAGCCCGGCATTATCACTTTCTTCCCGAAATCGAAAACCTAGAGAAGAAAATGAGAAAATGTTCCGCTCGTGTTATCCACACTTGCCTCTCCGCCGTGCTCGATAAACAACCAACTATTTATCTCCTCTTGTGACGTAAAAATTCTTTTGACCGTTCCGTCTTCGTTATTCACGAGAATTCCACCCGATATGAGCTTCTTACACTCGTCAGAGCTGATAAGAATTCGCTCGCTTAAGAACAGCGAATCCATTGCTAAGCTTCAATCACTTTTTTAATCACAAACTTAGAAAATCGTCGCGACCAAAAGACAGACGAGGGAAAACTGCGATGTTCGCGCTGCAGAAAAATCATTCTCGTTTATGTTATTTTTAAAACAGCCGACGGAAAATCTTTTTGTGAGCGAGAGAGTCGAAGCTTTAAGTTTCATGTGATTGATTTCTCTTCTAATGTTTTTATTGCCAAGAAGTAACAATGTCCAAGGGCAGAATGAAGCTTAGTGGCTGATTGTAATCTTGCGAATGGCGAAGTGATAAGGCAGATTAGAAACTAAATTCCTCTAAGGAATTTGATAAGAATTACTTTAAAGATATCAAATATAATATGTATAACTAAAAATTCACATTTTTTTAACTCATAATTTTATTCTCAATTGCAGAAAATTATTGAAAATTATTTATCCCTCGCGTGATGATGATCCCCTTCTTCTTGTTGTAGAGCTGGCGGTGGATGTAGACCCGCCAGTGGATGTTGATATGGTAGTTGTTGATCCTCCATCGACACAGTTGGCGCGACTGAACAAGATTTTGCAAGGTAATCAAATGATTAGTAAAAAAGCAAGTTTCTTGTCTTACTCTGGAAAGTCACACCATCCGTGCTGGGTACTCCAGTGCTGGCCGTCAGGGCATCTCATCTCCATAGGAGTTCCCCAGTTGCACTTGAAGAATCGTGTGCAGTCAGTTGGATGAGGGAGATGTGTTGGGGGAATTGAATTTCCGGGCGGGCACTCGCCACCTTCTGCGCAATTCGCTCGTCTGAGAAAACGTTCACAAAACTTATTTAGAACCATCAAATATTATCATTATGAAACTTCTTACTCTGGCCAATCACATCTGTTGTCTGAGACGCTCCAGTGTTGTCCTAAGCAAAATCGAACTCGGTTTAGAGATTCAAATTCTGAAATCGTGATCGCTTCTCACCTGTTGGACAGGCAAATGGAACTGCAAGTCCGTTGGCACAAGTGAAGAATCTTTCACAGCTTTCTGGATCACGCAAATGGAGTGGAGGATCTGGGGTGACATTAGGAGGACATCTGGCGTCTGGCACTCCAGGACCGATCTGCGCGAATGCGATGGAAATCAAACTGGCTAGAACAAGAAACTTAGACATTTTAAAACGTCTCAATTGATTTTTTAAAGTCAACTAAACGTCTCGAGTTCATGGGCTCCTATAAATACCTGATCCTTATCAGATATTCGCAGCTTAAAAATTATCCACGCACGAGTCATCGCTAAAATAGAATGAGCAACAAATCGATAACGGCTGACCCGTCGAAGATAACGAACTACAAACAGTATACGCAAACGTAATTTGAGGAAGGCAATTTTGATTGATTTACCGGAGCAAGATAAGAGTGATTGGAGAGAGTTCATCTGTACTCGTTTTTATTCGATCGTCGATCCATTGAATTGCAGCGTCTGGAACCAATTCAAGATAGATAGATTGAAAGAATCGACTCTACTTAGTTTCTAAGTATTGTCTCTTGGACTTGTGAAGCATTGTCAGTGCATCAGAAGTCTTTGACCCACGGCTCGAGTCAGGTGCAGTCCCGATTTCTCAGGTTTACCTCCCGACCCTGAATCTTCCGGGAACTCCCGATTGGAATCAATTCAATGATTGAATTTCAATACCATCAGCGAGTTCACTTTGAGCGGTCTTTTAGCCGTGGCTTTAACAATTAAATTCAGTCTGGCAACAAATGTCAACGTAATTCGCTTGGCAAGTTAGTTCTTCGTTCAAAAGGAGTTTAAAAACAACCCACAAAGTATTCTCTTATGTGAGATGCAATTTTTCTCGAGTTCACAGTCATCACAATATCTTACAAATTTATCAAATCAGAAGCTGTGAACGTTCGTTGGTGTGACACAACTGTCGTTGGTGTCCGGCAGTTCAGAATAAATTACAATTAATTTGTTAATCAAATGAAAACGTTGACTAATTCACGGTCAATTTTACGAAAGTTTTCGAGGTGACAAGACGTGCAAGTGAAAGGAGTGAGAATGAAATACTCGAACGATCCGATGTATGAACTGCAATCGGTTGAGGACGCGATCAAATCTTATCAGACGCGAGACACGCCGTTGACTGAGTTGCCGACAATCAAAGAGTTTTACGCGGACCAAGAAGTTTTCATTACTGGCGGCACCGGATTCCTGGGAAAAGTTCTAATTGAGAAACTGTTGAGATCGTGCCCCGATGTCAAAGCAATTTACGTTTTATTGAGGCCGAAGAAAGGAAAGTCAATCGAAGAGCGGTTGAAAGATGTTTTGGAGTTGCAGCTCTTTGATGTGCTCCGCTCATTGAACTCTAACTTCGCATCAAAGCTTATTCCAGTCGCTGGAGACGTTGCGGAACTAAAACTTGGACTAGCTGACAACGACATCAAACGGATGGAAAACGTTTCAATAATTTTTCATTCAGCTGCGAGTGTCCGATTTGATGATTCGCTCAAATATGCAGTGCTTGTGAACACTCGGGGAACTCGTGAGGTTTTCCAATTTGCTGAAAAGCTCCCTAAACTCAAACTCGTTATGCACGTCTCGACGACCTACAGCAACGTTTTCGTTCACACTCTCGAGGAGCGAATTTATCCAGCGGCCGCAGACTGGCGAAAGACCATTGAAGTTTGTGAGAAACTCGATGAGGATCAGCTCAACTTGTTCACTCAGCACTACATCAACTTCATGCCAAACACTTACGTTTTTTCTAAGAATTTGGCAGAGCACGTGACCAACTTCTACAAAGACAAGCTTCCAGCTGTGCTGTTCAGACCTTCTGTGGTTGTCGGGGCAATCAAAGAACCGTTGCAGGGGTGGGTAGAGAATTTCAATGGACCCATGGGCATTCTTCTAGCGTCTGCTTTAGGAATCAGTAAGACAATGTAAGTTAATCGTTATTCAGCTTGATTTCTTATTCAAATGTCATACTGTAATGCCTTCAGGTACTGCGATCCGAAAAACGTTCTTGATATGATCGCAGTTGATGTTTGCGCCAAGTCGATGATCATTGCTAGCTGGAAGCGAGCTCACGAGCCAAAGTAAGTAAGTCACATTGCTCAATCGCTCTGGTTTAATTTGTAAAACGATTCCAGAGAATCATTTCCGGTCTACAACTGCGCATCTGGTAAAAGGTACAAGATAACAATTGAGCAGCTTCTCGATATTGGAATTCATGGCCTTTGTCAGGAACTTCCGATGGAGCACATGGTGTGGGTAGCTGGAGGCGGCGTTACGTTAAGCAAGACACTGAACTTTGCCCGTCTCGTCGTTTACCAAATTATTCCAGCGATTTTAATCGATTCGTTGCTGAAGTTCAAAAAGCAAAAGCCAAGGTGAGTTGAATTGACAAATCACTTGATTGCTTTAACGGAGGGAAGTTAACAAACTTTCTTAGACTTTTAAGTATCCAAAGGAAAATATTCGAAGCTAACAAGGCGTTGAGTTATTTTGTCACTCATAATTGGCAATTCATCAACGAGAACTTCAATGCCTTATGTTCTAACCTACGGCTCGAAGACGTTAAAGACTTTGAGTACCGCGACGACTTTTTTTACGACCGCGTGCTGATGTTGCGATACTCCATGCGTGGATTTCGCCAGTACCTGCTTAATGAGAAGGACCAATCATTGGACAGATGTCGAAGAAATTATCGACGGTTGAAAGTCATCAGCTTTGCGATGAAACTAGTTGGGCTTCTTCTAACCTTCTACGTTGTTTTGCAAATGTTTATAAAACTTCAGATGTGCTCTCGAGATTAAATTTTTGTTATTAAACTTTAAGTAACAAAATGTAGAACTTACTGACTTATTAATCAAATTCATTAATGGGTTTCAGGCTTATGAGCCTGCAAAGGAAGATGTACGAGGCGAACAAGGCGTTGAGTTACTTTGTGACGAACAAATGGCACTTTCAGAACGAGAACTTCTTTAACCTCTGCTCGTTCTTGCGTTTGGAGGACATCAAAGAATTCGAGACGCGGCATGATTTCTTCTTTGATAAAGTGTTTGCTATGCGTTTCTTCTTATTTGGATTCCGTCGCTATCTTCTCAAGGAAAAAGACGAAACAATTGAAAGAACCCGAGTCCACTACAGGCGCTTATCGTTTCTCAATTCGATTCTCAAGAGTCTACTTTGGGCGATTGCAATCTGGCTGATCGTCTTCAAGACTGGACTCATCAGTTATTTGAAAGAGTTTATCAGTTACTTGTAGATAAGAAAAAAAATCTGTCAATAAAACGATTCAACGTGCAGCAAAGACGGCTTCAGCTCGACGACGAGTCTGGTGAATAAATTCCTACCAACAAATTAGCCACGATTGTTAATCGAATTTCAATTAATTCCAATTTATTCAAGTAAATTTCATGAATTCCTAAATAGTTTGTCGAGGAGAAAATTAGTTTCGTTGATTGTTCGGAAGTGATAAGAACTAAAATTTCTCTTCGCCATGAATTACTCGATTCATCCAATGCACACGCTGCGAAGCGAAGACGAGTCGGTTCGAGCGTTGTTCGCGAAAGAAGATCGATTGGATGACCTACCAGAGATCCCGAGATTCTACGCCGGTCAAGAAATCTTCATTACTGGAGGTTCAGGCTTCGTGGGAAAAGTTTTGATAGAAAAACTGCTGCGCTCCTGTCCGGACATCAAAGCAATTTATGTTCTTCTCAGACCGAAACGAGGAAAACCAATCGGAGAGAGACTTCAAGCAATTGTCGAGCTGCCACTGTTTAGGCCTTTGCGGAAACGAATGCCGGAAGTTTTGCATAAATTAGTGCCGATCGCCGGTGACGTCACAGAGCTCAACCTTGGACTTTCTGATGTTGATAGGAGTCGAATGGCCAATGTGTCGATCATTTTTCATTCAGCGGCGAGTGTTCGATTCGATGACCCGCTTAAATATGCGGTGATGATGAATACGCGAGGAACGCGGGAGTTGATGACGTTCGCTGAAAGCCTCAAGAATATCAAAGTCATTTTGCATGTGTCAACAACCTATAGCAACCCAGAGCGGCATATCATCGAAGAGGAGATCTACCCACCTGTCGCTGATTGGGAAAAGACGATCGAGATTTGCGAGAAATGGGACGAAGACGAGTTAAACGTTCTGACACCGCAGTACATGGATTTTATGCCGAACACTTACACTTTCACGAAGAATCTTGCCGAGCATATCGTGTTGGACTACAAGGACAAGCTGCCTCTTGTCTTGTTTAGACCTTCCATCGTTATTTCTACGATGAATGAACCGTTTCCAGGCTGGATCGACAACTTCAACGGGCCTGTTGGATTGTTGGTCGGCTCTGGTATCGGAATAACACGAACCATGTACTGCAATCCGAACAACATCGCTGACTTCACACCTGTCGATGTCTGCATCAAAGGAATGATAATCGCAGCGTGGAAGCGAGCTCACGAGCCAAAGTAAGACAATCTCTTAACAGCGCACTAATAACAAATAATTTCGATCAATAGCGGATCGCTTCCCGTTTACAACTGCGCGTCGTCAAATCTCGTGTCTGTGACAATGGGTCAAATCACTGAAATTGGGACCAGCATAGCAGCAACGCTTCCCCTTGACCAGATGCTTTGGGTCCCTGGCGGAAAAACGACGCTCTGTCGTCCCATGAATTACATCAAAACGATCTTCCTACATTTCTTGCCTGCGCTGCTGATCGACTTAGTTCTGAAGCTTAAACGACGCAAGCCATTGTAAGAAGTTTTCTGATGAATTCGATTCACGAACTAATCAACTGATTCGATTTGAAGCTTAACCAAAATCCAAAGGAAAATCTACGAAGCGAACTTGGCTCTTCAATATTTTGTGCTCAATGACTGGCAATTCAAGAACGAGAAGTTTATATCTCTCAGCACTCAACTGAAACTGCAAGACTTGAAGTCGTTCGGATATCACGACTCCTTCAACTACGACATCATTCTGTTTCTCCGCTATGCGCTCGCCGGTGTGAAGAAATATTTGCTCGGTGATAAAGAAGAAAACCTCTCGAGGAACATCAAAATCTACAAGCGCATGAAGTTCGCAGATCGTGTTCTGAAGCTTTTGCCGTATGTTGTCGCTTTTTACTACATTTTCGTCAGACACGATTTCGTGCAACTTTGTAAAAGTTACTTCAAAAATTAGAATGGTCGTAGTTTGTGTTGGTTTTGGGTTGAAAAATAAAGTTTTTGAGAAAAAGTTTTGTTAAAACAAAAGCTCTGCAGTAGCTTTGTGTTTTTTGATTGAGCTTTTACGTGAATTTAAAAGAGCTTTCATCGAATTTTCTAAAAGCTTCGAAACGAAGCTTCTGAAAGCTCGTAACGATATCTTTTCTTATTCTTTCTTTTGTTTTTTCGTTTTACCTTTACGTACTCAACAAACTTGAGCTAGAGAACCGAAAACCAAATTCAACAATCGATCCAACGTTCAGTGAGACTCGTGAAACGATAGGAAGCAGTTGTGCATTAGTTTCCTTTGGACGAACATTTTCTACTAAATTTCAAAATGAGATTCAAAAGCCACACGCTAAATCCGGCGTCGGACGGTTCAACGATACTTGACTGCAATCAGAATGAACCAGAGTGGTCAAAGGACATTCCTTCGATTCCAGAGTTCTACGCGGATCAAGAGATTTTCGTTACTGGTGGCTCGGGCTTCATGGGAAAAGTGTTGATTGAGAAATTGTTAAGATCGTGTCCGGATATTAAAACTATTTTCGTGCTTCTGCGACCCAAGAAAGGACAATCAGTTGAGGAGAGACTGAGTGCGATCATCGATCTGCCCTTGTTTGCTCCGTTGAGAAACAGCAACCCAAAAGCATTGGAAAATTTGGTTCCGATCTCTGGTGACGTTGCAGAGCTTCAACTTGGTCTCGCCAGCCAGGACTTGGTTACGATGAGAAACGTTTCGATAGTTTTCCATTCAGCGGCGAGTGTTCGCTTTGACGATTCTCTGAAGTACGCCGTCTTCATGAACACTCGTGGCACCCGCGAGATAATGAAGTTCGCCAAGAACTTGAGTAACGTTAAAGTTGTCATGCATGTGTCAACAACGTACAGCCATCCAGAGCTGAAATATGTCGGCGAGACAATTCATAAGCCTTACGTAGATTGGCAAAGGACCATCAAGCTTTGCGAGAAGATGGACGAAGATGTGTTGGACTTGGTGACGCCAAAGTACACAGGTTTCGCACCAAACACTTACACTTTCACGAAGGCGCTGGCAGAACAAATCGTTGACGATCATAAACTCGAACTTCCTTTGGTCATGTTCCGACCTTCCATCGTAATCTCGTCGATGAAGGAACCGTTTCCTGGCTGGATCGACAACTTCAACGGCCCTGTCGGATTGTTGGTAGGCTCGGGTTTGGGGATAACGCGGACAATGTATTGCAATCCAAATAATATCGCTGACTTCACGCCGGTCGACATTTGCATAAAAGCGATGATAATCGCAGCATGGAAGCGAGCACACGAGCCAAGGTAACTAAAATTATTCAAACTCCACACGCCGTTTGGGTTCAGAGTTCACTTCGGTTTCTTTTAACCAGCGGAAGTTTGCCGATATACAATTGCTGCACGTCTAACCAAAGATGCGCTACGATGGAACAGATCATTGACATGGGAAAGGAGATTCAGGACGAAACGCCTTTGGACAAGGTAAGAGTATCAGGACAAAAACATTAAATGATGCTTCATTCGATAGATGTTGTGGGCACCTGGCGGCGGTTTAACTCGCTGTCGTTATTTCAACTACATCAAAGTTATCTTTCTACAACTTCTGCCGGCGCTGTTCATCGACGTTGTGCTGGGACTTAAGGGACACAAACCTTTGTAAGTTAAATTCCGAAACGTTCACAATATTCTATTTTCTCTTCCTTTAGTTTGGCGAAACTTCAAAGGAAGATCTATCAAGCGAATCTCGCGCTGCATTACTTTATCTTGAACAATTGGCATTTTGAGAACAGAAACTTTATCAATCTCAGTGAAAATTTGAAGCTCTCGGACCTCAAAGCCTTTTACATCAACGACTTCTTAGAGTTCGACTTGATTCTTTATTTCCGATACGCGGTCCTAGGCGCCCGACGTTACTTACTCAGAGAGAAAGACGAAAACTTGCAGAAAGCCCGGAAAAAATATCAGATGATGAAAATCCTTGATTATGTCGTCAAAGGTCTTGTTTATGGCTCGGTGATTTACTTTGTGTTCATAAGACACGACCTCTTGCGACTCAACAGGCTGCTTTGTAAAATATCTTGCAAATGTTAGGCGTGAACTTTTTGCAATAAATGGATTTTATGGATAACGTTTGGTCAGCTTTCAAACGAATTTTTTAACTCTAACAGTTTTTCTGCGCCACGTGCGCGGTAACACTTAGATATGGGCTCAACGGGTGTCCCTTTTAGTTGAAGGGCTTTTTTAACTTTTCAGGTTCGAGAAACGTTCATGAAAGCGAGATCCTGAACTGAATTTTTTTAAAAATCACCAGTCTGAGCAGCTTTATGCCTAGCGCCTTGTTTTTGAGTCATCAGTAAAGCTATATTGAGCCAAAAAATGTTCATAAAAGCGAGTTTCTGAACTATTTGTCTTGAAATTTCGAAAAAAAACTCGCTTTTCTTAAGTGGCATCCTCAGCTACATCAGCTTTTGACCCAGCGCTACGAACTTAGTGTCAGTCAATCCGTATCAAACTAAGGAGCAAATCGAAGAAAAGTTGATTTTTGGTGGACCTGTCAGCACAAATTCCCTGGTTTACCCCAGAAGAGATAAGCAGATCGAACTCACCTTTGGCTACATAAAGGCATTTTAGACTTTGTCCAAAAAGCATTTAAAACTTCAATACTAACTTAGTTCACTTTAAATTTACTATGGAACATTGAACACGAGCGTTCTCACCAAACTCTTATCAACCGCTAGTCACATTTAGTGATACACAGCTCAGTTCAATAAAACTTTGTAAGCAGACTTTGTACGTAAAGTTGAGTGAAAGTCAATGAATTCCAGAAAATATTAGCTTTATACACTGCTGAATAAACTAATCTTGCGATAAAGCAAGAGATTAGAAGACGAGTCATCAAATAAGACATTAGAATCATCAAAGTTAAGAGAAAGTATTGTTGTTTGTTCGAGAGAACATTTCCATTTTCTCTTTGGAATTTTAGCATGAAGGCAGACGTAAAATGTATGAAGAGTTGAGTGTTAAATCGAAGCTCGAATGAGCCACATTAAAGCCAGTAATAAAGTTGTTAGCCGTTTGACGAAGTGTATTGAATCCCACAATTGTGGGTAGCAACAATCGAGTTACTCCATCCCCGGAGCCATGTCGGATACGATTCAATATATTCTTGACATCATTGTATCTGGATTGTCCCAACTGAAGACATCAGTTCTGAACCTTATCGGCGACGCCTGCAGTTCTTTGATTGCCTCGTTGAAGGAAAAATTTCTAAAACTTTTCGAACAACTAATCCGTTTGTATGAGTACCTGAAAGCATATGCAAAATCGTGTTGCAAAACAGCGGCGAAAAATTTTGCTCTTGAATTTGAGGCACGTATCCAAGATCTTCTCAAATCGAGCACCGACCAACATGTTACCAGACTACAAGAAAAGCCTTCAAACTTGAAAAAGAAGATGATATCTATTCTAAAAAAGATGAGGTCACTCGTAAACAATTTGTCTGAGATGCTGCAAGAGGAGAGTGATTCGGATTCAAAATAAAGGATGAGGAGTAGATTGGTATTTGATGCTAACTTCAAACATAAATTTGCCAATAAAATTTGAACTGGAAGTATAATTTGTTTTTTTTCATTCCTTTGTTCAACCCAATTGTGGATAAAGCTTCCTCTCATTAATTTCCATTTTCTCGTTGATTCGATAACAGTATGAGATTATGTTTATCTTTCCTGAAAACAGTAATCAACAAATGAACCGCACTTAGATATCTCAACTTAATCTATTCAAAGTATTCGAATAATTTTATAATTACCGGTCTAACTGACCAATGGGCCTGGAAAGCCATCTATCGTTATCATATTTCGGTGATTTACTTTTTTCTTATCTGACACGACTATTTGCGACTCAACAATTTGCTCTGTCAAATATCCTCCGAATGTTAGACTTGAACTTTTTTAATTTACGTTCGGTCAAATTAAGTAGAAGCATCCGAATTCAAGAAATTTACTCAAAATTTTCAACGTTAAAGTTTAAAAGCAACTATGTAAATGCAGTCGGTAACACTTAGATAAGGGCTATACTAAGAAATTGATTCATTCGTGTGTTATCAGGAAAACGGGGTTTCGCGAACACCAATAAACAGAAGATCAGTGTCCAATTTGCTTTTGCGAAAGAAAGTGCATATCGTTTTTAAGCCTCAGACGCTCGTATTGCCAACGGTTTTCAGTTCACCAGAGATCAACTGGCGCTTCTTGTAGCTTTAGCTCATCGAAATTGGTCTGTTTTCCAGATTATAAAGGCTATTTGTCCCATGGCCAAACAACAAACCCTTCACGATCCACGAATGTCTAATCTGGTGAGCTACGCCCGAGCAGTCGAGGGAACTTTCTTCCAGTCAGTTTTATCCCGTGAGGACTACTATCAGTTGTTGACAGAAAAGCTCTACCTCATTAACAAGGAGTTGGCTGAAACGAATGAGCAAACAGTTCAGATTAAGCAAATAAAAAATGTATGAAAAGTTTTCCATCACAAAATTAAACGAATATTTGAAATTTGAAAACCTTGATTTTGGGCGCGAAGGTTTGAATTTCGGTGGTCGCGACGGTTTAAATTCGAGACGCAATCCAGGCGGAGGTTAGAGAAACATCAACAAAGAGAATCACTTTCGTTTCAAATTAAAATTCATCTAGAAATCAACTAAAATGGTGCTTGAAAGTACTATGATCTGGTGAGTTGTCGTGGCGCCTCCGGGGAAACATCCAAAGATCACAAACTTCAGTTGAATTATCAGAAGAATACGAAAATTACAGATCGTGATTCAGCAAAATTCAATAAAAAAATTCTCAAAATTTCAGTTTCGACAACAGCGACTACCAGCGGAACGGAGATTATCTGCCGACTCGTCTGAATGCCCAGAAGGATGGAATCAACCTCGTTTGTATGACGAAGATTCGCTCGAATCCCGAGAACAATGTCGGACTTCTCACACTCGCCAAGTAAGAACAATTTGATCGACTGGGTCTTCACATTCACAATGAACTTTCCTTCTAAGCACTGTGGAAGTATTAGCAACCCTCACTGGCGACGTAGGAACAATCATGTCGAAGATGCACTTGGTTCAACCCAACGGTAACGTGAACCTTATCACTGGCATTAGGATCGCTCATGTAAGTAAAGATTCATCGTTAAAGTTTAAAGACTCATTCGTTAACATTGTAGCTTGTCCTGAAACATCGTCAAGGAAAGAACCACAAGATGCGCATCGTCTTGTTCATTGGATCGCCTTTGGTCGCCGACGAAGGAGAAATTGTGAAACTCGCTAAACGTCTAAAGAAAGAGAAGGTCAGCGTTGACATCGTCAGTTTCGGTGACCACCAGAAAAACAGCGACTTGCTGACAGCTTTCATCAACGCTTTGAATGGCAAAGACGGAACTGGCTCACATCTCGTCAGCGTTCCTCGCGGTTCTCAGCTCCAGGAAGCGCTCATTTCGTCGCCTATCATTCAGGGTGAAGACGGATTAGGTGGAGCTGGTCTGGGTGGCGCTGGATATGAGTTTGGCGTTGATCCCAACGAAGATCCTGAATTGGCTTTGGTAAGTTGAGAAAACCAGCAGTTAAAAATATTGCTAATCAATGTTTATTCGATTATTTTAGGCTCTTCGCGTTTCGATGGAAGAACAGCGTCAACGACAAGAAGACGAGCAACGTCGCGCTCAAGCCGAGTCGGCACAAGATACTGAAGCTGGAGGATCCGCCACAGCTGCTCCGGCCGTCGCAGCCTCATCCGACGAAGCCATGCTCGAACGCGCCCTAGCTCTCTCCACAGAGACTCCGGTAAAACGATCCCGAGTTCGTTTCGTTTCTGTTTTAAGTTGTTTTGATCTTCTAAATGTTTTCCAAATTATTTTCTGTTCAACTTTCTCCTTCGATTTCGGAGCTTACGATTCATTTCTTTACAGAGCGACGAGTTGATGCCTGACTTCTCTAACATGACTGAAGAAGAACAGATTGCGTTTGCGATGCAAATGTCGATGGCAGACACGCGTGAGTTTGAATCGATCATTTTGATTCCACAGATTACTGATACAAGTTGTCTCATCATTACAGAAGACCCAATTTCTCAACAAGCAAAGCGCCCTAAGAAGGAAGAAACTGCAATGGACGTTGACGAAGACTACAACGATGTCATCACAGATCCAGCATTCTTGCAGAGCGTTTTGGAGACCCTGCCCGGAGTCGATCCACAATCAGAGGCAATCCGTGGGGCTGTCGACTCACTGAACAAGGACAAGAAGGCTGATAAAGACGGGAAGAGCGGCGGCGGAAGCGGCTCGAAGTAATTTTGTCGCAAAGGCTCCAGCTTGGCAAAGCCTCGACAGCTAAATTTCTCCTCCTTACGCTTTCATTTCATGTGTTTGAGACAAGTGAGAGCAGTACATTTGAAAGTAATAAATTTTTAATGTTCAAAAGAAACTAAACTGCAAGCTAAGCTGTTTGTAATGGGAGTGCGAGATGCCGAGAGAGCGTCGATGGGTGTGGAAGTGAGCAACACACAGAAAAACATGATAAGAAATATTTCAAGTTCATGCTGTGACGAGGGATCGTTCGAGCTCTGTTCAGTTGTCTTTTCGATCTCGATCGAGTCACGTCGCTTAAATCTTCTCCTCGCGTAGAAAAAATATTCAAAGATGAATCGTTTCCTGAGGCTTCCTGTTCGCTCGGTGAGTTTGTGGATTCGACGATGATCGTCTCAGACAATTAACAGCGATCTCGATTCGTAAGATGGTGAACACTCTGAAGAATCAGACGAGGTTCTCGAGCTCGGTTGGTGTCAAGCCTTTGACGACGCTCACCGACGACGAGTTGGTGATGAAGCAAACAGGTAAATTGGGAGCCTGAGGGCACCGTTCGCCCCTTACATAACTTATCCGCTCATCGTTTGCTAAATAATCCAAGTCGTTATTATGATAAGAACACAAAAGTGATAAACGCTTTGTTTTGACCTTCCTACGTACAAATGGAAAATTTCCCGGAGGAAAATCGGAGAACGGAAAATTTTATTTTAAGATATCAAATGCTAATCTCAAAAGATTTCGCACATATGCGGAAAATTCGTGATAAAGTGTGTGCAAAGCCGCTTAGTTCACGCACACACTGCGACTGACACCAGACGTAGAACGACTTCTTCAATTATCTTCGTTCGTATATTTAATGGAATGATTGATAAACAGCAAACGAATGACGGAGAAAACACGCAACGAGAGAGCGAGCCTCCTCGTCCATCAATTTAATAATTTATTCATCTCTCTTCTTAGTCGCAAAGCTCGCCAACGAGCAGATCCAACCGCTTGTTAGAAAGATGGATGACGATCACAAGTTCGACGACAGCGTCGTGAAACTTCTTTTTGATAACGGCTTGATGGGAGTCGAAGCTGATCCCGAGTTTGGTGGAAGTGGCTGCAACTTCTTGACAATGATGTTGGTCGTCGAAGAGCTAAGCCGGGTAACAAAAACACTCTGTTTCTAAATTCCGTTGCTAACGTGTTTGGGAAACCCAACTAGGTCGACCCGTCCGTCGCTGCACTCGTCGACATCCACAACACTTTAGTCATTAATTTGCTTTCGAAACTCGGAACGCAAGCACAAAAGGATAAATACTTGACAGACTTGTGTACGAAATTCCCCGGCAGCTTCGCTTTGTCTGAGCCATCGTCGGGTTCGGACGCTTTCGCCCTCAAAACGACCGCCAAGAAAGATGGAAATCATTACGTCTTGAATGGAACGAAGATGTGGATCAGTAACTCTGATCTGTCCGGAACGTTTATCATTATGGCTAACGCCGATCCATCGAAAGGCTACAAAGGCATCACAGCGTTCATCGTCGAACGTGGCATGGAAGGTTTCACTGTGGGAAAGAAGGAGAACAAGCTCGGAATTTGTGCAAGTGGAACTTGCATGCTTCACCTCGATAACGTTCGAGTGCCGGAAGAGAATATTCTCGGCGAGTTCGGCAAAGGCTACGCGTACTCAGCTTCAATCTTGAACGAAGGGCGTATTGGAATTGCCGCGCAGATGGTTGGATGCGCTCAGGGATCGTTCGACGCAACGATTCCTTATCTGCTCGAGCGCAAGCAATTCGGTCAAGATCTCATGTCGTTCCAAGGCATGCAATATCAAGTTGCTGAGATGGCAACGGAGCTGGAGGCCGCTCGTCTCATGTACTACAACGCTGCTCGCATGCAAGAGAACGGAATGCCGTTCACGAAGGAAGCAGCGATGTGCAAATACTTTGCCTCTGAGATGGCACAGAAAGTCACCGTTAAGTGCATCGATTGGATGGGCGGCGTTGGCTTCACCAAAGACTTCATCCAAGAGAAATTCTATCGCGATTGCAAGATCGGCGCGATCTACGAGGGAACCTCGAACATGCAGCTGAGCACAATCGCCAAGCTTTTGAGGAAGGAGTACGAGTCGTAAGCCTTCGTTTTACATTCGCTTTTATCTTTGTGACATCTCCCCACACACAATTGCATTTAATCAGTCCTTGGCTACCACGTGGCCGTTCGAACTGTTCGTATTTGATTTAAGTTTTTCAAAAAAGAGTTTCGGACTTTCTTGAATTCTTGTCGAGCTTCCAATAAAAGATTTTTGAGAAAAATGTTTTTGTAGTTTCGACTAGAACTTTGCTGATAACGAAAGCCGCAGGTGACGCTCGCCAAAAGTTATCTGTTGATAACAGAACCGCGAGGCCCAACGATTTTTACTCTCGCGACCTTGGAAAACGTTAGCTCACGCTCACGATTTCATTTTCGTTCTCAGTTTCGATTCAGCGATCGTGTTGGAGTGTGGCGCTGTCACTTGTTGCATTTATTTACACATCCCAAGTGCCAAACTATTTCTAATTCAAGATGAACAGCTTGAGAGGATTGACGGCTAGGAAAGTAAGTCACGATGTCAATCATCACTTGACGGATAATCAAAGCTACTTTTTTCACTTTGTAGCTTATCAACATTGCTCGAGCTCGAAGCTACTCAGCTGTTCCGCCGCTGACGAGGTTAACAGATGACGAGCTCGTCATGAAAGAAGCCGGTAAGGCGGAAGCGCGAAACAATACTTTGAACTATCGCGAATTGTTTACAAATTTCCTCTATTTTCGTGTACGTCAATCGAATGCGCAGTTGCCAAGTTCGCTCAAGAAAAAATCGCGCCGTTAGTCAGGGAAATGGAAGCAAACGAAAAACTCGACGATGGACTGCTGAAAGGATTGTTTGAGAATGGTTTCATGGGGATCGAGATCCCTGAAGAATACGGCGGCGCTGGATCGAACTTCATGACGTCGATTTTAGCCGTTGAAGAGATCGCTAAAGTTGATCCGGCAGTCTCGGTGATCGTCGACATTCAAAATACGTTAATAAATAGCTTGATCAACAGACTCGGAACGAAGGAGCAGAAGGAGAAATACTTGACAAAACTTGCTACAGAATCTGTAAGAACTTTAAAGCTTAAATGAAAATTGAAAGCTTATTAGGTCTTTCAGGGTGGAAGCTTTGCGTTGTCAGAGCCCACGTCAGGTTCAGATGCATTTGCACTGAAAACGACAGCCAAGAAAGATGGATCTAACTATATTCTCAATGGAACGAAGATGTGGATCAGCAATTCAGACGTTGCGGATATTTTCCTTGTGATGGCGAACGCGGATCCATCAAAAGGATACAGAGGAATCACAACATTTATTCTAGAGAAAGGAATGGAAGGATTTTCAGTTGGAAAGAAGGAGAAGAAGCTCGGAATTTGTGCCAGTGGAACTTGCATGTTGCACTTCGACAACGTGAAAGTGCCTGAAGAAAATATACTCGGCGAGTTCGGGAAAGGCTATCAATACGCTGCTGGTTTTCTAAACGAAGGCAGAATCGGAATTGGCGCCCAGATGACCGGGCTAGCGCAAGGTTGCTTCGACGCAACGATTCCTTATCTGCTCGAACGTAAGCAGTTCGGCCAAGACATCTTCAGCTTCCAAGGCATGCAATATCAAATCGCTGAGATGGCAACGCAGATCGAAGCGTCACGATTGCTGACCTACAATGCAGCTCGTCTCCAGGAAGCTGGTCTTCCTTTTCTCAAAGAAGCAGCGATGTGCAAAATCTTTTCGTCTGAGATGGCGCAGAAAGTCACCATTAAGTGTATCGACTGGATGGGCGGCGTTGGCTTTACCAAAGATTTCCCGCAAGAAAAGTTCTACCGCGACTGTAAGATCGGAACGATCTACGAGGGAACATCGAACATTCAAAACAGCACAATCGCCAAACTGTTGCGAAAGCAATACGAGTCGTAAAAGCTCTGAGATTATGTTACCAGTTTGCATTTATTTTGATCTATTACTCTGAGATTAGATCTAGTTCAAATAAAGTTTGAGAAGATATCTAATCTGTGAAATCCTTGGATCACTTTCTAGCTTAACTTTTATCAAAAAATTTTCTTTTATGAATTGGTCGTTTGACTTTGGTACAGTCGTCCTAAGAACATGCTAGTCTAGCTTGGCTAGAGCATCCTGGATAGCTTACTGATGTGCCTTCGCATAGTGACGCTTCAGTGAGCTTTCGTTCGCGTAAACTTTATCGCATTTCTCACATCTGAATGGTCTTCGATCCTTTTGAGGCGCGCAAACTGCTTCATGCTTACATCGACTGTTCTCATAGACGAATTTCTTCCCGCAGTACTGGCAAGTTGGCTCTTCACGGCTCTTGTTAGGTTTGCAAACAGCTTCATGACTTCTTAGACTTTGAACGCGAGGCAACGATTTTCCGCAAAAGCCGCAAACGAAACTTTTGCTGCCACTCGTCTTGTGTTTGCCTCGAGTCTTTTTCTTCGGTTCATCAACACATTCGTCGTCATCAAAGACTGGACTTGTAGTTATCTTGGGATTTGATTTTACGCAGTCAAGTATTCGAATTTCCATGATTTTAGGTGCCGCAGGTTCAACTTTAAATTTGCTGGTTGATTGGAAGTATTTGTCGTAAATACCAACTCTCTCATGCTTGGGCGTCTTGATTGTGTCAATGTCAATTGTCGTGTTGGCAAGGGTCGAGCAAGCGTTCGGCTGTGTTGGAGAAGCAAACGTTGTCTGAACTTGTGGCTTTGTTTCTTTCTGCTCCTTGCTTCCTCGGAGGGCCGGCAAAGCGTATTCGTTCAACAGCGTTTGGAAGGCTTCAGCTGAGTCTTCGTCGCGTAGATCTACTTTGCCGGTATACATGTACTTAACAAGCATTTGTAGTTCAACAAAGGTTAGCCTCAAGTTAAAGAAGAAAGTTGCTTGTTGAACCTGAGCTTGCTTGGCAAAGATATTGTCGAAGAAAGGCGACAAGGCACACAGAACCACGCGATGAACGTCGATCTTCCCTCCGTCAGCTATCAAGCTGCAGTCTGTATGCTGGTTATGCTTCAGCATTCGATACATTTCGTTCATCAAATTTCCTTCAAATGATTTAGACGACATTGCGTCTCCTCGATCAGCTTTTCGTCTTTTTGTGGGAAATTGACAAATATTATCAAACCAACTCCATAGAATAACAAGAGCCGTGAACTTACTTACTTTGTTGAAGCAGTCGGAAGATTTTTATCGGCAACGGTTCACATTAAAAACACGATTTCTAAAATTATCACTCGTGATCTTTCTACAGAATTTCAAATTTACCGATTGTTTGAAGTTACGAAAAAGCTCAGCAAAATTTGAATTTAACGATTGTTTTGATTACCAACACGACCAGCTGTGCAGATAACGAAAATCGTCGCTATCTCTTCTCTCGCGACATCGAATGAGCGGCGCAACGTTGAATACGCGAAAATACTTTCAGTTCTGTTTCTTAAGGCGATTGAGCCTGAAGTTGTCCATTCGGTTGTGAAAATTTTAATCAGATTTGAGTTTGATCCTAGCGCATGATGAACAGCTTTAAACGTTTGCCAATTAAACACGTGAGTGGCTCGAACTTAACAGGAAGTCAAAGATCTCAATGTTCGGATCGCTAGGCGGTTTCATTGCATCGAAACTTCTCAGCTGCGCCACTGACGAAGCTCACAGATGACGAACTGCTGATGAAAGAAGCCGGTGAGCATTGAACGGAGTTTACAAGATGGAATAAATTATATTGAAATCTATTTTATATTTCGGTTTCCGATTTCCATTTCATTATTTTTAATTATTTACGTGCGAAGTTGCCAAGTTTGCACAAGAAAAAATCAAGCCGCTCGTTCGACAAATGGAAACAGATCGCAAGCTCGACGGTGGATTGCTGAAGGGATTGTTCGAGAACGGTTTCTTGGGCATCGAGATCCCTGAAGAATACGGCGGAAGCGGATCGACTTTTATGACAGCAGTGTTAGCTATCGAAGAAGTGGCGAAAGTCGATCCGGCAGTCTCAATCATCGTGCACGTGCAAAACACGCTCGTCAACAGCATAATCTCAAAGCTTGGAACGAAAGCTCAGAAGGAGAAATACTTGACAAAGCTCGCTACAGAATCTGTAAGGCTTGTAAGCTCGGGCCGTGTTATCTTCTGATTGAATTGTCTTTTAGGGTGGAAGCTTTGCGTTGTCAGAGCCCACATCTGGCTCAGACGCTTTCGCAATGAAAACAACCGCCAAGAAAGATAGATCTAACTATATTCTCAATGGAACGAAGATGTGGATCAGCAACGCAGACGTTGCGGATATTTTCCTTGTAATGGCTAATGCTGATTCTTCTAAAGGATACAAAGGCATCACGACCTTCATCGTCGAAAAAGGAATGGAAGGATTTTCCGTCGGGAAAAATGAAAACAAACTCGGCATGAGTGCAAGTGGAACTTGCATGTTGCACTTCGACAACGTGAAAGTGCCTGAAGAAAATATACTCGGCGAGTTCGGAAAAGGCTATCAATACGCTGCTGGTTTTCTGAACGAAGGCAGAATCGGAATCGCTGCTCAGATGACCGGGCTAGCGCAAGGTTGCTTCGACGCAACGATTCCTTATCTGCTCGAACGCAAGCAGTTCGGCAAAGACATCTTCAGCTTCCAAGGCATGCAATATCAAATCGCTGAGATGGCAACGCAGATCGAAGCGTCGAGATTGCTGTACTATAACGCAGCCCGCATGCAAGAGAGCGGAATGGTATTCCAGAAAGAAGCTTCGATGGCAAAAGTGTTTGCCTCTGAGATGGCGCAAAATGTGACAGTCAAATGCATCGACTGGATGGGCGGCGTTGGCTTCACCAAAGACTTCATCCAAGAGAAGTTCTACCGCGACTGCAAAGTTGGAACAATTTACGAGGGAACCAACAACATTCAAAATGGTACGATCGCCAAATGGTTGCGGAAGGAGTACGAGGCGCTGTAATTTTGTCTCATATCGATTCCAGTTTGCATTTACCTTCAGCTTCAAATAAACTTTGATTTCAAGTTATAAAGTTTTATTGAATCTAACCAGGATTTCTAGCAGCTGATTCAACTATTTCACATTTGATTTGGGTTCGTGAGGCAACTTGAAGCCGACGAGATGAGCGGTTGATTCGACTGATCGCTCGCCAACTCCTTTGTATTCGTCGTTAATCTTCAAATAGTTGCGAGTCGACTCGAGATAACAGTGATAGGTTTGGCCCAAGAACAGCATTTCATCCTTTTGCTTGCACAATTGCTCGTCGGTCGTTTGGTACTTTTTGTATTGAGACAAAATATACTGCGACGTCAGCGAATCCTTAATCGTTCCACCTGGCGAGGTGAGGCGAAGCTCATGCAAGAGACCCCGAAGTGTCTTTACTGCTGCCATTGGTAACAAGTTCCAAGTCTTCTTCTAAGTAAATTGGCTCCTGGTGGTTCTCCCAAAGCTCTTTTGGTGTTTGTGTAGGGTTGAAGGAGATGATGGAAAAATCGTTGAAAATGTCGGTGAACTTGAAACTATTCTCGATTTCCTTTTCGATTGAGAATGAAGCAGCTTCGAGGATGTAGTGACCGTTCGGTCTCAGGAGCCTTTCGGGTGTCGTGTCGATAATTGTTCTGAAGCTGTTGCAGATGAGTAGCAAGTTCCGGAGGCTCTCAGGATTCCAGTTCGCGTAGAGCAAGTTGTTGATGATCTGCTTTGGACAGTGCGGAAGGTAGAAAAGCGTTGGACACTTAGCTTCGTGCTTTCCCTCCTTGTTTTCACTCAGAACGTTGTGTCCTAGTTCCACGATAAGCTGATTCTCGGACGGCGATAAAATCGGGTCGAAGAACTTTATTGTTTTGATCTCAAACTGTTTCGCAGTCAGTGAGATGAAAGCGAGCTGATGCTTGGCTATTGGACACTCAGCAATGCGACCGATCCCAAGGCAGACGATTTCTTGAACCTGTTTGAGCAGTGAGAGGTTGCTAAGTGAACTTATCGCTGATTGGAAAAAGTCGGAAGATTGCAATTCTAGTTCGCAGTTCCGAATTTGCCTAAAACACTCGAGAATTAGCTTTAAATCGATGGAACAAAGTCGACCACTCACTTCACAAACTTCTCAGTGTTAACTTCGACTGGTGAAACGTCTCGATCAATTAATTTCGATGATTTACCACGAGTTTTCCTGTTTTTCTTTGATTGCACAATCTTGAATTCGGACATCTGGCAATAGTTGAGAGAAATCCATCAGACAACACAGCGCGCCGGCCATCTGACAACACCAAAGCCTCGCGCCTCGATCGCAATTCTCTCTCAACAAATAATTCAGTCTTAGTTTGACTTTCGTTTGTGCCGGTCGTGTTCACCTTCAGTCCGAAGTGCTAATCGCAATTATTAATTAAACCTGAAAGATCCTCAAGCGACGAACAGTCAAAGTTTTGTGTCACAAGTCGAGGGAAACGAATTCGCAATCGTCAACGGAAAACATCGAGAATTGTTTGATGTCTGATTGATCCATGTGTCTGTTTATGAAAGGAAAAACCTCTTAGTGTGATCTGCAGTATAAATATCACCGAGATTACTCACTCCATCAAGTCAACTCAACTTTAACTGGGATTAATCATCGGATTCGCCTCGATCGCGCAAATTGGGATTAATTTTGACACTAAAAACCGGTGAGTGAAGAAGAAAACTTGTCGTCGAAGCATCGGCTGAGCTGAATGAGACTACAAAGCGAATGACGAAGAATCGCAAATGAATTCATTGAAACTCGAATTCCGTCACTCGTCCAGAGAACTTTTTGAATGTCCAAATAATGCGAAGTTGTGCAGTAAAAATTCAGGCTGACCAAAGAGTCTTACACAAAGTAGAAGCAGATAGAATCAAACGAAGTCCCAGGCCTTGCTGCCTGTCCAGTGAACCTTGATTTAGAGAAGTTATGACTGACCAATGAGCCTTGCCTGTCTAGTGAATCTTTACCTGACTCGTGGACCTTCAGCCTTCTCTTAAACCTTTGACTAGCCAGATGAACTGAAGCACAAGACTCCTAACTTGTGAACCTTTGTCGCTCAATCGCTTGGCAGACAAGAATTTATGTGAGAAGCAAAGCGTTTCGATTGGGGATCGAGTAACGGGAAAGAGACGAAAATAAGATCAAATTACCACGGAAGTCGTTGCTTCCATTCACTGAATGTAAGGCATTTCACTACCTGTCACTTAACAAGTAATGTCGTCCAATTAACGTATGAAGCAGTAGCAGCAAGAGCAGCAGCGTCTAATTCATCTCGATGAAGAGATTCGACACGGAAGATGAACATCGACATTTTCCAAAGCATAAATTGACATCGCTGCCCTTTTGCCCTCAAAATTGTTTACTTTCCGAGCACATTCTGCAGCATGTTGACATTCAACAGCCGAGTTCATTTTGCTCTCTCATTCCTCGTTTCACAATGAGGCAAAACTGTGAGCTTGAAACATGCTAAATGAATTTGCTGGCTTGTGAGAAAAATGAAAGGATGGAAACCGGTTTGGGACTTGCTTTAGGGCAAGTGACTGCAACTTCTTGATTCACGTTAATGCCTCGCAAAGCTTCTGAGTTCAGTTGACCCTAGGCTAGAACCATCAACGCTTCGAACGGTATCGAATCGCTGGCCTATCTGCTGTGCTTGCTTTCCTTTCCTTTTACCGTTGCGAGTCGTTTATTATCAACAGCGACGTTTGAATAGAACGCGCTGCCTGTTGTGTGCTCGATCTCAAATTCTAAATAAAACTGGACTTGGCTGCTGCACTTCCTTGTCGCGTTCTTTCGTTTGCGGGAGGGCAATTGGCACAGTAACATAATTCGCTTTTTATTGCTCTCATGACACAATAGTCAGACTAGACTTGAATTGCGAAGAAACAGCTCAGATTGCCGATCGGTTGTGCAATGTTATCCGATCAATCTTGTCAGCGACAATCAGCTGGCTTGCGACAATCGGCATTTCCTTTGCAATAGAACCGACCGTGAAGCTATTTCCTTAACAGTAATTGTAAGTCTCTATGGTAATGTGCGAGCACTTAAATGCATCCTGAACTGTTTAGCCCTCAATCGGATTAAACATTGGCTGGTTTCCTTTCAACGATCGAACATTACTCGTCGATTATGCGCCTTCTTTCCTCTCAATTCGTCTTAAACGATTATTCAACGAGAGGTGAACATAAAGGTTCGTTCAACTCTTGAAATTCTTCATGATGATTGATTTCTCTGCTGCCTCAGCATTGCTGCGTTCGCTCGGAGCATTCCCGAAACCTTAGAAGTGACAAAGTGCCTTGATTATAACTTTAGGGACTTTATGTCGAGATTGAGTGAAGCCACAAGAATGTTGAAGTGTTGGAAGGTTGAGAAGTTTTTCCAGACGAAGCACAAACTCCGTCGCGACGATGCATTAATGAATTGTTTACGCGCAGCCATGTTTTATGTTTGCGGTTTGGCTTCGATTGCAGTAAAAGTTCTCAGCGTGTGAAAACGTGAACGAAAGAACTGACGAGCGTTTAATTCACTTTTTTCATTCGTTCCACCTTAAAGTGTGCCATCAGCCATTGTTCGCGTCGCTCGAGTTTCTCTGTTGACGCTAAGTTGATCACAGTCGTTGCCATGATTATGATGAGCTCGATATTAAAATTTATTTTCCCCTTCACTCTGGGGCTTCCGTTACAGTAATTGAATGCTTTCGATCGCATCATGTCAAACCTTACAGATGAATACCATGAAATTAGAATTATTCCCATCGTCTTTATGCATGCGCGAGTGAAATGGAAGCCTTTAATTGCAGCTTTCAACACGCTGATTGCCGATTAATTGAATGGAATGTTGGAGTGTGAAGTTAACATATTTGAAAACAATCAACGAGCTGAGATATTGATGGAAACGTTCTCGCAAGCCGAGGGCTCTTGCATCATTTTAAGTAACGCCAGTCGGAGCCGTAACGACGGTTGGTTCCGCTCAATAAAAAACAATCGACTTCTTCTTGCTCTGATTCGGAGGTGGAAGTGCGAGCCGCAGCAACAATGAGCACATTAAAGCGACGAGCTGCTGGTTTCGTAATCTAAACAAGCTTAAGACAACGATGATCGTTTTGCTGCTACGCATGTCCACTCGATAACAGAAAGCTGTAAAATTATTCAAAAAAGATTTCTCTCGCCAGCTTTGAGTTATGCAGTAGAGCAGGTTGATTGATTGTCTGATGATCGCACCATCGCTTCGGAAAGAAATGTGAAAGTTTTCCCTCTCTCTCTCTTCGCTTCCTTACTTCTTGGATGATGATGAAAAACCAAACGTTCAGGGTCTGGTGGCCACCGCAAGAATAATAAGTAATGTGCTAATTGCTTGTGCGAATGTTGGAATTAATCTCGAGCACTTTCTTTTTCGTCAAGACTTTACCGCACAGTTTGTTTTATCAGACCGTGTCCAATTCTTTTGGAGTCTTTCAATTAACATTCCAGCCACAACGCAGAGCTTAAGAGACTTGAGAGCGTTTGACTCTGTTCCAGTTTCGATCGGTCAGAAGAAAAAACGGTCAGATTTATGGACGTTGGAAGTGTCACGGAGCGTGAATGAAGTTTTTTTCACCTTTGAAGTTGAATGTAAATAATCGCTGGGAGGCTTTTAATGGCTGGGAGGAAAAACGACGAATGCAAACACGTTTGATCAAATGAAAACATTTTCCCTAAGCCGCGAGACAACGGCTTTCAGTTTCACAACAGTGGACTTTTTCAAACGAGCTGTAAAAGTCCCAGCGGGCAGGAGAAATAAAATCGCGAGGAAAAGTTGTTCTTTTGACAACTTTCAATTGCAATCCATCTACTCGCTGCTGGTCGTGGAACTTTCAAACAAAAACCTTTTTTTACGCGACGACGACAAGAGAAATGAAAACATCTTCGGTCATAATTGCCGTCAATGACTTGGAGAAATCTAAATTGAAAAGCAATTCGATGAGTGCTGCGGGGCAAAGCCCGATAGCCTTAAAAGCTCATTCATTAGAAATCTGTAACCGCTTTTACTGTCTTCGATCGATGCGACGTGGTTGCTTCAATTAACATCGAACGCATGGTCCAAGCAAACATGCAATTTGTCTTAATTAAGTCTTGAAAGATCGAGCTCATTTGGCAAGATGTAAAACTGATGAAATCGAAAGCTTGAGCAACCAAATCGACTCTTCGCGTTCGTGCGCGGCGCTTGGTTTCAAAATCGAAAGACCGAAAACGAAGTGCAAGGAAATCATCAATAGAGTTAGGTTCATTTTTGTAATGACATAGTTTTCGACCACGACACAATCGAAAGCTCAGTGACAAAGCGCAAGTAGCGCAGCGCTGCGTCAAAGTTTATTGATTGCTTCAAATGAATCCATTGTAAAGGAATCGTGGCAGTTCCTTTTCGAGAACTGCTTTGTACTCCGGCGTGTTGTAAACTCGCTGATAGAACTTCTTAGTTCCTTCACCTTGATCAAAGTCCTCCATTGTGAGCGTAGTCAGGTCGTAGTAGAACGCAATGCAGTTGCAAACGGAGAGCAGAACTTCAAGGTGCCCGTTCTTCAACAGCTCGACCTGCAAGTCGATCAACGAAGGCGGTGCTTTCATGTAGCCGAATTGCTTCAGCGAAGCCACAAATTGCTTGTAGTAAGCTGAGATGAATTCACCGCGATGTTTCTGGCGGTTCTCCGCGGACAAAAAGTAATACATCGCGTAAATCAAATCGATGGCTGGCGTTGCGTAGTCGCAGATTTGAAAGTCGATCTGCAAATGATTTATGAGCAGCGGTCAAACAAAGTCATGCGTTACTTACGAAGCGCAAGTCTTCGATGTTACCGTTGCCATCTTTCTTGAACAGCATGTTCCTCAAGTGGAAGTCAGCGTGGTTCAGAACGTTGAAGCCAAACTCCGTTCGGTTCGGCTTGTAACTTTTCAGCAACTTGCTCAAGTACGCAGTCTTGAAAGCGTCCAAATGCGGCCCGAAGTTCTCATAGCCTTCCCAAGTCGCGACAACGTTTGCGAATCCATTCAGACTTGTACCGAACAGCAGGTCAGCTGTCGCTTTATTCTCGAACACACAGTGATCGAAGTCAGTCGGATCGAGTTGCTGGAAACGCAGATTAATGATTGAGTTATTTAACCGCTTGAGCGTCTCACATGATCGCTGATGAGGAAGAAGTTTGCGGCGTGAAACTTAGCCAATCGCTCCACGATCTTCTTCGACACTTCAAAGTCTTCTGGTGGCTTGTCAATCACTGTGTACCCATCGACACAAGCATCCTCCAAGACAATCACAGGCGACGGTTCATTGGACTGGTAAATAAGCCTAGCCGTCGATTATGCAATTGAGAACGTATCAGCTGATAAGAGAATCAAATGACTTACTTTGGTGACATGATGTCTTTATCGCCTGCTGACGATAACAGCGACTGAATGTCAGGCAGAATTTTCCCGTACATTTCCATTTCGATGCGGAAGAAAGGCGCCTTGTCGAGGATCTCCGCATAGGCTGCCATCTCCGGTCCTAGCACTGGCTTTGACTTGATGATAACGGAGATCGTTTTCTCGCCATTCGAATACTTCGAAGTGAACGAAATTTTACCGCGGAAAACGGCGCTCGCGAAGTTCTCTCCAGCCTTCATAGCCGGCTTCAGTTCGAAGCTAGACACTTTAGCGTTCGGGTCCTTCTCCATTTGCCGCACGACTTTGTCGAAAAATCCCTGATCCATGAAGGATGGCGTCACCGCCGCTAGATTCATGTCGAAAGAGTTTGAAGACGAAATAAACTGGTCACGCCGAAACTCGAAGCGAAACTGAGAAGAGAAAAGGTAATTGCGGCTGTGTGAGTTGGCCACAAACGAAATTCTTATCCAAGTATGGTTAATTTCGGCATAGAGAACGTTAACCGGCTTTCATCGCTGTGAGTAATCGCTTCGCGCTCTCCACTCGCGGTTCAAAATTACTTGCAATCATTCATGGCTGGGCTTCGATAAGTTATCAGAGCTATAAACTTATTCGACGAACTGCACGATAGATTATTGCATCGAGCAGAAGCTCGAACGAAATGTGAAGAGGTTTGACCGATTTGCAATCAGTCGCTCAATCTCTTTCCTAATCTTCATGCAAAGTCAGTTTTCTAAACTTTATTAATTGACACGGTTTCGCTCGTTCAAGAGAGAAAACTTTCAAGGCATCTTGAGACACTCGAAGCGATTGGCGGGTAAACATGTTGAAACGAACTCGAGCTCAGAATTATTTCTGCGCTAAATGTTCACTTTAATGAAACGAAACAAAAACCATAAACGAAGTCAAATTGGATTCATTGCCACGAAGGAATGTTGAATTCGTATTATCGCAGACACTTGGCAATTACCTCTGGTGGCCTTGATACTGAAAACCTGTTGGCCAGCGCGCAATTGTGGTCACCGCAACGATTGCATGGCTTGATAACTTACAATCTTGGTCCGATTCGAGAACGTTGATCGCAGCTGACTCACGAGACCTCAAAGACTTTCAAAACATGTAAATGAGAGAATCATGACTGACTGCACACTTCACATCACTTGAAAAGTTTATTGGAAGCCTTAATGATGCTAATAGGAATGGAAATGGATTCAATGGAACCGCCAATGAGTCAAGCTTGCAGTTGGTAATGGAACTGAGCTCAAAGCCCATTTCGATTTGCTCTCCTGATCTGATTTTTGCTCCACTTCGGTCGGCTGAGAAAAAACCTGTTGCATTCGAATCCATGCAACTTGGAATAAGCACAAACAAAAAACTCGTTTAAGAACCCAATATCGAGATTACCGTCTCGAATAGCGAATCGCTTCAGCATGAATCGAACTTGCTCACCTGGAATACTTTCAGCCTCAGCTGACGAACAGATTGAGGCTCTAACTGTTCCCATCTCCAGCCGTCATAACTGTTTAGTCGGAAGCTTTAAACATCTCGCGGCTCGAATCTCGATTCCTGACATTGCTACAAACTAAAGCGTAAAAGCTATTAAGTTGTGAAAATCTTTAATTAACTCGCTAAATTTTTATAATCGACAAAATAAAACATTTCATCGTCGACATTCGCTTTCGATAATTTCTGCCTGCGGGCTCGCAGCACTACGACCCAGTTGGTCTGATTTTCACGGAATGTTTCGCTCCATGTGAGTTGCGTAAAGTCTTTAACGCTGTCAACTTGATAAGTGGCATGTCATTTGTCAGTAATTGATTCGCCGAGCAGCTCTCGAAAGCAGGAAATATCTCGACGCGCGATTCTCATTCGAGGAATTTTCATCGCTTTTCCGCAAAAGCAGAAACTGCGAGGCGGTGAATCATCGATCGGCGGCTTATGAGGCGCTGATGAGATGTTTAAAGCCGCTAAATCTGTCGATTCCAACTCGAGGTAGCCCACGCGAATCTTCTCCAAAAATCACCACCACCTGAACTCGCGACTGATCGAAACAAGGCCAACGGGTCTCTGCCAACAAAATCTAAACAGTGAAGTATGTGAAAGTCATTTAGCAACTCACGATATGATGCATGAAGAACACCGAAGATAATCCATTACGATTTTTTACTGACGCGAGTCGTGAAGCGCTTCCTGTTTCGACTGTGCCAACTGGGACACAAGTCGAGAACTGTGCTGGCGATTAAAACAGTAAATTGAAGAGTGATGAGATGTAGAAAGCTTTGATTACAGCCAATCGATAGAGTTGTAAAATATTATTGCCGAGAGGGCAACGATCGTCAGCTTGATACTTTGTAATGATACGCACATGTTGAGAAGAAAACAACGGACGATCGCAGCATGATCTGGCGTCGATTTCAATTAGAGACCGCTGCCTTTACATAATTCCTCTCGTGATCGAGTTCTGATGGGGCAGGCTTAAGGCAGCCAGCGGAAAGCATCGACTTCGGGTAGCGAATGTGAAATTACATAGCGCTGTTTAGCGAGGCTCTCAGATCTGCTTATGATGGCGAAGATCTTGCGCAATCTTCAGTTAGCTCAGCAAAAAACAGCGACGAAGAATGAAAAACTTGTTTGCTTTCTTATTGTTTGCTCCGATCATCATCGTAAATATTACTTTTTGCCACAAGCAGCTCGCAAACAGAGAGGGCGCATTGTAACTGGCGCTGTTTTTGGTCACGATTGATCAAGCCAAGCTAGAAGATTTCAAGACGATCTTTGTAACTGTCACGAGACTAACTCAGCCTTACGTAACCAGCCAAAACATTCTTCACCCGAATCAATAAACGAAACGTTTGAGGTGAAACCGGTTTGTTGTTTGGTTCCCGTGAAATTTCTTTAGATTCCATTTCTCTTGCGAGTTTCACTTGATAACTGTAAATCAATCTCTGTGATATCTCGCGGGCGCTTTTCGGAGGCTTTTGTTCGTCTGATGAAATGGGAAACTTCTCTCGTTGTGTTGTGGCATCGCTTCGCGTTTCAATTGATTGGGAAATTAATTTCAGACGGTAAGGAGGCCCGTGCGGAGCGCACAATATCTCGTTACAAGACTTAATAGTTAGTCGTTGAAGATTTCTTTCGGCCCTCCAAGCATAAAATATGGGGAAATGATTGTCAATTTCATGCAAGAACGAAAACGTCGTCGAGTTCTCTTGACTAAAGATTCCGTTTCGTCGCGCGGCAGCCAAGCGCAAAATCTGAATCTGAATGCAATTATGATTTATCAGCAAAACGGTTGCAATTTGCTTTTATGACCTTTGAATAGAAAAGGGCTCGAGATTGTGGGAATATAATTCATTTGCTAAATTGATCAAGACTCAGTCAATTTCCTAGGTGCAGAAGCTTGCGACAGCTTCGACAATTCTGCAATAGGAAACTGAAGTCAACTTCGCGTTCCATCTAAATCTTAATCAATTGTGGTTCAAGTTCGATTAATCTCGATTGATGACATCATGACCAATCGCAATTTAATTCAATTTTGGCTTTGTCTAAATACAAACTCCGAACAATTGATCCGACTCCGCTGAGCTGCCGCAGCTTCTATTTTTACCCTTGAATGACGCGACCGGCTGATGCATCAAATTCCCAGTCAAATTCTTTTCTCCCCCATTCCGACATTATTAAGCGATAAAAATTTGTTGCTTGATGCACACAATGCGGAGTTTCAAGTTGCTGGAACGAACATAATTACACTCAATTGACGTTGACCCTCATTTGCCCATCAATCTCACAATTAGGAAATGTACCAAAGCGTTTGAAAAGATCGTCGATGCCCACGAAAGGTCAGCTCGATTATGCGCGATGATTGATCAGCTGACACGCCGAAAAATCAGCAAAAGGTTGATGAACTTTGCCTCAGTGGTGATTCTCGTTTTCCATTCGTGACATCCATGAATGCTCAAGCTTTAATTGAGTTACATCCCAGCGATGCGATCAACGAATCCACTTCAAAGTTCAAATCTTCAAGGACTGTTTCTGCATGACTTCGGTTTTCCTCAATTATACATCAATTTTCGCTTCGCAATCCGATCACAACACATCTCATTGACTTCGATTTTGCAACGTAACGCTTCAGCGATCGCAGCCGAAACGCTTCGATTCATAAAATATTTTTCGTCAAAACTGTTATGCAAAGTTTTTAATTTTTTTCCGTTTTCTTCAGATTAAATGTCCATCAAGTCAAGCAGGGAAACTTGAGTCGAGAGCCGAAGAAAGCAGCTGAAAATCGTTTAGGTAAGTGCCGATAGTACAAGAATAGAACACGCATAAGGCCCTCGCTCACTTACATCACGCTTCGAAGGCTCAACGTTTTATTAACCTTTTGTTGTTTACATTAAAAGCCGAGCCGACGCGCACTGACATTCAAGTCTCCGAGCGGAATTCTACAATTTGCTTCAATTCATTCTGTTGTTTCGCCGCTTTATTGAATTCTGCAGCAATTGTGATAGCACAAAAGGTTGAATTGGTTCAAACGCTTTTGTGTTCTCTTCCACAAGCTTCCCCCGGACTTTGACTTTCACTTCGTTAGCTGTGATGACTCAGAGATAATTCCGGAGAAACCTTATCCAGCTGCTCTTGAAATTGTGCTGAGCTGTGGTGGTCGTGATGATCTCGAGGTCTGTCTGGCACTTCGCAGGCTTTTATTGAACTTGTTCTTAATTTTGCACAATTCGCTGAATTATTTAAGCACCAGAAGGTCGCGCCCATGCCCGCTGTAGAATGAAACGACCGCCCAGCTCGTGAATTCGCTTGATTGCGACCTTGAGCGAATAATTCGTCAGCATCCTAGCGCTCTTACTTTTGGGTGATTGCGTTGCCCAAGTATAGCAGCGATCGCAATTGTTTGACATGACACCGAGCGCCATAAATTGAAATTAACAAGTCTGGCAACGCGGCGTTCTCTGCCACAAAATGCTTCGTGAGTTATTGTGCACCATTTGTTATTTTGCAACGCCGAAATGAGAAAATCATAAAAATGTTTTTTCATCTCAATTTCGACCACGGCTAAGTGATTTCTATAAACGCTGGTCGGATTGACGTTACGTGATCGACCACTGCCGGGTTTCATTGTTCATTAAGACATTTTAGTCGTAAATAATTGATTAACACTCAACAAAAGCTGCTTATTCCGATTCTGGCGAGTGAAATGTGTCCGGCGGCCAATTGGAAAGTTCAATCGTTAACTGAATGCAATTTACGGCCGTGACTTTCGTTTCACATCGGACAATTGTCTTAATGTGAATGTGCTTGCAGTCGAAAATCAGTTTCGGACTCAATTAAAGTGAAAATTGGAGCAACTGTCTTGCTCTTCTTTGGTTGAGGAATGACTGGATAAACTAGAGCGAATCAAGTTGGTCAAGGCGCGTGAGAATTAAACTGTTAGACTTAACAGGAGTGAGTGATGACAGCTAGTGCGTCATGTACATAGTTGAACGGACAGTGGTCTGTTTAGCCGTTGCTGTCTCTCCCCGATCTACTCGTGCTAATCACGCCACGTGAGAAAGCTATCGCTGTGGACTTTACCACTTCAAAGAAAGCGGCAGTAAATCACGCTGTCTGGAACACGAGCTTAACGTCTAGCGAGCTCATCTTCGGCGAGCCTCGCCTAAGGCTGGGAAATCCATTCGAATGCGATAAAAGAAAATCGAAAGTCTTCAACTCCAATGCTGGCGATAAACATTTGGTTGGAAAGTTTGTGGCGATGTTTACGATCAAACATCGCGCTATAAAATTCATTAGCAATTCAAAACCCGTTGATTGCATTGCTGATAAGTAAACGGTTGTAAGTTTGTAAACGACAATGAAATCGAAACCGAAGTGTTCCATTTCATAATTTAAATGATGCAAAGGAGTGCTCAGTTTCTAAAAATAAACACGCCATCGGCTGTCGCTCTCGCTAGAAGAATTCACGTTGACATCCACCGAGCACTCAGCTTCCTTCTTTCGACTTTCGCTTAGGAAAGAAAACATGTTGCACAACTTTTCGCGCTCCGATCTATAAAAAGGCAAACAGTTTTCCCATTAATTTCTAGACTGAGTTGCATAAAATCAATCGTTTTTACCAACGCATGATTAAATGTTGTTGCGCAAGTTTAGCTCTTTTTATATTCTTTTCTTACGTACATTGAAATCTGGTGGTCATAACCTACGTACCAAGAGGAAGATTCACTTTTCCGTAAGCCGGAAATTACGGCTTGCCCGCGATTACTGTCGACATAACTTGAAGTGCAATTTCCAACTTACCACACAAATAATATTGTCGTGTGTGTTCCTCATACCCCCTAAGCCTACCATCCAAACATAGTACGTAGCAAAAGAACAACTCCTGCTCCCACAGCTCTGACAGATGGTCGTGGACGATGATGGTCGATCGAGAGTGAGGAACTTTCAAATTTTAATTCGTGAAACTGCGTCGGGTCGGACGACACATTTCAATTTATAATTGAACATTCTTTTGTTGTGTTCCACTTGGCGTGTGGAAGCAGGAAACATGATATTCGAGATGAAACAACATCAATTATGATAATTTCACAATTGTAAAACAACATTGAAGTGTAATTTACGGAGCTTGTTATGATGAATAGCTGAAGAAACAATCGTATGATAACCCAATTATGATGCAACGTAATAGGCGTCGAATAGAAACTTTCGCACGACACACAAACGTGGCCGTTTGACTTTTCACAGAAATCCAAGCGAGATTCATCGAAAAACGATGAGTCGAAGTTTATTGACTGTTCGATGATTGAATCGCTTGACGTCGCCCATTGAACAAGTCACCTCGTTGTTGACACATGATTCAGCTACAAACTGCCAGATTGTCTTCGATGCATTGCGAAATCTTTCTTGTGACCGTGTGACGGAAGAGGATTATATCAATGGGCACAAAAGCCTCGTAAGCAACGAGATTTATGTTCACTCCTCCGCCCTTAACGACAGTTGACACTTGCGAAAGGTAAAAGCTACTAAATTGGCAATGCAAATTGGGCATGGCTGCTTGGCATTTGTCTTCATCAGCAAAGAATGGAACGGACAGGTCTCAAGTAGCTGCCCACGCGGAGTTCAAACTTGGCACTCAACAGATTCGTCTCCATCATTCTCTCTTACGCAATTTGCATCGGCCTCATTCAGAGCTTAAAGATCGCGGACTGTTTCTTCATCTTCATTCTCGTCGTCCGAACTTTCCTCGTGGCGATCAAATTCTCGCTTTTCCCATGACGCCAACAGCAAGTTTCTCCCATTCTTCACATACATATTGTCCATTAGACCCCGAAGCGATGCCTCAGTGGAAACTTTCACATTCGAGATGATCTTCAATGGGCGACTCAATTAGCGTGCCCAGCATTTCGTTATCATCGCGTGCAACTCTTCTTCGTTTGCGCCTCAAACAGAGCGGTAAACCGTAGAGTTGCCAACAGCTTCCGACGCGTGAAGCCGCCCAAGACGAGGCAATGATGCAACCGAGACGAACTTTATCTATCAAACACTCAGCTCAAAGAGTTAAATGTGCCAAGAATGAAACTCTTTTGTATGCAAATGCATTGACGCGTTCGAAGCGATGTGCATTTAAATCGCTCATTGTTAATGTCTTAAGCTTCTCAATCTGAATCGAATTACGATCTGCATGCTTCAAGCCATTGTCTTGCTAATGAACGGAAATTGGTGCAAAATTCTTTAATCCAAACAGCAGAAAATTTGGCTTTCAGCGAACGATTGAATTTAGTCTTTGCAGTTAAGTTGCGACCATTGAATGTCGACTACGTCGTATCCTTACTTCTGCCTAGGTAATCGGCACTGTCGGACGAACCTCAACACATTGAGCGAAGATGTT
This sequence comes from Smittia sp. YW1114-2, assembly GCA_033064975.1. Classification (NCBI taxonomy): domain Eukaryota; kingdom Metazoa; phylum Arthropoda; class Insecta; order Diptera; family Chironomidae; genus Smittia; species Smittia sp. YW1114-2. Next base: position 17,414,062 of record CP093834.1, read on the forward strand.
TAGTCTGGTCCACTTTCTGAATGAAGGCGAGAACGCTAATTAAAGCATAATTGGTTCAATGGCAATCACGCGATTCTCTGCTACAACAATCGACGGATCTTTCAATTCATGTTTTCCCACGATCAGAATATTTCGTGTGCGCTCAAAACAGAACAGCAACAATGTGCTTAAGAAACCGCTCGCATGGTTCAGGCTGAGAAGAAAGAATTTCGTCTGCGGCGTCAGTCAACACTTTTCCCATAAAACAATTAATTGACGCTCTCGACTTTAAAGAAATCACTTTAGCTTCTTTGAGCCCCGTGCCGACAGAAAGCTTCCATCAAAATCAATTTGTCACTTTAATCGCCCCAGAACATCTTTAAGTTCCCATAAACCATTTAGCTCTCAACTTGATGGATCGCTTCTAAGCATAAAACATCAATCAGGAAAGGAAAAAGTTGAACGAACTCTAGCGAACATTCGTCGTTCACCTCGAATAGATTTATCAATGAACGAAAGCAGACGCATTCAACATCAAACGATGTGTATTCGAACTATTATGAAATCATGAAAAGGTCGACGAGTGTTGCAGCAGACGCCGAAGCTTACTAAGACATGTGAGTCACGGTCTGCGTTCTGTGGGCGACTGAGCTGCATGAAAAGTTACGCAAGTCATTTTCGAAGAGAAATAAAATGTCTGCAATTTCGTTTTCCCATAAAGCACCGAGAGTCTCATTAGCACGGTTGTAATTGCGAGTGAAATCAAAATCACGCGCATGTTTCCATCCGAATTCCTTTCCTTCTTCACAATCAATTAATTTTAGATTCACTTTCAATGGATCGTTAAAATGTAATTATGAGATCGCCAGATGTTTCATGACTTTTCCGTCTTTCTCGCTACAGATTTTTAATGGCCGATCTTTGATAACGTCGGCGTCACACAGCAAGAAAAATGTCGTCGATCGCGCAATGTCCGCGGTTCGTGCAGAATGCGTGGAAGAAAGATTTGTGCTCCAATTGCTTCAAATCGAAGGAGGAACACGCAGCGGTGCTTCAGACTGTCAAGGCAATTCCAACGTCGCCGTTGAAAGTTGTCGCTCCACCAGCGAAAAGTATCATCAAAGTCAACTTCCCAGCAGTGAAAAAGTCGAGCAAAAAGAAAGCCGTAAACTTCCCGAAAGAAGTTAGCGAGGTGATCGGCTACGGCGGCGAATGGTCGGGATCGGAAGCGAGTGACGATGAGTCGCCAATGAAATCGCCGGCAGACAAAGAAGTCGTTTACGAAGACGACGAAAACCTTCAGCGGCTGACGAAGACCAACACTGAGTTTAACATGAACAACGGAAATCTTCTGGGTGATCCAACTTCCAACATTAAGAGATCTTTTGCTGCTCTAAAGCTTGGAGCACCGCAAAAAGATTCCGCGGGGAAGAAACAAACTCTGAAGATATCTGTCATGCCATTCAGTGGCGCACCGTCAACTACGAAAGCCGACACAAAGTCGAAGATCATTCCACACGAAGAAACGAAGGGCGAGAAGTCTAAGAACAAAGGTGGAATCGTCCTGAAGTCGATCACGTCAACCTCGACCGATGACTACTCAAAGCCCAGCGCATCAACTCGAGAGGAAACTTACTCAAAGATTTCAACACGCGATGAAGTCGACAAGTCGCCGGAAATCGATGTTAAGATCAGTAAAGAGAAGTCATTGCTCGAAGAAATCTCCGAGACTCTTCTCAGCAAGCGGATCGTCGTTAACGAGGCTGAGAAAGACATTAAAGCTGAGCCGTTAAAAAACGATGTAATAAAAGTCGAGATCAAGAACAACGATAAAGTGACGTCGGCCGCCGTCATTTCGTCGTCCTCCGACGCTACGCCGTCCACTACAACTGCGAAGCGCACAATCACTCGCGGCAACGCAATCCTGAAGGATATGGAAAAGCCGAAGATCCAAGTGTCGAAGAATTCAGAGTCCGACAACAGCAGCGACGTCGATTGCGGAGCAACCGCAGATTATTACGATGTAGTTGAGACTCGGAATAGCTACGAGAACATTCCCGATGGACTTGATAGCAAGAAAATTTCGATTTCTGTCGATGGGCCGGAGCAGCGAAAACCTGAAACTTCCGCATCAGATGCTCTCTTGAAGAAGAAGTCTCATTTTTTCTCGAATCACACCGTCTCTGAAATGTTCTTGGCTCATAAGCCCATCAATGATGCAATCAAGAAGAGAGGCGAGTCCTATAATTTGATGGACAACTCGTACGTTTCCAGCAAGATTACGAACGATGGGTTGATTGTGACGAAGAGCCACATGCTCGAGGAAGCTTTAGACTCGACAGGCTCTAGTTTCGACAGCTCAAGCAGCGACGAAGAACTGTCGAATAACCGAAGCGAGTCTGACAGCGGTATAAACGTAAAAACATCGAATGGCATTTCGTCAGTTTGCGTGAATAGTTCAAACAGCTCGGACTATGAAGACATTCAAGTCACAGACGAAATCAACAAGGCTTTGAACACGAAGAAAAGCCGCGAACTTGCTGGCGAACCGGACGGTCGATCTGATCCCGACGGAAGCTCTGAAACTTCGCCAGCCCCAGCGCTGCCTCAAAATCCGCCGCCAACGGTCGACGCGCGACAGTCTTTCTTACACTCAACGACGAAGCCTAAAGTGGCAACAAAGCCGGTCACTGTGAGTGTTGTGAAGCCGTTCCAGAAAAGGAATGCAGAAATCTTGATGCAACTTCAGCAAGTGATCAACAAGGAAAAGACGCATTCGAGCGACAATCTCGATGCTTCCAAGTCGCCGAAGAAAACTCGAGCGCCTGAGCCGCCAAATGGGGAAAATGACACAGAAATTCTGAAGAGCTACAAGGAAGAAACGTTTGGGGAAGAAGAGCCGATCATGAGCTTCAAGGAGATTGCGCAAGTGAAAAACAAGTTTGCGATCAAAACCAACACCGTACAGTTGAAGGAGCCGAGAACTTATCCGGCGATCAACCCCAAGTTTCGGAGCTTGAATCATCTCAACAAGAGCCACGAGGCGCAAGAGAAACTCGAAAAGTTCGAGAAGCTTCAACAGCCGAGCACGCCCGAGCCAGCTCCACGTCACAGTCTCTCGCTATCTCAAGACTCGCTCATCTTGGACATGGAAAAGACGAAGAAAAAGAAGTTTTCGATCAAGAAATTTCTTCGGATGGGGAGCAAGACTGAAGAAAGACCGAAGAAAGACTACAGTCACTACGCTGACATTCCGACGAGTCCAAACGATGGATTCGCCCACACAGCGCCACAAGTAAAGCCCAGACTTATCATCATTCATCCTCTAGACATCAACAACACAGGCGTTGAAGTTGTGAAAGATGCGAGCAGTGCGTCGCCTCAGCCATCATCACCTGGCAGCGACAAAGCACCGTTTGTAGTTCACAAGCCGCCCCCAGCTCCACCTGTACGATCGGACACAACTAAGCTAGAAATCAACAAGCCATCACGTCCTCCACCACCCAAAAGCACCGAGCTGAGAACTAAAATTGAATCAGAGATCGAACTTCAAAGCCAGCAGCAGAAAGCGAAAGCGCCGTCACCTCCAAAAGACAATGTGTACGCCAACTTGGGAGAAATCCGAAGCTCAATCGCACCACGCAAGCCAGAGCGAACAGCGAGCATGAGGGAACGTGAAGCCAAAGCTCTCGAGCTTCAAAGGCGTCAGCCCGTCGGGTCTCATTCGTTGGACGAGCAAATCGATTTTCCAGAACCGAAAGACGATGAGCCCTGCAAGGTCGAAGATTCGATAGTTGCGAAGCCGATCTTGCTGACAGTTGCAGAAGACTCGTTCACAGAGCGCAAGAAGAAACTGATTGAAATCGAAAACATTTCAACTCGCAGCAAGATCGAGTTGTTCGAGAGCAATGCAATCAAACCGGTCGCCGTAAGCAAGTCTCCTTCGCCGGTTAAACAAACCAGCACGTACTTCCTCAACAACGACGGCTTGAAATCTTCAGTGCAGAAGATGAACGTGACGATCGATAATTACTTGAAGAACAAGAAGCTGATAAGTGCTTCGGACACAAACTTATTGAACAACAGCCGCTCGCCAACGCCTCCACAAATAGTCGCAAGTACGAGCCAAGAAATGCCGCCACCACACGCAGCAAACAACCGCAACTACTCGATAAGAAACAGTGGAACGAATGTGAGCAATATCGAACTACGAACGAATGGGAATTACGAGCCAATGACCGTGAATGGAGCTGGTGGGAAGTCTGGCTATCGTTCGAGCTTTCCTGAGAATGCGGTCTATTCATCATCGTTTGGTGAGTTTACGACTTTCTTCTGATTAAGGTTCGAGCCATCAACTTATTTATTCCGCAGCCAACGTTCCTCGAGCAGCTGCAGCGATGTCTTATTGCGGAAGTGAAATGGGCGAGTCGGAGATCTATTCGCCTTACAGTTTCTGCGGCAGTGAAGCTGGATTCGACGTAGCGCAAGGCGATCCTAACGAAAGTTATCAGACAGCATCGCGCAGCAACAAAACGGTTAGCCGATTGAGAATGCGAAAAGGTCGAAGCGTTGTCCATACGAACCTTGAAGACAACTACTCAGCTGTTATCGTTGCAAACCACGAAGCGCTGGCTCAAGTGCTGGATCAAGTAGGTTCACAAGTTCGTCTAGCAGGTCGATACTAAATAATGCCGTTTTAGCTCCAACAACCACCATTGATCCCTCCGTCAATGCGTCCCATCGCAAATTGCATAAATCTTCGCTTCGACGATTTCATTATAATTGACTCGATTGGGCTTGTGGTGGGCAAGAGCGTCTTCCATCAAGCAATCTGGCAAAACTCCGTTTATGTAACGCTTGTGTTGACATCCGACTCAAATCAAATGGTTTCTGGCGTCTGCAGTGAGTTGAATCAGATGAGCGGCGGCGTTTCCGGTGCTCTCAAGTTGATCACAGAATTCTGCGATTTAGTGCCAAACAATTACTTGCCATCGATGCCAACCACTAAAGTCCAGATGGTTCAAGGTTTGTTTTACCGCACGAGTATCTGAGATCGTGTTGATTGATGTTAATTGTTTTAGCAACCATCACCGTACTGCCAAAACTCCACGTGGAGACTCTCGAATCGATGGGATCGATGATAAAGTCAAAGGCTTTGAATCACAGCCTCTTCAATGGATCCGTCATGGGATTGAACAGCAGTAGCAACGACGACGACGCTGTTTCAGTCAACGACAAGACAGTTCCGTTCGAGGGAAAGTCAAAGAATGGATTGTTCGACGATTTGCTTTGCCGTGAGGTCGGTTTCATCATGCTGCAGCTTGTGAACGGGCTGAAGATGATGCAGTCGAAAGGAATTGAAGACATGGCGTTGAGTCTTTCAAACGTCATTATGTGTCGTGAGCTGGAGAAGGAAACTCAGGCCAGGCTGTGCATTCTTCAAGGGTAGGCTCCAAAAACTTGGATTGGAGCTCAGATAACTTATGATTGAACTATTTTGCAGACTGAATCCTGACAACAATCGCGACGACGAAGATGAGATGGGAACTTTGTGTCAATGCGCTCTCAAGGTTGCGAAAGAAATTCTCCCTGAAACAAAGCTGACGCCTATCCTAGCTCACCTTTTAGCTCAAGAGCGGTCCGACACTCTCTCAAAGTAAGAAAACTCTTACAGCTCAAGGGAAATTCATTTAATCTTTCGTTTCAACTTCAGGACGAAATCAGTACTCGAATATGTTTTGTGGGGGCCAGCAGATGTTTCAATCAACGGACAGTTGAAGGAGCGAGACGTGACGCTGCAACGATGGCTCGATCTTTCGCGAGCAACCGCTTTGCGCTCTCTTGCTGGAAACAAAATCGATCTGACCATCTATGACGAGTGTCACCTCATCTTCCTGATCCGATCGAACTCGAAAACAATGCTCGAAGCAAGTCAAATCATCGCAGCCAACAGTGCAAGCAAATAATTCGTTTCTGTTAATTATAATTATGTGGACTAGTTGACGTTTCCCTTTAAGAATCACAAAAGTTCGTTCAACGTTCAAATGAAGGAAATCAAAAATGTGGCCTAGAAAAAAGGCAAATAATTTTATGCAATATTTTTGCTGCTAAATAAAATATTTCTACAAAACAAAAACAGTTTCGTCGTTGATGGCGACTCGATCTAGAAAGTCAGTGTCATAATTTTCAAGAGAAAGTCAGAGATTGTCAAACTTTTAAACTCGGCTCTTGCATTTTTAACTCTTCATGATTCGCTCTGCTTCTAACAAACTTTACGTGCTTGCGAAATTGCGAAGATTTAGCGAACATTTCAAAAAGCAAAAGCCAACTGGAAGAAATCGGAAAACCATTTTATGGAATTGCGTCAATTTAAAATATATTTGCTACGGAAATTACTAAAGTCGTACAAGTTGTTCTACGTAAGAGTTCTTCTAGGAGGGACTAGCTTGGCTGGAGCATCCTAAATAGTTCCCTTATCTTACTTATGTGCATCTCTATAGTGACGCGTCAGTGAGGTTTTGTACGTATAAACTTTATCGCATTTCCCACATCTGAATTGTCTTCGATCCTTGTGAGGCGCGCAAACTGCTTCATGCTTACATCGACTCTTCTCATAGACGAATTTCTTCCCGCAGTAGTGGCAAGTTGACACTTCACTGCTCTTGTTAAGCATGCAAACAGCTTCATGTCTTCTTAGACTTTGAACGCGAGGCAACGATTTTCCGCAGAAGACGCAAACGAATCTTCTGCTGCCACGTCTTTTGTATTTGCCTCGAGTCTTTTTCTTCGGTTCATCAACACATTCGTCGTCATCAAAGACTGGACTTGTAGTTATCTTAGGATTTGATTTTACGGAGTCAAGTATGCCAATTTCCATGATTTTAGGTGCCACAGGTTCAACTTTGAATTTGCTGGTTGATTGGAAGTATTTGACGTAAATACCAACTCTCTCATGCTTGGGCGTCTTGATTGTGTCAATGTCGATTGTCGTGTTGGCAAGGGTCGAGCAAGCGTTCGGCTGTTTTGGAGAAGCAAACGTTGTCTGAACTTGTGGCTTTGTTTCTTTGTGCTCCTTGCTTCTTCGGAGGGCAGGCAAAGCCTCGATTGTTATTTTCTTGCTTTCTTCGCGTTTTAGGATTTCATCATTGTTGATCTGGTAAATGCGCTCGTCGTATGCTTCACATTTAGCCTTCAGTTCTTCTGCCTTCATCTTTGTGCTTGTGAAATCTTCATGCGACGCAATGAAAGCGCGCAAAACGAAACTCATTGCCAATTTCAATTCCTCAACGGAGCTGAAATTATCAGGAATCGAACGAATCTTAACTTCGAGTTCATTTCGCATGGTTTTGCGCATTTCTAATTCCTCTTCTAGCTGCTTGAATTCACCTACAGTCGGCTCGTCCTTGTTGACTGATGTTTTGAGATTCAAGAGGTGTTCATTAAGAACGCGAGAATTCCTAGCGATTCCTGAATCAATTGTCGATCTTATTAAGTTCAACTCATGTTCAATATTAGACTGCACGACGTCTGAGGCTTCGGAATTAGACTCCACTAATTGGTGCATAGTATGATTTCTCATGCTGCGGTCTATTGCGTCAGGAATCGTTGTTCCAATTGTTGCTAAGTCAGCTGAACAAGAGTTAAGGTCGCTATATTTCACTGCTACCTCAAGATCGTCTGTTTCTACTTGAGAATTTTGCGGTAGCTCAGTAGATGGTTCGTACTCTGAATCTATTTGTAGCTCTTTCAGCAAATCTTCGATGATAAGGAACTCGTCGTGTGTGAGAAGTTCTTCCAATAATTGCTGCTCATTACTTAAATTTAGATCTTTGAATATCTGCAGCTCTTCGACTGATTGCTGCTCATCGATTGACTTTAGACCTTCGACTGATTGCTGCTCATCGATCGGTTGCAAGTTTTCGAGTATCTCGAGCGATGTTGGAGCAGTCTTTGATGTTTTTCTAATTTCGTGGCTAGCATTTGATTCTGACGAGTCCACAGTTGATGGCTGTTCCAAATCCCGTTGATAGCCTTTTAATCCAGCTTTCTTATCTAATGTTTTATTGTTGACAGGCTCTGGTAAAGTTTTCGTATCTTTCAAATCATCTTCTTTGCTCAATTGTAAGATCGACAATCGACGTAAGCTTCGTCGCAAGGTAATGAGCGGAGTTGAGGACTTTTTCGAACCACAGCGCTTGTTTTGTGGCTGGTTCCGCTGGTCATGTTTCTTGCGAAGATTTTCAAGAATCTTAACAAGTTTTAGCTCGCCGATGATTTCGCCAGACTTCTCCACGACGTAGTCACAGAGTATTGTGATGTTTTCCTCGTTGATGACCTCAAACAAAGCCAAGATTGCCGATTCCAACAAATTGTTGCGGCCTTTGTTGCGGAGCAAGGCTTCGAGAACAGGAGCAAAGTGGTCTCCGTTAACGATATACCTGGAAGATTAGAAAGTTCAATTCTGCTCTACAAGCGCTCGAGTTCTCAAACACTCACCTGTTGTACTCGTCGTCCTTCATAGAAATAATTTGGCGCAAGAAACGCAAAGCGCTCAGAGTAACGAACGTGTTACGCGACTGCATCAAGACGGAAATGCGTGACAACAAATCTTTAGTATTGATCCATTTCTTCATGTAATAATTGTGTTCTTTGACACAGAATGACAGCAGCTCGAGGATCATCGTGAGATAGTTTTCGCCTGCTGCTGAATTATCGTTGATCATCAATGGACCTGCAACAAGATGTATGAATCACGACGTGGAATGAATTGCTCTCAAGATCCGTAAAGCAGAAACTTCGACTCAGTCGCTAAGACTACACTAAAAGTCTCAATTTGAGTTGCCTCACTCACCGATAAGAATTTGAAAAGATTGTTCATAGAAAAAGTTGAGGAATTTTGGCATTTTAGCCATCGACATCGTATTTGGGTCTAGCATTCTTAGTAGAATTCGCATTAGTTGATCAGCTCTGCCTGTCTCATGTTTCGAATCGATGAGAATTTGTTTGATTACGATGTTGATAAGACTTTGATCGACATTATTTTGGCGTTCCAATAGCGCGTAGTCGTGAATGAACGATGGCGAAAACTCGACGACATTCATAAGAATGTCGATGGACGCTGACTTGACAGTTGAATCCGGTACAATGAGAATGTTTTGAAGGGCAGACAGAACACCGAGACTGATTAAACTTTTATAAAATGAACCCTTTTCGATAGGTTGGAGCAATTGAGCATAGCCGAAGAACTCTTTGAGAAGGAGGACGCAGTCTCTGCGTTGTGGCAACGGCGTAGTAAAGTCGTCCAGTGTCGCTAACAGATCATTTAAATATCCTTCGTCTTCTTGAATTAACGTGACAATCTTGCACTTGTTGAGCGAAATGAATTTTGACAGCGACCTCAGCTCTGCATCTGGCGGCGCTGGTAGGACAACGTCTTGAATGTACTGAACTTGAAAAGTTTGATGAATCAGTGCAACAAGCTCAGGATTCTTGATTGGAATTGGCTCGCGGAACTTTGAAAGTTGTTTAAAGTGTTGACGATGTCGTCTTGGTGGCTCACTGTACTCGAGACATCCGAATACATCAAGGATCGTGTCCGTGGAAAACATGACTTCGAACAACTCAATCCGATTGAGACGGAGGATGTTCTTGAATATCTCAAACAGGCAACGAAGTCCTTCCTGATCGTCCTGATGCTCGCAGATGTGGAACAGGTTCAACAACTGTTTGATGTAGTTTTCTTGTTTCAGAGCCTCTGCTAGCAATCGATTGTCCTGACAGTTCGAAATAACTTCGCTGATCTCCTCCAGGTGTTGCAACTCGCAAGATGGCAGTACAACTTGATCCTCGCGTCTAGTTGCAACTTCAGCGAGATATTCGACTGGCTGATGTTCATTCTGCACTCGACTGATTTCCTCCCAGATCTTCTCGCGTCCTGCTGTCTTTTGAAAACTTAGAGAGTACGTGGAATTGTCAGCGTCTGTCCAGATTATGAATTTGTCTCGCTGCTTTTCGTAGACGATACCAAGTCGAACTTTGGTTTCAAGCAGCACCGAACCATCGTGATCTGACAGAATCACGAGTTTAACACCTGCATTAATAAAGGTTGAGTTAAACTCAGTTCCGTTTTATTTTCGTCATGATCTCACCGTCAAATCGATCGTCATAGCTCGTTGTTACTTGTCCTGTGCCGCAATCGTCCCATCGTTGAGCAGCATTCAATGCATAAAGCTTCGCCCTCTGACTCGAATTCTGTGACTCCATTGCTTAAAGCAATATTTCTTTTTAAAAACAACAAATAACTGCTCGATATCAGAATCTAAAATCAGTCAGATTGACGTCGACGTAGTTTCCATTCCAGTTATATCTAATTCGGGAGAACAGAGATTAAAGTTGTTGAATTGTTTGTGGTAACGCAGCATTTGTGTTATGACTGCTCTCAAATTGATTCAATTACAATTTCTGATTTTCGACAGACCTAACCAAACATTTCAATTCTTTGACTTTCGCACCTCAGTTTGCATTGAAATCAGCTATATTTGATTGAATTACCTGCGCTGGTTGATGGTCTTATGATTTAAAACTTAAAACACTTCCGGACGTGGGACATCGAATTGTTAAAACAAATTATTTAAAAACACGCGTTCCGCTGGACTTTGGAGTTTGCAACTTCATCGAACATCGAAATCGCGCGATTTCAAATCGCTTGCGGCTGTTTAAACATTTCGATGGCAATCTCATTGAATTAATAAAGAGATAGATGCCAGTTATTATTAGTTATTATTATGTACATCGACTTCGGTGTGACAGAACAATTTTGTAATTAAATTCCTTTCGTGAAAATGTTTGATAAAGCAGTGACAAATCGAATGTATTCTTGGATTATTAATTGAGGTATGATTTATTCTACGATTTATCCTTATTCAAACAATTCGAAGGCCATGGCAAACAGATTGCAAATGTATTGCGGTCTATGCCGATCAAAAGCTTTTAACTTGCGAAAGCTTTAAAGTTGCGAAAGCTTTAAAAGCTGTTTTTGGGTTCAACAATTTTTTCTATCAATTGATAAATGATTGCAATATGTACTGTTTAACCAAAATCCTTCCTCCTGAAACCGATTAAACTCGTCACGTAACAGATTATTAATCACAAGAAAGCTTCGAAATAATCGAATTCGTATGAGCATTGCTTATGAAGCAAACTCGTCATCTCGGTCTTTCATTCCAAGTTCAACGAGGATCATTTGTGATGGTAATTAGAGCCGTCGCTCAACGAGAAACGGAACATGAGTCGAAAAGTAAACGACGACTTGAAATTCAGCATCGTGAAATCTTTCGACGACGGTCAAGGTCGGTGGCTCAGCTGTTTGATAGATGTGCTGTGAATTTTTTCCCGATCGGACATGGATCCTCCTCCCTCAAGACAAGCAGTTTGATCGAGCATCACTGATAATTCGCCTAATTCGTTAATGGATTCTTGTCATGAGAAAACTTTTTGCAAACTCAACTCCCGACGCCGTTCGATTGATTCTCTTAATCTAATTGTGTCTCAAACACTCTCATCGACACTCCGAATCCACTTTGTTCCGCTTCATCAATCGATTGCCCAACGAGTCTTCATTCCTTCCTTAATTTGAGTGAAACATCCCCGGCAAAAAACAAACTGCGAACTTCATGCAAATTTAAGAACGATTCCGTTAATTACTCGCGTCAGTTTAGGCTAAGCGCCAACGACTCGTCAGTTAGTATAAAAGGCGATCGTAGAGTCTAAGATTATTCAGAATCAAAGTTCTACGACTGAAGACAGTACAAACGTTAGGAAGAAGTCCAACAATGAAAATTTCAACTGTAAGTTTAAAGAAGTTTAGTTGGACTAGAACTCAATTTCTCGATTAGCTTGCAGCCATTTTTGCGATTGCAGCCTCGGTTTCCTGCTGGGAAAATGTCGTTCCAAAGATCCCGACCAACCGTAGATCCCAATTTTATTTGAGGCACGACGATGGCGCGTACAAGTACGGTTTTGACTCGGGCGATGGGATTGCAGCTAATCAAGTTGCGTCTGGTGACAACCAAGTCGAAGGATTCTACTCGTTCCCTGGTGAAGACGGACAACTTGTTAAAGTGAAATATACATCAGGAGTTCAAGGATTCGTTCCAGAAATAAACGGTGTCTCTCAAGCTAAAGTGAAAGCACAAAAGCAGTTGAACGTTTGGTCGTCGCAATCGCAGCAAAGCCAAATTCCTGCGATCATTCCATTGCCGCCTAAAGCTTCGGCGCAAAGATTGTTGCTGAACCAAGACGAGAACAACAATTCCGACGCTTCCTATCAGATCTCCTTTAACACAGGCGAGCATGCTAGGGAAGAGAAATCTGATTCAGCTGGAAACGTTGAAGGGCAATATTCTTATGTTGACGAAGCCGGTGCACATGACTTGTCTTACATCGCAGGGCCAGAGATTGGATTTAAAGTCGTTGGCGGTTCTCTTGCCACGGCAAACGGATTAGCTGGCAAATCAATTAATACGAACGCAAATCAAAACAGTTGGGCACAATCAAGTAGTCGAAAGGCTGAGACTGCTAGACAATCCTGGCAATCGTCTTCTGTTCAGGCTGCTCAACCCTCAGTCGATGGTTCGTACTCTTTCTCGTTCAACACCGGCGATCACTCGAGAACTGAATCGTCTGATAACAGCGGAAATGTGATGGGAAGATATGCGTACACAGATGAGGCAGGCAGTCGATGGTTCGTACTCTTTCTCGTTCAACACCGGCGATCACTCGAGAACTGAATCGTCTGATAACAGCGGAAATGTGATGGGAAGATATGCGTACACAGATGAGGCAGGCAGTCACGATCTTTCCTACAATGCTGGAGCTGAAACAGGGTTCGTCGTCACTGGTGGTTCTCTGGCTCAACCAAACAGCTTCACTGGTAAAGCTTTACAATCTGAAGTTCAGCCGACAAGCTGGTCGCAACCTCCTATCCAAGTGAACGCTGCAACTCGACAGGGAAGCTCAGGTCGCAGTTACGCAGCCCAAACTGTTAGTCAGCCAGCAGCCGATGGTTCTTACTCTTTCTCGTTCAACACCGGCGATCACTCGAGAACTGAATCATCTGATAACAGCGGAAATGTGATGGGAAGATATGCGTACACAGATGAGGCAGGCAGCCACGATCTTTCCTACAATGCTGGAGCTGAAACAGGGTTCGTCGTCACTGGTGGTTCTCTGGCTCAACCAAACGGCTTCACTGGTAAAGCTTTACAATCTGAAGTTCAGCCGACAAGCTGGTCGCAACCTCCTATCCAAGTGAACGCTGCAACTCGACAGGGAAGCTCAGGTCGCAGTTACGCAGCCCAAACTGTTAGTCAGCCAGCAGCCGATGGTTCTTACTCTTTCTCGTTCAACACCGGCGATCACTCGAGAACTGAATCATCTGATAACAGCGGAAATGTGATGGGAAGATATGCGTACACAGATGAGGCAGGCAGCCACGATCTTTCCTACAATGCTGGAGCTGAAACAGGGTTCGTCGTCACTGGTGGTTCTCTGGCTCAACCAAACAGCTTCACTGGTAAAGCTTTACAATCTGAAGTTCAGCCGACAAGCTGGTCGCAACCTCCTATCCAAGTGAACGCTGCAACTCGACAGGGAAGCTCTGGTCGTGGCTACGCAGCCCAAACTATTAATCAGCCGGCATCTGATGGTTCTTACTCTTTCTCTGTTAACACCGGTGACCACATAAAAACAGAGTCTTCAGATTCTGCAGGTCGAGTTAAGGGAAGCTACGCTGTTAAAACTAATGGTGGTCATCAGCAGCTAAGTTTTGACACTGGCGGTAGCTCAGCTCCTATAAGTGAATTTAAACAAATAGAAGAGACTCAACAATTTAGTTCAAATCAAAACCAAGGTAGTTCCCAAAGCACATGGAAGGACTTCGGAGGACCAGTCAGAGCTTACAGCAACGATGCTTCTGTTCACCCAACATTTACAGTCATCACGCCATCAGCCAATCAAAGATCGCTCGAGCACGGACCGAAGAACGCCATCATTCTCGGATACCTGCCACCTAAGCACGCTCCAAAACACGGTTATATCTACGACACACCGAACTAATCAAAGAATGAAATCTCAATCGAATTTATTTTAAACTAACCGAGCATCGAAAATCATTCAACTGCGAATGGAACAAAAAATATTTGAGGGCGCATGCAACTGCCATAGATAATAAATTATAAGATGGAACAATTGCAAATGTTTGTCACTTTGATCCACACGCAATTTGAGAGACGCGTTGACAACTCAATAAATCCAAAAACGCCAAACAGCTGTCAGCGATCAGGTCGAACGAGACTATCGCGCATATAAACAAGCTACTTAGGAAATCACTTGCACTCTGTCATTGCCCAACATCAAATCAACGCGGCCAGACGCGCTTTCTTTCGCTGATATTCGCCGTTGTTTTGCAACTAAAAATCGTGAACATCCTTACGAATTAATGTGACTTAATATCGTGTGATTAAATAATCGCTTAATCGACTAAATGCGTAATAATCAAATAGAGCAAACATGCAGGTTGAATTCCAATAATCGTCTCTAAGACTTCTCTGAGAATCAGACGAGACGCAGACTAAGTTCCGATGTTTCAGATAATTGAGTTCCATACTAAGCGTTGCCGTGTGCAACATAACGAGTCTCACAATCTCTTCCAATGTCAATTTGAAATTCAGGTTTATTCCACGTCTTCTCCATAATTGCATCAATGCAGAGTCAAGGTCGCCTTATCAAGTTCGTTTATGCTCAGCGAGCTAATTGGCGATCGCAAGGTTCGCTCACGACTTATGTCGAGTCAATGGAAATTGTCTGGAGCATCTCGAATTTTTGAGAATCGTTCAGCTAAGAAAGCACGACTTATGTTTGACGTATCACTCTCTCAAACAAATAGCATATTTTTGCAAGATCATTCCGCAAGACCTAACACTCAAGTTGCGACAGGTGACTCTCTTCCTACCTCGCTTACCATTTGCTTGCTTCCTACCTTTCTCTCTTTCTTTCACCTTATACTCATCGCTAACTATCGCAGTTTTCTCTTCAGCGTAAACCAATTTAACTGACGGTGCGAGCCATCAGATCGTTCAGTTCTCTTTAGGTTGTTGAGTTGAAAGGAAATAAAATAAGTGGAGAAAGAACGAAGACGGTTTAAGTGATTATTTTTAACAGACTTTCAAGCCTAATAACTTTGAACAATTTACATAAAAAGTTGAAACTGTCGAACTAATAATGAAGATTTATCTGGTAAGAATTCTCTCTAGGCCAGTTGATTAGAGTTAAAGTGTAAAGTCCAATTTACTGTTACAATTTGTCAGCCGACGTGTGAATCCAAACCTGTCTCACTCCTCTGATTAATGATTTTCGGAAAAGCTCCAGAATTAGTTTCAACGGTCAAGGCAATTCGTCACTCGAAAAGTGGCAAATTGTAGAGGAAAACAAGACAAATTGTGTCAATTGAACATTAAATAAAGTTTCGTTTTAATGAATTCAGTGTTTGGTTAACGGCAAATCAGAACTGAAAGTGTCACTGGCTTGGAGACAGACGCGTTTGCGTTTAGCTTTCGAATCTTTATGCAGAATCTTCATCTGAAACTTTTGCCTTAATCGATCAAGAAGATCAAGAATCTCATGAAATCGAAATTCTCGCTGAACTCAACTGAGGCACGAGAACGAAGAAAACCAGTTTCCCGCACTCTAACTAAAGCTTTACGAGCTGCTTGTGGTGAACGAACTGATTTGCACGGCCATCGTAAAGAATCGAAAGGAAACGCTTAAAGTTTTTTGTCATCGGCGCTTAAGGCTCGTTGACATCATCATTATCTTAGATCACGCTCAACTGATCAAGTTCTAAGCCACAGGAACTCGAGCAGAACAAAATGTTAACTGGCATAATCAGCGATGTTGTGCTTCGAGGGTTTGATGAACTTCTCGCGTGAATCTCGATCGGAGTTTCTTCTCGCATTGAAAATTAATCGCGAGCGTTGGAAATTCTTACGGGCGGAAATCAAACGTGAATCGAAAAGACGACTCGATGTTATTAGCTTGAAATAAAGCCCAAGCTTAAGTGACTTAGCAGTTTGAGTTAGCGAGGATTACTGCAGCATAATGACCGACTCCTAATCTCGTAGCGCATTTGAACTCAATCGCTAGATTGATCGTCCAACTCAATTTTATTTGTCGAGCGTCATCGTGTAATTAGCACAAAAACTATAATAATCCGACCTGATTCTCAAGATTCTTTCGAGGAGGCGGAGAAATCGACCCATTTTTGAATTTCATGCAATGTCAGATGATTGAGTAACAGTTATTGTCGATATGCTAATCGACGCCGACGGAAAGGTGTAATGAGGAACCGAAAAAAGTGAAGAAGGTGATAAAGCCGTTTGTGCCTTGAATGGGAATTTCTCAGACAATCGAACCTGAATTCATGATGAGGCTTGTCACTTCTCACGGCTTTATTGATAAAGTTCAATCGATCAACTGAATATCGAGCGATGATTTCATCACCGCGTTTGTGACGTTTGGTTAGGGCGCTGAGGGCTCACAGCTTGTGTTTACATTGCAGTCTTTCGATTTCCAAAATATTGGATTATCATGTCTCACGTTGCAAGTTCAAACAGTTGGGGAATTTCCGAGTATGGCTAGGGAAATTATGGCAAACAATTTGAAATGAGATAAGTCTCAAGAGACTTCAAAATTAAATTTTATTGGAAGTTTATCGAGAGATTTATGTTTCTAAGACTTCAAGGCAAAGTTCTTCTAATTTTTTGCTAGAAACGTAAAGAAACAAATTCTCCAATAAAGCTCCATTAAGATTCAGAATAATTTGTTATCTCTATCGCATCATATTATTGAAATACGAAACCTTAAAAGCTTTTGTGGCTTCCAGAGCCATAAAAAATGATTTAAGACTTTAGAACACGCAAACTGACTCCAGTATTTTCACACGCTATTACAGGTATCATCGTTTCTCATCTGTTACTTCTCTTTGGTCTCATGCCGTCCACAAACCGTTCAGTAAGTCATCAACTTAAGTTTCACTAACTGCTGGTCACGTCAATCATACTAAAGCACGAGTTAGGTTTAAATACATATTTAAAACTCTTATTTTAACTAACAACTTCATCTCTCACCACGCTTCACATTTAACCTTTGAGTTGTCCAACGCATGTCGTTAATATCTTTAAGTGCTTGATGGATGGGTTCAGTGTACCTCAAATAGTATAAAGTTGATCTTTGGAGCATGTTGCACCTCAGAATCAAGGCAAGTTTATTGTTGATTTGAGCAGCACTGAACTCTCGACACCTTCGTGACAATTTCTGTCTACCTGTACCAATTTTGATATCGAAACTTTGTCGGGTTTTTCTAGGGATGGAATTAGCAATCGATTATGCTTTTTTTGTGCGCTACCGAAGTGCTGGTTGAGTCCAAATCAAGTTTTACAAACTGAAAGTGATTTTAAAGATTAAAGAAAAACGCGCGGCTTGCCTATAAAATCAAAATTGTGACAGGTATGTGTACAAACTTGAGTGTAAATAACTTCGGCTGCTCTGTTTCAAACTCACTCAATAAGGTTTGTTGATTTTAGGATTGAGCAACAAAAGCTTTTGCATCTACAAAGAGCTCTTACAAATGACAACCAAGTGAAGCGTGGATCGCTGGAGGAAACGCAAAGGATTCTGCAAGAGATCGACCGAATAAATCTGAATCTCGGATATAGAAAGAAAGCTTCGCATGCCTTCCCAAGAGTTGTAAGCGGTGGTAACGAGGGTTACTTTTACCCTCGTCAACAGTTCCGTCCAGAGTTTCTTACTAAAGCCAGAGATGGCAATCTAAGGATGAACCACCGACGTGCCATTTACCCTTTCAACAATCAGAATTATTTCTACCCAGCCCCGTACCTTCAAGCTCCAAATAGTGGAAAGCTTCATGAATTCAAGACGAACAAATATTTCTACCCGATGATGTACGATGCTGCTGGAAGCGAACGCCAAGAAAAGTCGTTAGATGGATCAATCAGACTGGGAACAATCGTTGTTTTGTCTCCCGAAGAGTTATCAGACCGATCGCCGAAAGCTCTCAGTGAAACTGATAAAGCTAAAGACACATCTAGCGAAACTGAAACAATTTACGACGAACTTCTGACTTATGGGACCGATGCGTTGGGACTTACAGAGGAGGATGAAGAAGAAGACGATCGGCAAGAGACTGTTGTTTCCACTACGAGACTTCCTTCGATCAAAAACGACAAATATCTTAATTTGGCTTTGAAGAAACACCCACAAGAACTAATTGACGATGAGGATCGTAAACTTCCGCCTTCACTTCCATCTGACCGTGCATTCAACTTTTCAAATCCAATCGAGAAACTGCAAAACTTTACCAAGCAATTTACGATCAACCAGAATGTTCCAGTGGCAAAAGATTCTTCCCCTGGCAACCAAACGGTTTCATCGACCCCATCGGCTGATGACATTGAAGATGCTGAAGACGATAAAGCGGATGACAAGGAGGACGAAAAGTCACCGTTTGGCTTTGCCTTCGGACCCTCGCAGCAGCTGCAAACCTACAAGGAAGGTGGACTTATTATTCAACGTCTAAAAGTCAGACGGGGCGGAATCGCGATAGCCGGGCCAGGTGGAGTGGCCACGGTAAGTTGATTGCGATAAATTTGTCAGAACTGTCATTAGATTTCTCCTGCTCTAGGCTGGTAGTGGAGGAACAGCAATCGTTGGGCCAAACGGAATTGCTTTGACTCACCCTCGGTAAAAACTAAGCTCCACTAAAATTGCGTTTCAATTGATGAGTTTTCTTTTAGAGGCTTGGCAATTGGGGGTCCTGGGGCAAGAATATACGCAGTACCTGAGACCACAGACCTTCAGAATCTAGCGTTGACACACTCTGCAAGGAATATGAACCTCGAGGGTGTTTTAGTTGCAAGGGGTCCAGTCGTCTATTACAATCAATCATGAATTTATTATTTTGCTTGCCATGAATCCTGAGCTTAGTTTCGTTAATCAGTTGTTGAATGTCATATGCTCTCTGTTGGCCATTTAATTTTGTTAACCTAGATTACGTTGTGAAAATTGTTTTCCTGATAAATATATTTTTATAAAAGTTTCCATTGATCTTAGTTGCATGCGGCTGGGAGAAATTTTCTGTTGAATGTTTTCTGTAGTTACGAAATATGTATTAAAGTTCAAAGATTTAATGTTTAGGTCAGCGCAACCTAGACGAGTTTCAAGAACGAAAGAAAGGTTTCCAAATGATGAACCTGCTTTCACTCCGCCATTCAAGCAGAGGGTGATGTCATACAACCTATATCGACAACAGCGTCAAGAGCCAAAACCCGCCACTCAAGCGCCGGTGAAGAAGATGGCGCAGAAGCAACTTTTGAAGAAAGCAGAGGTGAAAAGAAGGCCAGCCAAACAAGAACCACAGATGGACATAAAGCTCATCAAAGCTATTCAGCAAGCGAACGCCAAATTTGCTATTGAAAAATTCTCTGTAGTGTCTGACAAGAGAATTGCCGATGTATCAACAGCAGATCCGCCGAAAGCTTTCAAGATCAGAGTTAAGGATGATGAAACAGAAAGTGTAACAGTCAAAGTTGAATCTTTCGGAAAGTCGGCGGCTGATCAACCGATCCCCGACTACAGCGCTTACTTCTCTCAACCAAGCTTTAAGCAAGCGGGTAGAGGCGAGGATGCAACTTTGATTCTTGAGCCGATGTCGAAAGCGATTTCTGGGAACGATGGCACCTCAATATCAGCGCCGGTCTCACGCGCTATTCTTCGTCGCGACTCTGCTGTCAGAGTTTTGTTCAGGCCACAGTCAGTGGCGATCACAGGAGCTAACGGCATTGCTCATGCCCAAGCTGATTTGCTCCTTGACTTCATCGAAGACGAATAAATATTAAACTTGAATTAAAGACTTTGTCGAATTTTAGTTGGCTTAGTCGCAGTTAGTCGTGTAAATAACTACTGAATACGAATTTATGACGTTAAAATCTCGAACCTTAAACGTGCTTTTAGCTGCTTAGTTTATTGAATTCATCCACTATTGTAGTCAGAGCTTTTCCGCTATCTTTCTACCTTTTTTTCTTGAAACTTTTGAGCATTAGACTTGACTCTTTTATTAGATAGATCGTCACATTGTTGAATAAACTCGAGTTTGCATGCGTAGCCATTTGTAACGAATTGTTCTTGCGTTTAACAGAAACAATTTCAGATTCGAGCATGTTGATGATTCCGTTAGACTCCCCTACATTGGGGGAGCCAAGGGTCAAGTGCTTGAGATTCGTCAGAGACCGGACGGAACGATTTTCAGTAGAATTTTGACGGACGACGTCAAGCCAGATCTGAGAAAAGAAGAATTTGAGCCAAGTGTGAAGTTGGCGGGAAAGCCCGAGGTCTCGTTCGAGGAGAGCCTAGCTTCGATCCAAAGAGCGGCTGCTGAACTTGTTCAACTTCAAAACCTTTACAAAGAGAATGGAAAGTTCGGCGACGATGAAAAGCGGAAATACGCTGAGAATCTGGAAAAACTTGGCATCTCCGCTCAGCGACTCGCCAACGTTTCAGACGACGATGATTACAAGTTACTTTTCGAAGGCGGTGAGTTTGTACTTTAATCTATTAATTTAGATTGTCTAAATTATCAAGGAAAATCTCAGATCTTCAAGGTGATCGTATCAAAGGCGGATCAAAGAAGAAGCCTGACAACGTCAAGTTCCCTCCGTACGCGAAGAAGCCTCAGGCTCCTCAACTGCCGAAGAAAGAAGAATGCGAAGAAATTGGGGAAGAAAGTGATACGCAAACGACCACTGAGGCAACCACAAACTCCGCCACATCATCAACTGCAACATCTTCGGTTGGTTCTACGACGAAAGAGCCGGAAACGAGTTCAGGAAGTGACAGTGTAGCAGTATCCAGTGCCGATGGCGAAGAAGAGTCATCTATTGCAGAAGCGAAGCCAGGTGAAGTTGATAATAATGAATTCGTCCGGTGTTGATAATTAATTTTCCTTCAGTCGGACTGGCGATCGCTGGCGTTGGTGGTGTTGCATCGTCGAAGCCCGTGGCGACAGCTGTCGTAGGAAACGGTGGATTAGCAGTTGGTAAATAATTTAGAATGAAAGTTTGATCCAGTCGAACTCACATATTTCTTTTCAGCTCGCCCAGTTGCAACTGCAATTGCTGGAGTGAAACCTAGTGACATCAGCGCTTTAGGCTTGCCGATTCCTGCTAAGTTAAAGGACTTGGCTTCTCGCGATGGTGCCTACCCAGCGAATGGAAAATATGGCCTTGTCAGTCTCTCAGACGACGACAACAACGAGCGAGTTCTGATCGGACCAAATTATTTCGCACAATCTCGACTCTCGGAAAAAACCTTGAATTCCGAATCGGATTTTGAGAACGACAGAGCCGAAATCGACGACGTCGAAGAGGATCGCGAGACCTCCAGACGTCCAAACGAAGAGGAAGACGACGCTGAGAACTCTAAGGATTCTTTTAACGGTGATCGCCAAGTCGAGCCAGTCGAGAACGCTGGAAGTCCCTTCGGATTGAACTATGGAAAACATCCAGTCTATAACTTCTTGCCGAGCCCATATGCTTCTCCTTACAACTTCAACGTTCCAATTCCCTTTTTCAATCAATATCGAGGGTTTCAGCCAGGTCTGAACTATCCTTCGGCGCCACATTATCCTTCAGCTTACAACCATCAACAGCAGTTCAATGAAAATGCTCAGCCTTATTCGCCTTTCTCGCGATATTTCTTCGTCCAGTAAACTTTAAACTTTAAGTGCCAATAATTTATTAAACCTTTCATGATATTCCAATTCAGCCTAGATAAATGAAATAAAATCTTTGAAAACGTAAAATATTTGAACTTCATTTGAGCTTGGCAACGAGATAATGCATGACAATCACTGCCAAATGATTGATGTTCGTAATTTCACATGCAAAATGATATTGATAAATATAATCTAAGCTCGCTGTCGCTCTGATTGTGTGATAATGATTTGCTTACTTCGCAATGAAAAAAGCGTCCTGAAATAATTGCAATCTTGCAGTAATCACTGATAAGTCGAGCAGCACAGTCTATAGGAAGTTTTGTCGAAATGAGATTTTTGTGAGTGAAATTCAAAGTATCTCGAATCCCGTGATTCGACAACACTCTACTCTGTAGATCAATCATCCTGCTGTCGCTCACAGTTAGAGTTGTTCAGAACACCACCATAAGCTGCTGGTACTTTGGATCAAGAACTGATTATGTTTGCCATGGCACTCTCAATCGAGGGCTTCGAGAAGAAGATGAACTAACGATCAGTGGAACACACGTCACAGGATATACAGATGACGATGTAGTCTATTTCTTCAACACGAAAGATTTTTACTATCAAAGGATTCCAGTGGAAGTGTTTATGAAGTTTGTTAATATGAAGGATTTTGAGGTTCGAGACGCCGGGTTGGGACAAATTACAAATGTGTCGTTCAGGATTTGCAATGAAGTTGACTGGATTGATTTAGGGTCGAACAGAATTGAAAGCATTCCGTCAGAAAGTTTCGTCAACTGCAAACATTTGACAAAATTGTCGCTTGACAGGAACGAAATTAGAGTGATCGAGACTGGAGCCTTTGAGGGACTTGATAAGTTGAACTTACTGGACATGCAGGGGAATCAGATCAGGGAGATTGATTCGAACGTTTTTCGGCCTCTGATAAGTATGGAAGAACTCAATTTTAAGCAAAACCGAATCAGCAACATTCAAGTGAATTCCTTTACAACCCTTGGAAACCTGAAAATAATAAATTTGTCAGAAAACTTCATTACGCGGCTCAATGTTGAGCTCATCTCAAGTTGCTCAGGACTGATAGAACTGAACCTTTCTAACAATATGATCAAGCGGTTTCCTGTCGGGTTCTTTGCTTCGCAAACGAGTTTAAAATCGGTGAACATTAGTTCCAACCAAATAACTTCGCTCAGTTCTAGAGTATTGCAGATTGAAAACCTCACTAATATTTTCGCTGCCAACTGTTCCATTGATGGCATCGAGGAAAATTTTCTTACGCAAAAGTCATGGAGTGTTTTAGATTTGAGAGGGAACAATTGCATCGACAGAGAATTTAGGAACATAGTCGACGTGAAAACCGTTGAAGCGGACTTATTAACATGCTACGCTAATTTCCATAAAGCTTCTTGTGAATATCTCATGCAGGGCGCTTTATACACGTGCAAACTGTCGGCAGTTTCATCTGAAAGCTTTTATTCTGAAGAGATAATTGGCCAACACTTAAAGAGCAAGAGCGATGGCGACGTCGAATTCGTGCACATGTTCAAGTCTCAGTTGGAATCGATACCGGAAATTATAGCAACGAAATTTATCAACATTTCAAAGCTGAGTTTATGGGACGCTCAGATCGAAAGCTTGAACTTAAGTTTTATTGGAAGCTTCTTAAAATTGAGAAACTTAGATTTAAGATTCAACTGTTTAAAAGATATATCAGCTGGAACATTTGCGAAATGCAAGGCTTTAGAAGAATTAATACTAACGAAGAATCAAATCAATATCATTGCAGAAGAATCGTTTAAGGTTCTGGATAGCTTGAAGCTCTTAGACCTTTCATTCAACAAACTTTCATACATTTCTTCAACAGCTTTCGCTTCCCTGAGAAAACTCGTAACTCTACTCTTATCTGGTAACTTAATCGACGCAGTCAAATCAGATTTATTCAAAGGACTAGGCAATTTGATAACCTTGAAGCTCGACAAGAACTCAATCGTTGATTTAGATGAGAAAGCTTTTGAAAGTTTAAAGCTTCTTGAAGAGCTTTTCCTCAACGAGAATCAGATCGTCAAACTGCCGTCAAATATTTTTGAGCCTCTATCTCGCCTACGTCTTTTAAACTTAGAACACAACAAGCTCAACTCGATTTCTTTTTCAATGCTTTCATCGTTGCAGTCTCTAAGATACTTCGATTTCTCTAACAATAATATTTCGTCGATAGAAAATCGTGAAGCTCTGCTTAGCTTAAGAAAGCTGTCGCATCTATTTGCTTCGAGAAATATCTGTACGAACGAAGATTTTGACGACTTTAGGTACAACGATTCCATTTTCTCAGGTTGTTAACTATTACAGTTTATTGCAAAACCATTTATTCAATCAGAAGCAGTCAAATAAAAAAGTTAAAAACCTTCGCATTGATAACTTTACTTTCCTTGAGGTGGAGGCGGTGGAGGTCCAGCGCGAGCGTCAATGTTGCCAGCTCCAGTGTTGTTGCCAGGCAAAGCTCCAGGAGGGAATGGAACGGTGCTATTGTTACATCCAGCTCCGCCAGGGCTTCGTTCTGAAATTGAGATGATGAGCTTGGTGAAGTCAATTTTAAGTTCGACTGATCGTACTTCCACGTGGTGCTGTGGTTGGTTTTGTGTCTTCTTCGCTACTGTCGGGCTTCGCCGCCTCGCGTCCTTGAATTATTTGAGCGTTAAAAAACGCCGATAAAACTTAAATCAACTTTTTACTTGCACGAATTGCTGGTTCCTCGACAGCGGTGACGTTGTTACAACTCTTGGCTTCATCATGGATAACCGCAGTGTGAATTATTATGAAGGCGCACGCAATCACAGCAAAAAGAAGTAAAGCTTTCATCCTGATAACTTTAAAATTCAGCTGGCTAGAACTGAATGAGTTGACGATAGCTCAGCGGCTCAATTTATACCATCTGCTATCGCGCACATTTTCGGCGGAGCCCACAAAAAGCATCAAATTTTCTAATGAAAAAAGTTAATCGGAAGTAACAATAATTGATCACTCACTTATGAGTCCAACAACTGTTGGTGTCTGCGCAATTGATTGAAATAAACTCTGGCCAAAGTCAAGGTGACCATTTGTGAGTCATACACGTGAGTTGACAAAATCGAACGAAATTTTTCCCGAGGCAAATGATTTCTAATTGGCAATTCACAATTCGGCATGACAAATTTTACGCTAATTAAGTGGCGACATTCCATGAAATTCACCGGCTCGGGATGGCAACCTGTATAAACATTTCAACCCTCGCTTATAAAATTATTTTGTCGGTAAATCTTAAAAGAATTGATCTCGGCTGACTATATTTTTAAAAGGCAGACGTTGTCTACCCGAATTATTCTGGAATGATGAATTAGTCTCAAATAAGCTCTAGGAATGTTTTTTCAGGAAAAAAATGTTTCTTTTACAACAAAAGTTTGTGCTTTGCTGAAAACGGCTCGGTAAACTTGGCTTTAGCGTATGGAAATCGATCAGCAGTTTACCTGGAAATCAAACAATTTGATAAATGCTTAGAAAACATTAAACTGGCTCGCGACGCTGTATTTCCTAAAGAAAAAGACGACCGATTGAACGTACGCGAGAAACGCTACAATGAGCTGAAGAAGCAACAAGAATCGAGTGAAGGTTTGAAGGTTGGCGAGATCATCGCAATTGAGGAAAAAACGTTTGAAGTACTGCGACCTCGGCAAGCACAAATTTCCTTCTGCAGGTGATGATGATAGCTTGTTGATCCCGCGGATCATTTTGGAAATAGTAGATCAGATGGTCGCAGCCTCAAGAAACTGAAATCCGTGATGACCGATCCCGAGCTAAGCAGCAAAACGATCATTACGACTTGAACACTTTTCCATATATTTACACTGAAAAGATTGTTCTTAATAATGAAATAATTTTTTAATTCCAACGAGACATGAATTTGCGAGTTTCCTTTATTTTCCAGAAAAGCTTCTAAATGATTGCGTCATTCGTACTCAAGTCGTGAAGCGTTTATCCAGGAACGACTGTGTTAGTACGAACGTTGAACAAGGTTCCATTGGGAAGAGTTACCAATCCGTTGTTGCCAATGCCGAAGTTGTTCCCCAATCCATTATTTCCGCTGCACTGCCTCTCTACAGAAAGCAAAGTTAAGCTAGTGAGAAGATCGAATCTGTTTTCATTACTTTCAAGAGGATGGCCGCCTCCAACCAACGAATCGCCTTTCAAGACATCGAAGATCGAGACTGAAAACTAAGAAAGCTTTCGTAGGAGAACTTGAAATTTCATCAAATACTACTCACAATGCTTTGCAGCAAAGACAGCGTGAAGAAAATCGCAATCAAAACTTTCATTATGAGTTTCCAACAAATCACTGGTTTGATTTTCCACGTATTGCATTGGTTTTATAGTAAAATAGAGCGGCAATCAATGAAAATTCGGCTCAAACCGAATTTTATGTGACAGCAAAAGGCTCACAAAAAAGATGACGACACTACAAATTTGATTAGCGTTAACAACGATTTCTCGCAACAAGCAGAAATCGAATCGAAAATTCCAGAACTTGTGTCACACGCACGCTTAGAATTTCTGTTCAATTAACAAGTAGATTTAACCGTCAAAACAATTTTATTTAATCGATTTAATTGATCTTAATCGTGTCAAGTTGATAGAGAGTAACAAAATATTTATCCACGCACCACGGAATGGTTAAACACATTGAGCATTGTGCCATTAGGTAGTGTGATCAACCCATTGTGGACTCCATTGTCGCTGCCGCTCAAGCTTTGTCGTCCTATAGCATCAAAGAGAATATTAAAAGTCAACTTTCAGATACAACAAATCTACTTTGAATATTATGAACATCGTTGTGGTGTAAACTCCTGGGAAAATTATCAAAGACCACGGCAGGACACTGAACACAAAAGAAACTTTAGGCTCAATCGAAACAAATCTCAAATATTTATGAAACTCACAATGCAATGAAGAAGAGCAAAAGCAGCAAAAAATGCCACTAACAATTTCATTTTGCTAAATTTCCAACAACGCCCTGATTAACACTGATCAAACTTCAACTCTTGACATATGATATTTATATATAGCTCGAAGAATTTTTTGCTTCTGAATGTTATCAACTTGTCACGTCATAAAAACATCTCCCTGTCTGAACTGCCAATAATTGAATGCTACGACTTTCAAGAAGTTTCAACTACGCATTTAATTTTCGAGTCTAATCTCGTTAAACTCGATACTTTACCTACGAAATATTTTTAACAAATCCTAATGTTTGAGTTATTCTAAGCTTGATGGAAAATACCTAATGTCGGTTGATCGCATCGACATAGCAGAAACCCATTCTGCAGCGAGCTTCTTTTTGGATTTTCCATTCGATGTCTTCGGCAACTTATCGACAAAGAAAACTCCACCTCGCAAGTGTTTGTAGTAGGCCAACCGCTCAGCAAGGAAGTCAGAAACATCTCAGATAAATATTTGTGGTTTTAATGTATTTTGATATTGTATTTTTCGGGAACTGTTACAAACATAATAAATAATATTGGGGTAAAATCAGAACTTTTCAAATTGGCGAGCTGCAGAAAATATTTCAGAAACGCAATCGTTTGATTTTTTAACCTGACAGGCTGCAAGAGAATCCATCAGACATCGACGACGAGTCTACAACCGCATCATGACTGATCAATCAAGTAGGTAATTTGTGAGAGTTCAAGAGTTTAATTTGCGTTTAACGCTGGAAAATCCCGAATTTTTCATTATGGAAAAGACTAGTGGGCATAATGAAAAATGTGCTTCTGATACAAACAAATACATGTCACAGCATAATGAAGACCTTAAATATTTTACTGCTGATCGCAGCGAGCATTGTAGTCGATGAGAGTCGAGTATTCTCCGGAACCTTCAATATTTACGTTGGCGTAGATGTCGAAGAAATGAACAGGCATGGAAGCGATGAGCACTCAATGAAACAAACGATGGAATCAAAATGTTGAGAATTATCACATCTAGAACTGTGAAACTGTTCCGTAAAAAGGAAACTGGAATTTTCCAATTCCCCGAAAAAACTAAATCCAACACATTACTTCAGTTGAACAAACTCATATGCTCACTTTTTTCTTCTCTTCATTCTTTTAGGATGATGAACGGAATGATTATTCAAATGGTGATGATGACAGCTTCTCCCCCAACCTCGTCTCGATTGCTGCTCCAGTCGATCACTAATGAAATCTTTGCTCGATAACTTTTGGGCTTTTTCGAGATAGTCATATACATATAGATCTTATTTAAAAATGCAGACATGTTGGTTGAACTTCAAAGTAAATCACGAAAGCTTCTTTAGGATTAAGATAATTTTTTTATCTAACTCCAAAGCTTTCGTTCATTCAACTAAGGTTAGTCTAAGTCCAAAATATCAGTGAAGATGCAAACTTAGCAAAGATACTTATTTGTTATTCTTTCGAAATTTTGGAAAGGAAAAACAAGAAATAATTTTAGGATAATCCAGATTGTTCGTTGTTGAAGATCTGCGCAAAGATGAATATCGTGAAAGTTCTTCGGGATCGCGAGAGCAACAATAACGTTACTGATCAGAAAATCAAGAATCTTCAGACATTTGAGCCTTTCATCGATCGCTTAGAGCTTCAAGCAAAACTCTTTGGTAAGATCGATCGAGAGATTGAAGGATGCAAAGTCCTTCGTCAATGTAATCTCTTCGAATCAAAGCAAGAATAGGAAACTAGATTCTTTGCCGCTAGTTACAACTCAGCTTGTTTACAGGTCACGACGGCTGCGTCAACTGTCTCGAATTCAGCTCAAACGGCAAAGTTCTAGCTTCGGCCTCTGATGATTTAACGGTCCACCTTTGGGATCCTTATCAAAGCAAGCAAATTATTTCTTTTCCAACTCCGCACCGAGGCAACATCTTCTCCGTTCGGTTTCTGCCCAAAACGAACGATCAGCAGTTGGTGACGGGAGCCGCTGATTACTGTGAGTAAAAGGTGAATGAACTCTGTCCTTGAAGTCTTACGAAGTCGAAATCTTTCAGGTATTTACGCCTTCGATTTGCACAATCCAGAAGATCCGATTTTCAAATGTCGATGCCATCAGTCGCGAGTTAAACGAATTGCAGTCGCACCAGAGTTGCCTTCGACGTTTTTCACAAGCTCTGAAGATGGCTGTGTGTTTCAAATTGACCTTAGAGAGCCGCATACCTGTAATGGAAGTGACAAAATCGTTCTGATCGACTTGAAGAATCATCAAGAGTATGTCGAAGCAAAGTGCATCGCAATAAATCCAAGGCGACCAGAGCAGGTGGCGATTGGCACAAACGACGCATACGCTAGGATTTATGACCGGCGAATGATATCTCTGATGGCTAATGGAGGAGACACCGACAATCTGAGCAAAGATTGCGTACGATATTATTCTCCTGGTCACATTCAAGCATCGCAAGAAAACATAAACAAAACTATCACATTCGTTTCCTTCAATCCAGACGGCAACGAGTTGCTGGTCAACTATGGTGCAGAGCAGATTTACCTGTTTGAAATCGACAAGAGCGAGGCGCCTGTATACTTAGATCTTCCAAAATTGTCAGCTGAACAGCCGGCGAAAGTTTCGAAGAACGATAAAGTCGAGGCAGTCAAAGCTTCTGGCAA
Organism: Smittia sp. YW1114-2; assembly: GCA_033064975.1. NCBI lineage: Eukaryota > Metazoa > Arthropoda > Insecta > Diptera > Chironomidae > Smittia > Smittia sp. YW1114-2. Next base: position 17,443,546 of record CP093834.1, read on the forward strand.
CGAATTTCTGGAGAATGAAAATTACATCCAAGCGATTCGGAAGTACACAGAGGCCCTGCTGCTGGCGCCGAACAACCCGATTCTCTACCTCAACCGAGCTACAGCACTGATGCGACGTAAATATCTCGGCGACTACTACGAAGCGTTGCGAGACTGTCACAAAGCTCTTCACCTTGATTCCCATTACACAAAAGCGCATTTCCGACTCGCTCGAGCTCTCTTCGAGATAAACCAACTCGCGATGAGCAACGACTGCCTGCAGGAGCTCAAACGAAGATTTCCGTCTCACCAGTCAGATCAAAGTGTGCAAATGCTAGAGCACGACATCAACCAAGCGTTGAACACACGAGCAGCGCCGACACAACATCGCGACTCCAACCCAGAGAAGCTTTCACAAAATGAAATTGTTCGTCTCATTCTGTTGATCGTCGAAGCCAAACTAATCGTTTGCATTTTCAGTTCTGGCGACACGAAGCTCGAGACTACAAACAAAGGTACATTGGACATTGCAATACGAAAACTGATATAAAAGAAGCCAACTACTTTGGACAAAACGGAGAATACATCATCGCTGGGTGAGCTTACGCGACACTTTCCACTCTGGAAGCTTTAAATGATTTCATCTGCCCAAGGTCTGACGATGGCAACTTCTACTTATGGGAGAGAAAGACTAGCAGATTGAAAAGCGTTTACAAGGCTGACCGGGCGATCGTCAATTGTGTGCAACCTCATCCCTTTCTACCCTTGATTGCAACATCCGGAATCGATCACGAGATTGGCCTTTGGAGTCCGCAGTCACTTGTGAGTGTCCTGCTTGCTTCCGATTGAATCGATTGCTTAACCTTTATTTTCTAGTTGACGAGAGAGAAATATAAAGTCAACGATGGAATGATCGACAGCATGGTCGCCGAGAACCAAAACCACATGCAGAACGATTCGTACGAGTTCGGCATTGGCGAGGGCAATATCTGTCGTACTAGTTAATGTGATAGAAACTCATTTGTTTTCATTTTGATTTGTTGAACATGATTAATCCCTGGATAGCACTTCGACCCAGTGCACAAATATTTAACGTCACAAAATATGCTGAAAATAAAGTGAAACATTTGCAACGCAATTTAATCTATTTCTGCTTTCTTTTATTGATATTTCTTCCTCCACAAGCGGCTTTATCTTTTCGACGACTTCTCAGTTCATATTTACGAAGTCTCTTCGAGTCGCTTTTACTCGAAGAGAAAAGTTTCCGCCGCAAAGCTTTCGAATTCATAATTTTCTAGCACAGTTTTTCTATTCACATCGATAATGAACCACGTTTTGAACTCGTCTTGCTATCAGTTAAGTTTATGCCAATTTTGGGTAAAGTTCTTTTATACAATTCATCAAAAGAAAGGCACACCTCAATTCTTGTTCATACGCATGACGCAGAAAAATGTTTGTAAGAATTTTCGATTGGAGTTTGGAAATTTTATGAATTAGGGCGAAAGTTTAATAAATTTGTTTCAGGTTTTACCTCGCTTTCATGATATCTTTGGTTGTCTTTGCCAGAAAAACAACTTTATTGCTTTTAGATAGTGGCTTGCTCGTCGGACGACACTGCTCTAAAGTCTGAATCAAGAACGAAGCATAACGATGTCAGTTCATAAATCAGTAATTTCTGTTTCTTAGAATGATCCTTATGATCTATCTGATCATTTTCTTCTAAGTCTGGCGCAAGCTCTATAGGTTCAACCTTAAATAATTTCTCTTATTGAAGAACTTACGTTCCTAACTAAGAAATGATCAAAAGCTTGGTTTTACAATCGAACGAAAGTGGAAAGAGAAATGTTTAAACGCTTCAGGTTGTATCAAACGTCTGATCAAATCTCACTGACTTTACCAGACAACAAAGACTAGAATTACTAACAAACTCAAGATGAACAAAAGGAAACAAAAGAGTAAATTTCATAAATCTTTATTTCATATATTTTGTTTGTCGCTTCTGCCACAACTTATTGGTAAAAATATTTAAGTGAAACTTATGAAAATAAATTTTGAGAGACTTAAGGCACGAAAAATACTAAAATTATTTGTCCTAAATAAATTTCTTTTATTCTTGAAGCAAGTTTGAATGGCTGAAATGATACAAATAATATTTACACGACAAAGCTCGAAGACTCGACTGAATCGCGGTCAATCGAGCGTTCTAAAATATAAAGTCACTGGGCGCAAGTTTAGTCGAATTCGAGTAGATCAATCAATATTGGGCGCTTGCTATGTTTACAACTATCACACAATTATAACTGAAGCTTCCGAAGGAATTCTCTACTCGCAAAAAATAAAAGTAATTTGAGAAATTTTGCATCCTAACAAGTCCATTTAATGGTGAGCTGAACAGAATTAATTAAGTATCTACACCAATTCGAATTCATCGAAGCTTAACAAATAATTTTACTGGGAAAGCATTGTCATCCGTCACTTCGCCCTTTACCGAACCAAAGGCAGCGACATAATTCATAAATATCTCCATCTCCAATCGACAAACTCTCGCACTACTCTTCGAGATTTCTTCTGGTTGCGTCGTGTGTAAATTAAATAAACTTTGTGGAACACTTTCATCATGATCGTGAAATTATAAAAATCGACTAAAATTGTGTAACATGGAATTGGTAACGACTTCAATGGTGATTTATGTAAATAACGTTTGTCATCGACGACTATTGGAAGTAACTATATGTAGATTGAGTTGCAATAAAATTAGCATTAAATATATTTCACCGGCGCTTTTCCAACAAGAAAATATTTCCCAGGGAAGAAGAGAACAAACTTTTCGTGTTTATTAGAGACGTAAAAGCTCTTGGCAGACATCAGTTCAATCGTATAAAGGAAACCTCGGAAGTTTTGTTCGGGAAGCGTTTTCTGTCTTCGGTTGTTGGAAGATTCACATGTGAAAGGAAATCAACAAAACGCGAAATCCTTTCGGCGAACAGTTTTGTTTGATCAATGTTTGACTTCAGTGAAGGGAAAAGTATTGGAAAAGAAGCATGTGCAAGGACATGAAATGTAAATAGGCGTGTTAACCAAAGCTCAACGAAAGAAACAAACAGAAGTTAAAGTTTGACAAGAGCAATTGTAAAGTTTCACTTTCCCTCTCGTCACCGTGTGTCTCGTATACGAAAGAAATCTAAGTTTAGTTGTGGCTGGTGTATACGACTGTGTTCACTTTTAATAATCTATGAAGCTTGCAGAAGCTCCGCTACACAAATGACTGCCTAAGTGTCGATATCTCGACGAGTATCAACATGAATCTCTTCCACAAATCGTGAGTGTTTATTATGTGAGGTAGTTTAGAGTTTCTGATCATCCAGAAAATCGTCATTTTATTGCCTTTTCGTAAAAAATAAAAATATCTCCTTACCAACTACGCGCTAAGTCCTAAGTCAAATAATAAAATATTTCAAAAATGTTGCTGAGGTATTTTCATTTCATCAAATTGTTTTCTGAGTATTTCTGCGTCAGCAAATATATTTTCGAAGCTTTCCACGATGAAGTGAAACGACTAATCTTTTAGTGGATGTAAATTTCCAGAGGTAGCGAAAGTTGTAAGCGAGTCGCGAACTTGCTGAGGGCGATAGAGTAGTTCTGAATAGATCAAGACGTTTCTCTGGAGAAGCTGAAACTTTTCCAGTCATTTTCAATTTTACTTCGTCGCTTCACTTCCCATGAAAAGCTCCATGTTTTCTTGATACTGTAAAGTTTCACCGAGGTAATTGAAGGAACTTTGTCGGAGCTTTTCCCGAAAGCTTTTCATCCGACGTAAAGTTTTGAGGTAATTTTCTTGCATTCATTAGTTGAGGTAGATCATGGAATCTGATTGCATCCTGTTCGAGTTTAAATCATGTAAAAATGCGTTATTGCTCATTTGTTATGTTTCATCTTTAAGCTTAACTACCGGCGTCGAAATTCTTCGCACTCTGTCAAATCTGATGGCACACGTAATTTCTTCATCAACTTTAATTTTTCCACTTACTAGTTACGCGAATTATTGTTTAAGGGTTCTGTTGGGTAATGATTTCATTAAATATTTAATTAGGATTCTCCCCTCTTGCTTTATGGCTACCGCATTGTCTCTCTTTGATCATCTAAAATGCTTTACACTTAAAAACAACTAGAAATAGTTTTTTCAATAATCTTCATCGTCTCAACAAATTGGTATCTTTCACTTCTTCATGATGTAAAGCGATAAATTGTGCAGCTACACGACGTATACGAGTTAGTATACAAATTTCAACGTTTTCAAGGCGGTTTCTCAATTCTAGTTAAAATATTCTCGAAAGATTTTGAACGTAAAAACTTTGTAAAATTTTCGTATAACTCTAGTTTTCGTCGTCCCTCTGGCTATGGCTCAATCAATTAGTTTGTGTCCTCTTCGAGGACACGCAGGAGATTTAAAAAGCAATTTTGTGACATATTTTGTACTTTCTGGTTGCCAAAAATAAAGGAAACTTGAAACTATGAAACTGGGAGGATGTTGAAGAGACTTTTATGCTAGGTTTAGTTGACGGCGATGCTCTCGTCGTCGGACAGATTGCGCTCATCGGCAGAGCTCTCTTCCTTATTGTAACTATTTATGTTGTTGTTATTATTATTGCTGCTGTTGTTGTTTATACTCATCATGCTTTGTTGCTGCTGCTGATGATGGTGTTCCTCGCGTTCTGACTCGTTTCTGTTGCCCGACAAATTCAACGACTTGTGAGTCGCGTTATTCGACGTCGCTTCGATAGTGACGTTGGGCAGATTCAAGTTTTTTGACCCCGAGTCTTGGTTTGAGATTTTGGAGATATCGAGATGAGGTGGGAAGAAGCCATGAGGAAGTTTATGCTCCATCGCCATCTTTTGTGCCATCTTAGCTGCGTGGATTGCTGCTGCGGCGGCTGCTTGATCTTGAGGAATTCCCATTCCTAACAGCGAATGAAATGTAATTAGAAAAAGACTAAATATGCTTCAATAAGCTTGAGACTTACCGAAAGCATTTTCAGTTATAAATTGCAAATAAGTATCCAAGATTGCTGAGCCAGTGGCTCCGCCGTGCTGAAGCGCGTTCTCTTTCTGCGCCTCCATCATTTTCTGGGCATCTTGTCGAACACGTGTGATGGTTGTACTTGGATGGTTGAAAGCTGTTGAACAAATCATTGATTAATTGTTCTGAAATATTCATTTTTAAAAACTTACGGTTAGGAGAGAATCCTTGGTTGAATTTGTTGTTTCCGCTGTTCCCCATCCCATGTGACATCGTCAAGTCTTCAGGATCGTCCAAGTCGCTGTCGTCTCCCGACCTCATTTCAAGTTTCATATCAGATCGTCTTGTTCCTGTCGGTGAAGCTCTTGCGCGAAGCTCTGCTGCAGAGATGGACACTCCAGCTTTGGCAAGAAGCTTCGATGCTAGCTCGGGATCGAACGGGCTAGGCATAGGCAAAACGGGCAAGTCTTTAGTTGAGATTCCGCGATGCTGTCGTGACATGTGAGAGTGAAGAGAGTTACGTGATTTGGCGACAGTGCCACAGAGAACACAACGATATCCAGGGCAAATTGTGTGCTTGTCTTCGAGATGAGTTCTCAACGTGTGCGCCGACCGATAGATCTTCCCGCATTTTGGACACGGACGTGGATCTGTAGCTCTAACACGCAGCTCTAGAGAACGACGAGAAACTGTAATAAGCAATGTTGATGTAAAATGTTGGAGTAAGGAACAGTCAAAGGTTAATGTTAAGATATTCAGAAAGATTAAAACCGTTTCTGTTATGAATCAACGTTCGTTTTATTAGGAATTTCGTTAGTTTCATCTGTCACTGGTTTCCAAAGTCTGCGAATACAAAACTATTTCTCCTGAACCTTTCTTTCTTTCTCGGACTCTTTTCAAGAAGCAGCGGAATGTTTAATTTCATAATAATCAACCTGACGAGAGCTTGCAAAGTTTAAATAGCTTTGAAAGCTTTTTCATAGAGCTTCAAAAGCTTGGAAATCACAACAAAAAGTTTATGCGCATCGCTGCATAAAGTAAACAGAATGGCAATTAAATATTTTTTATTATTAGAGTTTCTGTTAGGAACTATCGCATGAGAATAAATATTTCACGTTGGAGAACTTCTAAGACAAGAAGTGAATGGAATTCATTTGTTTCTTCACAACAAAAGCGCGTTTGGACTTTCTTTGGTCTTCGTTCGACTCTCGTCGTTTCAGTAAGGAATGGATGAGAATGGCCCCCCCGACGATCTCATCGACTTCATTCTAGTCCACTGAACCGTGTGCTTCAACCTCATATGATTTCGGACGCTGTTAGGATGAGCAAAGCGTCGGCCACACTGCAAGACCGGACAAATTGGACTATCGCGAGGATAATGCCGATCGAGATGTTGACGAAAGACGCGAGGCTCCAGAGGAATCTCACAGAGGGGGCAGGGCAAGAGATAATTGCTATCGCTATTATTGTTATCCTCGTGCAATAAATTATTACTGTTAGTGTTATTGTTATCGTCGTTATCAATTAGACTTGAGAAGAGATCATTCGAGTGAAGTTGTTGAGCTACACTCATCGCGTTACTTAGTTTACTTTTGTTAAGGCGACACGCTTTCATTTCCGAAGTGCTTCCATTATAATTTCTAACAGCAAACCGACTGCTGTTTGCACTTAAGTTCATATTTAGATTGCGATTCGAACATAGATCCTCGGGCTTATTCGAGTAATTGTTGTTCCCATTGCACGACTCACTGCCCTGATTAATAAACTTCAAGTTATCGGTTACAGCCTTGTGAAGGCGATTGACAATTTCTTCCTGCTGTTGTCGGAAGTGTTCTTTAAAGTTTTTCTGTGTTTGCTGGAGAGATGAAAGGCCCTTGGACTCATGGGCGATGGCAGAAGAAGGAGCTCCGCTTGGAGACGTTGTCAGGTTAAGAGACTTTGAGGGCGTTTCATCATCTTCATCATTATCATCGCGCACTTCTTGCTTAATGACGGCAACACAATGTTGTTGAGCATCTGCAATCGAAGATGATTGCAGTATTAGATGATTTCTGATCGCCCATGAAGTCCGACCTTGATCTGTATCATAATTTTGAGTTTTGAATTTTGTAATTTGATTCCTTTCCTTCTGCTTCCATCCTAAACCCTAAGGCGTACGCCTTCGGTTTAAGATCGAAACACGCTTCGTTCTTGATTCATTTCAAAGGAGAGTGCAACGGTTTTAATTTCTCTTAATCGATAATTGTGTTTGTGTAATAGAAGATTATCACACCCGGAAAGTGAGACGGGAAAACAACAATAATTTCAGCCAATTATATCAAATGGTTAGTCAATAGAAAATTTGCTATAGATCACGGTCGTTTATGTTGTTAGGTATTCGATTGTCCATTCAACGCTTTAAACTAAATAAGCAATCACCAATTAAAAAGCAAGAGAATTTCTTAGTGAATTAATCCAACTCTATTTGGATCAATTAACAGGTAACAACTTTCAAATTATAAAATTTGGATTAAAACTGAGAATGTTAATTTATGTGAGTAACTTATGGAACAATCAGAAATCATTAATACTGAAGAAATTATTTATTTTATTATTAAAAAGCTAATCGCGTCGACGATTTGAAGTTGTATGCATTTTGTAAGACGAGGGTTTCCCCAACTCGCACGTCTTCGAGGTAGTATTTCACTCGTGAATCAGTGATGGATCGAGGCTGTGACTGTTAGGCGTAGTCATTAAGTGCGCGGACGTTTGAAATTATTAAAATTTTCCGAGAAAAACAAACGAGCGTTTCTTCAGCTTAATTACGTCCCTGGTCGCGTTCAGTGGATTTTATGATTTACTCGAAATGTTCGCTCTAGAAACTAAAAAGACATTAATAAATTTGTACTTAAATTAAATGTGCTCTCTCTGTTTCCCGGCGATGTTGATCCAAAAATATCAACGCCGCCTCGCGTACATAAAATATTATTTCTCTGTGATATTTCGTAAAATAAATTAAGTAGAATGGAAAGACGAAGAGGAGCTGGCTCTCTCGATTTCGTCGACACAAGACATTAAAGTCGAGTAATGTTAAAAGGGAAAACAAAAATTTCCTCTATTTATCGCATGGATTTTCTTTTTTCACTTTTGTCTATAAATACACCTAGAATCATACGAAACTGTTCGACTCTCTCGGCGACTCTTTTTTCATCAAACAAATTCCTAGTCATTAACGTATGAACCGCGCGGCTTTATTTCGGAAAAGTTGTTAGATTAATTTATTAAGTTGAGGCATAAAGAATGAGAATAAATGAAACACTCCTATTTCCAACAATTAAATGGGTTAAGTAATTTGCAGCAACGCTCGGCAAAGTGTTTTGCGCTAGAGAAATCATTCGCGCTTGTGATCCCATTCCGGAAAGCCGATTTAAATGTCAGACGTCAATAGACGAGTTCTCAATCGGGGAAAATCGCGTCGGAAAATCGTTAGAATATTAAATCACGAAGTGCAATATCGAATTATCGGCCTCGGCTTGTCTCTGACTCTCGAGAATTTCCCTAACCAGGCCGCAAACAATAAGCCAGCCCAAAAATTAATCGACCACCAATACCAACGATAATTCGCGCTAGGCTCACCGGAGACGCTCTAGCTGTGTCTTTATTTAATGTCTATTAATGTTTGCTATTGAAGGGAAGGAAAAAACTTATGGCTATGTAGTGAAACCATTATGTCCGAATAATTAATAGCAGACAGTACTCCGTCCCCCTTATCCGGAACATCGCGCTCATCCACCCTTTCCCTCATTCTGTTATGTTTCCTTCGATTCTATTGCAGCTTTTATTCTTCCTCTTCCACTGAAATCGCGAGCAATCATTCTGAAATGGTAATGTGTCTGTATGCGAGCACGGCGGTCTCTGCTGGGACTGACAAAAGCAGAACAATTCAGTTTAGTTTCTAGTTTCGTAATCTCTTTTCGACAGCGAAATTTTCCACGAGACCTTTATAACTGTTGTTTGAGTAATCAAACAGACAAAACATGAAATTATCGCGAGCATGAGAAGGCATAAATTTCCTTATTAAAGCTTATTACTTTGCCCTCTCGTCAGCCGCGCTCCGTCTCTCGTGATAAGCAGCAATTCTTTAAACTTCAATTTTAAATTATTCATGACAAACGAATCGACCTTAAGGATATTCTCCACAACTTTCCCAATATATCTTCTCGTTATTATTACGTCTAACTCTAATGATTCATTTCACTTTTAGTGAGCTCCGGCCCGAACGTGGGGTGAATTTATCGATCAAATAATTTAAAAATTGTATATTAATAATAGAGTTTTACGTTCACTCATTTCGCTGCTCTCAGGATAATTTTAAAAGAAACGAAAGGCATAAAGTTTCACATTTCGTAGCGCGCTAGCATTTATGAGTGAAATATGATTATTATAGGTACCAATATATGAGCCATTTTCGGTATAATCATGTACAATAAAACAACATTATTTAATTCAACTACTATAATAATGAACACGCAAATAACGAGGGCCTCCGAATTAGTTTCGCCCTGAAGAAAAAGTCAAATTGACTAGAAAAGGAGGCGCACGGTGGAATTAGGAAGCTTGCGAGGAATGTTCTGCGTTCACCCACCCGAGCACGACTCGCTGTAAATAGTTTTATCGTCAGGATCCACCTATCATTAATAATTTCGCCAATAATTAGTCTTGAATATCTCTGCCTGTACGCAGAATAGTTTTGCCCCAGAGACGAGAATTACAAGCTCGGAATTAGATCGAAGAGTGAGTTATGTGTATGTTGCCAGCTATTCTGGGACAAATCTCATTAAATGGTTTTGTGAAAATTCCGTGAATGTGTGTAGGTTGTCGAGAAGGGTGAATCGGATTAGGTTGGGGAGCTGCTCACCGTCACCACTGCTCGATAATTCTCATTACGAAGCAAGTTTTCAAGTACTGCGTGTGTGTAGGTGTAACTAACATGTTTTATTTGCTCAATTAAACTTCTTTCATCCCCAGACTCCCCAGCATTGCTCTTCTCTCTCACTCTTTGGACAATCGCTTGCAACATTTTCTTTCTTCCCGTGTTGGGAAAACTATAGATGGCAAGGCTAGCACACACACAAGCCCAGCACACATTAATAAAATTCGCACTTGTGTAAACAGCCGAAATAGAATAGGAGAAGCATACATAAAACTCCCACAACCCCATCATTTGTCCACCCGAGGAAAACTTTTTCTTCGCTTCACCCATTTCACATTTCACTAGCCACCCAACCGCCCACCTACAGTCGTTCTCATTCCCCACTTTACATTACACAACAATCACGGAGCGGCGGGCGCGCACATATAGAGCAGACCCCCTAAGTCGGAACGATATCAAATCAAAACCTCTTTACTGTTAATGCCTTCCATTTTTCCTCGGCCTCCTCGCTCTCCGTCAATTTATAAAATGTAATTTAACAAACGAATTTCCAGTCTCGGAATTGATTCGGAATGAAAAATGAAATTGGAAATCTCAAAGTCGAATATCTACACGGCAAAGGAGGAAAACAAGCGAGCGATTGATATAATTAAATTCCTTCGATCGGTTAATGCTCTATCGTCATGAAATATTTTGTGTTTAACTTTTCACATAAAAAGCGAGGGCCGAGCAGGCGAAGAAGAGGAAAATCGGAAAACTGTAAAACGAAAAGTGTGCAAAATAAAGTCGTAAATCAATACAAATGTCCTGTAGTGATATGAAGGCGAGTTGAAAAGTGTGTGGAGAATGAAATCGGTCGAGAAGAAGAACCTTCACGATTGTATAACTCAGCGAGCTTTGAGATGGACAGTCACAAGGATTTCGTTTCACAATGGTCTATCGAGAGCAGTTTGTACATTTCACAGACTTTCCTCTCTCGTTTTCCTTTTGAAACCCAACACGACACAGTTCCATCATTCTCGGACATAAAGCAGGAAGAAGAAAGGACGAAAGGTTTGTGGAAAACCCAAAGAAATGAAAAAGATGGACAATTTTATCATTTTACTTTGTACACGACATGTGAAGAGAACGCTGGGTGGACGGGGGAGGAAGAAGGAAGCACATAAAACACATAAAACTTCATGTACACGATTATATTGATTTAAGAAAATAAAGGCTGAGGCGAGGAAATGATACAAAAACATTTGAGAGGGAAATAAATCACATTCTTACGTGTGTGCGATTCTACTTGAAACAATCGCACATTTCGTCTATTAAGGAGAACACGTTATGATGCGCCATCGGGCAATCGATAACACTGCTAAGTAATTATGTCGTCTTTGGCATTGTCCGAGGGATTTGCCGCATGCACATGCAATGGTCGGCACGAGGAAAATCATTCCTGACATATTGATCGGCTGATTGATAAGATTTTCCGTTTCATGCTTCGTAATATCGCAAGGAAGCAATAGAAAGAAATGTTATAAACTCCCCCTTCGATTCAAAAGACGTTCATATTGAAATAATCTTCATCATACTTTCCATAATGGGCAAGAACAGAACTATTACATAACAATTTCCTTGTGAATGTATTTAAAACTATTTTATTAGTTCACATATACATCACAGTTTAATGGCGACTAGAACGTAATCCTCTCACTCCTCGCATATCCATCCAACTATCGCTCGTTCATTACCATCGCCACCCCTAATTTTAAACTTTCCACCTCCAACTCAAGCTGTTTGTCTTGGAAGTGTTCTCAATTTCATCTTCTCTGCCACCCCACACTCTCCTGTCCACCCACCTCACACTCTCGCTCCACATTGTTCAGGACAGCATTTTAAATTGTACGAAACGTTTTTGCTGTTACTTCGGGATTATTCCGTTCTGCACCCCTTTTTATCCTTTTCCTTCATCCACCCCGCTAACCAACCCATCTCTTCAAATACAAAACGATGATCCATTTCCTTCACATATTGTAAATGTGTTTAGTTTTGCCCATTTGCCATTTTTCTTGCGTACATCCAAGAGCACAGCAAGAAGAGAGCGAGTGCTATAAAATATATATTTCTATCAATTCCTACATAGCATTCCGGCAAAGTTCTTGCTCGACGTAAGACCATGCTGGGAAAAGGACTCCAAGCAAGAAGCTTTCTCGACTCTCTCTTACTCTTCACAGAGCTTTGCTTTTAGAAGGCAGAAAGGAAACATATTATTATTCCTTTTGTTTCTTTCCTTCTCGTCCTCAACACTCAACTTTCTTCAGCCTTCTCACACCATTCGAGCCCACGAGCCAGAGAAAACATTTTGCGGAACAATGAAACTTAACTATTCCGATTTAACCGAGAAATAGAGAGGATTTTAACTGAAATTTTATTTATATATTCAGGGAATCGGCAGCAAGAAAAATTGCTTCATCCTATGTACACATTACTGTCGCTGTAGAGAGAACAAAACTTTCATCCAACGATATTTTTTTTGCTACTGCTTTACCGAGAAGATAAAAGAAAAGTTTTGTGTCAACTCGATTTCGATTTCTCACTTCTTCTCGCTCTTGGCTTTTCTTCTCCTTCACTGGTGTGAGTTGCCAGAACTATAAGTATGAGATACGTTAACGATTGTTCCGTCAGACGATAGTTTTAATAAATCTTCATCCGCCAACTCTCGAAATGGTTGTGGGGTGAAATGTGGAAAGCTAGAGAAAGGGCTGTTGGAATCCTTTTTCAATTGTTCACCGACAGCAAATACTCCTTCATCTGTTATCGCATAAAATAAACAATTTCTGCCACCCAATAAGTTATGGCCTCAGTGCCCATTAAGTCTCACTCACACACACTCGAAGAAGGGAAGATATATTTTTTTTCGAGTGTACATTTTGATTTCACCCGTTGGTTATTTTATTATTGTACTTGATGGCTCTCTCAGCATATATAAAATTTTACGACACACCAAATGGGCTGCGAATAGTGGCGGGAGTAGAAGGAAGCTTGATGATGGAGGTCAGCTCGACGGAAGGACGAGGATAATTTACTTGCAAGCAGAAAAACAGCGTCCGACCCATCGGAACCCTCCCACACATAAACAAGCAATTTGAACACTTGAAAGTTTCAACTAAAACAATGGACGGAGGGAAAAGGGGTTTGGCTCAAGAAAGCGATCCTTTTCTCGAAAGGAAAGTTTCAATTGAAATCAAAACTCAGCAGAAGTAAAAGTTTAAAATTGGCAGTTCGGAAAATGTTTCCCTTCAGCCTATTTCTTAATTCACTGCTGCCAGATCCTTGCGAGAAAGCGGTCCCTTTTCTCCCTTCACACATGGTCAGAACTCACACATGACGAATGGGGCTTCATTTCAAGACATAAATTGTGCAATGAATTCAGTGGAAACATGTTTTGCTTTCTCTAGTTGGGGCCCTGGTCATAAACACATAAATATGCTGCTCTACAGCTTTTCCCATCGTCTACGTTGCACGGTTGAGGATTCATCTACTGCTTCCGCCTCAAGAAGTTGGAAGCAAGACGATTGCTAGAAAATTCCTCGGACATCACCGACGCAAGGAGATTTCTCATGAAATGTAATGGAAAAACATTCATGTGCCTTTTTATGTAAGGCACGAGCAAGTACATACGAGGAAAAAGAAAGTTTTCCTTCTTCAAGTTCCCTCCCTGATAAGGAGCAGAGCGCTTAGCAGGCCAAATGAAAAGGCCTCCGAATAAAATGCGAAACATACAGAAGAGTTTAAAGACGAATACACTCTTTCTGGCCTTTCTTCCTCCCCTCATCCTCGTATTCCTTAACATACATGAATTTCAAATAAAAACGATATCAGTTTGTTAGACTGTGTACGATGTGCGATACATAAATATATTTAATATCATTTCAACAAACTGTAAAGTTATACATGTTCCATTCTCTCTCCACCTCACTCCCTTCCTCCCAAAACTTTGCCATTTTCTTCGCTTTTCCTTTGTTTCTTCATCTGTATGTGGACATGCGATCATAGATAAACATTTGATAAATAGAATTTCTTTTCCAAATGAAGAACAATAAAAACTTTTTTTTTCTGTGAAAGGTTTAAAAAAAGTTTCCAATTTTCTTGGCGTCGTTTGCGAGAGGAAAAGTTTTTCAATTCGGTTACTATTTGTCGAGCGTCTGTATAGATTGAAGAGCAGCTATGACGTGGGGGAAGAGAGATGGAATGAATAAAAAATTTTACGACTTGACCATTTTCCCCAATTTTCGGGGCATTTCATTCGAAAGGCACGAAGACGCTTCACATGTTTGTTAAATTTACCACCCGCACATCGAGTCAATTCTACCTTCGTTCCTCGCTTGTTTCTCTTTATTAAATGCATACTATTTCTTCATATCGTCGACGTTATTGCGTAAAGCGGAAAATGAATTTCTTCAAGTTTCTGTGTTAATAAACCTGGAGAAAATTGAAACAAAAAAGGGTTTGAGACTCACCAAAGTTATCAGGCATCCCGGATGGGCCAGGCAACAAGCCGGGAAGATTTTGAAGGCCTAAGAAGGAGTTAGCGAACGATGGTGTCCTTGAGTGATCCATTGAACCGTTTAACCCATCCATTTGTCCATCGCCTGCATCAGATGCAACTGTATCGCTGCTATTCGAGTCTTCTCCGGTGCTTTGTGCTTGGAGGGATTGTAAATCCGAATGCTGTTGCAAGAGATAAGAGACCGAGAGGTTCAATAAATTGCAACTAAACGTGCTGTGAAATGCGAAATCTACCTGAGTTGGAATAGTGAGAGTTGGTCCACCTTCCAACGCCTGACTCAATAAAGATTCCTTCATTTCTAAGCTCCTGTCACGTTCTCGGGACTCTTTCGATTTATCACGTTCTCGTCGCAAGGCATGCTGTTGTATCGATACATGATCGCGCACAACCAATTGGTCGTCCGTGAGTCCATGCTGTTTCTTATAAAGCTCTGCCGATTTGATTCGCTTTTGGGGCGGCGGTGTTGGTTGGGAAGAGTCATCTGCAATCAGATCCCATGGAATTGATGTTGAGCTCTGATTATGCTTTAATATCACAAATAGAAATTTGTTTTAAAGGCGCAAGAGAGGGAAGAGAGAAGCAACGGGAAGAAATGTTAGTTTATAAGTTACGACATTAACCTAGGTGACTAACTGGAGAGGATTTCATCTCTTTGCCGAGGGACGCCGACAGCGTTGGAAGATTCATGGAAGCGTTGTGTGAGAGGTTGAGATTGCTTTTATGGAGCGAATTGTTGGTAACTTCAGCCAGCCCTCGGATTTGCAGCAAATGCGCCGTCTTCAGAAAATCACTCAGCTGCTCCTGTCCAATATGAACTTCGCCGTTGTACATAAACCTGAAGCCGATGCGGGGAGAGGGAGGACACATTCATTATCATTATTAAAAACAAAATTCCACTTGCTACGTTTCGCTCATTTGTTTCTTTTCTATTTTAACAAGTAAATCAAGCCTCTTTTTCCTCGAGCTTTCCATTCATTTATTAATTCGTTTAATGTCCATTTTCATTTTCCATACACACCTTAACAAATTTTCCACGTCTTCTGAACGAATGTCTCGAAGAATAACGATTGGATGTTCGCAAGGATTGGCTTTGAGTAATTTACGAAAATATGGACTGCAAGCGCTTAATACCACCTAGGTTTGTGTTTGGCGTTGTTCGTAATCAAGCGTCGGGCAAAAGAGAGAAGAAGAAAAAACGAAATGAATTAATCAGGAAAGCGATTTCTTTGCATGCATTTGCGTGCCACATTGATTTTCTCGCTCTGTCTCTTACCTTGTGTGCCGTAAACGATCGCTGATCACATGCCAACGTTACATCAACAAAGTCTTCTTCGTCGCGTAAATGTCGAAACGATGTTAATATCGATGATTGGAAGTCGTTCCACTTCAGCGCGTACTGCTGATCGGATGGTGTCGGGGACGAAATATCCATCCTCGAACTATGATTTGTATCGTGCGTATACATCGTTGCTTCTGCTATCTCGTTTCGCGATGATGACGAGCGATATTAATAAATTGTAAAATCGCTCTTCCGTCTGCCGGCAGAGCTTTCCTCCTCCTTTGACGCAGCGAGGGAAAAAAGTCTTTATTGCGAAGCCAACAGACTTTTGTCAACTCTTTGTGAATGGAGAAATTATTTTTACGATCCCAAATTGATACTAAAGCACATTATCTGGATACATTTTATGATGCATTCATTCATTCCATGCGAGGAGGGAGAGAGTGTGTGGCGGTCGAGACGAACGCGCGCTCGATGTTCTGCTTTTTATGCTCGTCTTATGTTGCGAATGTGTTTGGCGTTTAATTAAATTGCATACATAGACATGGAGTTGAGTTTGGAAGTAGTTTGTCTTCTGCCGCTGTCGTCGCTGCTTTGATGATTCCCTATCGTCGCTCAAAAAAAAGGGGAGCGAGTGCACCGGGAAGATTCTAAAAATAAATTACAAATGTGACGAGAGAAAGAAACAATGAATTATCAGATGCACATGGGGAAAATGTCCAATTTAAAAACTGCTGGTTGCGTTCTTCTTTTCGCTTTGCGTTTATTTGCAGATGTCATATGAATGATTTTTTCAGTTTATTTCCGGAGGCTCTCCCGAAACTTTTATGACTCTTTGGCATTCGAGCTTCTGCTGCATTTGTAGTGCGATGATTTCCAATTGGTTTCATGTCAAGTTTAAGGATGCTTGGAGCGAGCCAAACGATTCAATTAACGACTTGTCTGACTCCTCTAAACTTGGGTCTCGAGTACTTTCAAGTCCATTTGACAAACAAAGTAGCAATTGAGCACCCGAACCGAATTGAAGAAAAAATACAAAAGTAGTTTTCGTTGGCGCAAATTGTAATTAAACAACTTTTTAAGCCGCGCTGGTCTCTCGACTCTCGAATGTTAATCGCACTTAACTGAGTGAGTCAATTCAGCAATTAAAACGTCTTTTGTGTGTAATTTCGTTCGCACCCAGACAGCAAAGTTCTTCTTCGTGGTTTCGTTTTTCAATTGAAGATTTCATTGCGCAATTTAGTTCAAAATGTTTTTGTCGTCTCGGGCGTGCAAGTATGTGAAGGCAGCCGAGAGAAGTTCTTGAAAGTTTTGCGTCCCGCTGGGACTATTTGTTTGTTGTGTGTAACCCAGCGAACACTCATACAACAATTAACAATTACAATTGAGAGCCGTTAATTGAATTTTTGAATGTTGCTTATTAACACATTTAGTTGTTAGTTGTCTTACTATTTCTTGTCTCTCGATTTCGCCTTTCAATCTTTTGTCTTCCTTCCACCGAATCGCTTTGCTCGGCTCCGTTCACAAACAGTTTAATAGATTAATCACGAAGAAATTAACTCTAATGCCGCTATTACGGGGCCGCAAGTACCCATACATGCCACACGAGGCTCACTCGAGCTTTATTCCCCCGCGCGATTGGAGAAGAATCTCCTAAAGAATGTCGCGCTCTGTATGGACGACGCAAGCAAGTAATTGGCGTTGCGACTGTAGAAATGTAAGTGTTAAAAATTTAAATTCGTGTCAATTGATTTTCTAATTTCGGAAGATTTCTGAGCTCACAGAGACTTTTAATTAAAAAGTATGTGCGACAGGAAAACGAATTTTTAGTGTGTGAATGTGAAAACGAATTTCTTGCGGCTGCTGCTCGACACTCAATGCAAAGCACTTCGTCCGACCAATAATAAATGTTCCATTAAGCTGACTTGATCTCGATAATTTTTCTCAGATTTTTATTTCATTAGAAGCACTTAGAAGTGGATTGAAGTTTAAAGAGAGAACGAACAGTCAAAGTCGAAGCGACAAGAATAAAAAAACAGTTTTTAATATCAAACGTAACTAAGAACAAGTTTTCTTACTTCTCGCTTTTATTGTCTTTATGGAATATTCGGAGGATTGGAAGATATTTTGTTTGCGTCTGGGTTAAAGAATTTTTACTGGCGAGTTCGGAAACACGTTTTACATTCTCGGTCCTGTTTCGTCTCTAATTCATCGCTCAGATTTGGAGACGACAATCATTTGTTTCAAGTGAAATGTATGAAAGGGGAGAAGTCACAGTTCCAATTCAAACGACGGAAAGCAATTCGATTAATCACAACTGGCTTGACCTTCTCACGATGCGTGACATAATTTAGGAAAGCCACCCGAAAATATTCAGTCGACACAATCTCGAGATTCTTTTATTTCTACCTCGCTTTGCTTTTATGCTTTTATATTCTGGAATACTTACTGCACGAAGCAACACAATTTTAATTCATTTTAGTTCTTTAAGCAGCAATAATAAATTGCGGTGGTTTCGATTGGAACATTTCTTCTTCGATTTATGGTAATTTCGGTAATGGGAAATCGAGGTGATTCATGTTTGAATCTTACTTGAGACACTGCGCAAAGGAGGAATTTATGCGATCACAGCTCGATGCCAAAAGTTTCTTTTATGCTTTGCGATGCACCAGCAGTTCTAACCCGATTAAGGAGCTTTAACTCACCGATTGACTTCTCGTCGGCCAATTTCTGTCGTATCCAAGTTTCGCTTTCAATTCACCATGGTTTACATTGGTTTTGGATTTTATCACTCTTTCCTCGCTGATACGATGCTTCTGTTTGCCATGCACGTAGGGTGCAGTTTTTACTTCAACTCACAGAGAGATGAAAAAACCTCACATGTGGGAGACGAAGGCTAGAAAGCATGAACGAGAGGAGAAAAAGAACAAATTGTCGTGAATAATTCTTATTTGCCTTCGCTTTTAATCGACGTCAATTGATCGTCTTCTTGTTCAATGAGCGCAATATTATTGCTCGATTTCATTCCATCATCGCGTCGTAAATATTGTCGCCGAAAACTTTTCAGTTTGGCAGAAGTCGTACGAGCAATTGAATTACATTCCTCGAAAAAGCTTCGAGTGCAATTAATTTTAATTAATTTTCAATTAAACTATGATTAAAATAATGAAAATAGGAATTCCTACACACAAGTTGGTTCGACGAGGAACCAAATGGAGTCTATAGTTTAGTGCTTAGTTTAGTTATTTTTTGTCGCTTGTCGAGCAACCGAGAAAGCGAGAAGGACGGAGCGAGAGGGAATGTGTCTGGCATGAGAACAGAAATTTCATTTGCAAATACAATTTAATGTTTTTGCGTTTTGCCTTCAATTGTACGAGAAAAAGAGCGGTTGCTTGAGCTAGAACAGTTTATTGATTAAATAATTAAATTTCAGTACGTTAAATTAAACCGATTAATATTTTTTCTTCCACGCCTCATAGAAATTTCCTTTTTCGCTTGGCGTTTTATGTTTCACTTGATATCGTTTGCTGTAATGGAAACTGAAAGGGCAGCGGGAGAGTTGGACGATAGGCGACCGCTAAGCGTACTTAGATTAAGAGCGATAAGTTTGATAACGTAATTGGAGGGTGACGACAAATGTTCGCAGTCTTCAATTGAGAGAGTTCGAATGAATTAATTTCTAATCGATTCACTGGGACAATCGAAAGATTAATTGATCTTCGCCATCTCTTCTGTAGAAATTTGTAGAAAATATTCGCCTCCGCGTACCGAACATTCATTGCACATTAATTCACTCGTAAATTATGAGTATCAAAAACAAAAAACACGCCACGAGCGATCTAATAATAAACTTTGAAAGCAAGAAAACAAAAAATTAAATATTTTAATTGGAAAATATTTCAGTGTTTTCTGAAAATGCTTTCAGAACGCGGATGATTTTTTGGTGCTATTGCTGACTCTCGCCAGCTCTTTGAGATTGTAAGAAAAAATTAAAAATAAAATAAAGCACCAACTGGTTCGCATAATAAATAATCGTACACATTTCACTCGAACAGATTATTTTCGTAAAAATTGAACTGCTCATCGCAAAGCATGTTTGCGTTCTTTTATTAGAAGACTAACAAGTATCTACGATTTTATTAATCATTACGCAACTATCCCGCTCGGCTAGATGTGGCGCAAGTAGATAGATCATGGAGCAACTTATTAACTCGAAATAATTTATGATCATTAAGAGTTTTCCTCTCGTCCCGCACTTCGGGAAATGTTTGTAAATAAATATTCGAGTCGATCCTCTCCGCGGTGGAAGTTCCACGGGGAGCGAACGTAAATTGGCGGAAATTATTTCCCGCAATCGCGGCATGACAGAATGAAATTGTCACCAATTAAATCGAGAAAAAGTCTTGCAAGCAATTTACATTTCATCTTTCACTGCGCCTCCTTCCGCTTAATTTCCTGCGTTATTCCACACACTGCGAATTGTCGGCGAAATTTCATGAAGCGTCGCACAATCTTCAATCACAAATGAATGATAAAATCAAAAACTTTTCTCCTTTTTGTGTTTGTCAACAGAAAATCTTTTCCACAACGAAATTATTCACATTCGAAATTTTCCTGCAACTTTCAATTTTAATCCTCGAGCACAGTCAGAGTTGAATTTCTTTTTATTTTTGTCAAAATTATAAAATTTATTTTTTGACTCCCGCGTGAGAGCGTTGCGCCACTTCAATCCGTTCTGTCCGAAATCTAACAAAGTACTGAGGCAATCGGAATCGAAAGAAGAAAAAAATGTATAATTGTTGTCTAAACACAGCAAAGTGCACACTGACTATGCGTGTATATTTTTCGGTTAAGTATTTTCGCCTGATACATTTAATTGTTGTGTTTGTTAGTGTTTTTATTTTTCTTCGTCTCCGTTTCCTTCTTTACAATTTCTCGTTGTCTTAAACTTATCTTTCCATGTACTCTCCCAAAACCCGACCGAGCAATATCTTCTTCTTTCTTATGGACACAAAATAAATTTCATTTCGGGCCATACATGTAAGATGAATTATTCGGTCGGCAGGCGCACATGTGTGTAGTGGTAAAGTGTTTTGCTATAGTTTTAGCTTTTTATTACGGAGGAGTTTGAGGATGGAGACGACACGACAAGAAGCCTTCGATTAATTCGCTCTTTCCAAGTTGCGCTCTCTCTTCGCTTCTCGATTTTCCCAAGCCGCGCATTGCGAGCATATTACGTGCGATCGCAAATAGTTTTCTGACTTCTTCGGCGGGAGGATATCGCGAGGAGATTCGAAGCTTTCTCTCTCTCGCTCATCTCTCGAGACTGTGCCATGCGGCATAAACATACAGGAAATGCTCTTAATCGCTATTCCCTTCTCGGCGCATGAGAATGTATCGCTAGACATGGAAATATATATCACGTGGAGAGAGAGGGACGATGGTGAGCGCGAGAGCACGAGAAACATAAAATTGCACTGCGATATCTTCGGACGACTCAAACCTTATGCTAGATAGTTCTCCTCTCTATAAACACTATGGGCTGTTAATGTTCTACACATGTATTTATGGAAGCGGGCGATAAAACTCCACATTCTAACATGAAGCACACAAATCAATACTTGAAATTTGCGAAACTGAAAATTTTAGCCTTTTCTAAAGTTTGATTTGGCGTAGTTAGAACTTTGTATTGTTATTCCCGCTACGTCTCACTCGCGCCAGCACATGTCAAACACAAGCAACTAGCTCTCTTCACATGCACGAATTCAATTTTATTTGCGCTCATAACCAATCAAAATATTATCATGTAACATTGCAGAAAAACTTCGTATGAATAAATAATTGATTTGGACGCGCGCGGCGACGGCTGAAGCGACTTCAAACATGTCGAAGCCTTCACTTTGCTGCTGTTGCGTTTTTGCGATATGTTATTGAAAATTTATGAAGGAAGGGAATTAAATTTAAGCCTCTTAATTGCTATCGATTTCCCCCTCGTCTTCGTTGTGCATGCAGGATCGCGTGAACTGCATGAGCCTCCACGTTCCATCTCTCTCACTCCTTGCGCTTGCAAATAAATCAGATTAAGCGTTTTTCATCGCTTGTGCGGTTTCGATTGAAGAAACTTCGAACGAGGAAGGGAAAAATCGTTAATTTGTCATGAAACTTGCACTCAAACTATGAAAACGAAATAATTGCTTTTTTGCGTTTAAAACTTTTCACCCTTCTAACGTTGCTTTTAACACAGCAAACTTTTGACTCTGCCGAGCTTGATCCTATCGCTATTCAAAAATATGCTTGAGCGTCTAAACACTGATTTCAGTTTCAGTTTCAATAGTTTAATGGAAGAAACAAGAGTTTATGTATTTATGCTCAGATTTGTTTTTTAGTTTTCATACTCGAACGGCAAATCGGATTTTCGAGACTTAGTGTGGGTGACAGTTTGTGATTGTGTGTCGTCGTTGTGAAGCAGCCAGAGTTGCTCTGAAATGTGCAAAAACAAAGCGAGCGACGACTAATAGTTTCTTCTATATTCGCATTTGTCAGGGAGGGCCTGATGAACGGCGAGCGGCTCTTCAACAACATATGTGTCGCACATTAGAACGCTCGGTAAAGAGAACAAAAGCATGGCTCAATTGCTTTTACAACTTGACTTACTGACTCCGTTTGATGTCGCAGAAATTGAAAATTATTTCTCGCCACTCAAACTCAGAACCTGTTGAAGCTTTTTCAAATTTCTTTTGACCCACTTTGCTTCTGAATTCGGATTTTGCTTAAACACTTTTTTCAAAATATCCAGCGAAAAATAATTTGTCATAATCAACATGATGCACTTCACACATCAATCACTTTCATGTGAAACGAGGACAAATTCAGAATTTCCATAAATTCGCTGACATTAGAGCGGGGAGGTAGCGAGAGAGGAGAGAAATTTGCATATTTAATTTTGTTAATCAGACAACCTTTCCCATTGCATGGACGAATCATGTGAACACCGCACACAATTCTAAACTTCCTCAAACCACTCGGCACTCGTCGACTCTCAGCCAAAACATTTTCATTCTCTTCTTGCCATCGAACAACGGACACGAAGACGATGAAAGATTCTCATGCCGGCGTTCGGCGAAATGAGAATGCGATCGGCTTTTTACTCTCAGCGAACTTTAACTTTAATTTATATCTTTACACATTGCACCACACAGACACAGGAACATCACTTAATTTTGATTAGTACTTGAATTTTAATTCTTTTTCGTGAGTAGGACATGCTGCTGCTATTAATACGAATATTTTTAGTATCATTTCGATTTGTCGCTGTGTTCGTTAGAATCCGAGGAGTGATTCATGAGCCGAGTGTGGTGGCGGCCGTTGCGTTCATGCTTTGAATCGCCAATCGTTGCGAACATCACTGGCCGAGTGACCGTTTAGAAATTTATATTTTAAGGCACCATGAAAATTATTCGCCCCAAACACACTCTCGTAATGAACAATAACAATAAAACTATCAGCCTAGAAAACATTTCCCATGGATTTTAGTTTGATTACACTTGTGTGGATTCGACTTCAGTTCATGGAATCTAAATCATGAATTTTCTGAGCCTCCCACCGCAGCCCCAACAATCCCACATTTCCAATCCCGGACAGCAGAAGGGGTTCGGGTTCAACGGCGAGAAGAGAAATTAAGAGGCAGACGGATTTTCCTTTCTTCCTCAAGCTCAACAAAGCCATTCATAATTCATAGTTTTAACTGCAAGCGAACATGAAATTTGTGGTTTTCCGCGAATTTCTGGATCGACTGAGCCGCGTTTCGACAAATTGGAAACTCTCTGAGAAGGAGGAGAAGTCGCAATTTATCAATACGCGCTTCACGGCGAGCCCATAGACACGTGGACTGAAAAATCTGCGGAGGCGTTGTTGGAAACTGCTCGCCTATCGATTAAAATGTTTTTGATGCGACGCGTTCAGCCGAATGATGGATCGAATTGCCAACGAGTGATAGTTTGCTTAGTTTTGTCGGATTCAGTCTGATGTTATCAAGAGTCATATTTAACGTAATTATCGACGAAACTAGCTCAATTTACATATGAATTAAGCGTCTCGCTATCGGCGTGGGTCGGCAATTTAAGCAAAATTTATTGCCTTATTGTTCGAATCTCTTTTCGGTCAATTTTTCCGGGAACCGTCGACAAGAAATATTTAATGATTCACAACAATTTCTGTCTTTATATTCGCTCCAACATCTCTTTGCCGCCGCCTTTATTCGCAGTAATTGCTGTTCAAGTATTTTTAATGGTTTTATTCATGAATCAGTTGCTTGAAAGCATGAATCATAGCGTTGTCGTCGTCTTAATTAGCACTTAGCAATACTGCATGCATGCTTTGCAAATTATGTGCGAGAATTGTAGTTTCTGGTTGATATGAATTTAGGGAAATCCGCAGAGTAACTCTCGCCTTTCAATTACTTGAGATACAATTTGTATCACGTAGAGAAGGAGAACTTTATTAAAATTAAGATTACAAATCAATTTTAGAATAAAAGTCAAAAACCTTGACGAGAATCCCTCGAGATATTTCGAATAACTCTTCCCTTTGTCACCATTTCAGGATAATGGGAAAGAATATCGTCTACAATGAAGTAATCTGGAGAACAAAGTGGAGCAGGGGCGGTTGGAAAATTGCGGATATTGTTAAGGTAAGAAACACGAAACGTAATTCAAACCTTTTTCTTCTTCTATTTAAACATACATTTCACATTTACATGTCTAATTAAATTATCTCGAAACTCTGAAACTGAGAGATATCCTCTCGAAAGAAAATAAAAAGTGAACCCTAAAGTTTCAGTTTGAATGATGTACCGCTCTATCTCTGTATGCTCTGACATGTTCGACCGATCTTAATTCCATCTCTGCCCGAGAACGAGACTTCAAACCTTTGTGCCGAAGAAGCAATAAGAGTTAAACTAAAACGTACCCGTCGTGTGTAATAAAAAATTATATGACGGTCTTTTCATTATGCATGATTGACTTATTTCAATTACAATTTGAAGAAATACCAGTTTCACAGGTCGCTGGAAGAAATCTCTTCGGCTTAAAAAACTTTTATTGAGCACGCAAGTACATTGGACCTTAAACCAATTTCAATTAAACGATGAATCAGTTGTTAAGACAAAACCTGATTTCACATTACACAAAAAGCACTCAGGCCAGTGTGAGACGACGATTTTAGTTACGAAATGATTCGTTGGCTCTAAACGTGTCGCTTCAGATTCTATAGCTTCACTTCTTCTAATTATTTAAAGACGCTAATGCTCGACAGAGGAAGAGAAGATCAATTCAAAATAGTTCTCGGGACGGAGAAGAGGTGAACAAACCCACTAAAAAATATTCTGATGAAAGTCTCTTTAATCTATTTATTGCTTCGAAACTTTCGTTTTATGACATTACGGGTCTCCTCGATTAAGAACGAGTAGTTGTCGTCATGCGGTACAGTTGGAAGAAGATTTCTAATTAAAACTTTTATGTTCATCACGTAAAATTTCACACATAAACTCGAAATGTGCGGGCGGAACTTGATTGAAAACCCGTTAGCAATCAAAAAGTCAATTCTAGGACTTTTCGATTTTTGTGATTTGAAATTGAAGACGATTGTGAAAGTCAAAAAGTCTCTCGTAACAGTTTTAAATGTTAAGCCACCATTGAAATCCCAAGCGAAGACGAGCGTTCGCTCTCTAAGCAACATCCCAACAACAAACCGCTCATCTTTTTCCCCAAAAACCGACTCGACACAAAACTCGAATCTCGTGTAAAAGCCTCCGATGAAAATACCAAAACATTATCAATTGAAGACGAGAAGAAAAAAGCGTTTTTTATTACTCGAAACACATCTCGAAAGGAGATGGAGAGACGAAAATATTCAAATTTTCATATAAGAATTACCTCGAAACCAGTTTTCAACTAAAACTGTTTAGTATAAAATTAACCATTTTTATATCAAATACGATTTCTTCATTCAAAATTTATGGGACACATTTTTTCTCTCGCTTCGTCGTCGACGTTTTTTTCGTTGCTTAAAATTTAATGAAAACACCGAAACAAAATATCTAAAGAGTCACTGCTTGGTACCTCACGGAAAAATAACGAAGAAATAAAAGCGATAAAAATGTTTGCCTCACTCTGTAAGCTGAGAGATGCTGCGGGGACGGGGTTTGATAGCAATAAACCTTCATCGCAATCGAGCGAGTCGGACGAAATAGTAAAGCGACAATATTTTTGGTGTCCAAAAACTAAAAGTTTAACATTTTTGTGTAATAGCTTCGCCGTTGGTTGAATGTATGGATATTTTATACGGCCACTCTAATCTTCTTTCATTGAAAATATATTGCTGATACTTTCCGCTTCAGCTCTCTGTGGGCTATGTAGGTTTATGTAAATGTTCATTAATTTCGGCTTCGTGAGAAGAGCAAAAAAATCAAACACCTGAATTGATTTTCCTCTAATTCAATGGATCCTTCGTGGACTCTTTCTGCTGTCGCTTGACCAAACCAACGGCCTGAAATTAATCTCTCGTGACTTCTTTTTTGTTGTGCTTGCGAGAAGGGAACTTTCTGAATGGGAAATCGTGTCGTTCGCGATCTTAATGAATGATGGAGACGGAAATAGACGCGCGAGATTTGTAGAATGGAGAACTTTATATCGCAACGAGAATGGTGCACTCAAGTCGTCATGAGTAGCGAGTAGTAGCGTATTAAAAGTATTTTTAGATAATGTGTCGCATCGCATTTACTTCCTCTGGCTGTGCGATTGTGTCTTGTACACTTGTTGGAGATCAATCAAGCAGTTGCCGAGCTAAGCTCGCACGCGACGATCTCGATAAAAATGCGTAAAGGATGGCTGGTCTCATTTCTAATTTGCTACAATTGTCTCTTTGAATAAAGCAAGCGATTGAGGCGAGAAGAGGCGACTGTAGTCACAGCCGAGTCGCAACATCATCGCAAGGTTTAAGTAAGCGACTTGTTTTCTTCTCTTTTCTCGATACCCGAAATTTGTGACTAATATAATTTATGACTCTTAACGAAAAATAATGTAAAAAGAGCTTTATTTCTCATACACACGATGAAAATTGGAATTGATGGCCACATTCAAGTCGTCCACGAATGTACCACGAGTTTATCTACATTTTTGTTGCTGCTTTGTTTATTATATTTTTATTCAAATAATCAACATTCGGACCGGCCAACAACAATCGAACAGCTTAAGAGAAGTAACATCTACTTGGAGTTGTGGTTAACAAATACGCCCAAAATATTTTGATTCGGCCAATTGTATGGCTGTTTAAATTTGAAAAATACACCAAAAAAATTATCTGAGAAATACACGGATCGCTCATAATGAATATTAAATGATATAAAATGTTGATCAACCAAGTAATTTACATAATTATTTTGGTGATTTCTTGTGGCCGAAGACACGAAATAGCTGAAAAGGCAGAGGGGAGTTCGTGGGTAAGGTAAGGTCGTCGGCGAGGGAGTTCGGGAAGCAAAGAAATCTAACGGTAAATGCACGAGAAATAAAATATCCCGGTTGGATTGAAACCGAGAGCGAGAGTTATTGGACCGCGAGATTTCGCTCGCCGCAGCTTGCGGTCCACGGGCAACAATATATCTCGATCATGGCAAGATTTGTTGATCCAAGATTTGTAGAAAAAATATTCGGTGAAAAATGGAAAGATGTTGACAGTTTGTTTATTGTCTCTATTCAGGGATTCACAAGATTTAATAAATAGACAACAATTGAGACCTCTGTTGTTTGAGCATTACACAAACTACAATGAAAACATTTCAAGGAAACTGTCGCGAGAGGAAATCGTGGCTCCAAGTCATAAACGTTTCGCGATCTCTCTTGATCAAAAGAAGACTGAATCGCTCAAATGCTTCCCGTTATTTGCCGTCTCCAACGTAATTCATGGACGTACCCTGATCACGGCAGATCATCAAATAATTGCTATAGGTTGTGTTAGTAAAGAGCCAAATATCATTGGAATGGAAACTAAAAATATATAAATTTTATTACCCAGAAAAAAATCATCATCGAGAAACGTTTTACTTGTTATCCACACATAAATTTAAACGAGTCTTGTCTCTTCGTCGCTTTTTCTCTCCTCCATTTGTTGAATAACCTGAAATAAAGATGATTTCGATTTGAAATATACTTGACTATGATCCGCTATTGCTTTATGTAAGTTTGGAGTCTTTTTTTCGGTATAAAATTATAGTCACACAGAAAATATTTTGGTGTGTTTTCAACATTCTCTTTTTCCTCTCCTTCAATTAAATGTTTATGTCGATATTATTCAAATGAGGCTTATTCTTCTAAAAAAATGTGGAAAACATTAATTTACCCGCTCCGCGGAGCTTTCGAATCTTTCTGATTTGAAATTTATACATTTTCTGAATTAATTATTGGCCTTTTGGTAATGGATGGCAATAATAGCCTTTAACTTGTATGCGATGTGCTCTTTTGATATTTTTCCATCCATAAAAACTTGCCTCGGAATGACTTTTAGTGTCGCGCATTTTCAAAGCCGAAACTTTCCGGTGATACTGAGCGACGCACTTCAAGGACGTTTGCGACTGTTTCAAAAAAAGAATTTCATTACTTTGTTTTTAATTACACTTCAAGCGGGTTCGTTAGTTGGAGCTAAAGGTTTTGCGCTTCAATTTAAAACTAGATTGACGAGTGTGCTTTGCGAACTATCGTCATACTGCGTGGAGGTATCCGAAGAAGCCACAACACGTGTCAAGACATCGTCGATGAATGGGACCTCGTGGGAAATTCTTTGTCATTCTTTTGAGTGTTTAACCAGCACACCGGGAAGGTGCATAGAGGGCCAACAATTGAACTGAATACTCTTAGCTTTAGTTATTATTTTTTATTGCTCATTGTATGTAAAGAGACTCTTTATGCTTCGCTTGAAATATATTCCGTTCAATCCAAACAAAAGTCAAAACAATCTTTTCGGATTGTTCTCTCAAGTGCTTGCGAAATTTTAATTGAAATTGTTTGTCGCAATTATGACGACTGTCTAGCTCGGAAGGTTCTTCGCTATCAAAGCCAAGTTTATTTAATTCAAAAATCTTCAAGGCGGTTTCATCTAATTTCCGACAAAAAATGTAAACCACCGATAAGTTTATGCATCGGATCTAAGTAGCCTTCAAAGTTTGCCGTTGTGATAATCATAGAGCTAGTGGTTTAATCATTGTTGAAACGGCTAGCGATTATAGAAAAAAGTTTTGAATACGATTAGCGATGAATTGCCACGACGAAAAGTTTCGGCGATTCGATTCAGTGACAAAATGTCTAAGATATTATTGAGTACAAATCGGCCATAATCTCCGTCGTCGTCGAGAGTCTCACTGCCAATGTGAGTTTTGTTTTTCTTCATCTTCATGAAATTAACTGAAACGAAATTTAAATAAAAAATAAATTATAATTTCAATTTCTGTCCGTAAACATTTCTCGCGTCGAGGTAAAACTGGCTACCATCAATTTTACTTCAATTTTATACACAATTTTATAATCACACAAAAGTAGTGGTAGAGCCAATAAAACTGAAAATGTTCCTCCTTAGATGAAGTCCAAGAAAAAATTTAAATCATCTTTGGAGATTTGTGTATTTGGTTACGACGCGTTGCGAGAGCCACAAATGAAAAAATGTAAATGAGCGACTTATTAGAGGCTTGGAAACAAAAAAAGCAATTTGCGTAAGAGCGATGATACCGCTGCGATTGATTTCAAAGAGTTAAACTTCTATTTTATTACACAAGCTATAATCCTGGTCATTACACAAGCCAGCGATGCGATAGCAGCGATTCCGGCTCGGGTGGACATTGAGAAAACGTGTGGAGCTTTAATTGCTTTACAGTTGAGCTCCAAACTTTGTAGTAAAGATTAATTTATCAGATAAGACGATGTTGTCATCGCAATCAAAAGTTAAATCGAGGCTTTATCTATCTTGTTACGAGGTTGTAAATACTTTGAGCTTCTTCTTTAAATCTGTTTGATTTGCTGAATATCTTGAAATCTTTCCGATAGTTTTCTACACATGATCAAGATCCTGAGCAGTGACCATTCTCACCAATTCTTCAATCAATCGCCTTCGTCCACTTCTGTTCATTGCACAAATAGGAGAATATAATAATAAACTTATGGTGTTGCGAAAGAATGAAATAATGATCAAGATCGAAAGAGAAGAAAGGAAAGGAGCAGAAGAAAAACCTTGAAATCATCCATCGGTGGTTACGGGCTTCAATTAAACAAGCATAAAAGAATGCTCCGATAGATTTCCTGGAATAGAGGAGAAAAAAAATTATGCTGTTTTTTTAATGTCCATTTTATACGGCACACAATATTGACTATGGGAGTCGAGTGTTTGGGCAAAGAGAGATGGTAACTCGACGAAATCGGGGAAGGAGAAGAAATAAGAAAAGATGTTTTTTAAGGAAAAAGAGAAATAAAATACACGAAAATATTTTTTGGGTAAAGAAATAGTTTTCGATTAAATAACAAGAAATGTGTATAGAGAAAAAATAATAGATAAAAATTGTGTATGATAATATATGCCGGAGCTGAATCTACCTTTTCTCCTCTACCCGAAGCAATAGCGAGGAGGAAAATAATAAAATAACAGTTTTGAGTTTTTAATAAGAGAAGTCGGGCCTGATTGGACTTGATCGTCATAGAGCTTCTTGTCCCGGCCAGTGTTGTTGCACAACTCCCTCAAGCAATCACCTGAGCAAGAAGTAACCAAAGCTGATTCTATAAAATTCTACCTGGCCAAATTCAATTTCTTCTTCTTTTCAATGGCAAGCGAGCGTCTCAAGAAAGAGAAGTAATAAGAAAGAAATTTGATTTCGGACGAAATAATCTATTAGACGATGAAAGGAGCAATGATATTGCGAAAGTTTAGAGATTTTTCATCGACATTTTAATGACGCGCTTCCATTGTGTGGTGGGAAATTGAAGATTTTGATTGAAATCGCTCAACGCGATGCTGCAAGCTCTGCTCCTAGATAAAGTTTCCAATTGAATAACATCCGTTTGAGATTCAAGTTATTTATTTCTTAATTTATGGATACGTAGAGATTTTAATGGTGGCCGGTTTTGTTTGCTTGGTTGCCCCCTCTCTATCCAACTAAAGCCTCTTGGAAGCAACAGCACCTTTTTCTCTCAGAATAAATTCTTCGTACGAAGATTAATTTTAAGAGCAATTTTTAATTCTTCGAATTAGTTTAACATTAGCAATATGCTGGCTATTATTAAGGGTACCTTTTTCGGTTCGCATGAATCCGCGGCTATTGGGTAACGTTTAGCTTCTTATTTGGTCTCGAAAACCATAAAATAATAATTATATCGAAGCAAATGACTGCAGATCTTCATCCTCGTCGACTCCTCGCTTTTCACCATAAATTTCATTAACTGCTAGTTTGCGGAAAATTATGCAAGACGTTATGAATAGAGAAGGCAGGAGGCGACACAAAGATGCTATAATGCTTAAACATATTTCAGAGCATGAACAGCTTCGAGATGAAAGAGCGAGCAAAAATAACAACCGAACGAAAGGAATTTTTGTGTTTTTTAATGCACTCAGGTAAAATGCTCTTTATCTCCTTTTTCTGCTGGCTACAGTGTTGAAGCTTGCTCAAGATTAAAGAATCAACAATTGATCCTTCCTTGTTTTTGCTCTCGCCTATTGGATTTTCTACTTAGACATCATTTGTCTTTTGTGTCTGGTAATTTCTTCACAGTGCACCACTGGACACCGAGAACAGGTCCAGGCCAAAAATTTTACGAAAGATACGAGAAGGAAAACACTTATTATTGACAAGGGTACCACAGAATGTAATAATCCCCAACTAAATAAATTATTATTCTATTATTTCTGTTTTTGTTTCTTTGTGAAAACAACAAAAAGAAGTTTTTATTTTTACCTTTTTTTTATTTGATTTCAACTAAAGTGTTGGCGGCTTTAAAGTATTTTAGTAAGGGATTGCTGATCGTGACTGCGAGACTTTCGAGGATTGAATTCATAAAATATTTAGATCTCGAACAATTTAGGAGCGTGTGGTTAGATGAGCCAACGAGGAATTTACTTTTAAGCCCATCGAGAACATCTCGGACGTCAAGGCTTGAAGTTTTTAGTTTCGATTAAACATTTCGATCTTAATTTATTTATTTCACTACTGATTGAAGCTAGCAAGCAGTTCCATTCGTGGTAGAATCCCTCATCTATATTATACCGTTGCAATGATTTGAAGATGATTGTTTCAAATGATCAATTAAACTTCAGTTTTCAATTTGAACCGAATGTATCTTACCGAATCATCAGCTCGTCCTAACCCACGAATGCCACTCGATCGTTGTTACCTCGTAGTGCTCATTTTTTTCTGTAAAAACATCTTTTAATATTTACTCTTGATACTTTCGAGTTTTTACCTGCTTCAATTTGATCGTCTGCTGTTCTTTTTATCCGAGCCTCTCTGCCCGAGTCTGTTTGTTTCAGGCGATTTGCTCATTTTTTCTAACTTTACGACTGACTGTGTAAAGCGCATTTGAGTTGAAACATTAATAGATTTATTAAAGGAGAAGGAAAAGGTTTTCGCCTCAATTCGAATTCTATTGAATTCAAGCCGAAAGAAATGATCCCGAAAATCTTTCAATGCCTTCATATCGTCACGTACAGGTTGCCTTTTATCTCGGAACAGATTTGAAGTACAATCTCGATGCAATGCAGTTCTCGTCACATCTCGAAGGGAATTTCTATGATTTCTCGGAAAATATTTCACGTCATTAATTCCAGGCTCGTAATGCTCTTTTCTTGTCTTGAACGACTCTCGACTTCAATGCAGCAACATAAAGGCTCGAAACATTTTTTTTCTCTTAATTTCTTCATGTGCATGAAAATGTATTTCTGACGTTGAGATGCCCGGCATGTTATTCGATATTTTCAAACCGAATTTTGCCTAAAATAATAAATTTCTTGCGATCTGTACAGAAATATTTGGTTTTCCTCTAGAACACTTAGCCACTTTAGATGCTTCGCACAAAGGCGAATTCTGTTTATGCTGAACTGCAACATGTGTTTTTACTTGAATTACTCATGAATCTGCTTTAAACTAAACAGACGACTTTATCATTTGTAATTATGGAGCAAGAAGAGCGACGTTGGGAGACCTTGAAAGCATCTTCAAAAGTCTGTGCGCAGAAAAGCTGTGAATCGCAATTACATAAATTAATCAGGCGCGCGTTTTTATCGTGACGTTAAGCAGTTGACTTCTGTTAAATTTGTGCATTATTAATTCCAGTTCTGCTGTGCCTTTGTCTCCCTTCCTCCGCACAACAGCATTTGCTTTAATGTCCAAAAATATTCAAAAAGGAAAGAGAAAAATGGCAAGAAGAAGGAAGCAAGTCCCGACAACGACTCGCGATGCAACCATGAAATGTTCGCTAACTAAATATTAATAAATGTCTGACCTTGGGTATTCTTTTTCTCCTTTTCGTGATACATAACGTTGCAGAACGCAGTTATATTTCGCTTAAAGTCATTTCTGCAATTCTGCTGTCTCTTCCTTTTCGCTCTCATCGCGCGCTTGCTTGTTGTTTTCTTCTCTCTGGGTTTGTTTGTTCTTGTTGTTTCCTTCCACAAAAAAGAAAAAGACACAAGAAATATTTTCGGATGATGATCGTGCACGACAAGACTGACTAACACAGTGAAGAATTCCGCTATCTTCTAATGCAAGTTTGTTCAAAAAAAAAAATAATTCTCCGTGATATCGTTTATGGAGATGAAATGGAAATTGTTGCAAAATGTTCTAATAAGAACTCAACAACATTGCAACAGTTTGGCTAGGGCTGGCGCAGTTGTTCGTTCCTCGAATTGGAACGTTTGCCAATTCGATTGAATTATTCAAAACAAGAGACTCGTTCCCAAATGAGGTCGATGATCATCCGGCGTGACATCGCTCCGAGAACATTAATCAGAAAGCTACTGGAGCTCACAATGAATCACATCCACGAAATTTATGAACGTCCCACTCGAAATACATGAAAGAATGATCCAGTTCAATGTGCAACAGCACATTTTATGTCTATTTTTATACATTTCTCAACATCTAATGGTGAAAAAGGCAAAGGAATATAATCGTCCCATCGATGAAACGAGAAATTCCGAGAAAAAGTAAATTCAACGTTTTATATTTTATACGCCGGTATCCGAAATTAGTTTCTGAAAAAGAATTAAAAATTTTTGCTTCTATCCTCTCGTTTCGTTTCGTTATGTTTTGGTGTACAGCAAAATCCTCCGTTTATTGCTTTTTCTCGGATAGTTTCCTTCGTCGCCTTCGCTATCCTTCAACGTCTCTCTGCGCTTCACTATTCGTGGTGCATGCTCGAGATGTTTGAAAACGCTTATGAATGCATGCCGAGTAATTTTTGACCAATCACTTTTCTGGCACAATCATCGCGTTCCTTTCGCTTGCGCTTGCGAAGATTTATTGTTGAGAGCGTCAATTATGCGTAACGGTAAAAATATATTTTGTGTGCTGGAAATTTATGCACAAAATATGGCTCTGAGGAGATTGGAATCTTCTCGTGTCGTTCGCTATTTGCACATCATCTCGCTGGATCTAATTTTCGAAAGCTAACTGGACTTGAGATGATTATATGCAGACCATTATCGATATTTGCATCGTCGGCGAAATTTAATCACGCCAACATTTTTTTCCCCGCTGGCCTACTTTCATGTCAAGAGATTTGAAATATATTTTCACGATCACATTAGCGAGCGTCGTGAAAATTTCAAAGCGCACAGAAAACGTAAACAACAGATTAATTAGAGTTCTTCGTGACATTCATTTGCAGATTTTTTTAGCTGCGGACTTGTTTGATTCTTCCTCTAAGAAGCTGCGAATGCGGAGGAAATGTTAGGGGGTTGGCCATTGGAAAAAGCCACTGCCAAAAGC
The DNA here is from genome assembly GCA_033064975.1 of Smittia sp. YW1114-2. Lineage (NCBI taxonomy): Eukaryota > Metazoa > Arthropoda > Insecta > Diptera > Chironomidae > Smittia > Smittia sp. YW1114-2. The sequence goes on from CP093834.1 coordinate 17,478,300, forward strand.
ACGAGTTAAATTTTAACAGATCGTCACCTTCCGAAAAACCTAAACGACGCTAGCTAAAAACTATTGCAGTGGTCAACCCTCTGAGGAAAACCGCGCGATCGCGCGAGAGAAAATGCTTTTCAATGCTGATCTTCTTTCAGAAAATGTAAAAATAACTTGATCTGGTGCTTTTCCTTCTCCTCTCAGTCGCTCGAACAAAAGATTTTCGTGAACACACAAAAAGATTCTCCTCTGAATTTTCAATTAAATAATTTTCCCCGATAATTTCTCGATTTACAATTTCGAAACTCTGGAAGTGTTTTTCGTTTGTTGTGTGCTCGCTTCGCGGTGTGTGCTTGGTTGAGTACATGAAATAATTTCCAAAGAAAAACAACAAGACTCAAGTGACTTTCCCTCAAAAACAGAGAAGAGGAAAGCAGTGAAGTTCTATTTTTGAAAATAATCAAAGTGTAAAGAGTCGAGGAAGATCACAATGAACAGAAGGCGACACAACACGGCCTATAAGCCTCCATTCCGATCGAAAAACAGACGGGTGAGCGCAATGAGTCCTCGAGAGAAAAGAAAATGCGAAAGAGATCGTCAGACATTCGTTCGTTACAAGCGAAAATCCATGACGTAGCACATCGCAATTTGTGTGAGTCAACGCGGAGCATTTCCGATGCATGAAAACGCCGCGATTTCGTGGTAAACAATCGAGTCATTGCACAATTGCAAAGAGTGCCGGGAGGGAATTTCATGAGTCAACTGCAATTTTCTCGGTTTAAAGCGAATGCTGAGGATAGAAGACGATAAAAACAAATTATCTTGAAGTTTCCCATTCACGGCAAAAAAGAAATACTGAAGCGGAAAGCCGACAAGCGAAACGACTGCTGACGTCAGAGGCAGTGAATTCCGAGTTCTGCTTCTTACGTTAGCTGCAGCTGGTTTTGATCTTGTTCCTCTCGAAATCAGGTTCTTCAATCAAGAGGCTTAGCTTTGACATTCAATGAGAAGTTCAACTTTAGTCGTATGAATGAAAGTTGTAATCTGCCAGACAGGACGCGTGCGCTTTTCTCTCAACGGAACGACACACAACGAAAAGTTTGTGCTAAAAAGTCTGACAAGTTTCGGGGGTCGAACCCTCAAGGTTCACTTCGGACGCCAATAAATAAATTAGCTCGATTTGAAAGTCTCGTCACAGCCGGACAACTCCCCAAACAAAATACCAACTCGACGAAAACAATGAAAATTATTTTTTGATTATACGCAACGAGAACGAAAAGTTTTCCCAATGCGCCGGCGCTTGCCTTCGCATACCTGCACCGACTTGCCATGTACAAACGAAACTCCAGACCACCACACAGCAGAACTTTTTTCGGAAAATTTTCCTGTGTGTGCTTTTAGTCATGGCTCTCAATCATTTTAATTCAGAGATTTTCCTTTTTTAAAAAAGTTTCTCGGCAAGAAAAGTGCAACAAAACGAAGTTATTAACTTAGTTTACAATAGCTTGAATCTAGCTGCAGTTCTGCGACAAGCAGGCGACACTGGATTCGAGAATCTGTAATTATAAATTACAAATTTTTCTCAAGTTGGATTTAGTTTTCCTTAGAAAAAAAATCTTCCCCATTCACCATCCAAGTGAGAGAAATCCATTGAAGGATGGAAAAGAAAAGGAGAGCTGAAGGTTCGGTGATTGTAAGGATCCTAGTGAGGTGACTCAAGGAGTCGCCGAGAGGTCACAGACAGCTCAGTTACGAAGGGGAGATTAGAACGCAGAAAATTTCCACTCGCAGAGCTTTCGCTCACTCGCCGTGAGCTTTGCTCATGCAAAAAAACATATTGAATTTTTAGTATTACAAAGGAGTGTCAATCCAATGTGAAACCAATGAAAAAACATTCATAACAATAACCGCGAGCTTTCGACACAGAAAACCATGGCGATGATGGAAGTTCTATTCAGTGTCGTCGCCCCATTGCTAGCAACTTGCAGTTCTGCTTTTCATCATCGACTTAATTGCTTTTTTTTTCGGCTGTGACCTCTTTAATGCCTTTGATGGGGGAGAGGGGAAGGGCTGGGTTACAAGTGCAGCAGAACTTTCAGCTTTCGCTCGCTTTTCCACTACGGAAAGGGACTTCGACTATTGCATCTCCGTCACATACTCACATTTCTCACGTTTCTCTTACAACAACAGCTCAACTGGATTCGGAATTGTGCACTCATTTTAATTTTCTTTTTCCCGATTTCTAGTTTCAATTGTTGTGTATGAAAACCGCAGTGAATCGCATATTAAACGCAAAAAAGCATAAGAGAGAGAGACACACAAAATCATTTGGAATGGAAGAATTTAGCTAAACTAAAATCAATTCTGTTAGTGAAGCATCGTAGTGTTTGCTCGTGTGTAATTTTGTAGCCAGAAAAAAGAGAAATTGTTCTGTGCATAACAAATCGCAAACGTTAAGGTTAAAGGAGTAGCTAAGAAGCCCGTTGTCTCTTTGCTTGCTCTCGAAAATCTTTTCCTTGCTGGAAAGTCTACCACGACACTCACACGCGCGAAACGATTAAAAATCAAACAAAATATCCGGCTTAGTCGAAGAAGATTGGAGGCCGGTAAGGCCCATGGTTCAGCGAGCCAATACAACTTCAGATGCCCCAGGTGCCACTCGTATGGCCTCGCTTGGTGGCATAGGATACCAAAGCGCTGGATACAATAAACTCTTTACCCAGGTTTGCGTTGTGAACTATTTTATGATGATGATTGACCGAAAAATGATAATTGTGACTTGAAACGGAACGAATGCAGGCAGAAACTTGATTTCACATTTAGATACTCGTGGCTATTCCCATGTGCATCGAACTACTACTTTACTTTTAGTACAGAAAAAATTCAATTTCATTTCACATTTCACTTCTTCAACAGTTGATTAAGACTTATGTTGATGTTACATGCATGTTTCGGCGACATGCTCAAGCGGACGATTAACGAGTTTGTTGCTTGTATTTTTAGGGTTCTGCTGACTCAAACTACTCACAACCATCTTCCGATCTGTCGCTGGACGAGGAAAAAGAGTCTCTCCGGAGAGAGAAGGAGCGTCAAGCTCTGGGGCAGCTGGAGAAGGCCCGCACGAAGCCCGTGGCATTTGCTGTTCGGACGAATGTGTCGTACGATGGAAGCGCCGACGACGACTCGCCCGTGCATGGTAGCGCGGTGTCGTTTGAAGTAGGAGACTTTTTACACATTAAGGAAAAATATGACAATAATTGGTGGATCGGCCGTCTGGTGAAAGAAGGCTGCGAGGTTGGATTCATTCCAAGTCCCGTGAAGCTGGAGCACATTCGAATTCAAGCCTCAGCCGTTCGATCGTCGAAACTCTATGCATCCAAGGCTTCGTCTAGCGGGAACTTGGGAACGGCTGCCGCCCCTGGTGTCGAACCATCACGGGGCAGCACCCCACCCACTCCCGGCGACGAAAGCGACTCAATGGGTGCATCGCGTCACGCGAAAACACCGCTGGCGACGCCACCAACCAAAGAGAAGCGAAAGCCCTTCTTCAAGAAACAAGAAACCTCATCGCCCTACGATGTCGTTCCATCGATGCGACCCGTCGTGCTTGTGGGGCCGAGTCTGAAAGGTTACGAAGTTACTGATATGATGCAAAAAGCTTTATTTGATTTTCTCAAACATCGTTTTGAGTCAAGGTGAGAGCGAGCGACGCGACAGACTTAATCTGATCGACAATCAAACGTTTCTCGTTGTGATTCGTTGCAGGATAATTATAACCCGTGTTCAAGCAGATATATCATTAGCTAAAAGATCCCTGATGAATAATCCTTCTAAACGAGCAATCATGGAACGATCCAATAGGTAAGAAGATCGTGCGCCGATTGTCTTCCCGATTCATTAATCATTCGTTTCGCTCTTTCAGTCGTTCGACGTGTCTGGCGGAGGTGCAAGCAGAGATCGAGAGAATCTTTGAGTTGGCTCGAACCCTTCAGCTGGTAGTTTTAGACTGTGATACTATCAACCATCCGTCACAGTTGGCTAAGACCTCACTAGCACCAACTATAGTTTATTTGAAAATAGCTAGCAGTAAAGTAAGTTTGGCTCGGTTTGACCTCAACCTGTGATGTTTTCGTAACTCAAATCTTCCTTCAAGGTTTTGCAAAGATTAATCAAATCCCGTGGAAAAGCTCAAGCGAAAAACTTATCAGTTCAAATGGTGGCAGCCGAGAAGCTGAGTCAATGTCCTCCGGAAATGTTCGATGTCATTCTCGACGAGAACCAGCTGGAGGAAGCTTGCAATCACTTAGCAGAATATTTGGAGGTGAGTTGTCGTATTGAACTCTCATTCAACAATCGGAGCACTGACCGAAACTTTTTTGCGTTCGAAGGCATATTGGCGAGCAACACATCCACCTGTTCGATCGACGCCAATGCAAAGACCGCTGCCACAAGAAGCCTCGCCGACGATCGAAAATCGATTGGGAACAACTCCGCCTGGTAAGGTCTTCGCCCTTGCTTTCTAGACTTGCACTTTTCAGAATATTTCCCCTAAACTGAAAAAACTTTTCTCTTCAATCCCAACTCGCTACCGCAGAAGAGAAGGAAAGAGGACGAGGAGGTAAAGCGACGAGTCCACTGCTCGCTCATTACCAACGATAAATTTTATGATTTCGTCCGACCACATGTCTCACCAGTCTCTTCTCATTTCCTTTATGTTTTAGGATTTGGTTTCGATGATTTCAATTCCACATTTGTTTAGTATGAAAATAAGTTTTTCTGCCGAATATGAAAATTGTTAGTAGACAAAAAACTCAATCTTAGTTTTCTTTCGTTTGTCTTTAAACAAATTGGCGTTGATAACACGTGAGCAAGCGTAGAGCTTTGCAGCAGCGAGCTTTAGGATCCGTTTAACAACGACGCTGGTATCTAAAGGGAGTGGAACATCAAAGCAGTTTCCCGTTGTTGAACGAATCTTAGCTGAACTTTGACTAACCCCCACTCAATCCACCCAACGACGAATATTCTTTTGGCAAATCTTTCGATTCATTAAGCACCGTTTACCATTTCTCTTCTTGTTTTAGTTGTTCAAGGCGTAATTCGTAGACAAATAAGTGCACAAAGTGACGAGCGCTAAGCTCCTTCTCTCGTTTCGCACTACCCCACTTAAACTTACTTTTCACTTCTACTTGTTTGTTGTCCCATCTGTAAGTAGGGTTTGAACTGAATCCTATTGCAAGCGTTTCACGCCCCACGAGTTTACTTTCCCCCCGGTGTTTATCTCGACGGAAATTCCATAACGATTCGCAGACAACTCTGAACGGAAGGAAAAAATTTATTCGATCACTCACCTCATCGCGTTCAAGATTATTTTTGGTTTTGAGTTTGTGTGACAATTTTCTATTTTTGGTTTGTTTGATTTTTCTTTAGACAGTTGGTTTGACTCGAGACCATTTCTCTTTTGCCTAGAATCACATTTTTGTCTCCATTCTCATTTTAGGTCCATCGTCGTACCATCAGAACAGCAATCGGCGATCGACGCGCTACCCGGATCGCGAAAAAGACAGATTGGATCGATTGGAACGCGAGCGAGAGCGAATCCACGGTCGTGACAGAGACATGGCGATGAGCTACAACGTCAACGATGAAGAATTGATGAACGACCGTCATTACGACGGCGGTGGCGGCATAAGAGACGAGTTTCAGTTGCATAGAGATGCAAGACGGGCCATTGATAGAGATCCGCGCAATAGAGACCCGCGGGTCGAGCGAGACAGAACGCACGTGCTCGACGTAGGCAGTAACAGTAGACACTTAGTGAATAACAGTAGCAATTACGACGATAGCGTTGATCTCATACGGGAGAGAGAGAAGGAGAAATTCGCCGCTCATCGTCGTGATAGAGACGCCGACTACAGTCCTCATAGAGGCAACAGAAGGGTGTTAAATGCCAACGCTATGTAGGAGTCAAGAATATAATAATCTCTTTAAACACTTTTTATCTCGTTGCCCGTTGGCTGCTCGTTTTATCGTCTTCAGTTGACTTTCGATGTGAGAGAGGTGGCAATGCCAAGCAACATAAAAAGTGTTTAACGAGATCTGTGCAATATTGAGGGCGAAAACTAGATTCTGAATCGAGTCAGCTCGAGTTTGTTTTCCTCTCTCAACATTGCGCACTTTGGTTTCACGCTGCGAGTCCCTTAAGAATCTTTCGATGTTCGTGTAAAGTGTTTGAAGCTCAGAAAAGGTCATTGAGAAGAGATGATTGATAAATTCTCATGTTGCTTAAATTCAATCCCAACTCGGCGGACGATCAGCGCGAAACCAAACACGCGATTAGCTCAGCTCTGACGACTTTTTCCTCTCGAAATATAAGAAACACGAAGTAGTTAATGAAAATACTTTTAAGAGCAGCTGAAAGAAAATCTTTTCAACAAAACATTTCTTGTGATAAAAAGTTTACACCGACAAAAACCAGGAAAAAGTTCTCGCGGCTGCGTTGACGACGATAGGATCATTAACTTAACTTCTCTTATCAAATTTGCTATAATTTCGAAATGAAGCCAGAACATGATACCGTTGACATGGATGAATGAAAGCTCTCTGAACCCACGCTTAGAAGTAAAATCCATTAGATAGAAATATCCAAGTTGTCTTAATCGAATATCATCACCGTTAATGAAGAGATTAAACGTGAAATTATTTTCTCTTCGCCCCCAAACTTTGCTCCATTTTCCGTTGATTTCAATAATACAGATCAAGCTATTCGAGAAATTCATTTCGAACGCGAGCAAACTTCATGACATTGAGCATTTACCTAAAGAAACTAAAATCGTGTCGACGCTTCCTTTCCAATGTAGACATCAAACTCAAACTTAGTGTAGATTCAGTCACATCACCTGCTGACCACTGACGACAGCGACCGCTCTTTACCAATCAAAACCAAACGAAGAGAGATAAACATCATCACCGTAATACTCAGGGTTCCGTTTGCGCTTCTCAAATGTGTCAGTGGCCAGTCACAAACAAAAGCTAAAGCAATTCTCTTCAGTCAAAATCTAAAGACGATGATCACATGCAACCATTTATAAATTTAGCATTTCTACTAAATTTTAAAACGAGATGAGAGAGGAACATGTAACAAGATGTTTGAATCGTAGTTTTGTGGGGACCATCCAGTTTATTTCTAAGCTTCTTCAGTTCCGAGACTTTCTTGGTGACACATAAAAGGCGCGACAAGCTTCGACATCAACTTTGATTCCAAGGATAAAGAAATCTTCTTCACACACTTTTGATCATGTTGTAGCGGACTTTTTGATGATGCGTAGAGATTCCATAAAAATACTTTTTTGTAAATAACTTATCGCGAACACAAACTCTTTTCCTCCATTGATTTCCAAGTCGATGACTTTCCTTATGAGATGTAGTAAGAAAAATTATTTTCTTATTAATTTGTGCCAACTAAAAGTTATATGAGCTTTTGAGAAGCTTTTTAATCGTTGAGATCGCACGTGGATGATGCGCCAGCCGATGGCGAAAGTTGGCGATATCTTCATTCGACCTCAATTTCATGTTTTCCTTCTTTAGCGCTCTCTAGTCTCAATCGCAAATCTTTTATCAAATGTCATTTGTGATCCAAAGCTCTGATTTAAAAGCAGACACTCACACCCACACATGAACACATACAGAGACCCAAGTGGAGAAATTGGAGCTTAAACTTATAATTGCGAAAGCTCCGCACTAAATAAAATTAAAGAAAATATTGTTACCTTATACATGATGATGATCGATCAAACAGCCACTTTGAAATTGCGAGAAAAATGCCTTCACTTTAAGAAAGAAAGAACATTAAATTAACACTCACTCTTAAAACAAAAGCATACATATTTGAAGAGAATGATAAATTTTCATTATGAGATAATTCTAGCCGATAACCCTTTAAGCGTAAAATAAAATGAATAAACGAAAATTCTTTACTCTCGAACCAATCAGTCTCTCTCTTTCTCTCTACCGACCCCGTATGCCCCGAAATGATTTCGTTCACCCGATCCACTCGTAAAATTTATGAACGATGCAACAAACATCTTTTTTACAATGTTGGACACTCCGATGACGAAACTAGTAGAACCACAAGACACAACACACTTTTTAAGATAAAAGAAACTTCGACGAACAAAAATGTCTCTATAATGGATTACAATCGATTTAATTATAAACTCTAGTTAGCGAAATTGATTAATGAAAGTTGATAATTATTATTCTAAACCAAAAACTGTATAAACACATTTACGATGAAAGAAGATTTCCATACTACATGAACAACATGACGAGAGTAAATTGATAAAAAATGCCTTTCCTTGCCAATTTCAAATTTAAAGCCATCACCATGAAGAGAAAACTTGATAAAAGCAAAAAAAAATCTTTACAAAACGCATGAATACTTAACTTAAATGAATGAGGAAAATGACAAGTTGTAGATTAGGTGTAAGTCGTATTGAACAAAGATCCGCTCTCATTTCAGCGGGTTGAAAGGTGAGCCCAAGTGTAAATGTCGAAAAGTAATTTAAAATCGAAATAAAACTTTTTGAAAGCTTCAACATCTCATCATTCTCGTTTGGTGTTATTCGTTTCAGCAAAATTATTTAGATAAAGCTTTCGGATTAAATTTAGAAAGCTTTAGAGTTAGCTTTAGTGTTGGATTACTCTCCACCATTTGGCCATTAACTCTTCTCAAATCATCTTATCTAAAGAATATCGTGTTAAGTCAAACTATGTTGCAACCTTGCTTAAAATTGTTTCTCCGTTACGTGCTTTACTTGAAGCTTAACTTTTTCTGACGTCAATTCTAACAACTCTTGGTTCGTGGTTTAATAATTTCTATTGACCCACCTACATGTTTTCCTAACAAAGTGCAGAATATTTTAAGTTGCTCAAAGTTTCCACTTAGCGATCCAAACTATCACGTTAGAGCTACGTCGTAAGCTCTATGTGTTTGACGCTCTCCATACTTATTCTAGGTGATGACAATTTCTTCATCGGACATTGAAGGCGATTTCCGCTAATCAGCAATTTAAGGTGCATGATTTCGCACGACGCTCAAGTATGACCAGGTTGTTGACAAGATCTGTAGATTTATGAAATGATCCGATAAAATGTTCCATTCAATAAATAATTTTCGATTTTAAACTTACGGTGCAGAAAGTTTCATGTGAGACATCGTAGAAGTTTAACGCCGTGAGTCGACTTGGGAGTTGTGCTCGAATCATCATCAGCAGTATTCTCTTTTTCAGTTTGATGTCCTCGAAGTTTTCCCAACCAGAGTCGTAGGCGGCGTCAGCTACCGATGCGCTGGCAGTTTTGAGTTTTTGTCCGAAGTTGCAGATGACGAAAGTTCGACCAAGGGCAAATAACACGTAATCGACGTTGAACGGCAAAGTCAAAACGTCGATGTTGTCCGTCATCAGTGAATAAATTGACACGCACGCGATAATTGAATAGATTGTGAAGATGATGAGGTACAACACGCCGTAGATTTTTTGAAGCTGCTCCACAAAAGAAATGAGCTCGTTGTGGCGGTCGACATAATTTTCAATTTTCATTTCTATTTCACAATCCTCAACTGTCTTCAACTCAGCAATATCTTTTGTCAGGAAATCGAACTCCATTGCGATCACGGTCATCATTGCAAAACTCACGAAATCTGAAGCAGCGTTCCAGAGACAAACGATCGCGATGCACCATGAGTTCCAAGCCAAGGCGATCGGGAAAGTTGTCGTCTGATATTCGTCGAATGGAAACCAGAGGTGGACCGTGAGAAACATTTTTCCTGTTATGACGTATGAAAGCAGCAGAGTAAATCTTGACAAATTTCAGGTAGCGATTGAGATACGAACGAGCATCGTGGGTTGGGAAGTTGATGGCGCGGCGTTCGAAATACGATTTCAATGAGTCGCACAAGTTCTGAATTTCATTCATTCGATGAAATAGTATCGAGCTCGTGCCTGCGGCGATAAGCGTTGTCGAGGAATCTCTGATGTTACTGAGAGTTTCAGAAAAGCCAGTAGATTCGTAAGCAGCATGAATTATCAGAGATGTTAAATTGGTGTACAAAACTGCGATGCAAAGTCTGAAGTAAAGTTCTCTCGCATAGAATGCAAACTTTTGTTTCCGGGTAGCACTTTCACTTAAAGGTTTCAGGTTCATGCAACTATTGTCGAGCAACACAAATGAGAAATTCGTGAAACTATCCACATCAATTTTTTCTACTTCCTTGCCGAAGTACAAAAACTTCACAACTTTGTCCATTCTCGAAGAGTTACCGATTCAAACTGACGTGGTAGCTTTCATGCATTGTTGCAGCAAACGCTTTGCATGGGAAAACGCGAGTATATTTTTCAATTTTTAATTATAGAAACTGTCAATACAAAGAAACTCAAACGTCTTCTTCAACGTTGAGTCTTTAATAAAGCATGAGTGAATGCAATGTTATTGACGCACTACCAAGCAGTTTCCCACAATCAGAAATGCGACCTGTCCATCAAATTCTTTCAATATGACGAGAAAACGGTTGGCCGTAGTAACGACATGAGATTGCTGCACAACTTGTACAATATACATATTTTTACACACGCACTTATATTATTATAGTTATTATATGTTTTAGGGTGTCCTCAGGATATTCAGTTGACGAACCAAACTATTACGTTGGCTTTAAGTGGTTCTCGATACTAATTTTATGTGATGACAATTGCTTCATCTGACATTGAAGGCGATTTCCGTTGATCACTAACTTATGGTTTATGGTTTCGCACGACGCTCAAGTATGACCAGGTCGTTGACAATATCTGTAGATTTATAAAATGATTCGATAAAATGTTTCATTCAATATTTCAATTTCGATTTGAAACTCACGGTGCAGAAAGTTTCATGCGAGACATCGTAGAAGTTTAACGCCGTGAGCTGACTTGGGAGTTGTGCTCGAATCATCATCAGCAGAATTCTCTTCTTCAGTTTGACGTCCTCGAAGTTTTCCCATCCAGAGTCGTAGGTGGCGTCGGCTACCGATGCGTTTGAGTTTGTGAGTTTTTGCCCGAAGTTGCAAACTATGAAAGTTCGGCCGAAGCCGAGCGAGACATACGCAATGTTGAACGGTAAAGCCACAAAGTCTGTTTGGTTTGTCATGAGTATATATAATGAGAGGCAGGCGATGGTCGAATACACCGTGAAAACTACGAAGTACAACCCGCCGTAGATTTTTTGAAGCTGCTCCACTAGAGAAATGAGCTCGTTGTGGCGATCTACGCAACTTTTGATTTTCAGTTCTATTTCACTAGTATCAACTGACTTCAACTCAGCAATGTCTTTTGCTAGGAAATCGAACTCCATAGCGATCATGGTCATCACTGCGAAGCTCAAAAAATCTGACACTGCTAACCATAAAGAAACAACCGAGATGCACCAAGAATTCCAAGCCAAGGCGATCGGGAAAGTTGTCGTCTGATATTCATCGAATGGAAACCAGAGGTGGACCGTGAGAAACATTTTTCCTGTTATCAAGTATGAGAGCAGTAGAGGGATCGAAGATATAATTGACATTAGAAAAAAACTGAAATAGATCCTGGCGAATTTCAGATAGCGCTTCAGATATGGCCAAGAATTGTGGGCTGGGTATTCGATGACGCGGCGATCGAAATACGATTTCAAAGACTCGGAAAACTCCTGAATTTCTTCTATCCGATGAAAAAGTAGCAAGCTCGTGAATATGGCGACGAACGTCGTCGATGCATCTCTGATGTTACTGAGAATTTCGGCAAAGCCAGTAGGTTCGTAAGCAGCATGAATAATCAGAGAAACCACACCAATGAACATAACTGCGATGCGAAGTCTGAAGTAAAGTTCTCTCGAGTAGAATGCGAATTTTTGTTTCCGATTAGCACTTTCACTTAAAAGTTTAAGGTTCATGCAACTGTTGTCGAGCAACACAAATGAGAAATTCGTGAAACTATCCACATCAATTTTTTCTACTTCCTTGCCGAAGTACAAAAGCTTCACAACTTTGTCCATTCTCGAAGAACTACCGATTAAAACTGACGTGGAAGCTTTCATGCATTGTCACAGCGAAAGGATTCAATGCGTTCGCTAAGGAGTCGTAAATTTTTAAACTTTTAATTGCCTAAACTGTCGATACAAATGAACGAAAGCCCCATCTTCAGACTTAGACGTTGAATCTTAAATAAATCACAAGATACAATGCATTGTTGACGTACATAGTACCGAGCAGTTTCCCACAGTCAGAAATGCAGCCTGTCTATCAAGTTCTTTCAGCATGACATAGCGACATGGAATTGCTGTGGTTTCTGCACAACTTCCACCAAATCAGTTTTGTGTTGAAGGATCAATCAGAATGTTTTACATGAATCGTTTTTGTAATAACACATCGTGAGGTCACCAACAGATCGATTGATGCTCAGGATACTTAGACGTTAACAGCAGAGCTCAAGACCAAACAGAGCTTCGTTCGAACGAAACCAGGTTGATCAAGGTCAGCAGTTGCTTCAAATTGGGTAACGAAGCACATGGCTCGTGTTAACTGTAATCTGTCATTCATTTAAAACTCGATTATTTCATTTGTATATTTGAATTTATTGCGAATCCTAACAGAAATCTTACTCGTAACAATTCTTTACAATTATCGTTAGAAGCGGACTAAAGACAAAGGGGGTGAATAAAATATAGAACAGAGAAGCTTTTGCGAATAAATTATCTCTCATCAGCCGGTGTTGTTTAGGACGACGACGTTAAACTAAAGTACGAAACATTGTTCGAGGAATTTGAACCGGTGACGCTTTAATTAAAACTAATTCAGTTGACATCGCATTTGGGATGGAGTGTAATGACTTCGTTATCAAAACGTGCGATCGAAGGTTGTGATGATTTCTTAGTAAAGCTTTCGTTAAAGTTTCTTGCTGCCTTCTCCATCGTCTCCGCCTGATTGATGCTTCGCGGTGTTTTGACTCTCTTTAGGTTCCTGATCGTTGAATCTGCAGAACTTGATGCAGCGAATATACTAGAAATGAATCTTCTTCGTCGACGTGGAAAGGTCGTCGATGGATTTGCTAATTCCGTCCAGCGATTTTTTGGTTTGCGCAAGTAAGTCGTCGGCTGATGATGCGATTTCTTTCACCTTAAAATAAATTATCTTTTAAGTTCACAAAGTTCTCTGATAAACGATGACGCGCGCTTACCTCTGTGTTGATTTTATTGATAACCCATTCCAGCCCTTGCCTTCCTTTCGTGGCGTTATTGTGAATATTGGTCGTTAGCACTTCTTCCATATATCGATTAAGTGGAATTCCTTCTATACTGACTGTGGCTTGTTGTCTCAGCAGTGTTTTCGACGGATCTGTTGGGTGCGGTCTGTACTGGAGGACTTCATCCATGGAGAGAAAACTTCCGAACGTTACGTTTGTTGTCTTCAATGTCATTTGTCTCTGGTTTGGATCCACGACTGAGCGTTCTGAGGCGTAACATACTTTAGGTGTTCCGATAATCTGAGAGAGATTCAAATTGAAAATCTATTCACAAAGTCAAAGCGTGATTGATTGATGATGCAACGAAAGGGAAAATTTGCAGTCTGAGCGGAATCGCTCAGTGCATGTGCATCGAGAGTGGCGAGTGACACACCAACCGCTCGTGGCTTTTCGTTGCTATATCGACCAATCGAGATGAGAACGCGACACTCACCCTCCGAGCCCAGCTTGGGAAGTACCAGCTAGAGCTGACCAGTCGATGTGTGTGAAGAACGCCGTCAATGACTGTTCGGTCAACGACGTCTGTTCCGATGACAGCGTTGTTCATAGGGTTCGGGTATTTCCTCCATGCCGCTTGAGCGACCGTCTCCCAGGGATGACTAGAACGACAAACACAAATGAATTAATCAGCTGGACTTATGCGGATTTTGTTTTGTGCCGCACGAGCCAGATTTAAGCCGCAGCGAAACGAGTAGCGAGCAAAGGTCGTTTGTGAATGGAAACTTTTCGTTCACTCTCTTGACGCTCGCGTCGCTAAACATATGTGCGCCAACACAAGCAGCGTCGATCCTATCTATTTTCGTATAGCAACAAAACTCGATTCTCTATTTTTTGCTGCCACCTTCGGCGCGCTCACGTGAATTTGACAATAAGTTCTTCCCGCAGCGAAGGAAATATCCATCGGCAAGGTGGATTTCCGAGTAGAAACGCCTCATGATTCATCTTGAACTTGCAAACGACAATCAGGGAGCAGATAAACGCTTATCACGAAGACGTATCAAGTTACGTCACAAAGTTCTTTGCTTGCGCTCTTTGCAATTGTCGCTGGCACTTGGTGCTAACTTCTAGTTTAAATATGAGAAAGCCTGAGGCTGCTGATGCCAAACAAGCTGATTTGCACTTATTACTATGCACCGAGTTCACCGTTCGAGCGTGTTCTGAGCTTTTATCCTTGAGCGTTCTTGTTTCTGAGGTGATTGCATAAGCCTCGCTAAGAATATCGAATCTCAGCCAGCTGGTCATGGCATTCGATTCACATTTCGCTGCATAAGCATCCGAGGGCTGATATTTAGTTGTCTAGGCTTGTCGTGCGATTGCAATCAAGAAACTTCTCGATGCTTTCTCATGGGGTTTCCTGATTTCTCTTTGCTGATCCAACGGGCGTCGATACTCACTTGAAAATATGTTCACTAGTCCAGATTTTCATTCTTGATTATTTTAAATGTCTTCAGGCTGATATCACATGAGTTAATGACACTAAATCACGAAATCTAAACTACTCCAATCAATTTCTGATGAGAAGAGAGAGAAAATTATTAGGACGCGCGACTACGAAAACGAAACGAGACAGAAAATTCAATGTGAACGTTAAACTTTTATACAATTTTCCTTTTTCTTCTACAGAGCGAAGTAACATCGATTATAGCAAACGTTATCGAGAAGATTACTCCGATTACGTAAATGATAAATACTGTTGATTCTTTTGGCAGATCGCATCGTGACACGGAATAGTCGACGGGCGTGAAAATCGCTAACACAAACGATGGATTGTTGATATTCCGCCAGTTAAACGAGGCGATCGTGAACTCTTGGATGCCAGCGCTGTTCTCTATTTCACAGTGATGATGCGAATGTCCACTGAAATAAACCCTTGGCTTGAGCGCTGCGTTGATGAAGTCGGTGGAGTCCTTGGAGAGCGTGTCGTGCTTCTCTCGATACTTGTCGTTGTTGACGGAGTTCTTCCCCAGGCAGCCTTCGTCCGAAGCTCGATAGGTCGGGAAATGCTGGAGAACGATGGGCTGGCTGTATCGATCCTTCGTCTCCAGTTGCTTCAGCTTTTTCTCGACTGACTTGATGTTGAATTCTGCTTCCGTGCACAGTTGGCAGCCGTCTCGTTCCAAAGCCATCGAATTCAACGAGACGAAGTTAACGATCCTGACGGTTCCATTTCTCGTCACTTTCTTTTCCCTTATCAGACGAACTCCTGATGAATTGAAAGCTCGATTGAAGCGGTTGATCAGGTAAGGATGCATGGCATAATGGAAATTTATGTCATGATTTCCATGGATTGCATAAAGCCGAGTCGCCGGAGGAACTTCAAAGATTGAGTAGAAGCGATCAACGTATTCTTTGAAGCCTTTGTCGTCGACCCAGTTTCCTTCGTCAAAGATGTCGCCAAGCATTAGAACTACATCTGGGTTAAAGAGCTGAATCGCAGTCTGAAATGATCTGCAATCAACGTTCAAAGTTATCAAGAGAATCGTGCGGTGATGACAAAACTTCACCTCCTCATCTGCCACTCCCTGCGTAGCTTGTCGAACGGATGACCACGGAACGGGCCAAGCATATGCGTGTCAGCTAGAATAAGCGTCTTCAGCCCATCGTCGACGCTCTCGCCTTTCAAGTTCTTCCAATGGCACTAAAAATATTCGAATGACAAAATACAAAAGATTTCAAGAGTTTTCCATGATTCTCACTTGATAAATGACAACGTAGTAAACTAAAAACTCGCAGAATAGAAGTAAAAACACTAAATTCCTTAAAAGTCTGAGGAAGAAACGGACGAACTTCATCTTTTTGTTGATGAAAGTCGCGCGACCCGCGACTGGGGAAAATTCATCGATGAGATTGAGGCAGACGAAGGAAAGTTGGAATCATCGGCAAACTATGAACGCGAGAGCAAAGGTATTTTGTGATTTCATGAAAGATTGTTAAAGGAACAGGAAAAGCTTAAAAGCGGCTCGAAATGAGCTGTTAGATGTTGAAGTGACCTAACTTTCTGTCGGCGCAATCCAACCACGCAGAAATTTTCCTTGTCCCTTTCCTTTTTCTTCTGGTCTCTTGGATCAAACAGCAAGTGAGTGAATTTAATTGTCAATCTCATCTCCCAGTCCCATTAATTGTTAGTAACTTGTGTCTCAGTGGTATGTGATAATAATTAGGCGATCAGAGCGCGGATGTCGAGTGTGGAAAGCGAGGAATTAAAGATTTCTTGTTGTGCAAAACACATTTTACTTCATTCGGTCTCTTCAGATTAGTTTTCTCACTAGACATGTGACTAAAGGTTTAAATGATCTTGCTGACCTACAAATCAACCGAATCAGCTTTCCATCAATCGCATTTCTCGATCGAAACCACTTTTCGTTTCCCCACGTAACTTTGAGGTTACTTTCCGGATCTCAACATCCAGTTGATCAAAATTCCCCTCGTTTTTTTCGCTTTCATTTTCAATTCCATTTCGTCTTATTATCATCGACTGATATTCATTTTTTCTTCCCATTTCCCCAGGAACAAACGAAATAACAAGATGGGTTTCGTTAAAGTCGTGAAAAACAAGCAATACTTCAAGCGGTATCAAGTCAAGTTCAAGAGGCGTCGTGAGGGCCGTACTGACTACCAGGCTCGCAAGCGACTTATCTTCCAGGATAAGAACAAGTACAACACGCCGAAGTACCGTTTGATCGTTCGCTTGAGCAACCGTGACATCACTTGTCAGATCGCTTATGCTCGCATTGAAGGAGATCGCATCGTCTGCGCAGCTTACTCGCATGAGTTGCCGAAGTACGGCATCAAGCTCGGTTTGACTAACTACGCTGCCGCCTACTGCACCGGATTGTTGGTTGCCCGTCGCATTCTCAACAAGTTGGGATTGGACTCGCTCTACAGCGGCTGCACTGACGTCACCGGCGAGGAATACTTGGTCGAGCCTGTCGAGGAAGGTCCAGGAGCTTTCCGATGCTATTTGGATGTTGGATTAACCCGCACAACCACTGGAGCTCGAGTTTTCGGTGCCATGAAAGGTGCTGTTGACGGAGGCCTCAACATCCCTCATTCCGTTAAGCGCTTCCCCGGTTACAACGCTGAAGAGAAATCTCTCGACGCCGCTGTACACCGTGAGCACATCTTCGGCCAGCATGTTGCAAAATACATGAAAGAACTGGAAGGTGATGATGAAGAAGCCTTCAAACGCCAATTCTCCCGCTACATCAAACTTGGCATCACCTCCGATAGCGTAAGTTCACTCATTCATTTCGCTAAGACGTCCATTACATGTTACCAGTTGTATGCATTATTTTAAACAATCTTCTGGCGTCGCATGTGGACCACAGTAAAGCAAATTGATTTGTCTGAAGAGACGGATCAAAGATCTAAGTTCGAAGCCGAAACGCAACACAGCGTTCGATTTCCTGAGATGTATCTAACATTTCTTAACTTGTCTTTACCAAAAGAACTTTAAACTAATACGAAACTTTCTTCAACAGATTGAAACCCTCTACAAGAAGGCTCATGCCGCTATCCGTGCTGATCCTACCCACAGCAAAAAGGCTGCCAAGAAGATCACCAAGAAGCGATGGAACAAGGCCAAGCAGACCCTCCAACAACGCAAGGACTACGTGTCGAAACGCAAGTCCGACTACCTTGCAAAGTTGGCCGCCGAGTCCGAAGCATAAAGCTCCCGACGACAGTCACATCCTTAAAACCCTTGCGAGTCTCGTTCGATTTCTATCGTTCGTCAGTTAACTTTCCACACTCGAACATCTTGAAAATTCTATTTTTATTGCTGGAAGAATAAAAATGCAAGGTTCAACATAAACTCTTAGGTGTTAAGTCATTATTTTCATTCTCAATAAATTCATCAATCTTTATCTTGAAGCATTGCATAATTTGAATTGCGGCGATTGTGAAATTGATCTTCTGTCCCGCTCTTGGTGGGGCGGTCGTTCCACTTTCCTTTTACATTTGGAGAAGAAGTTTGTCTTTAACCAATGTGGCGGTTTATGCGAATCGCTGGCTGATATAAGATGGAGGAACACAAAGGCAGAAGTTGGGGAATTTCCACTGCGATTTCATATCCACTCAAATCGCTTTCATAAGTTCCACTGCAAGAACAGTTGAAAGCTCAGATAACGGAAGACAAGAAACTTGGAAAAGGAAACAGCTGATCGTTATTTTCTAAGGCAGCGACAAAATTTATTCGTCGAACTTTATTTTCGTTCCTTGGAAAGTTTGAATTTGAGTTTTTCGCATTTGACTTTTCGCTTTCCAGCTTGGATGGATGTCAGCTTCCTCTGACAATTTTACTGGAGGTGGTGGAGCTTTGTTTGATTCCTCTGGGTGTGATCTCTTCAGGTTTCTGCTAGCCGTTGGTTTCGATGATTTAATAGAATTCGGGTTAACAAACTTTTCTGTTTTAACTTTGCTTTTCTTCGGTTTCTCGGAATCGTCATCAGAATCGATTGGTGCCGCAGTTTTCACGGAGGCCAAATAGTTTTCTCCAGTCGGTTTCATGAAGAAGCTATCAACGCTTAGCTCAACTTCTTTAAC
Organism: Smittia sp. YW1114-2; assembly: GCA_033064975.1. NCBI lineage: Eukaryota > Metazoa > Arthropoda > Insecta > Diptera > Chironomidae > Smittia > Smittia sp. YW1114-2. Next base: position 17,497,133 of record CP093834.1, read on the forward strand.
TTCTTTCTTGGAAGCTTGAAGCTTTCTCTTCTTCGATTTACTGATTGGCTTTTCCGCTTCATCGTCACTCGACTGTTCTTCGCTCTCAGACGATGACGACTTCGAAGCTTTGGAGCTCTTGTTGAGCCGATGAGCGCTGTTCCTTTTGATGTTGCTGATGTTCTCTTTCAAAAATGTCTCGACAAACTCGTCGCCGTATTTTTCCTTCAACTCGCTAATAGTTTTCTGCACATTTGGATTGAGGAGAATTCGTGCAATCACGCGATCTCGCTCTGTCGATTCTGGTCTTGTGAGTGTCTTCTTCAGCTTGTCAACATCCACCGCCTCGTTCAACGGAAGCTCTTGCACTGTTATCCTCTTAAAGCACTCGAGCTCAATCTCTTTCCGTCCTACAGAGTTATTCAGCTTCTTTCCCTTCTTCAGCTTGTTGATCTTCTTCATTAGGTTGAGCCGAGTTTGATTGATCGTCGATTTGAGAGATTTTCGAAGGAGAATCGTCTACAAAGAAGTTGAATTAGCTTTTACTTGAAGCAGCTTTCTTAATCACAAACTGATTTGCTGCCATTGAATTACCTTGTTGTTGATTTCAGTCTTATTCTTGACTGTGTCCATGTTGACAATCTTGTTCGTCGTTCAGGAGCAATTTGCGGGATTCCTTCAGCAGCAGAGGTGACCGGAGAACTTCAATCTAATCAATTCACACGCGATTTCAAATCGTAAACAAAACGTTCGTCAACGACGTTCCCGCAGCATGCATTGGGGAGCGGAACAAGTTACGGAGCTTAGTCGCGACACACTCGAGTCACAATCGAATCGTGTTGAGCGCCGTAACCTCCGATCGACCCATTTTTCTCTGAAAATCATTTAACAAGCTATTGCATCGTCTGAAAATGGAGAACGAAAATAATTTAAATGAAACTACGCCGGAGGGAAACGTTGAAAAGCCGGAGAAGAACAAAAAGTCGAGGAGGCGCTCGAAAAACAAGAAATCCGGTGTGGAAAGTGTGAAGAGTGACGAGGCGGTGGAACAGCTGCCGGGGACGAGCCAGACGGATGAGAGTGCGCTGCTAGCCCAGCTGCCGAACATTGACAAAGACATGCTGAAGACACTGAAGGCCTTGAAACTAGATGAGATGATGAAGATTGGGAAGGAAGCAGGAGCCGGAGGAGGCAAAGTCTACAAGTTCTGGAATACGCAGCCCGTTCCAAAGATTGACGAGGCTAGCGGTGAAGCGAGTGGCAGCGACTCCCACAAAGCCATCGAGCCAGACAAGGCAATCGCCGAGATCAAGCAAGATCCATACGCGCTGCCAGAAGGTTTCGTCTGGGAAACCCTCGATCTCATCAACGCAGAAGTTCTCAAAGAGCTCTACACGCTGCTTAACGAGAACTACGTCGAGGACGACGATGCTATGTTTAGGTTCGATTATCAACCCGAATTCCTCAGGTGGGCGTTGCAGCCTCCTCGCTGGCTAAAGGATTGGCACGTCGGCGTTCGTGTCGCCAAGTCTGGTCGGTTGATTGCCTTCATCTCGGCGATTCCAGCCGAGATCAAAGTGTTTGAGCGCAACCTGAAAGTCGTCGAGATAAATTTCCTCTGCGTTCACAAGAAGCTCCGCTCGAAGCGACTGGCGCCGGTCTTGATCCGAGAGATAACGAGACGAGTCAATCTGACCGGCATTTTTCAGGCGGTTTACACTGCTGGCGTTGTGCTGCCGAAGCCGATCACAACTTGCCGCTACTGGCATCGCTCGTTGAACCCTAAGAAACTAATCGACGTAAGAAAAAGTCGATGAATTTCTAATTCACTCGCCTCTAATGACTTTTCGATTTTAGGTCAACTTTTCGTGTCTCTCGAGGAACATGACAATGCAACGAACAATCAAGCTGTACAAACTGCCGGACATGCCGAAGACCCGCGGCTTTCGACAGATCGAAGCGCGAGACGTGCCTAAAGCTTTCAAGCTTCTGTCTGACTACCTTGCGCGGTTTGAGCTGGCGCCGATCTTCGACGAAGAGGAATTCGGCCACTGGTTCCTTCCCAAGAATAACATCATCGAGTGCTTTGTCGTGGAGAACGATGGCAACATCACCGACTTAGTCAGCTACTACGCTTTGCCTTCGACTGTCATGCACCATCCAGTCCACAAGCAAATCAAGGCCGCTTACTCGTTCTACAACGTTGCAACTGTCACAAACATCAACGACCTCATTTACGACGCTTTGATTTCCGCGAAAAATTTGCACTTCGATGTGTTTAACGCCCTCGATCTAATGGAGAACAAGAAGTTCCTTCAAGACTTGAAGTTCGGCATCGGCGATGGTAATCTGCAATATTATTTGTACAACTGGCGCTGCCCATCGATGACTCCCGAGAACACTGGCCTCATTCTGCTTTAAAAGACCGTCACGTGTCTCTTAGTCGCCCTAACTCTTGAAATTGCACACTTAGCTATGCTACTGGATGGTGAAACGTGATATGGTTTAAAATGAAATTCTGAGTTTCCTCTGCATTTTCTTCGTCGTTTTGTTGTGTAAACGAGATACACGAAATCAAATAAAAGGAATTTCCAAGTCAAAGAACGAAGTTACTCGATTAAGGTCACAGCATGAAGAATTGGGAGGGTTGAACAAGCCTTGTTAGGCCGGCTAGCTTTGTAGAAATTCAAACACGTGAAAAAGCTTCAGGAGTGGAAACACGTGAAACTGAAGCTTTGCAGAAGGTTTAGACTTCCTTATTCGGGAGCCCAATCAATTCTCTACAGATCAACTTGGTAGGTTGAAACCTGTGATGACAACAGATGCAGACAGACGACTTGCAGAGTCTAATGAGGCGGTCTGATCGCACTCTGGAAGTCTATCAATGTCCTGTAAGCCAAGCTTCTGGTAGACTAAAGGCTTCAAAGCTTTCTTTTGGTCTCGTTTCTCGGCCCTATCATCTTACACCTCGCTTACTTCCACCCGTCAATCCTGTAATAACTCGCATGTGAAAAACTCAAAGGCAGTTGTTTAATTCTTATCAATTTTTAATGATTCATGATCAGTTTCTCTTCATCTTTTTACTTCAATCAGTTTAAGACAGTACTCTCTTTCTCGTCATCTTCTGGGCTCCGTTTTTTCATCCTTTGCATGCGTTTTTCTGTGTCAAAAAGAAAACGAGTTGATTTTACATCTCCCATTTTACAATAATACTCTAATTAATTAGTGGATCACATGTAAAATTTCATCGTCAGCTTTTGGATTTTCTCTTCATTCGTTTGAATTTTTGTTTGTTTTTGGATTTCTTAATGCAAAGTTTGTCTCGCTCAATGGCTCGATGGAGCTTGGCTGATCAACGACGCGTCGATCTCGCTAATGCCTCATTTTATGAAAACGTATTATTCTTATGCGAGTGTCGGCTTTCGGGCTCAGGCCAAACGTCCAACGCATATCGAGAGAGCACGAGCAAATGAAAGTGTCATCTGGTTCAACATATCTAAGCAAATGAATTGGAACATGTTCAGCATCATTCTAACAACATTTGTCTCGTCATCGAAGAGTTCAAAAAGTGGATTTTCAAAAACAAAGTCGAATTGAGTTAATTAACGCGATTTAGAAGCGCAAAAGTGAAATCTCGTCATTCGAGTGGAGAAAGACTGGCGGCTCTTACCTCCGGTCCTCCTCGTCTCAAGCTACAGTCGTCGATAAGTGTCGTAGAAAAAGTGTTTTCTCGCCAAAAAGAATGAAAAGCAGGAACAGAAACAGGAGCGTGAACGTGCAAAGAGGGTGAAAACCGTCACGGGACGTGACACAAAATATGTAAAAAGAAAATTTTTCTTTCAGATTTTTTTTATGAATTTGATTTTGTGATAAAACTAAGAACATTTTTTGTTTCGTTTCTTCAACTGGATCAAGACAGGAGTCTTGACATCCCGGTCGACAGAGATTCCAATGGTTCGCGAGTTGTTTCAATTCAGATTCGATTCATGCAACGTCAAATTGAATTGAAGTTTCAGTAAACGCAAATCGATTCGCTAGCAAAGAAGCTCGGCCGATGGATCGGGAGCCACAGACTTAAACCGAAAATGAAAAGTTGCAAAATTAACCTTTTCTATCTCTCGTTTTCCTCTTTTCTGTTGCGTGAAAATTTCACTGTGTTGATTTTTTTCATCTTTCGGTTTTTTTTACAATATGACTACAAAATTTGCACAGCGTTATCAATTCAGGTCTTTGTCTTCTAAGTACTTATATTCAAAAGTGAACCCTTCCTTTTTACGCTGACCCCACTTTTCGTAATCGAAGTAGATGTAGGTGCCCTGCAAAAGAGAGAGAAACGATCAGTTGTTGATTGATGGTGATCTGCTTAAATGAATAACAAGGTGATTGCGATTCCGCTTCACGCCAATCGAGGAAATTGTTGTCGTTGCGTGTAGCAGAATGAAGTCAATGAACTATATGAACTCTAGATGAAGATAACTGCTTTCGATTGGGGAAAAAACGTGTCTTTGTTCGGCAACAAGAAGCAGAATTGTTCGACAACTAGCGACGAACTTTGGCCAGATCAAATCGACCCAGAACGTCGATTGTTCATGCTAGCTTGTTCGAAAATAATATAATTCTTATCCACACGATCAGATTCGTTCTCAAACTATTCAATTGCCCACCGAACATAACAAATTTACGGCTATCTCGATCATTGTTTCTTTTATCGAGCAAAACACTTGTTTCTCACGCTATCAACGAATTAATCTTGAAGTGACTTCCAGTTTATTTTGACTGATAGCGCAGAGTGCTAGTGAACTCTCTGTTTGCTCACCTGCTCAAACTCTTCATTGATTATTTTCGGTTCTTCGTGACGTTGGAACCACATCATATATTTCGTATGAAATCTCCAGCTTTGCTTCTTGAGAGCTTTAGCGGCCAGATACTGCGCCTTTGTGCCTTCCATGTAGTAGAACACGAAGAAAAGCGTTTCCGTTGCGAGACGTTGAAAGAAATCAATTGTATCCGAATGTGGAAGTTGAGTCTGGAAAGATTTTTGAGATGAGTTCGATTCGAAAGACTTCAATGCAATCTTACTTGTGGAAAATGTGGTGGAGTCGAAATAGGCTGTCGCTGCAAGTAAGGTCTGAGTCGCTCAGAATCACTCGGCGATGGTAGATGATAATAGGCAGCTTCCATCATTTGGAACTGAGAGCGGAGATAATCAATTAATGAATTCATTGAGGCGATGAGATTGAAACTAACTTGTACTTGATGATCCTTTTGAAGTTGAAGCGGACCTAATGGCGCGACGCCTAATAGCGGCGGAATTAAAGCTTCGTTTGTTCCAGATGATTTCATATTCGTGTTGCTTGACATGTTCGTTGCGTTGATCAAGCTGTTGATGTTGGCATTGAGACCATTTTGACCAGTGGCAGTTGACTGCGAGTCAAGTGACGTGGTGTCCATTACGTACTGATTTTGCTGTTGCTGCTGTTGTTGAGCCATATTCAGCGGTGGAGTTTGCACCTGATTTACATTCGTTCGATTCACGACTTCCTGCGCAATGTTCTTTAGAGACGACATCGACTCATTTGACGGATCCGACGCAGAGTTTGCCTGAGAAAGTACACCGGAGTGTTGCTGCTTCTGGTTGACATTTGCTGTAGGTCCATTATGGAGTAACTGTTGTTGCTGGGGTGACATGAGACTCGTTGGAGATGTTCGACCGCTCGCCGCAGTCGACTGATTACTCGTGGGCGATACACAATTACTCAGTGAACTACTGTTGTTGTTCATATGATTCTCCATTGCCGTGCTATTATTCGACATCATGTTGCTGCTGTTATTATGCACGCTAGTCTGATGCAGTGATTGAAGATCTGCAGACGGTAAACAATTAGAGTCAATGATCTTTGTGAGTGGATGATGTAACTCACTTGATACATTGTTGCTGTTTGACAACGTCGGAGCTGGAGCGGGCGCGTTATTCAGTCCGCTCAAAACCATTGAGATCGGGCCATTCTCAAGTGTCGCTAAAAGAAAGTCAACTTTAAGTCTTCCATCTCTAACTTTCCGCTTCGTAAGGATTCTCACCTGGATTTTGCTTCGCAACAGCTGAAAATGCAATAGGCGCTGTTGGTAGTATCGTCGACGGTGATTGGATGCTGTTGTTGTTTGAATTATTCTGGGCCAGAATCTGGGCAGCGGATGGCTGATGATTTTTACTCGGCGTTGAACTAATCAATGGCTTAGAGTTAATTGAAGAGTTTTGCGAGGCAGCAACGGAAGCAGCGGACGAAATGTTGTTGTTGATGCTATTAGAACTGTTGAGCGATGATAACACCGACGATGTCGAGTTGGGCAGAGAATTCATGTTCTCCAATTTCGCTCGCACGGCTGTCGGTTTCAATACGGGCTAATTAAGGACAAAACAATTTTCGTCAATTGGACAATTAAAGCTTCTTCTCTCTCTCTCTCGCTCACCTTGATGATGGAATTCTCGAGCGGCTTCATTTTCTTCGCATCGCTGTAATCCGCCGATGTCGATCTCGATCCACTGTTATGATTGTGTTTCACCGTGGCGTTTAGTGTTGTTGTTGGCGCACTACAATTGAGCGCGGGAGAATTTATGGGACTAGTCGAGGCTGTGCTGGTCGGTGAGCCGCCGGTATCGTTACTGTTATTGCTCTCGGTTGCAGCTGTTGGTAGACCTTAAACAAGGCGCGAGATATAAATGTCTGAGCAAACGTGCCGTCCATGGAGGACGAAATAAGAAAACATTTACCACTCAATTCCACCTCCTCAAGTCCATCGATGTCGTCGTAGAGGTATTCATTCTCTTCAAAGTCAGGCTCTTGCGATGAGTCGATATAGTACTCAACATCGTCGCGGATCTTCTTGATCTGTCCTATGTTCACGCTGTCGTTGTCTACCATCCGTAAGAGTGTTTCGAGCTTTGTTATGTGGAACTTGTGTCGCTCGAGCTTCGACTTCAGATCATCCATCTTATCCTGCTTCTCCTTGTCGAGCTTCTTCTTCTTTCCCGCCAGAAGCGACTCAATCTCACTCTCGAACTGATCGGTTTGTATTTGAAGGGAACTTATGGAATTTTGCAGCCAACAGCTGATGTTCTCTTTCTCTCGCTGATTGGGATCAAGCTTTTGCGCTGCCCCAAGTCCTTCTTTCGAGTATGCCTTGGTTTTCGTTTCCCGCTCCACAACTTTGAATCTCTCCATTTGCTGTACGGAAGATAAGAAGTTACATCGCCGATCAGTGGGTCAACGGACGGCAAGAACTCACCGTTTCTATGAGGCGCCGGTTGTCTAAGAGCGATGTCTTATCCTTAATCTCAGCCGATGCGATCCATGATTTAATTTGATCGCGAAGCCTTTGCAGCTTCTTGATCTCTTTCTTGAGGTCGGCTTCATATTTCTCCTGCAAAGGGTAAAAGGACAACCTCAATATCATGTGTTAAGGCGAAGGTTCAGCGTTAAATACCACCTTTTGATTGCTGTTCGTCGCATTATGGACCTTTTGCCAAATGTCTTCGAACGTTTCCACTCCCTCCGTCACTTTCTTGAGACACCGATCGATCTCACCTGAAGCAGGGAGAACAAAATGTGAGAATGCTAATTGCACAAGCCACAGCCGAACGAACAAAAAGCCGTAAACGGGAACGAGAAGCAGACACTAAATTCTCTATGGAAATTAATTCTGGTTTCTGTTTTTCGTCGCGAGTTCAATGACGATGCCCGGAAAGTCATTGTTGCTCTAAAAGCGACAAGAGAGTTAGACTCAGGTGAAGCTACAACAGTGAAATGCCGAGATCCAGCTAAGTGCTGCGGGCCAGAACTCGTTGAGCATGAATCGGAGGGCGACAGGTGATGGTCGTCGACGAGCCTTGCGCATCCCCGGACGAGTTATCCCGATGAACGCGCGGCAATTATGCACATTTTCAGCATTTTTCTGCTTGAGTCGACGTCGTGCGCCCTATTTTTTTGATTTTCCTAAGCTTCTCTCATCTTCGTCGCTTGCGAGGCACGAAAAGCGACGCTATAGCTACCTTGTAGTTTCCTCGTTGCTGCCATAGCTAAGTTTGTGTGTTGCAAAGGGAATCAGACATATCCACACGAACGCTTCAGTTCCGGAGATGTATTTCCTTTTTCGCAATTTGTATCTTGACGAAAAACAATTCTTCGCCGTCCTGACACTTCCCCGGATCAACTTTCGATCGCTTGCTGTTGCTCAACACTTTAAACACACGGTTACGGTAGAATTTAATTGTATGGACTATCCGGCATAAAGATATTTGCTTCGAAAAAATTTCAGTGTGTGAAAATGGCGATTTCGAGTAAGTGAACGACCCCGAAAGTGACGTCACCTGTTCAACTGGTTCGACGTGACTTGATCCACACTGGATAATCGAATCATGCGGTTGAAAAAGCTCAGAAGAAACTGGAGGATTGGGCTGTTGGAATAGCCTGTGAGACGAAACTTCCGGTTGACCCCAAGGGGCCGGAGGGGCGCACAAGTTTGTTCGTTTATTTACTCAACGAAACCAAATCGGTTGCTCGAGCTCTCTTGGGTAAAAGTGAACAGAAAACAAAGTCAAATGGGAGCCGAAAGTTCTCAGATGAAAGGCGTGTCGATCAGCGAGAAACAGCTGGCTGAGAAGTTGAAGAACGACGTCTGCTTGTACGATGGAAGGCTGAACAGGTCAAACCAGAAGATTTCGCTGCTCGAAGACTCGTCGACATCGAAGGAGAACCCGTTCAAGGATTACATGTTGGAGAGACCGTTGGCGAGGATGATACGCAACCTGAAGATCTATCGGCATCCTTACTCGATTGTGAAATATCTTGGATCCACTTCGGAGAAAACTCTCGTGACTGAACTCGTCGTGGGAAGTCTAGAGAAGAATTTGAAGAGCCAGTCAGAGATTCAAACATGTCTGGGCCTTAAAAACGTTCTCAACGCTCTCATCTTCCTTGTAGAATCGGCTAAAGTTCGTCATCTTAACGTGACACTCGAGTCAGTCTTTATCACCGAAAACGGGACGTGGAAACTCAACGGGATGGAGCACGTATTCAAAAGCTCTGACATCACCAAGGAATTTCTTCAAAAGTCGCGATCTTTCAGAAACCCACAGGCAGTGAGTCCCGACGAAAGCGATGGAACAGCATTGGAGCAATTTGCTTTCGCCACGCTATGCGAGAATGTGATAAAAAAAGACAGTGAGTTGTTGTCGATTGTCGCTCGTTCACAAGTTGTTCATGACTTTCTCCCGTTTTAGGCAAAATTCCATACGTGCAGGAATTCCTTGACTATTGCCACCTTCATCTGAAACACAAGACACCGACGATGCGGCCACTTTTATCAGCGATTCAGCTTCACAACTACTTTACGCATGACTTTGTTATCATCCACGGCTTCTTGACGGAACTCGCTTTGAAGACACAGCCAGCGAAACAAGAATTTTTTAAGACGCTGAATGAGAAACTCAAGCAGTTCGACGAGAACACGATAGGATCGCACCTTAGTGAGCTCCTTTTGTCAAGGCTCGTGCTGATTGATCCTGCCGCGCAGTTCTATCTGATTCCGTTCCTATTGAAACCACAAAACCTTGAAGATGACGAGGAAACGACAGTGGACGAAGGTCTTTTCTCCGTGCCAGCATTTGTCAAGTTCATAGTTCCTAGGCTGAAGCAAGTATTTCGCGTTCTCGACGTCCAGATCCGCTTAACTCTCCTCGAACATTTCCACCTCTACATTCACACGTTTTCGAAAGAAGAATTGATCGATGAGATTTTGCCGCAACTTTTACTCGGGATCAAAGATACAAATGATCTTTTAGCAAGTCGGACGTTGATCTGCCTCGCTGATCTGATTCCGATCCTGGGAGCTTCGCAAGTCATCGGGAAGAATCGAAGAAAATTGTTTGCTGATGGACGACCGCAACAAACTGATCTCTGGGATTCTGAACAACCGCGATCGATAACTCCAGTGCTGAACTCATCGATGGACATTCTGCTATCATCGAGTCCTATTGACAATGTTGACATCAGTGAGTATTCTGTAAAAGAGTCGCCAAAGGTCATCGCAAAAGGAAACATGCGTTCGTCAGCTCTACTAACAAATGGAGACGACACAGCATCAACTGATGACGTTGGCGTTGATAATGAATGGGAATGGGATCAAGAAACGCAAGAGATTCAACCTGAGACCATCGAGATTATCGAAGAAAAACCGTTTCTCTCAGCTAGTCCATTGAAAGAAGTAAGAGAAAGGATCGTAAGCCGGCCAGCAGTTTCCGATAACATCGATGACCTCGATATAAAGAACAAGAAACTGACGAAACTTGAAGAGAAAGCGAACGAAGTTGATTTCTTCAGCGACTTCTCAATGGCCCCAACCTTCCAGAAACCAACCGCACAAGTCGCCGAGACTCCAAAGGCTGACACTAGTCGGCTTCAAATGTCCATGGAGCTGACGGCTGAAAACGAAGGCTGGGGCGAAGATGACGACGACGACAATTGGAACAGCGAAGATGTTTTATAATGGATCCTTCCAATCCTTTCCTTTATTGTTGCTGTTTATCAATATTTTTATCATTTCAGCATATAAAATTATTCATTTCTCTTTCTTTCGCTTCGTAAAAAAATGAACGGTGAAAACAATTTTGATCGCGTAATATTTACGGGAGGGACAGAGGAAACTAGATATTAAAATTTGGTGTCGAAACTGTTTAAGAAATTGAAATGTCGACATGTCTGCAATACTTTATCGGAAATCAATAAAATGTACTTTTCACAAGACTCGCACTCTCTCACTTATCATTCGAGGCATCTCGTGTATGCCACACTGTGCCATATTGTGCATTGCTTGATTGGAACTCTCCTCCGACGCATAATAAAGCCTAATCAACGCTGATAACGAACCAAGGTGAAATAATATTGCGCAACGTGCCAAGTCCATCTGGCTCGCGAAACGTAAGACGCAACAAGGCAAACATCATTTAATGCATTCAATGATATGCTCGAGACATTTTCTCATTTCTTCTATAAATAAATAAAGCGACGTTCTGACATTAAACTCATAAAAATAAATAGTTGGCGAGGACTTAACTCTCTCGAGCGCATACGAAACAGTGAAATCAACAAACACAAAACAGAAAGAAGCGCGGAAGAAGCTAAGTAATTAATCCCTTTACGTGGCTAATTAACTACATGATAAGAGTAATGTCGAATCGAAATCTGGGGAAGACTCCGCAGCGTCTGATCCTAAACAATTCGAAAACGCTTTAAATACTTTCAACTCTTTTCTACAATTTACAGCGCTGGATAATTGAACTTTTCAATAACTTCACATCGTACTTGGAATCGTTTGCTTCAATGGAGACTGTTTGGTTAGCACTTCACACTACGCTTTCATACAGTTTGGATTTTGGTTGTGGCTTGGACATTCTCACGACGACGACTTCACTTGCATAATTTGAAAACTTTAGTTGAAACTAAAAATGCAAACTCTGTGGCAGGACATCGTGCAGTCTAATGTGGGGAGGCTTAGCAGCTTTACAAGTAATTTTCTAAGTCTTCTTCGTTCAGCCAGTAGTGATCCAGGATGTCCTCGGAACTGAACCGAAGATCTGGATCCGATTGAAGCATATTGTTGATTAGATCACGCACAGACTCGCCAATTCCGTCCTACAAATGTAGACAGATTATTGACATTAATCCATCTCAGTATTGGTCAATGTCAGACTTACCCAATAGGGCTCAGGAAACTCGAATGTGCCCGCTAGAATTGCATCGAAAAGCGGCTCTTGCTGGTTGTCTGGCGACACAAACGGTGGAAACCCGCAGAGGAGAATGTACAAAATAATTCCAGCTGCCCAAACGTCAATCTTAAGGCCGTAGCCGGTTTCCATAAGGATCTCTGGTGCAACGTAGGTTGGCGTTCCGCAAACGGCGTAGAGCGGCTCTGTCACTTCGCATGCTAATCCGAAGTCTGCAAGTTTCAACATCACTACGTTTCCTTCTTCATCTAACTCGACCTAAATACAAAAGAAATTAATCATTATCCATTAGGTTGAAAAGGGTTTAGTGGGCTTACCAATAAATTCTCAGGTTTCACATCACGATGAACGATGCTCATCGCATGCAGATAAGCGAGTGCCGACGATAAATGTTTAATCATAATCTTTGATTGCATTTCGGAGAATCGAGTTACTCGCGTGATGGCGTCGAACAGGTCACCGCCTCGAACAAGCTCGAGAACGAGATACATGTTGGTGGGTGTGTCGATGTCCATCAGAAGAGAAATGATGTGTTGATGCTTCAGCTTCTTCATCACTCGGACTTCGGCGTCGATGTAGTGTTCCTAAAAATAGAGGGAAGAGGTCGTTAGATGTTTCAAGGTTTTAGTTCTATTCCGAGACGCTCGACTTACCTTTCCTTTACACTTTGATTTGTCGATGATCTTCAAAGCATATTCTTTGTCGCTTGCCAGCTTGTCTTTAAGCTTGAGGACGACAGCGAAATTTCCGTCGCCAATGATTTGACTGAGCGTGAAGCGACTTTGAATTTCAGCGGGTAATGATTCAGATCTGATGCCACCGTTCTTGAGCAGCTCTTCGTCGGCGACTCCGTACGTGTCGTTGTGGGACTTGACTGGCATTTTCGGCTTAGGACCGTTCCGCACAGCTCCGTTTTTAAGCGTCTTCTGGGTTTGCTTGATGGCTTTGCTCTCTTCAGGCTCAAGTTCAAAGTCATCGTTGCCAACTCGCTCGTTGCCATAGGCGAAGAAAACTTCCTCAGTATCGAAGAAATCCGCTAACTTCACGACTGGCGTTCCATCGAGTTTGAAAACCTTTCTCACGCATCCTGAGTCGAGTTTGACAACTTGCGTGATCGCTGTCAATATGTGGTCGTAGGTCGGGCTGTTCCGCTTGTTCAGCAGCATCCGCATGATCTTCCTGGGCTTCACGCCGTTCCTTATCAGCGTCACAATGCGTGGAAACACAACTGACGTCTCGTCCTTAACCGTTCCATTCGAAGTGCCATTAGTTCCGTTCTTCATCGGCGACGACGGTCGACCATTCTTCGAGAGACGTGCAGCGATTTTCACTAAGTTATTCGACGAGTACTCAATCTTCTTGAAGTTTTCATTGTTGCAGCTGCACACGTAGGATTTGTTGTCTTCCAGTTCTTCTAGCTTCTCGACCTTTCTTCCTTCGAGACTGTAGATGCATCGGATCGCTCCGTTCAGCCGCTCGCCAAGCTGCTTCGTTAGATCTTCGACCAGACTGTCGAAGGACCTAAAATGAGCACAAAACGAATTAATATTTCAACACGCAGTCACGTAAATTTCTTTCGCTCTCTTTTTGTTTCGTAGCTTTATCGCATCGCGCACGCGATGCGGAAGTAAATTTTCGGTGAATTCGAATGGGAAATAGAAATGAAGCTTACTTGTAGCGTTCGTTGGAAACAGCGACCAAATAGCCCGTCCAGAATTTGTCACCATTTCGGAAAAATCGAACTCGCTTCGCCTTTGTCGTCTCGCGCGTTCTGTTCGGCGTTTTACTGCTCGACACGCGTTTCTTGAGAGTGTTCAGCTTCTCGCTGCTGTTGTTCTCGCTATGTGCACTTCCGTTGAGGCCATTCTTCTTAACGCTAATGTCTAGATCACTGATGTCCTTGTCCAACTCAGATTTGGCGCTGTGATTGCTGTTGCTGGACTGAACACTCACTTCCATCTCGACTGACCGCTCGACCCGCTTTCGCTCTCACCGCATACACAACTTGTTTCGCTCCCCAATAAGTATGAAACGTCGCTGCGGTATCGAAAGTGTGATATCGCGATGCAATAAATAAAATTAGTCTGCAAAAGTACGGAAACAAATACAGTCAAAATTGATAAGAGAACAGCGCGGAAAAGCTGAAGAAAAAGAAATCAATGAATCAATTGCCGAGCGCCGAGTCATAAAAAGCTGAATGGAAACGAAAGGCAAAAATGCGGCGAGAAAAGAAAATCGATAAGTTTTATAAAATGAAAAGCCGAAACGAGATGAGGCGGCGAAAGAAGACAGCGCGTTGCAATATTGGCAGCGCTTAGATACGGAACGGCTCATACGTCGATGATTAATCGACTTTAAAGAACGAGAAACATTGCCGGGCTTTTTGTTTTCCTCTCGTTCATCAATTAAGCATTAATCGGGCAGTGCAAGTTATGAACATTTACTGCTAGACCCGCCGTACATTTCTCATTTAGACGAAAAGAAAGTTTTCTCGTTTCTTTTCGCCAGTCGTTCACTGCTCTGAAATCGGATTATGGATTTCGAGACGACCGTCTATTGGAGCTTTCATCGGATTTGGGCATTTTCCTCGGAGCTTAAGCAAAGCTGCTCGACTCGAAGTCAAAGCAGGCGACGTCAACAACTCGTCATCACTTCAGAAATCTTTTCACTAATCTCTTATCAACGATTTCCTTATCATTCGAGCGCATTCTTTTTCATTCTGTAGATGTAATCAGCCCCCACGTTCCACATCATTACCATACTCGTCCCGGAGTATTTTTCGATTAGTCATCGACGTCTCATCTTTCGCTCCGGGCTGATTACAGAAGCATCTTTTCGCGAACTCTAACTTCACACACCCACTCAACGAATTACTCGAATGAAAATCGATGCCAATTTGTGACAAATGCAACTCTATTCTCGCGCTGGGGATGGTTTGTTGTTGGGCTCGAGGCATTGTTTATCAGCGACGACTTCAATAAATCACGTTCTCGTCTATTGTTCACTTCATCTGTTTGCTCAATTGTCGTCACTCGGAACAAGAGGAGCAGAGGTGTGAATATACATAGCGCTTGCTGAATTCTTGGCAACCAGACTCGCCCCAACTACGGTGACATATGAGCCGTGCTGCTCGCATGCCAGCGACGCCAACTAACTGTTTCGTTATTAAACTCTCATCGACAAGGAAAGCGATCAAATTCTTTTCGCGAATTGACCCAATTTCGCCTTCGTCGAGCTTTACCTTCACGTGTAACTCGAAAGTCCTTCTCTCACTGATCACTTGCGGCACTCATTCTGCATCAACTTAGACCGATTGTCGCTAACTTAATTCAAATAAATTCTGAAGACAAAATTTCACTTCTACAAAAAACGAGGGGAAAGTCGTTACATTTTTAAAATTCAAATCACCGGCGACCGTTAAAAAATAACAAACAACTTTTCAGCCTGACGATTTATTTTTCAGATTTGCGCCATGACCGTCCAGATAGTTGATAAGCTTTTTGCTGATGTTGCGATAAGATTCCGAAAAAGACGAGTCGGGGAACTTGATGCATGACGGCGTTCCAGCTTCGCAGCATTTGATGATTTCTTTCTCCAGCGGAATTTTTCCGATTACGTCGATATTGAGTTCTTTGGTGAATTCATCGATTGCGTTGTTGTACAAGACGTTCTTGTGGCCACAGTCTTCGCAAATCACATAGCTCATGTTCTCCACTATTCCAATTATTGGGACCTTCAGCGTTTTGTACATATCAGCGCCACGCTTCGTCACGTTCAAGGCGGCGAGCTGTGGCGTGCTGACGAGGATCACACCAGATAAAGGAACATTCTGTGACAGCGAGAGATGAACATCTCCAGTGCCTGGTGGAGTGTCGACGATTAAGATGTCCAGAGGACCCTAAAGAGAATTCATTAAGCTTCGAGATTGTTGGCGATTTTTGCTGTTTACCCAAATCGCTCCTTTCAGCAAACGCTGCAAAGCCGACATGACGAGCGGTCCCCGCCAAACCACAGCACTCGAGTCTTCAACAAGAAGTCCCATTGACAAGCATTTGATGCCGAAGTTCACTGGCGGAATAATCATGTTGTTTTCATCAGTCAGCGGCGTTTCTTTGATGTTCATCATCAGAGGAACTGTCGGTCCAAATATGTCAGCGTCGAGGATCCCAACACTTTTCCCTTCCAACGACAGCGAAACAGCCAAATTGATTGCAGTCGTTGTTTTGCCAACTCCTCCTTTTCCCGAAGCCACGACGATTATGTCCGTCACGTCTTTGAGCTTCTTCCGATGAGGCAACGAGCGTGCCATCATCTCGATCTGCCGAGCATCCGGTTTATTACCCGCTGCCGAAAAGAATCGCTAAAACGAAAGAACTCGTCACACAGGTTTTCCTTATCAAGCCTAGCGAAGATCAAAGTTCCCAGAACGGCGAAGTTCACGATGGCTTGCGTTTCTAGCATTACCTTCAGTCCCGGAAACAGTCCCAGGCTTCTTACTGCGCTCTTTATCATAACTTCACCGCTGTTCAACGCCGCAAATCTTTAAATTCACTTTCACTTGGACAATAACAAATTGGTTGGAGACTTCGTAGAGATTGCGAGCTCCGTCTTGGATGAATCGTCTGTGTCCCAACTTTTTTTTTGTGAAATTATTTTAAGTGTGTAAAATGCAGCAGGGAAAGCCGTCGAGTAGTTATATGAGCGACCACAACCATGGCTTTATCACGGAGAAGATGTATATGGTCCTACAATTATTCTTGACTAATAAGTGTAAGCCGTCGATAGAACTCGTGAATCTTTTGTCGTCTTCGTCTGACAACTTCAACATTAATTATCTCCAGTGAGTGAAGTCCTAGCAACCTCTCTTTATTCCAGTTCAATGCTAATTGCTTCCTTTCGTAGAGCGTTGGCGACAAAGATCAGTTTAGACCAGCAGGGACGGCTTGTACATCGCGAGACTGGAAAAATTATTTTGCCGTACGAGCACTTCGCGAATGCAGTGATCCTCAAGCACATGGCTGGCCCTGGCGGGATGCATTTGTCTATGGACTCTACCATCAAATCAGTGTTCGAGTCGTACTCGTGCGGAAAGAACAACTTTGGCTTCGACCGCGATTTTATCATCGAAGTGGTCAATTCATGTCCATCGAGCTCATGTCGCTATTATAAAAACCCAGCTCCTTACGAGCAACCGTCATCGCATCAGAGCTTTCCGCCACCGCAGATGAACATGAACATGGAATACATCGCGCCAACTCGTCAAAGCCCTCTGCTCATGCAACCGCCGCCGACCCTCAACGACCCAACAAAGCTCAACCGTTCTTTAAGCAATCAGCACCTGACCCAGCAAATGTTGCAGAGTCGAGCGATGAGCCAATCGATGGAGAGTCTCGAAAAGCAACGAGTTATGCAGCAGCTTGATAAGAAGCATTACGAAACAGTTGCGGCGATTGTTCAAGCTAATAACAGTTTGAATTTGCCAAGTCAAACTATGGAGCATCCAGTGAATATGATGCCTCAAGTTCATCATAACAAGTACTCAAGGTGACCAACGCTTTTCTGTTATCTTTTCAAGGTTTTAAATGTTTTCTTGTAGACGCCCATCATACGACGGAATCGAAACATATTCAGCGGCTAGCTACGCCACATCGAACAAGGAACTCCTCCAGACCAACTGGGCGGCTGCGACTGTCCCGCCGACGACATTCGACCGTGAAGGAATGGTTGCTGGGCAGGAAAAAATCGTCCGAGCCTTCGCTGAGCTTATGAAGAATATGGCGCAGATGAAAGCATTTATTCGTCCGTCGATGGTAAAGCCGTACGGCAAGCAATCGGAGAACTTGCAAAAGGCTTTGATGGACAGCATCCAGCTCGTCCAAACGCTTCGTAACTTTCTTCCAAAGCCTCACTTGAGCATCAGCAACTGGAAAAACGCCGAGTCTGAAGTGTCAATTCAGTAAATGTATCTCGTTCTTTGATCTCTTTTCGCAATCAGTCTCTCTCTCGTTTCGTTTCTAGTCGTTTTGTTTTTATTTCTTAAGGAAATTATCTTTAGGCAGTAAGCGAAGAGTCGTGAAAAATCCAATTGGCAATTAATTAAAATGCTGTGATAAATTTCGTGCTTATAAAGTTTTCTTATAAGTTCACGTTTTAGGCGAAAAAGTTTTAACCGCGCGTGTGAATTGACGACGATTTATGTTCCTTTTAAAGTTCGCTTTCCTCGTAATTAATCAGCCCTGTTCTTGTAAATGATTGTCTCAAGTCTCGCCATTTAATCTTAAGCTTGACGTTTGCTCAGTTCGTTTGGAAGTCGCACAAGCTAGAAAATACGTAAAGATTTCTGTGAAATTAATGTTCCTTTAGTTTTATATTTTCCGAGAAAGCATCTGACAAGATCTCATCGAGTAGATTAAGGGTTTTTAACGAAGAAGAATTTTCGGCTTTAGAGCTGCACGTGGATTTCGAGTGGTTTGAACCGCTGGATTTCACAGCTCATGTCTCAAGGCTTCTCAGTATTGCTATTGACCTTTTTAATTACCGCTCAACGGCCAATAAACAGATTAGACACGGAAGCAATTTAATCGCAAATCATTCCTCTAGAAACTAAGTCAGCTCATGTCACATCATCAAATATCAGTATTGTGGTTGTTCATTATCATTTTATTCCCTCAAAATCATAAATATCTGTATTACTACATATGAAGTTATCAATCAAATAAATTAAACAGAGATCAGGAGCTTCGAATCAACGACGACCTTGAGAGATCAATGACCTCTTGAGTTCATTGACCTCTGCAGAGAGAGTGAAACATCCAGAGCCGATTCCTGACTGGCCACCGGATTGAGTCAAAAGGTTTTGCTCTTGCCTCGTTGATCTGAAGCCCTGAGTGACAATTACTTGATATCCAGTCTAACTCATCAAAAATGTCCTTTTTCATCGCATTCAGCAATAATACTCAACAATCTTGCATCACTTTTTTTTGAATCAACTCGAACGTAAATGTAAAACAAGATTTTCAAAAAGAAAATTTAATCTAACGCGAAGGAAAAAGAATAAAAGTCAAACATTTTAACTAAAATTTGGTCTGTTGATCTGCTTGAAGTGCTGACACTATCAGGATGGAGAGGAAGACACTCACATTGCTCTAATATCTTCGTGGAAGTGATGTGATCAGGTTCTGGCTTCGTATTTCGTTACGAATGGCAGTCGTCGGTTGTATAAAGTTTTTGGCAGCAGTGAGCAGAGAAGGAAGTGCGTGATCGTCGCAGTCATTCCCCAGAACTTCATGTCGCCTCCGAGGTAGACTGGCATTGAGTAACCCGACGTTCCGCGTACTCTGAACTGAGTGTGGCGAACGAGTTGTGGATCTCGCAGACGATCCAGTGGGATCATGAAAATCTTCTCCACTTCGTCTGGGTTTTTCGTGAGCATCGACGGTGAGAAGTCGCGCACTTGAGCAATCACAGGAACTATCGACGGTCCGTTCCGCGGAGTTATCTGCGATCCAGCGCCCCAAATCTTAAATAAATCAACATCAGTTTCACAGGTAGATGAGCCGGTCAACGGTATAATTACATCAATAAACTCCGCCTTCAGGCCGATCTCTTCTTCTGTCTCTCGCAGCGCGCATTCTGTCTCGTGATTGTCAGCGTCATCCATCTTACCGCCTAATGGATTAGGAAAGTTGTAAGAGGGTCAAGAAGGAGAAATCGATCTTACCTGGAAAGCAAACCTGACCGCTGTAGTTTCTGAGCTTTGTACTACGAATGGTGTAGAGCACACTGATCTCGTTGTTGGTGATGCAGAGCGGGATCAAGATAGCCGCGTGCTTGTCGGGATTCTTCTCGCCGATGCGAAGTTTTGTATATTTCTTGAATTTTTCGATTGTTCTGTGCTTGTGCTCCTCACTGAGCAGCTTTTCTAGATTGATTTGGCTAAAGTTACGCTTCAAGAGCACCAACATCTTGTGAGCTTTGATTGAGCTATTCATGTTTATTGAATCAGTAGTGCAGAACTTTTAAAAATCCGATTTAAGCTTCAACACATATCACACCAACTTTCGACAAAACACTCTCCGCCGATGACTGATCCGCATTAAGAAAAAATATTAGAGCGAGAAAAATATCTGAACCCCTCGGATTGCTCGGAGAGTTTCAATTTAGTCTAACTCTTAATCTAATCAGAGCTTTCACTTAGCTAACTCCGATTTTGAGTAAAACCTCAAATCTAATTGAAATAAACTTTTCACTGTTTCCCTCAAGCTCTCAAATCTCTTTCGCTTTATTAAATGGAATTCAATCGTTCTTCAAACTTAATTTAAAACTTTGTCGACATCTTTCAACACCAATCTTTGTTATTGTCGCATTTCGCTTTAAACCACTTGGCTGAAATTTGGTTCCTCGGCGACAGCTTTTCAATGAATGCCTCATTAAAATGGCCTGATGGGAAAAGTCTGTTGAACCCGCCTCGTCGTATGTGCTCGCGATAAGCTCGATGCATATTGCTCAAGTTGTCAGCATCAACACAAGGCGTACACAGTTGGCATTCAGGTAAAGAACAGCTGCCTTCGTTGTCGCAGTTATGGACCACACACTTCGGGAGATCTACTGCGATGTTCTTGAGGCTCGAAACCATCTTACTGACTTCGGGATTGTAACTGTGGCAAAACGACACATGAAAAAGCCGAAGACTGTGAATGCTAAATCTTACCCAGATTTCAAGTCCAATTCATTGCTCGCGCCAACCAAATTCAAAACTTCATGCACCAGCTGCTCATTTGACGCGGAATTGTTCTCAAACTTTTTAAACATTGGCGTCAGGTTGGGACTCGAGTTCACCTCCATTAAATAAATATTAAGAGCCTCGTCGAGGATGAAATCGAAGCGGACAATCTCGAAGAAATGATGTGTCGTGTTGAAAACTTCTAGCGTCTGGAAAATTTAGTTAATTCAGAAATGCACATACAGGCTTTGTCTTTTCTTGTCTGAAAGTTTGCTAGATCAAAGTTTTATTCAATAAATTATTGTTTACCTTTTCAAGGAACGTTGGCTCAAGTTTCGTTATCAATTTTACAATCGCGTTGTCCATTTTGGCTTCTAAAACTTTCCAGCTATGACCGCGTTGCTTTAAATGGTCTGCGAGTACATCTTTGAACGAATAGCCAAACTTCTGGTGCTGAGGGTTCAGCGATGGCATGTCAAAGAAGTGCTTATGTGTCTCGTGGATGACGTATTTCTCGATGTTCAACGGGTCAAAGGGATAGTAAGGCTCAGGACAGAATCTCAGGAGGACTTCGTTGTTATACCGATAGATTCGAAGCGGATTAATCGATGAGATCAGAACGAAAATGCCGACGTCAAACGCTCGGTCGTCGATCAAAAAAGGCTTTCCCATGAATTCCTGATAGAAAAGCGTAGTACTCTCAAAGTCAATTTCCTCCTTTTTCACGATTTTCACTCCACGGTTGTCCAAATTCTTGTGAACAAAAGTTTTATTTGGGTTTTCGGCCGTGAAAGCTTTGAAATTTTCGATGTTTTCCGGAAATATAAAAGACTTCAGCAGAAAATCGAACTCGTGCTGATTGTTGATGACCATATAGAACTTGCTCGTCATGTAATGAATACCGGGGAAGTGGTTAATCCGTTGATGAGGCTTGAGACCTTTAAATAAAGGTTCATAATGCTGTCGCTTGTCTTCTGAGTAAGGGTATTCGATCGACCACAAAACGTCCCAGTCGTCGCCTTTTAAAGGATCAACGCTATCGAAACCGAGCCGTTCAAAAACTCGATTCATAGTTCGAAGATTTCCATTCTCGTTCCACTCCCAAATGCAAACTCCCCAATATTTTAGCGACTTTGACTTGGCTGTAATAGCTGAACGTTCGGCAGAACCTGGGCTTGTTTTGTTCCACCATTTGAAGAGAACCGCACTGAATATTCCACAGACAAGAAACCAAGCAAGGAACTTGAAACTAAAAGCAAACGTTCCCTTCGAATCTTTTGGCTTGTTGCCACGTTTAACACTTTTCTTATCTCCCATCGAGCACGAAAAAAAAACGTCTTGATGCTCGAGTGAATAATGCAAAATTAAATTGAACATTTCGATCTCCACAAAATGCACGGAAATAATTTCCCAGCTGTTCAAGCACAGTCGGAGTTGTTATTTTCTCGGCAATTTCGTAAAATATTCGAATTATGTATTCATTATGTAGCTTTTGATCTCCTTCTAATTAACGATATTCTGGATTTTTGGGATGAAAAATTCTGAATATCTAAGCGATCTTGCAAGATATCTTTTGTCTAAATCTATCAAGTAAACTTATTATTCTCGATCGTAATGAATTTTTTTGTTTCAAAGTATGAAAAGCAGTGAGCACAACAGATTTAGGATTAAATAGAGTATCCTCGATTGCGATTATATCGTGTCGTCCGTATTCTCGTGGGTGCAGAGTTCGGAGCAATTGACGATGGACGGAATTTTTTCTCGCTTCATAGCAGAGCTTGAAGAAGATTGTTGCCCCCACCCGGTTCTTGTTGCTTCTTCAGCTCTTTGCAACGTCACTCGCGTTCGTTCAATCGATCGAGTTTGTCTTTAAGAAATCCAGCGTCCAGAGCCAATTTGATGTTCTCCAAACACTAGTCACATTCTTTAAGTTGCATTAACAAGCATTCCAGTCAAGTTGAATTCGCTGTTTGACAATCTAAACATAAATAACACCAAAAACTGAAAATTGGTTGCTGAACCCATTTCTCTCCACTAAACTGAACCCCACAAGACTCCCAACAATTTTTATTATTTCTTCATCATTTTATTAAAATCATTAAAAGTCAGCACAACATCTTACATTAATCTACGAGTTCGTACAGTTTGTTCTGTTATTGTTAGCACATTTTCGTAGATAATTGAAACTATTCCAATCAAATATTTTTGCTAGATAGGTTCGTTCAATTAATTAATGATAAGAAATCTTTTGTTTTTCTTTCTGAGAACTCATTTTTCATCGTCAACTTGTAGATAGAATGGAAGAGAAGGAAACTTTTTCGTTTAGATACTTTTTTGTCTAACAAGAAATTTGGCTAACGTTTGTTTGAGTAAATGCAAAACCGTTTCTTTGATCGAAGGAGGTTCGAGAGCTTTAGAGAAAGTTTGAAGTTTGGAGAGTATGCTGCACTTTGGTCCTATAAAAAGTTAATTTCTGCGCTTACACGTTACTTTCGTTGAAAATGTATAAATTGGTAACCGACGTCGGCGTGGACTTTGACTTAGTCGTGGGAATGATTCTTGGCGACGGTTGCATAATTGGCGGAGTGTGAATCGGGTAAATCATCTTCTTTCGCTTCATGTAGTTCGTCGGCGACGATTTCTCAACGAGGCTCGATAGCAAAGGCAACGATTCGTTTCGGGAGAAGCCGGAGCCAAAGTCCTCGTTGGATTTTTTCCTCGTCACGTTGCTCGGGGCGTAATGAACGGTCTTACGTTGAGTATTTTTCTGCTTCGGGCTGTTCTCGTGAGATAGAAGCGAAGACTTCTCGTCGCTCGAGTCGAAGTAAACCGGAAAATGGGATTCGAGAATACCTGACCGAGTGATTGATGATATCGTGGTTGGATTGAGGGTGATCGAGTCTTGTGCTGACGGGGGAAGTTCACACGTCAGTGTTTCTTCCTCGTACGTGCCGAGCTTCGACAACAGAATTTTGGTTCCGTTTTGCATGAAGCCGCACTCGGAGCCCGTCAACGAGTAGTAAGTGTCGCTCGAGCTCGTTGTGTTGGTAATTGAGTATTTCCCCTCGAGTCTCTGCTCCTGTGCGCTCAACATGATGCAGCTGATGTGGTCACGCTTCAGACAACACTCTTCCGGTGGCAGTTTTGTGCATGGGCAAACTGGACAGTTCGAATGGCAGTCGTTTAGCATGGCACTGTCGCTTACGGTGAACTTCTTGTTGTTCTGATGAGGTGCGTTGTCGATGTTATCTGCTGATCTCCAATCTTGTTGCATTCGATTGTCCTTCATAAAGTTATCATTGCTGTTACAGCATCCTTTTGGCAAACTTTCAGCGGTCCCAAAGCTTCCGTCGCCGTTGGAATCACTGTCGGAACCGGTAAGCTTTGGATTTGTAACGAAAACTTTTCCCATTCGCTTGTAATTGTTTTGCGTCTTCCAGTCGTCCGCACAAGTTGCAAGATTCTCACTAAACTTTGGTGTCCTTCTGATAACCACTGGCGTGTGAAGTTGCGACTCGTAAATCTCGTCCGAATTGGTCGCTGGAGGCGATGGAGTTTTTGCATTGATAACGACTTTGTTGAGAAACTTTTCTATACTGTTCGATAGATTCAAATTGAGACTAATGCTCGCGCGTGAACTGATGCTCGACAGCTCAGAAAGACTTTCAGGAGACGCTAATGGCGCTAGTCCAAACCAATCGTCATAAATCAAATCCACAATTTTTCCGTACGGGTTCGGTCGAGTCTCACAGAGCGAAAGCGTTGTCGGCTTATATTTGGACGGCGGCGGGTAGGAGATGCCATTGTTGCTGAACGCGACGGTCTTCAGCGATTTGGTTGACGATGGAGCTTTGCGAACAGGCACTGTGCTGTTGGCGTTGAGCCCATTCTGATTACTTTTTATGCCATTTGAATGTGTAGCTAATGGAGGAGCGCCGAAGGACGTCTCGAGGAGAATGCGCTGCGAATTTGGTGTTAGCTGATGTGGCTGGTGCAGATGAACCGCTTGAATAGGACTCTGAGGCTGATGATGAACGATTTTGTCTTTGGGTGTTGAGGCAATGGACGAGTCTGACACGCCTGATGAGTACTGTCGCTGAGGCTTTCGCGGTCCGATAGTCGTTACAACCTGAAGGAAGAAGAGACTTTATTGATCTATACTGCGATGCGCTCGGGGGTGTGAGGTGAGAGTCATCAAAGAAACATCATCATCTCTCTACGAAGCTTAACGATAATGGGATTTGCGTGCACTTTCTTACATCTACTCACCACTCAAATGGCGCACATGAATTGCCCATCTTGAGACTTGAAAGAAATCATAAAAGCGGCAACGCGATTCTTCTTCACTACCTCGCCAAGCTTGTAAAACTCAAATGTTCAACTCAAATCAAATGTAACCATCACATTCAACACTACCGGGAAAAGAGAGAAATAATAAAGAAAATTATAATCGTAGGGCGTAGGCGAGAAAGTTTTAAGTTGGGAAAGGAAAATTAAATTTCGATCAAAGAAAAATAATACCTGACATCATTGTAACTCGATTCATCATTTGCCCCCCGCTTTATCATTCGATCATCATTCTCAGATGACGTATGAAGGTCTTGAAAAACCTAGAAGAAGTTGGATTGCATATAGCGGGAAATGGTTTATCATCGAATTAATCTGAAAGAATTTTCTCTTCTCTTGGGATGCTTAGATGGAAATTTAATGAATAATTTTATCTTCACGTCCATATAAGAAAGAGTATACGAGATTAAAATGTATGGAAGCCAATCCAAAAATACGGAAGCCAAATTCAAAATTAATTGGTCGATTACACAGATAAAGATGAAAATGCTTTGTCCTTCAACGTGACTATGACGAACCATTCGCAAAACACATTTAGAACTTGGTGGATATAATTTTAATGTGATTTCAATTAAGCGCCTTCGAGCAATCCATTGGCAACGAAAATAAAACTTTGAGATTTATGTTTTTGTTTGGCAGAAACTTCTTTTATGGTTTAGAGGGCGAAAGGGGGAAAATGAGCGAGGACATTTTGTTGTCGGAGGAAGAGGAGCACAAACACAAAACAATAAAGAGTTAAAGTGCACAACACCACAATCAACAAAGACAGCAAACAACAAAAGGAAAAATGCATGAATCAAATGCTACACAATCAGTTTTATTTCCTTTTCATGGAGTGAACCTGCGAACATTCGAATAGTTTCTTGGAAAACATATAAACGAGGAGAAAGCTCTCCAAATTTTATGAAAAAATTTCACAAGAGTGAATGAAAATTCTTTTTATCTCTTCAATTGAAAAGGTTTCGAGCTTTAAGGAATTTTCTATTCAATTTTATGTTAGACAATTACAACTCGATAGCTATAGCGCCACTCTGACATATTGAAACATAAATATAAGCTTTCTTATTCAGAGGAACGTGGAAGGAATTAACAGCACATTTGATGGAAAGAGAGGAAAAATTGTTAATTCACGTCACATTCTAAATTGAACAAACTGTTGAGTAAGTTTATAAGCGTGAGCGTGCTTGGACCTCAACCCTGCAGAATTCATGGCAGAATTCCAAGAGTCCAAGGAATGAAAACATCTGAAGAATTTGTCAAAACTGCGCTGAGAGGACCATCACATGCTGACCCTCTAGCTTGAAAGTCTGATGTTTTCCCCGAGGGCATCAAAGATTCAATTTATGGAAAAGATAAACTGCGTGACGCACTCAACAATTATTCCCATTGTAGACTCGTGCAAAGCTCAGCTAATTTCCTCATAAGCTTTAAAGCTTTTTTAGTCAGAATCGCTTGAATATTTTCGTATTTTATTCATATTCAGCGTTGTGGAAATTAAAATGTTTCGAGCAGATCACAAAAAACTTAAAAGCAGGACAAAGAAAGCTTTACGGAATATTAAAATCAAAAGAAAACATGGAAAATTGCATCATCGACTCACTTTCTCCAGCGCAGACAGCACCGTATCTGGCATATGATCGTTGAGCATCACTGGGCTTATCAAAACTTCGTCGAAGTCGGTTGTGTTCGCCCAAATCGCTTGATACACAGGCTCGTGGTGCTTGAGCGCTTCCCTAGAGCACAAAATGGAAATTGGAGATAATTAAATTAAGTTTCTATTTTCCAAGCAAAAACTGTTTTATCACAAAAACATGAGGAACCTAACGTTATGTATGCAATAAATCGTTAGATATGCTTCATTCCGAAAAACTCTACTAAATGACATGCATCTGAATGTGTGCAAAGCCAGCACTGGAACGGAGATGAAGGAGCTCTACGTTATTAATTGAAAACTAATTGGATAAACAATACAACTACGATACAATCAGGTCTGGTTCAAGATCATTAATTGTAAAATGCAGCAGCAGCAGCCAGCTCAGTTCCAAAAATAGTTTCGTGAACATCTTGACTCGATGGTAAGTTCTGTTTGTCTTGCGACGCTTGGCAAACCTAAAAGTTCTTGCGCTTAACTTGAATTGGGTTGGATCCAGGTTAGAGCAAGGTTGGTAAACTCGGGGAAAATATTTATTCAAACATAAAACAAAACCCAAGAAGTTGTACGTGCACATCTCCCCCATCAAACTTTTTTCTACGCTCAACTGAGAGCAATCAAGAACAGAACTGAGGAGAACACGAAGAAAATTATGAGCCACTAAAAGAAGGGAAACGAAGATTGTCTAGGAAAATTAAACCATATCAGTCGAGAAGGGCTTTGTTGTATGTATCTGGTCTACTTCGTTTGGCATACCTCCAGCAGCCTTTCTCATATTTGTATCTGGCACAACGAACAGAGCGAGATTCAGTTAGTAAAAAGTTTTCCACGAGTGAAAAGAGAGAAAGAAAAGGTGAGCGAATGAAATTGTTTTTCTTCTGCTAACTTGAAAATTAACAAATATTAAATCTGTTTAACTACGAGTATTAAATCATTCCGATCGAGTGGTTTTAATATTGAAATCTTAAAGAGCGAGTAAGCGTATTGTTATTCATATGTTTTATGGTGGACCACTGGTTTAATTGAATAAAATTTTTAATCAGCTTCGATAACTTACTCGTCATTTGTGGGATGATGTCGGACGATGTGAATTATCTTGCCCGGTGGGAAGAGTGGATGGTGGAGTGTTAACGCAATCGAGTTATCGTTGGGGTGCACTGTACTGTGACGTGAAGCATCCTTTTGCTCTTTGTATGCATTCACATGCGAGTCTTTCTCGCTCATTTTCATCACTGAGGTTGGCTCTGGACCGCAGCAACAGCAGATCATGTTGCACGCGATTGTTTTCCACTTTGGATCGATGCTTCGTTGAATGGCGTTGATAAGATCTGCTCTTAGCGCTTCCATCTGATGGAGCCCAATTCGAGGTACTGCGTCCTTACCAACCACCACGGACGTGATGTACTCTTTGCTGTGCTCAACAGCTGGCATCGACAGGAGCCCACCGGGAGGAGAATAGCTAAAGCACTGAAGGTCAGCGTATTCCTGCTTCATTAGTATTGCAAGAATTGACGCTGCTCCAGCACCGAGGGAATGACCGACAAGCACTAAACCGTAGCTTTGTGTGCCACGTGACGGATTGTGATTTAAAGCTTTCGAAATGAGATTCTCCTCTTCCAGTTTGTTCTTGATGTACACAGCTGCTTGCACCATCCCCTTGTGCCCAAGCCAATCCTGTTAATTGACAAGTCGTTAGATGATTGCATCACAATCAATCGAGCTAATTGGACTCACCTCCCGTGGGGGGTTTAAAGGCAACGGTTCTCCCTCTGCATTGAGATCGGTCAGAATGTCTTTCATTGACAACGTGCCACGAATCGACACAACGACCTTCTCCTTAGCGTAATCGACGGCGACGAAGAACGGCGTTTCTGCAATGTCGACGTGGAATGTGGCATAAATCACTTCGACATCGCCGTCCGACACCATCTGCTTAAGTGCCGCATAATTGCACAAACAACAGTTGTCCTCGATAACCCGAGCGTTGTCGCTGCGCCCAAAGCACCTTAGGCAGCAGGAGTTAGTACATAAATCGCAAAGTCCCGTTTTTGAATGAGTTATTAAGTACATCGGCCAACCGTACGCCGAAACGGCGTAATACATATAGTGGATGACGGATTGGAAGAGATCGTAATCTCGTGAGTCGTTTAAAGCTAAGAATTGAGTTCGTTCGGTTATGGGCACGCCTGATAAGTATTCAAAAATGCCATGCCGCTTCTGTAATCAAAGTGATGGACGTTAAATCGGATTAACGATTGGATCGATGACGCGACTCACCTGGCGTACAATGGCTTCCCGCTCGAGTTTCTGAAACTTGCGGAGTAACACAAGACCCGCCACGACATCGGACGGAACTACGTCGAGATCTCTGAAGAAGTCGCTAAGCAATCGCGCAATATCGGTGAAGGAGTTCCTCGTACGATCCGATGAGCCCATGCAGCAAAACAGGAACTTGCATCGTTGATTCCAACTGTTCTGATAAGCTCGCATGACCTTTCGTTGTCTCCAGTTTCGATTCGTGGATCCACTTCGGCGATAGTTGAAACGGGACTCGGATTCGCGCATCGAGCGCTGATATTTCTTCATCTTCACCCACGATCTGCCTGCCGGGTCAAACGTGCAGTACATCGTCATGAGAACGAGCATCTCCACGAAGAGATTACAAATGATGCAGCTTATCACAAACTCTTTCGGCTCCTCAATCAGACAGATTCGGTAGAACTCCTTAAGCCAAATGATTCCGCTTATCAACGCCCCGAAATCGAGGAGCATTAAAACTAGACGAGCGGGGAAAATAAAGCGTGAATAAGTTTCAACGATGATGTCAACGACTCTGAGCTCACTTAATCTGATGTACAGCCAGTATTGCATAGACGATCGCTTGCTTGTGTCTAGTATCGATCCACGCATCGAAATGATGCAAATGCCTAACTCGTTCACCGACAAAGCTGCAACAATATTTTTTATCATCGTCGTTTCGATGAAATTTAATTATGAGAAGTTCGCATGGCGTGAGACTCACCGAGCAGCAGACAGATGTACCCGACTATATAATACCATAGAAGCTCTATGCATTGTATCGATTTGTCGTACTCGAACAGGAACAGGACAATGGTGAGTATAATTAACCTGAATCGGAGCGGAACCGTTTAGTTGCCTTTTAACATCAATCACGCAACACAACGCAACTCACCATATAAGATGAATTGTAAATAGAAACAGTCCAGGAACAACAAAGTCGTCGGATCCGACCGACCATCGGCGTCTGAAGATTATAACTCCAGGCATTCTGCACAGCGAATCGGACAGAAGGGAGAGAATTGTTATAACACTCAGCTGTTACATGTTGTTAGAGGTTTCCAATCAGATTCTGGCAACAGCTTGCAAGCACATTATAAAGCCGCCCACACATATCCAAGGAAAACATTGTATCGCGAAACCGAAAACAACTTCCAACTGCACGAGGCAAATTATTTTTATTGCGCGGCTTCTAATCACAAACACCGATCGTTAGACCTGAGTGATAAGAAAAGATATTTTCACGACTGGTGTTATTCGCTTTCCGCTACCGCCTCATACGCTCTCGTATAGGCGAACGTTATCGGTGATGAATTAGGGGTTTCAAGAACGCGCTTCGCATCGGAATTCGTAATTCGGCCGCTTCCGAATCCGTGAAGCGATAAAACACGGAAAGATGAAATCAAATCTGGATAATTCTGTGGCTTAAATTGCAGGATTTGCTCTCTGACCTTTTTTCATGGATCGCATAATTTCAAACGAACGATCCCATCTCGGCATTCGCAATCGCATTTATTCTTCTCGCGTGGAAATGTTTATTCAATTTGCGAGATAGCTCTGTGGGTCGTTGTGGGGCGAAAATTAGCGAAATGATGTCAGTGACTCTTCGCACCGCAGTCGATTTTTAATTATTCAATGTCATGTAATGTTGTAATGTCCTAATCGTCTCATTAGCTTTGTAATCTCGCCTTCTACTCTATTATTCAGTTGGCAAGAAAAGCAACGAGTAATTGAAATTCAGCGAGCGTGGAAAACGTGATTGCTGAGCTTTTAGGCGAGCCGGAAAATCCACGTTGAAGGTAATCAAGATTTTTCGTGGCCAGCATGTCGCCGAGTTTTAAAACCCCAGGAAAAAAGAATTAAGAAGTTTGTTACAGGTAAAATTGCGCATGAGAATCGATGAAAATTTCATTGGGATCCTCATCCGCATAGGGTTTATTCTTAAGGCTTCGTTTAGCTAAAGCCTCACTAGAAAATATGTATCTTTAGACCCTGAAACCCCCCTCCTTCCATCCTTCCACACTTCCTTAGAACGTCAACGCCAATATTGAGCAACCCGTTCAAGCAGGAAGACAAGACACTCTCGTCTTAGAGAGCTGCTTAACACATCAATGTCGCAATCATCATCCAAACCCTTTCGTATTTACTCACTTAGATAATTTCCTCTCGACAGCGAGTAACTTTTCGGCAGTTGAATTTAAATTAAATTTTGTTGGAAGGAATAATAACTTGTCATGAATGAATTGAATTAATTATGCGCAATCGGTTTTCCATGCATAATGAGAGGAGTTGTACGTTGGGCGATAAAAATATTTATGTCATCTCACAGCACAGCAATAAAACCAACACTTCCAACATCTTAAACAGTTCGCAGCACTCCGACTGTCCCTCCTCGTCTTGCTTTAATTTTAATATATTGCAACGAAATTCCACTTGATGCGGGGAGGAAAATTCTTTTAAAGAATTTCCCTTCGTTGAATTAAATGTTATCGTTGCTCGTCGCTATTCCAGTGTGGGTGAATCCTCAACGCTCGTCCTTGTCATTGTGTTGGTTCGAGGAAAATCCCTTCGGAAGGTTTATCGCGATTTTTCACCGATTAATACTGAATCTTCTATCACGAATATCACTGCCACGGCGTCGAATCGCTAAAACGAATCCGATATCGTTAATATCGACGAGGTAATTGACCAAGTGTTGACCCGAGAAAGGTTTTTATGTTAGTGAAAATTTAGCGACAACGCGGACCGCAGATTTTTCATTCCGTCACTGTCAATTTTCCGATGCGAACTGAAGCCCGAGAGAGAAATTTTCGGAGCACTCATGGCAACCACGAACACAATGAAACGAGGAAAGCATGAAGAGAGACGTAAACAAACGTTTTTGAATGAAACAAATCTCCGGCGCATGTGCCGACTAACCGAACTTCTCTCTCGTGGAGTTTTCCTCGCTCGGTGTAAATGAAAAACCATTTACGATGGTTTGCTGATAAAGGAGAGGGCATAGACTCAACCGTAATCGTCTTATGAAATATTTACTGACTTTTTGTTACAATTTAGGGAAAATCCTTTTCTCCCCCAGAGAGGTGCAACGTGCTCACCCTCTGATTTGAAAGTCACTAAAGTTATAAATGAAACTCACGCAACTGCAATCGCATTGGGGTTGGAGACGAAAATATTTGAGTTTCTTCAAAGTGAACACGTCGCGGCTTTCTTTATGACTCGCTGCCGTATTTTCACGTCTCTTTAATCTCAATTAACCGCACACATACTCGTTCTACCGACTGGCTAATTTGATAATGTTTTCGAGCAAACATGTGCAGCGCTCACGGCTCTCGTTTAACGGCAAAGTGTGTCACATGTCAATGCAGGCAGAGCTAAATCGCCTTCGGCTGTTTAAGGCGACTAAGCTAGCCGAATGGAACATTGATTTTGGTAATGAACTTACGTACGTCTGCTGCTGTGCTTCGTCACTGACCTCCAAAAACGGACTACGACCCACGCCGGAGCGCTTTGCTTTCCGCTTGAAAAGGAAAATGGGAATCCAATTATCTAAGTACCAGCCGGAAAACGACAGACTTCCTATTTATGTCGCAACCCAAAAGTGACAGAGAGCAAGATGATCAAATCAACGGCGTCAAGCACACACACTCGGATGTTTAAAGAAAACGAATAATTCAATGAGAAATTTTCTCGTAACGGCGAAGCGCCTTATTTTTAGATTGTTCAATGAAAACTCGAGTAACGTCGATTGATTGCAGCCGTGTGGTGTTACCAAGGCAGACGACAACCAATTTGCTCGACAAAGTGCGATCGGAAGTTCGCTTGTTATTTCTCCTGATATGGAAACAACAAACTTGGATTGTTTCAAACGACGCGCTTGGTTTTTTAGCACAAATATAAGTTTTTCCTTTATTTCATTTCCAATATTTTCACATCAAATCCTACATTGTCACTTTATTCATAAGCTACGATCGTCGAGCGATGTAAAATATTATTTTTTGTTCATCATCAACTCGCAACGTTAAATAATGCTTGGACATACAAATATAGCAGATTATTTAAATATTTCTCTCGTCGCTTGCTTGCGCTCTCGCAATGAAGAAGAAGTTGGTATAAGTCACAATAATTAGATCAGCCAGCCGCATTTACTTAGTCTTATCTTATGGGATTCGCGTACACGAATTAATTTGTATGAAACGCTAACTCGAACTTCAATGGCAACGCGATTATAGCATAGGGTTCATTCAACAATGACGTCGGCAAATAACGGGGAAGGAAGTGATGCATACGAATGAGATGAACGACTGAAGACATGAACGGGAGATGTGACATTCTGATTTGTCATCTCTCCGTTCGTATCTCATGTCGCCTGACGCGTCACTGTAGAGTGGAGCCCAAAATTTACATCGAGTATTTCGCCTTAAAGGGAAAGTCATCAAGCTTGGCTTGGATTCGAGATGTTGAGATCGTCTCTGACTGATAGTAAACTTCAGTTCTCGGCTGTCAAATCTCATGGATTCTCAAATCTCATGGATTCTCAAATCTCGGTGATTCGCTCCGGGAAATTCCCTCGCTGACGAAACTCTCGAACAGTTCTAATCGTCAAGATTATTGTTATATTGGAAAAAGGGAGAAGTTAAATAATCAAGGACAGTTGAGCTTGTTGTTGGAAGAGGGTTTCCAATGATGAAAGTTCACTTTGGAGTTTCGGCGTTGCTTTCGAGTCGCTCAATCGTATCAAACGCCTCATTGATTTTCGGTGTTAGAAGCAAACGAATGTTTTCAGTTGATTCATTCGGAAGAAGTTTCAGAAGTTCCATGCTGGCAACAATTAGTTGGGTCAGTGATTTTCTTTTGCTTTGTTCGTCTTTGAGAATGCTCATCTTCCTCTGCTGCTCAATCTCAGGCGACACGACCTGCTGATTCTTGTTTTCGGGGATGTTGTTGAAAGGGTTCTCGCGCTGTTGCTTTGGCGACGAAGTCAATTGATTGGAATTATTGGATTCTTCTTGATCCTTAAATATTTTCACGCTTTCCTCGCTCGGTGCTTTCTCGAGTTTGGCTTTTGCGTCCGTTGCTGACGGAAGGAAAACGTCGTCATCGTCAGTCTCATAGTTGTTCATACCAATCGCCAGCTGGTCTTGAATCTCAACCATTTTGTTCTCGACTATGTTAATTTCAGTCGCGACACTTTCCTTTCGCTTCGGTGACGGTGAAGTCTTCACTGCCTTCACATACAAGTCAGCGATCTGGTCCCAAATCTCACGAAGCGAATACAAATTTCTTACGAAGAATTCTTTCTTCTTAATCATGTTGTCACCACTTGACGACTCGATGATGAATCTGAGGTCATTCGAAGACAAGTTCAATTTGTCAATATCGCTCAGATAGACGTCGACCAGACTCATGTAGATGATGATGAACGAGCTTGTTAATTGCTTGTACAAGTTGGCGGCATAGTCGAGATTGGAAACTTTCTGAATCAGAAACTTGAGGCCGGGTCGGTAATCGAATTCTATCGAGCAGTTCAAATATTGTCTTAGGCATCTGTAGAGAATCTCTTTTGCCCGATAGCTCAAATTGAAGTGCGGCTTCTTCTCGGTGCTCGTCGTTGACGACGTGTTGTACTCATAAATGACCGAATGCAATTCAGTCTGTGCCACACATTTCAGGCCACCCAATAGAATGTTTGCTATCAATTGGAGAAGCATCTGCGATACGAGAAGACCGATGATCAAATTACGATAAGGAATGCGGAGAACGAAGTTGCCGTCCGCACTCAAGTTTGGATAAAGCAGGAACGCATAGCTTCGGTCCTCGTTGATTATTTTAATCTCATTCGCTTTATTTGCGGAATCTTTCTGCGAGTCCAACTGGAAAACTTGTTGTGACAGCGAGTAGATTCGATTGATTTCCTCGAGTGTGCAATCACGTCTCGCTGCTACTTTTAGTGTTGCAACATCGCCGTAAAAGCTATTTGAATTTTCGTGGAAAGCAAACGAGAGTTGCCGGAGTGGAGCCAAGTTGATTGTTGACGCTCGATGAATGGCGGAACAAACTGTGAGCCACTGCTCCTCGTTGAAAAGGTAGCCGATGGAAAAGATGATGTGCTTCAGGCACGAAACGCCTATTCTCGAAACAGCTTCTTGAGGTTGAACGGAACACTCGATTAGAATCAACAAGAGCTGCTTCAGCGCTAAGTTCGCTGCTGTCGGAATCCTCGACATTTCGCCTTCGTCCGTATTTTCCGTTGGGTTCTTAACGTCGATTTTATGTTTCGATGGTTGCAGCTGAGACTTGTCAATGAACTCAACAACCAAGTCGGTTGTCATGCAGCAGCAGTGCTTGAAGTTCTTTTCGAGCGAAGCCCAATTCTTCTGGGTTTTGTTGATGTAGCGAAGCCAATCCTGGTTCAACGGAATCAGAAGATGATTGACGCAATAGAAACCGAAATCATGGCCGGGACTCTCAAAGACCGAACGGAAAATCTTGAAAATGGTTTGAATGATGGGTGATTGATGCGAGAGTGGGCAGAGAATTAAAGCGTTGGTCAACCCGTCAAGAAGGAGAAACCAAACTTTCAAGACGCCACATCCGTTTTTCTCGAGCTCTTCAAGCTTTGTTATCGAGTCTTTATCGATGTGCAATGATCTGTATGAGATCATGAACTGGTCGTTAATATTCTGAAGATGTTCGTTGCCAAAGTATTGAAAGTTCTCCATCGAGTTTTGACAGTTCGCATCGACAATGTGGGTGTACGAGATGCCTTTGATTTTATAAGTGGAGTGGAGGTTCGGGGTGTTTGGCATGTTGAACAGACAGCCAAGAATTGTCGAGCATCGTTCCAGAAATTTTAAGACATCGTGGAGAAACTCGCTGCCATTTGATGACAAACGATTGTTGTTGACTGAAGACTCAGACGACTGTTGCAAAGCGTCTTCGTCGGGATTTGCCGAGGATGTCTCTAAGTACGAAAGAAGACAAAGAATGCAGTCCAAGCCGGCGTTCGCAAACACTAAAGTATTCTCAGTCTCTAAGAAAATTCTGAAAATGTCGATGATGACGCTCGAGATGCTCATTTTTCTGGTTGTTAGGGTTCCGAAGAGCGGACGCCAGCCCGATCTGATTTCAGTCCGATGCGCCTCGACAATCATCATGCAACAAGTGATTATCTGATCCTGCACGTCGCTGTCGCAGTTTCGCATGTTGAGAATGTTCTCGAAAGGTTTCAAGAGCGCTTCGTTAAAGTGAAAATGCGGTAGTTCAGATTGCTCGACGAGCAGCGCCGTGATGATATCGTGAATGTACTCGACGGCACGTTTTGAGATCTCCCGATCCTTGTGACAAGCAGCCTGATTAAAAATTAATTAGTTTAGCTCGTTATCATTATGTTGGATCAAATACTTACGTCCATCAAGTGAGGTCCCGAAACCGACCAGATTTTCAGAATGTGAAGCAACGGTCGCGAACTTCGGAAAACTTTCAAAGTGATTTCACCAACGCGATGAAGCAGCAAAGATAAGG
Organism: Smittia sp. YW1114-2; assembly: GCA_033064975.1. NCBI lineage: Eukaryota > Metazoa > Arthropoda > Insecta > Diptera > Chironomidae > Smittia > Smittia sp. YW1114-2. The sequence continues at coordinate 17,533,433 of CP093834.1, forward strand.
GAAGCGATTGATTCTTTATCTTCCAAGGGCCTCCGAGCCACCAAGTCTTTTTGCCTTTCTTGGTCGTGTTACTTCTGTAAAGCTGCTCGCGAGATGCCCGACACAAGGATTTTAAGAATTGGCAGAGCGATGGCAAGTTGAGTCGCTCAGAAGCGTCGGAGAACAAATTATCTGCGAGATGCGAAAGGGCACAGAGAACCTTCGCTGTGTCTGTTTGCGTCAGGGTAACGGTGTTCGGATAAGCTTTCAATATTGTCGCTATGTTCGTGTTTGGACTTTGCATTGGAGCTTGTAAGAAACTGTAGACGTCAACGCTATTTAGTAAAACGAAACCATAAATACATATTCACGTTCGAGGCTTCAACGCACTCACCAAGTCTCGTCGTCGTCTATGAAATAATTCGTCGGATTGCTCGGTGAGTCTTCGCTTTTGTTGTTCGTCACGTTCGACCCCGTTGAAACGTTTCCTGAACTTGAGCTGAATAGATCGTGCTCTAGCTGGGTCACGTGTCTGCAAACGGAAAACACCGGCAGCCAGCAATCCTCAGAGCAGCTACCAAGCTCCAACCCGCCCGTCAGAACAAGTTCCATTGAAAGTGCTTGCGAACTTGGAAGCTTTGGTCCGGAAGTTTGACACACATTAGTTGCAATCATGTTGAGAATCTTTCCGGCAAGATGTTGTAGTTGCAACGAGTTGCTCAACGTTGCAGCCTGAGATTGAAAAAGATTTCAATTAAATGATTAACAAACCACTAAGATAAGATCAAATCGGAATTTGCAATTAATCTTACCGAATGCAATCCTTCAAGGCTCAAGGCGAACAGGGCTGCTTCGCCAGTTTGTCGCTTTTTGTTGCCATTGCCAACTTTCAAGTGTTTCTTAGAGAACTTCACTAGTTTTGCAGCTCTCGAGTCTTGCGTCTCTCCAAGGCCAGCGCTCAGGATCACGACCATCGAGTCCCAGCAGCATGTCAACAGTCTTCTCGCCAGCTTTTTCGCGGCTTTCTGCTTCTCAGTCTCTGTTACATTTTGATTCATGTACATCGAAACGGATTGCAATCGCTGCCATTCTGACATCATCTGCGAAGCTCCAATTCCACCCGCATCGCAAATCATGTCAATCAGGGTGCATCGACTTGTCGAATCTTCAATTTTGTTCAACGCTTCCATGGGATTCGACGCCAGAATGCACTGATACAATTCTCTTAGCCAGGCTGATGAGAGATAAACCAAAACTCCTGCATTCTGAACGGACGTTACGAATTGTTGCTCGGAAAGCGGGATCGTTATTTGACCCTGCAAGAAGAGATTTCCTTAATCAGATGAAACAAGATGGGATTTGTAAAATCACTCACGTCTGTCTTATCGTAATGTCCAACCCTCATCAACTGTAAGCTCAGCAAGAAAGCAGAGTAAACAGCCAAATAAATTCCATCGGCATTGATTGCTGTTACATTGTAGTCGAAGTCGGAGACGTTCATCGTGTTCTGGTGACATACATTCGACGAAAACTCTTGGATCTCCGAGTCGATCTCGATGGAACTGTGAAGCTTAAGCAGACTTGGAACGAGCTGCGATTTTAAGATTTTCGCAAACTCCTTCGCGTGCTTTCGGTCGCTCTCGCCATCAATCTTCGCGTCGAAAAAGTGCGAATAAAGCCAATTAGCTTCAGCTCTCGATTGCTCATCTGAAGAATCTTCTTCTTCTTCTGGGCCTTCAGTCTCTCCTGATCCATTTGACACTAAATCCCCGTCAGGCTGACGTTGACCGTTGCCTTCTTCATTGTCTGAATCGGATGGAGCATCGAAACGAGTTTGCTTCAGTTCAGCTACTGCATCGCGATAGTCACGTGGTAGTCGAATTAACGATTGGTAGGTCAAAGGTCCATAATAATCTGCTTCCTTCATCGTTGCGTAGCGAGAGTTTATCACCTCTGCAACGTGATCAGACATTATGTTGTCGATCTCCCCAGTGCAAAGCGTTTGAAGACTTGACAAAAGCCCAACGAGACTTTCGATACTCGAGTGAAGCGATTCATCCCCGAAAGCTGACGGAGCGCTAACTGCACATTCCTCCATCGAATCGATTATCAAGCGGAACAGTTCCATGTCATCTGAGACGCTTTGATTCTTGTCGTAGTGAAGGATCACAGAGAGATCAATTAGTCTTTGGGGGTTTTTGAAAGCATCGCGAACGCATTTCAGCGGCTCCGACCGGTTTTGTGGCAAAGGTAGCAACAGCATTCTGTGGAAAAGAGCTTCCAACACTGGTCGCAGGGACCCTTGAGCGCCAGCTACTCGGAGAAGCTGCACCGCTGTAAGATACACACAACGTGCTTCTGGCCCGTCAAGTCCCGGTCTCGTGAAGAATCCACGATTCTCGCTTTCAATTATGTGAATCGCGTCTTTATACGAAAACTTCTTGTCAATGTTAACTCTCCCTGGCGATCCAAGAGAGGCTGCAAGCTGTTTGAGGACACAGAAGGATAAATAAATATTCAAGTTTGATAATTCTATGGAGCTTACGCTTGGACAGAAAGTCTTCCACAGAAACGCTGTGAAGTGAGGGGACGAGTGAACGTCGTGCGGTAACGACGATGTCAAAGTCAGAATGCACTCCATCAAAAACAGCGAGCTGTGTTGCTTTTTAGGCGTTCCGTTGTTAGGCTCAATCAATTTCGAGCAAAGCCACTGCATGACTGGGATTACTTCGTTGTAAATCGTAGTGGTTGCCAACAAATTACTGCCTGACGGCGCAGTTCGTTTGAGTTCATCAGCCTCGTCTTTTAGGAAGTTGCAAAACGTTCTCAAGCACTGACTAGCTGAAGCCAACGACGCTGCTTTTGTCGATCTCGTTCCATACTCCCAGAACTCACCGCATCGCGACAAAACCTCAATTAGCAGCCTACCATTCAGCGTTATGTTCGGCGAGCATGCCATCGACAGAAAAAGCCGTAGAACGTTGACCACGGTCTCTTCGCTGCTGTTTCCTGTGCACGAAATGCCGTTTGTGGAGCGTAGAAGTTGTGCGGGAAGCCAGTTCGAGTCATCTTCCGGTTCCAGACCAATAAAGAACCGCTCGTCTCTTATCAACTTCTGCAACAATGAAAATATCGTTCACAAAAGCTTTTCGTTCTCTTTCGAGTGTATATGCTAATGAAGAGCTTACATGCATGCCATTCAGTCCCATTGTAATCAGGTTGGAGCGTTTGCTATCCAAAGCCATTTTCAAAGCTATAAAGCATACGGAGCGGAGCTCGTATGGCGGGTCTCTGTGCATTCCATGTTGTCGAAAAAGCTTATCTAAATAATCAATGATTTTCTCATGAATAATTCAAGGCTCCATCGTTCGAATGTCTCTCACCGTGGGCTATCTGAGCAGCCTGCTTTAAGTTTTGCAGTTGCTTGCCTGAAGCTTCCTTGATGATGTTCTGAAGCAGATCTTCCATCCTTTTGCGAGTGAAAAACACGAAGAATTATTAAGAAGAATCACTTCAACTTCCCCCCAACTTCAATCTTTTACGCAGAATGAATAATTAATCAGGCCGAGTGTTAATCAGACTTCGGGTGAGGGGGAAACGCAAAAAATATGTTTCGTGGAAAAACATTCGCCATCAAAGCCAAAATCTTTTTTACGCTTCCCAACTCATCAAAGCTTCAAACTCCAATGTCCCAACATGCAACTCACTCGAAGTTTCCAAGTTTAACTAGATTTTCTTGACTTTTGTCACTAAGATTCGCTTAATTTAAAAAAATATTCCCAGCGACGGGACTTTTCCGCACTGCCATATTTCTTGAATGAGTGAAAATCAGAGCGCAACCGCGCAAACGCACCGCCGACGATAAAATCGATAGAATGATTCACGCTCTCGGTTGCATGTGATATGCGATATGTTTGTAAACATTTCCAACAGGTCGGATCAGTTGCCTTGGCAACAACGTGGGGCAAGCACGTGGCGTCGGTGCATCTCTTCAATGTGTTGGAGGAGAAAAGTTTTCTTGCTTTCACAGTGAAGAAAATCAGCTGCTTCAGCTCAGGTGTTTCACGGTTTCATTGAGAAACTTTTTACGAAGCACAAGAGAATGTTTGATTATTTATTAAATCATTGACAACGAAACATGTTTTGACTAGAATTACGAGGTGTGCGGGAATGAGCTGAGTCTAATCTGCTTAGAGAGTTGCTTCGAACATGTCCACGAGTCTTCGGATTTCCCGAATCCGGGTCGCCATCTGTTCAGCCTTGTGCATTGACTTGGAGATTTCCTCGGACTTTGCGATTATTGAATACATCGATTTGATGTTAGCGTCAAGAACATCGGTGAGTTTCGTCACAGAATTCTTGTAGACCTCAACGTTATCTGCTGTTATCGAGCTGATGGAATGCAGCAAGTTCGCAAGATTCTCTGTTAGGTTGTCAATGTTGGCGGCGAGATATTGCGCCTCTATCTCCAAATCATTGAGAACATTTGAATCAAGTTGAGGAGGAAGTGACGACGAGAACTGCTTGGGCAAATTGTTCAAAGGCTGACTCGTCCCAACAGGCGAGGAAATCTTGATTTTGTACTCGAGATCGCTGGCTACGAAATGCTTCATGCCCGAGTTGCTCTCATCGGCGACAACTAAAAATGAATTCTGTCAGTTATCGAAGCTACAGCAACAAACGACGTCAGGTTCTTACACTGTCCCTCATTGTCATAAGGATCGTATAATGAATCCGGTCTGTTTCTCAATAGTTCTCTATCGTCTTCTAACAAGTCTTCTCCAACGTCCATCTTCTCGTAGTTTTGGTTCATGGCTGAAGCTGATGAGATCTCGCTGTAAGACGTTGACATGATGTCGGATGCGAAAGGATTGCGCGAGGACGACGGAATGTTCTGCAGGAAAATCTATTTGAATCAAGGAAACTAGGTTTCTTTGAAGGAATACAAACCCTTGCATCCGATTCTCCCATTTCTTCCATGTTATCGAGTATTGTGATCTTGAATAAATATTTTAAAGCTTGGCGAGAACTTCGGTAAATTGCAATGAAATATTTTTCCAAATATTTATTATTTTGTAAATGAGCGACTCTTGCGACTCGTCGCGGGTTTATTTGGAATTGTACATATATCTTTCCTTTCCACCCATATAGCTTATGCCATGCTCTGGTACCGCTAGCGTCATCTATTAGATCTCGCAAATTGATTTCTGAAATTCACGTGCTCAACGTTCTTCACGTGGTCCATATCAGATTGCGCATAATCGTTGTCCGTCGTGCTGTTGTTATTATCTGAAGTTTCATTATAAAAGTCCACGCTAGCCACCGGCAAGTGTCAGTTAACTTTTATTTCTCGATGTAAACTCTGCTGCTTTGGATCGCATTTCAATAAGCAGATTTTATTTGTGATCTGAATAATTATTTTAAAGCATGTAATAAGAATGGACCTGGAAAATTAATTTTTGTGTTACACAAATTGCTCGGAATAGTTTTGGAGATTTTTCAATCGCAACACAAAAAATATTTTTGACCAAAATTATTTCTCAACATTTGAAGTGACAATTTAAACGAAATTAGATATGAGACATAAAAAATCTTGGTTCTTCGGTTTCGCTCTGTTCGGGTTAGTCGTCCTGATGGCTGTCTCTACATATTATGCGTCGCACGGTAAGAGCGGCTTAAACCCTTGTGGTTGCTCCCAAAATCATGGAAACGACGACCGTGAAAAGTTTAAAATTTTGAATCATTTCAGTTATTTGAAACTATTTAGATAAATTATTTTAACCACTTGCGAGTCTCTTCAAGAAGACAAGCGACAATAGTTTTAATTAGCTGATAGGAAAGTGAATCTTGATTAATCATCGAGATTGTTCAGTGAAGTTCGGAAGAATTAAGTGCAAGCTTTCTAAAATATTTCGTCAAGCTCTGAAGTTTCTCGCACGAGCTCGCTTCATCATTCCTCTATCAACGAACCAAAATATTTTCTTTCGATTAACTTCTAACTCAACCGAATTCTTCCAGGAGATTGTCCCAGTGATTATTTGCAATGTGATGGCTCCAAATGTATCGCCCAGAAGTTTGTTTGTGATTTTAACACCGACTGCAAGGTATTTGATTTTGGCAAATTATTAAAATAATTTTAAGTGATTTCGAAAAACCTAGGACGGATCTGACGAAGACGAAAATATGTGTAACAATAATCATGGGTCGATCAAAGCTGTGAAGTTGAACGCGGACGATGCGGTAGCCAGGCTGAGAAATACCATGGAAAAATATAACTTCTCAGAATATAACACTGAAGTGTTCAAAATGTTCTGTGGTGAGTTTTCATTGAGCTTACAAGTTTGCTGACCAACAGTTCTTCCCAAAAGCTTACAATGAATCCGAAATTCCCGAAGATTGCAAGTGCAGACAAGCGACTTTCATCGGTTGTACGGCGTATCATCCACCGACATCGTTCCCCGAAAACGTGAGATAAGATAATTTTACGCGCTTTTAGATTTGCGGATAAAGTTTAATCCGATGTAGGTCGCAATTCTCTATCTCTCAAAGATACAGATGGTTTTCAATGAGGGCGATTCGTTCGAGAAGTATCAGAACCTCAGTCTACTGTGAGTTTAATAATAATTTGCAATAATCTCCACTTGATCATTTGTTTTTGCATGAAATACCCTCAAGCAATTTAAGTTGGAACAACATCTCGTTTATACCGAGCACGGTCTTCAGGAACTTGAAGCGATTGCGGGTGTTGTGAGTGTTATGTTGACAAATCGAGGATTTTTATCCAATGCGTATCGTTTCCTATCAGATTTCTCAACAATAATCAGATTGAAGAGCTCCCAAGGCAAATATTCCTCGACGCTGATGCATTGGTTTTCCTCGCACTCGAATGTAATCGCTTAGTAGATTTCGATTTGAGCGTCTTTGAGCCTTTGAGAACACTTCGCTTGCTTGATTTGTCGCACAACAGTCTAACTCTGAAGGACGCGCAATTTCCTGTCATGCCGAATCTATTTCAACTGTAAGCGAAAATCGAATTATCTAATGACAAGATTGCGGCAAATTATTTACTTGAACTTCTCTGTAGCACCCTCGACTTCAACCAAATCAAGACCATTGATGGATTGTTTGAGAACTTGGAGAATTTGACGAAGCTGTGAGTGATAATTATTCGGTCAAATAAAGCCTAACAATAACCTGAAATAACTACAACGAAAGTTATGAACCGCGTGTCATAACATTTTGAACTTTCTTACGAAGCTAAGCTTCGAGCTAATTGGAGCGAAAAGCGATTTTATCATAAAATTTTTATGTCATCACAATATTATTTTATTCTTCCTGAGAATGCCGGCAGAAAGCTTTAAGAAAGCTCCAACTGCATAGAAAGCTCAATAGATCTTTTGATATGACAGCTTTCGCATTCCCAATAAACTTTTATGGGAGTAAGCGCGTGAATTTCCGAAGAAATTCAATTGGACTATAAAATCAATTGCGCTTTTTGACGAAGCTCGTAATAGTTTGTTGTTTTCATTTATTTACTTGCGCGAAGATCATTGCGGCACAACTGCATCGAATTTATCGGAGAGACATCGCTTGCACACCTAAATCAGTTGGTCGAATTGTAAGTTCGATAATCGATTGAGAGCCTCGAACGTCGCGATTCATTTCCTCTCGTTTCAGACAACTCTCCGACAATCCGTTAACGGCTCTCGATGGCAATTGCTTTCGCCAAACACCTCAGCTGAAAGCTTTGTGAGAAAATCGAAACTCATGCGACTGTATTTTCCCTTGACAGACAATTTATCTTGTTGATTATTCTCAGGTATCTCGATGCGCTTTGGATTAATATCGACGAGCAGCTTCTCGGATCGCTCAATGTTTCGTTCATGTAAGTTAGCAGTGAAGAAATTTCCGTGAAATTATGTAGAAAAACAAAATTCATTTCAATGAATCGCCAACGTCACGCAAAATATTTTCCGCGATAAAAAATTATACGTCCACAAGTCCGATTGACAAAGTCGCAGTCGTCATGACTTGGTTGGAATTTCGAGAAAATCTCTTTTTGCAGAAGCCTCAAAGACATTCCTGAAGAAAACATTACCTTCAAAGCGATTGCGGGACTTGGTGATTTGCAGTACGCAGTGTTTGAAAAGTTCAGCTATTGTTCAAAGATTCCAAGCTCGACGTTGAAAGTCTGCAGACCGAAGACTGATGGTGAGTTAATTTCTTAGCAACGAGCTTTTTATATTACTGTGAGCTTATTCTTTTTGCACGCTGTCTTCTTTGCCTTGATAGTCTTAAGTTTGATAACCGTTTCCATCTCTCAATACACTTAACAAACCAACATGAGAACCGTCCAGTACTATTCGGTATTCTGTTCTCTTCTTTCGTGCCACAGGTGTTTCATCGAGCAACGACTTGCTAAGAAATCCCAAACTTCGAATTGCTGCGATTGTTATGGCTACCGTGACTTTTCTGACAAATTTGCTGGTGTTATGGGAGCGATTTTCAAGAAAGAAAAGCTGTGACGAGAATCAATTGGTCAGCCTGGTCATTAAAAACCTCGCAGTTTCCGACCTAATCATGAGCTTTTACCTCGCCATTATCATCTGGCATGACATTCAGTACCGAGAGACATATCAGCAGATAGCTTTTCAGTGGATCAAGTCGTGGTGGTGCGTCGTAGCCGGTGCACTCTCGATGATTTCCTCGGAAGTCACCATCTTAATTCTCACGTTCATGTCGTTTGAGAGATTTCTACTGATTTCCAATCCATTTGGCCTCTTCCGACTTACTCATAAACACGTAATAATGAGTCTTTATGTTATTTGGATCATTGGAATCTCCATTGCCGTCTTTCCGGTCATCCTGTTCTCCTCATCGACAATGTACTACGGCGTTCATAACGGCGGCACTTGCTTCCCGCTCTTCATACAAGAGACGCATCAATTGGGATGGCAATACTCAGCTGTCGTATTCTTCTTCATCAATCCGACTTTGCTAGTCATCATTACATCGCTTTACATGGCGCTTCTGATTTCGGTTTGGAGGACGAGACGAGCAACGACGTTACAACTTCGCGAATACGAATTTGCTATCAGGTAAGCTAGAAATATTTTTTGAGTTCAATCTAACACGTTCCCGTCCTTAAAGGTTCTTCTTTATTTTTCTCACGGACGTACTGTGCTGGGCACCGATAATTGTGTCGAAGATTCTTGCCGTCGCAGAAATCGGAGTGTCAGGGGACTTTTACGCATATCTTGTAATCTTCGCTCTTCCTTTGAACTCCGCCGTGAATCCTTTGCTGTTCACTTTTACGACACCAAAGTATCGCGACCAGATTTTGATGACATTCAGCAAAAGAAGTTTCTCTCGTAGTCACGATTCCAACCAAGGTTGTGCCTATCTTAGCGAATAATTCACGAAGAGATTAAGAATTCAAATAAATTTCAATTTCCCCCGAACAGTTACTGCCGAACAGGATGCCAAAGCTGCTCCACATCTTAGTCACTCGTTCAGCAGTTCAACGTCCTCGAAATTGCCAAGTTTACGGAAGAAATCCTAAAATTGATGCTTAGTTCTTAAAGATGTTCAGAGGTCATCGACTCATCTTACGTGGAATCAATGAATTTACCTAATCGTCTGCTTGATCGAAGTTGCAACTTTAATGCAAGCACACAAATCAGTGGCCATATATACAAGAATATTTTTAATGTGATGGAATAAAGTTTCTTTTTGTGACGAAATTTAATCTGTCCATGTCAGCTGCAGTTCAAGATTTTCTTCTTTCAGGAAACTGAGCATTTCGTCTCTTGTTAGTTTAGCGTGCTTTGAAGTCGTCAGATGATAGTTCTTTGCTCCGTTGTTGAGCTTCTCGGTTTAATTTTTTTGGGTGAAAGAATCTGGGTGTCTGGGTGCGATGCAACGAAAAGTAAATAATTAGTCGTCGTCTTTTGCTTGCATCTCAATCCATTGAAGGTATCTTTTGAACATCACAGACGTGTCGAGTGATTAAGATTGTCACGCTCGACGAAGCTTCACCGCTGCGGAAAATCTTCGCACTCAATCTGTAAACGCTGGTAATTACATCGAAATCAGTCACGATTTTCTACAGATTGAGAGGATACAAGCGTTCATAATCACAAGGATGAAAATGAACAACTCGTGTCGCGAGTTGTGTCATTCTTGAGTGATCTACCAACATCATTTCTTCGCAGCGGTTCCAGGTCAGCAGCAGTTGAATCAGAAAAGAGTTGAGCTTTTATCAGATCGCTTTCAGCTCGCAGTTGGAAATTGAAGAACCCTCAAGCAAATATTGATTTCGCAGCGTTGGACTCTGACCTGCCTCAAGATCGTCTCTTCTCGTTTAATTTTCTCGAAACATGAAACTAGTGGCAACATTAACTTCTGTCTGTTCGGAAGCCTCTGACGGAGTAAACGATACTTTGACCCTTTTTCCTGTGATTCAAACGATTGTTCGCCGAATTCTCTTGAAAAGGCGACTCGTTTTATTATTGGAAACAAACTGATGATTTAGTTCAATTGATCAGAACATAGTTGCGATAATAAACTTCGATGACCACGCAGGCCGCACATGTAGCACCTTATGTAACTCTATGTAACCTGAATTTACGAGTGCTATGATAATGGCACAGTTTACGTGCTCAACGATGCAACGCTGGGACTAATTGGACGCTTGTGGAAGAATTAGCAAGATCAGTTGAATGGATTTTAATGATGACGGCTGTGTTGCCACTCGAGAACAAATACGGTTCGATTGCGCGAATTCAATTAGAATCAAAAATATTCACGCTGAACCCACATGCTTCATAGCAATATTTTAACGAGAGTTGTGAACAAGAGAAATGTTAGAAATCGTTGTCGGACCGAAATAAATATTTTTCGTCGCCGTTTTTACGATCCGATCCTTCGAAAATCCGCCTACACTAAATCTTGATTTGCCATGAAAGAATGAAAATATAGGATTGAAATGTGCTCGCTTAAAATAAACACTAACTTTTCGAATAGGACCAGAGAGGTAAAACTTGCTCGAAAAAGGCAATGGATTTTCCGTTCAAGAATGACTATACTGAATTCAATCTGTAAACTGCGAAAGCTTGAAATGAAATGAAAATGCTCGCAAGAATCGACTCTTTTTTGTTTGTTCATTGACTCTATTGATTGGCTCCATGTACCTCAATCCGTAAAGCGACCTTAGTAAGATTGTTGAACGATAAGCTCCAATCCTTCATATCTTGTGTCTCAAAGAATTTCTTTTTGAAAAAACTTAAGATGCTCAGACTTAAAGAAGTGCCGATCAAGGAAGGCTTAGATTGAAGAAATTTGAAATATTTTACAAGACCACTGCGATTGAAAACTTGTGAACAGATTCTCTGAGAGCGACCCCTTGTCCAACCATGGACTGAACACGGGGATAAATAAATAAATAAATAAGACGCAATGACATTGCACTGGTAACGATCGTTGCATTTACTCTAGGATGAACTAGAGAGACTCATTTAATTGTGCTGTTACCAAAAGCTAAATAGTCGCTATAGCGGTAAGGAGATGCTAAAATTTATGTTCAACCAGAAGGCAAAAAGTTCCCAGCGCCTTGAAGCAGCTGATGCGATGGCTGGTCAGACTGAAGTTGCCAATCATCCTGTCAATGCAAAATATCGAGTTCCCACAGAATTAATTTTTCAAACAACCGCGACGGAGTTTCATGTCTCTTCGACTGCATCAAATACATAATTAACAAATTTTAATCGATGCAACAGGGCAGGATAAAGGCTAAGAAAGCAAGCGCCGTGTCACAAAATTGAATCCAACGATCTTGCATATCTCAATTTTTAAAAGAAAATATTTTCTGTTAAAGATTAAGATCAAGTTGAAAGGTGAACAAGTCCACAAAGCCAATGAAACCATACGAGACGCGTCCAATTACAGTCGCTAATTATCCTGTCGATAGCTTTGCAGACGATGCGCGGTTTAAATTATTCAAAGATCCACGACGAACATTCTTGCCTTGCAAGTGCAACCAGCAAAGAAAAACAAATAGACAGCGTCTAGGAAAATATTTCAGTCTCTCGCAATATTTCAAGCGGTCAAGATGGAAGTTTACTACGTTCGCCATTCTCTTGCTTTAAAATTGGCAGGAAAATTTCTCGATCCTTACACGGTGATTGAAGGAAAGCAAAAGCTCTCGAATTAGTAAATTTTGGAAGTTTAGCTTGAATTAAGTTGAGAGGAATTATTCATTTTCAGTGTCAAGTTTTGCTTGCTCCATCAAATCAGTATGCTGGTCATGTTCGGCTGCTATGTAAAATACTCGGAAGAGATTTCGTTCGCAGACCTGTCGGAGATCACTGCGGTTTTTCGTGAGTTTTCTGTGTCATTGCCATAAGTATCCGAAAAACATTGAGCCTCTTCTTTACAGTTGTCATTGGTCGCATTGTCGTGTTCCAAGCTTACCAGATCATTCAGTGCAAGAAAATGAAAGCTTTGATCGAGAGGATTTTGGAGGAAAGGTCTGATTTAGTTCCGATTGAAGCTGACGTGTGTATTAATTGAATTTTCTTTTACAAAAGAAAGTCAGCAAAGACATCATTCAACGAGTGGCCGCTGACACTGGACTTCTGCAAGAAAGAATTTCTGATTTCGATGGTCTACGTCATTCAAAGCGTGTTGGCAGCGTCCACATATTACCTCACGGTACCTTTCTTCAGAAAGAATCGACTGCCATTCGCCGCTCACATTCTGTTGCTGCCTTTCGACAATCTCTCGATTAATTGGCTGCTCAATTTTCTTCATCAATTGATCACAATAGTTTCTTTCGCACCATTTTTCGTCGTCTTCTACGTGGTGACAATCATCCTCATCAATCCTACTTGCTTGGGACTCGACACTCTGCTTTTGTCGGTCGAGCGGCTGCGCGACTTGTCGATCGAACACGACCGCGAGAATCTCGTTCACGATCGTCGCATAACGAAGCAGTTGGAAACCGTCATCGAAAAGAGCTTAGCAGTCATGAAGTGGCAAGAAGACTCGCAAGAATATCTGACATTCGTCTTTCTGCTCGATTTCTCGCTGCTCTCCTTCATTCTTTGCGGTTGCATCATAACTATCATGGTTGACACGTCTGTGTTAGTTGCCCACACAGAATTGGTCTTCATCCTGGCACAACTGTTCGTCTATTGCTGGATGGGAACGGGGGTGATGAAAAGGTTTGAAGCTTTCGCAGCAGCGATCTACGACGTGAACTGGCTCTCGATGGGTAACAAGCATCGCAAGGATATTCAAACTATTCTGGTGATGGCGCAGAACTTGAAAGGCTACCACGGAATTTTTCACGAAGTGAACATGGAGACGTTGTTGACGGTTAGTAACACAGTTCTATCATTGGTTTCTTTAATCAAGAGAGTTGATTGTAGATTCTACAGTTTACATACTCGCTGGTGACGTTCTTACGATCGACACTTTAAGTGTCGACAACTGACTCGAACAGTTCCCATAATTCGGTTTCGCAGATTACGTAGTACGAAAATTTACGTGTCGATGACAAACGTACGGTTGAAGAGAATTATTCAAGGAGAAGGGAAGCATGCTTTTTCAGTACGAGTCAAGTTTAATGATCACATGTTGCACACAAAATCATTTGTCTGTTCTAAAATATATTCATCACAATTAAAAGCTGACACATAAAATATTTAACTACCATATCATTTTAAATAAGCTTTTGAAACAAATGCTTGGGAAAAAGGATCGAAGAAAATTGAAACTGGAGTTCGTTGAATTTTCAAATATTTCGCGCGTTTTTTCAAATGTTGAGCCAAACGGTTTTCAAACGGTTGAAACGGTTTTGTGCGCCTAACTTTGTTGATATTATTTTGTAGAAAAGATTTTAAAGTGAACTAAACGAGTTAGCAAGTTTTATTAACTTGAAAAAAATTGTCTGACACATCTGCGTTCCCGTCTCCTGACAGTATCGCTACATTTGCCGGATATTAAAACGTAAACAAACTTGAAGAAAATGAATTCTGCGAAAAGAAATCGTTCCGGAAATTTCGATCAGGATGATGTGGAGCTGTTCCTGAATCTTGTTAATGACAACAAAGCTTTGATTGAATCAGGAAAACAGGAAGACAAGAAAAAGGTTTGTGAAAATCTTTCGAAATTGGATTCGGCTTAATTGGTGACATCGATGCTTGTAGGGCTGGGATGCGATTCACGATGGCTTCAACGAGAACTGCTCTGGAATCAAGCGAGACGTCGGCGCTCTCAAGATGAAACTGAAGAATCTGAAAGCTCAAAACAAGAAGCAAAAGACCAACGACCAAGACAGCGAGCAGGACGAATCAGTGATCGAAGCAGCAACTTCAGAGCAGAAAGTAAAACTAGAATCTTTGCATTAGTAGTCTTACTAACGTCCTTATCTCTTAGAAAACTACTCGTAAGCGTACCAAGATGTTCTCAACCGAAGAAAGCAACTTGCTTCAGGAGCTTGTTGAAAAACATTTACAGAATCTTGACACTTCTCTCACGCGCGACTCCATAGACTCGAGAAACAAAGCTTGGGACACGATCACCGAACAGTTCAATTGGGCTAACGTGAATGATATCCCTCGCGATCAGCTGGAACTCAAGACAAAGCTCAAGAACCTTAAAGCTCAACGCGTCAATTTCAAGTCTGAAAAAGCAGACCACGACGAAGCTATTGTTGAATCCCAGGAAAGTTATGTTGAACGTGACCCGATCAGTATCGATGACAGAAAACTTCGAGCTAAAGCCCCAGTCATTAGCTCTGTCCCAATCGTTAAGCGCTCAACATTAACGCGGCAGAAGAAATCAAATGCATCAATCTTGGACAGTTTAGATCCTGATTGCGACTACAGCGACGATGAAGATGATGACGACGTAAGCTTGTTTTATTCTATTGGAATATCAGACTAAGTTCTCAAATTCGTTTCAGTACGTTCTACCACTCCGCAAAAATTACACAACGATCAGCACGCACAGCATGAAGCCAACACCATCAGAAGACAAGGAAATGGAACGAGTTCGCAAGGAAAATCTGCTGCTAAAGAACGCAGTGTTGCGTAAGAAGGAGCGACTTCTGGAACTACAAATCGCCATAGCGGAACGAAACCTCCGTCGGCATCAACTGTAATTCGAAACTCAAATAGATCTACAAATATTTTATGCAAAAGCTTTTAAATTACACATTTCACATTACATTTTCGTTGCGCTCTCTACTCTTTCTGCGTACAGATCGTGTTATCATGCAAGAACTTTTCAGCGTCGAAAAGAACGGTTTCAATGAACATCAGGCCTTCAAGGTTGGCAATGTTCGGACGAGGCTGCAGCTCGTAGTTGCGGCGAAGTCCTCTGATCCCGATGCAATGCACGCTGATCTTCTCGATTTGGCCGTACTGAGCGATCTTCAAATCGATGATGTCTTCGTTCGTGAAGATCCGCTTGAAGATGTAATCTATTCTTCTGTAATAAGATAAAGGTTTAATCGCGTTACGCATTGACTAATGACACAACTTACTGCTCTGAATCTCGTTCAGTAATTGCATTGTTCTGATCGATAATTTTGTAGTAGTTGTCGACTAGATTCGCGGCTTGCAAAACTTTCTCGTGATAATAGTTGAGGAAGTCGAACAGTTGATTGATTGACGAGCACATATGCAAGAACTTGTCGGTTCCCATCGCGTTTTTGAACTCTTTCATTAATGTCTTGAGGCGCTTGCTGAGCTTGCCACGATAGTTTGGATTCGTGTACATCAGAACGTGTTCGAACTGGATCGGAATGGTGGAGCTGTTAATGGAAGACCCTTCAGCTGACTTGCAGACGGTGATGTTGATTTTGAAAGCGTCCATCTTTTTATGGCTGAACTTATAGTGGCGCATGAAGGCGAAAGTTAGATCGAGGTTCCAGAAGGTCGAGAGGTTTTCATCCCTGGCAAATACACGATTATTAGGATGAACTGGGCAACAGAAAGTAGCTTACGTTTTTATCTTGTTCTCCAGTAAAGAGTCGAAGTCTCGATCTTCAGGGAACATTGGAGTGATGTCAAACGAGCTGCCTTTCGCGGCTATGCGTTCTTCGGAGCTGCAATGAAGTTTCTATTAATCAAAATGTCTTTTTCAAGCTTCAGCTACTTACATCGCGATGAGATTATCAATAAGGAAGCTGTACGAAGGAACTGCTGGCAGATATTGGTTTTCTTTCACAGCCTTTCGTTGCTCGGCTGCATGGCGAAGTCGTTCCTGTCGTTCTGCTGCTCTTCTCTCGAAGTAGCCGGGCTCAAAGTGTGGATGTTTCTTAAACTTGATCGGTTTGATGTTGAGACGCTCCAGATATTCCTCGATCTCGAACTTCGGAAGTGGCATTTCAGGTTTCTGAATTTTATCGACAAGGCTGCCGAGTTTAGCGCAAAAGTCTTCGGGAAGCTCGATAACACGATCAACGTCAGGAGTTTGCTCTTCCAGATGTTCCTCCATCTCTGAAAGGTTCAAAGTCATGTTGACGTACTGTCGAATCGCATCTTGATAGGAGGCGTTAGATCCATAGCTCAAGAGAACGTGCGAGTCGTTGACTGTAGCAGATCGAGCGTTTGCATGGCGCTCATCCGAAAATTCACTCATTGTCGGAATTGATTCGTCAACAATCATACTGTCGATATCAGCTGACGTTATTTCCATCAGTCTTCGGCTGTCATCTCGATCAACTGTGAACGTTCGACGGCTGTCGCAAATCTTAATTTCTTCCATTTTATCATAAGCTTCAACTCCACTCATGTCGCTGAACTCTTGGATGTTCTCATGTTGGTAAGATTTAGTGAATAGATTGCTAGTTGAGTTTGTGTTCGCCATTGGGTTTTCGAGAAGTCGTGCAACAGTTCCGGCGAGCTCTTTCGTGGTCTCCAGAATCCCCGCGTCGCTAACGCTTGTTAAATTCATGGACTTTCCAGACGGAGCGTAGTTGCAGGTCAACGAAATGTCATCGGACTCATGAACTGTGAGATGCATAGGAACTGTAGTTGGCGCCGGAAGATTTTTCAGCTTAACGAGCGTGACGCTTTTTGTGCCAGCTACCGTTTCATCGATATCCAAGTCAAAGACGGCTTCTCGCGGACTTTCGTACAGAGGCTCATCTGCATCGACAACGACGTCTTTTACTGGTTGGACGGGAGAGTCGGTGTAGATGTCTCGAGTGTTAAAAGCAGCTCTCCCCGTGGTTGCTTCGCTGACAGTTCTATGTTCAATGAGCGTTTCGTCTATTTCCTCGGACTGATGCTGGGTTACCCGGCGAGCTTTGCTTTCGTTGTAGACACTTGAACAAGTCGCTGGCTTAGGGAGAACCTTTTGCCCTGTGGTTGTGTGCTCAATATCCATGTCATCTATGGCAGCATCGCGTGGCTGCTCGAAGTTCGCTTGGAGAGGTGGCTCAACATTCTCTTTCGCCGCTAGATTCATCTCTGAATTCGATGCTGACACCGAGTCACGGTCAAGTGCCATGCTGTGGTTGTAGATGGTGCTTCTGCCTCGTGGATGAAATTTGACTTCATTGATTCCGGCGAGAGTTTCAGACTTAAATTGTGTTGCTCTGCCCGGTTGAATGTCAATCGACAAATTGTCAGCCTCAAGTTGAGTTTTAGGAATTGAAAGCCCAAAGTCAGGCGATGCTGGCTGCGGAGCTGTAACTATGTTCTCAAATGTTTCATCTATTTCCTCGGACTGATGCTGAGTCACTCTGCTAGATTTGACTTTGCTTGAAGAACCTGTAGCACTCGCAAGCTTCGGCAGAACCTTTTGTCTTGGTGTTGGTTCCTCAATATCCATCTCATCGATATCAGCATCGCGTGGCTGCTCAAAGTTAGCATCGAGATGTGGCTCAACATTTTCTTTCGCCGCTAAATTCATCTCTGGATTCGATGCTGACACCGAGTCACGGTCAAGTGCCATGCTGTGGTTGTAGACTGTGCTTCTGCCACTTGGTAGAAATTTGATTTCGGTGAGAGTTTCGTTGATAGTTTCAGAGTGAAATCGAGTTGCTCTGCCCGGTTGAATGTCGATCGACAAGTTGTCAGCCTCAAGTTGAGTTTTAGGAGTTGAAAGCCCAAAGTCAGGCTGCGGAGCTGTAACTATGTTCTCAAATGTTTCATCTATTTCCTCGGACTGATGCTGAGTCACTCTGCTAGATTTGACTTTGCTTGAAGAACCTGTAGCACTCGCAAGCTTCGGCAGAACCTTTTGTCTTGGTGTTGGTTCCTCAATATCCATCTCATCGATATCAGCATCGCGTAGCTGCTCGAAGTTCGCTTGGAGATGTGGCTCAACATTTTCTTTCGCCGCTAAATTCATCTCTGAATTCGATGCTGACACCGAGTCACGGTCAAGTGCCATGCTGTGGTTGTAGATTGTGCTTCTGCCACTTGGTAGAAATTTGATTTCGGTGAGAGTTTCGTTGATAGTTTCAGAGTGAAATCGAGTTGCTCTGCCCGGTTGAATGTCGATCGACAAGTTGTCAGCTTCGAGTTGAGTTTCTGGAATTGATAGTTCAAACTCAGGCGACGCTGGCCGCGGAGTTGTCAGCTTCTTTCCCCAGGTTAGCTTTGAAGATGAGTACACAACTTTGGCTGGAGGATCTTGGATCGGAGTTATCCCGTGCTTTCGCGAATTGCACATTTTGGCGCACAAATCTTTTGTCGGTGTCTCGGCCACGAAGAAATCCAAGTACATATTTGAATCGTCGTGAGGTACCGCTGGAGCTTTGATCGGTGGTGAATCGAACTGCATGCTCGATTCCCTTGCGACCTGATGCAACGGAAACTTGAAAGGACGACGGACAACTGGAGATTTAGAGATTTGCATCGAACTCTCAACTTCAGTGATATTCATATCTTCGGGTTTTAGGATAGTTTTGCGAATCGATCTTGGAGCGACATTCTCATCCTCTTCCAATCTAATCGACAGATCGTCTAGCAATGTGTTCTCTGCTGGATCTGAAGTTTTCCTTGTTAAAGTCTTTTCGTAGATGCTCACAGAGAAGTTCGACGCTCTGTTGTGCCCGATCGTTTTCCTCGGCGACAAAACCATTCGAACTTCCTTCTCGATAGGTTCTTCCAATTGCATGTTCGTGATGTTCAGATTATCCATGCCGTACTTCTTGATTCTCTTCTTCTCGTCGATGTTCAAATCAACCGTCAGATTGTCGACATTTATGCTACCGGAGCTGCTCAACGAATTCGTTCGGCGAGGTTCAATTGGAATCTCGTCAGCTTGCACATTCTCTTTGTCCATCTCAGGAAGCGTTGGGGCGGTGAGTGTTGAAGCAAGAATGACGCTGCTTGTGAAGTCGAAGTTGAGCTTCTTAGACGATTGCGATCCATCGCTACTGGAAGATTTTGCGATCGACAATTCATAGGAATTTCCCCAAATCGTCGTTCTCTCATCACACTGTTGAAACTCTCTGAAAAAAATGAGTGATTGCGACTGCTGGACTAATGGAAAAGGTGTAAACTCACTTGACAGTATTCTTCTCTGAGAAATTGATGCCTTTTCGTGGAAGTTTTGCAAATGTTGTCGTTGATGTCGCTTCGTTTTCTACATCAAAGGCAGTCGAAAGCCTTTTCTTCAAGATCTGCAAAGTAAACAGGATAAGCTTCACACTTCATATATAGCTGAACATATAAACTCACCGACGCGCGTGGTTTGATCTTCGGCGGACTCATTTTACCGAGTTAAATTATTTATTTTGTCGACGCACTTTTCTGGTTGTTTGGGGTAAAATTCAAATCTCAACGGATTTCGGTCCAATCGGTTTATCGGTTCATTTTCCAACCGATTCAAACCAAAGCAAAGCTCTCCATTGAACATTTAATAATTTCGCGATATCTCCGGAAATATGAGCTCTAGAAACGATTGCAGGATCTACGTTGGTAATTTACCACCAGATATCCGCAGTAAGGATGTCGAGGATTTGTTCTATCGATTCGGAAAAGTGGTTTTTGTGGATTTAAAGAATCGCAGGTAACTCTCAAAACAAACAATGAATCATTCCAAGCTAATCGCTTCTACCCCTTCAGAGGCCCGCCTTTCGCCTTCGTGGAGTTTGAGGATCATCGAGACGCATCCGACGCCGTTAAGGCTCGCAACAACTTCGATTATGACGGGTAACTATCGATTTTTCGGCATTGTTGTGTTTCCGGCATTTAAATTTGTTTCTCCTCAAGATACAAATTAAGAGTGGAATTCCCAAGAGGTGGAGGACCAGGAAGCTCTTTCAGAAGCGGCCGTTCCAACAGTGATAGAGGATCTAACCGTGACAGAAGCAGCCGACCGTCAGCTCGCCGCTCACAGTTCCGAGTTGTTGTGTCTGGTTTGCCTTCATCTGGTTCGTGGCAGGATCTCAAAGACCATATGCGTGAAGCAGGTGATGTATGTTTCGCCGATGTTTACAAAGACGGAACTGGTGTGGTAGAGTTCCTCCGTCACGAAGACATGCGCTACGCAATCAAGAAGTTAGATGATTCGCGGTTCCGCAGCCACGAAGGAGAAGTCGCTTACATTCGTATCAGGGAAGATGGGGGTTTGCCGTATGGTGAAGAACGAGAGAGAAAAGATTATCGTGACGGGTAAGAGCCAGCAAGAATATCTTCGAGATTCACGAGGCTAACACAAACGTTGAATTTTAGGAGCTTCAAATCACGTTCACGCTCGCCGGTCGCTCGACGGGGTAGAGGCTCACCTGTTTACTCAGATTTCCGACCTCGTGCTTCACGCAGCCGCTCACGATCATTCAACTACTAATCATCTTTGTAACAACGGGTCAATCACACCGCGCATCGATATTAAGTGTTTAATTTTATGAGTTTTCTATAGCGATAGGAAATGCCAATAACCACAATCCTCTAAGCAATCAGCTTCCCCCCCAACTATCTTCAACCAACCGCCACATTCCTACATAGCTGCTCTTGTCAAGTGTTGTGCCATAGCAAGACCTGATATGTAGTTGGGCGCAGTAACAAATCAAACGACGATAATCGAACAAAAATGTCCTACGCTTGTGAGAAATTACCTAAGAGCCTAACTAAAGCTATCAAAAACTCCCCATAAACAAGCGGATGATCAATTAACGTATCGAACAAAATAACAATCACACTTGAAACTATTTTCCTGATAATAATTAATCAAGTCATTTTTTCTTTTCTTTTATTTTCTCTGCAATTAAGAAGGAGGGAGGAAGATTGAGAAGATTTGAAAAATGGGATTATGGTAATGTTGAGGATTAGGATGATTGCATTGCACAATGTTCGGAAAGCTAAGGAGCTTCGAGGGAAATCAGTTTTCGTCCTGAGGTTGCAGCAGTTGGACTGCGAGGGATTTTCATTGGATTTACTTTGCGCGTTTTGTTACGCACGGAAAACAGGAAAAGCATTTGCCCAGGACACTCGCACTCGCTCATTTCAATTTCGCAATTAGTCACTGGATTCCACTGGATTCTTAAAGGAAGACACTTCTCGCCCTTCCTCACTTCGCGCTTTCCTTAACTCTCACTAAACATCAGGATTTCAAGAGGATTTTCAGTTATTCTCGTGGCTCGCGTGGATTCAAGATTGTGTGAATGTCATTAGGACGCCGAGGGAAAGAATTGTGGATGGATTGAAATTGGATAGGAAAGAAAATTGTTGTGGAAAGAAGGAAAATTATCTGGTATGATTCACAATTTTCTTTTAATTCGTGTCATTAATCCCATTAACATTCAGCCATTTCCCCCGTGTAACAATTTCTATAACACAATGACTTGTCGTTAAAAGTTTCATTTTATTTGAACCGCGAGTGATAAAATTTTACGAGACATTTGGCTTGAAAACGAGCACAAATTCTTAAGCATGAGACTTCCGTTTACATAGATCACATCAGCATTTTTCTTAAGTTTACTGCTCGATTTAAAAAGTTTCTGTTCATCATTTGACCTGATGATTTTTTGTAATTTCTTGACGTAAATAAAGTTTTCATTTCTCTAATCTAAACTTCAAGTGTCTGATTGCGACTCTTCAGGATCCTTAGGCTCAGTCTTGATAACAGTTTTTAAAGGCACTCGGGCTTGACGTCGCTTAGGCACATAATAGGATTTTCTGCGCATTCGTCGCACTTTTCCAGGCACTTCGATTAACAGAAACTCTTCCTCTTCTTCATTGTCATTTGATTGCTGAAGAGTATCGGCCGTATTCTCAGATCTGTTCTGACTGTTCTTAGAATCGTTTTGATTACCATCGAAACTTGGACGTTTGGAAGCTGTTGGAGAAGTTTCGGCGTTCGTTCCCTGGCGAGGATTCAAACGCTTATCTGACAAGGCATCAGACAACGTCTGAACAGAATCCGATTGACCAACTTGAGACTTGAAACGTTGTAACTTCGCCAGCATCAAAGGCGAAATGTGCTCTGTTAACTTCATAATAGCATTATTGTTTTCATCGTCTTTCTTTGAAGTCTGAGCGTTTCCTTTAGTCTTAATTTGCAATGTAGCAGATGTTGAAACGTGTGGTGGTACAACTGGTATTGATGGTGAAACTGGCGACGGCTTAGCTGGCACAACTGGTGTTGTTACCGGTGACGCAATCGCTGGCGAATTCGAGAGAGGATTTCCAAGTTGAGACTTGGATCTTCTCGATCTTGCTGCTGCTAAAGTAGAAACATTTTTAAGCGGCCAGTTTTTCGGCGGTTGATATTCATCATCGCTGTGGAAATCGGTCACGTAAAGCGGCTCCGAGGAACTTTTGGTTTGCTTTTTTGGACAACCCAGCGATTTGGATCGTCGCATTCGCGCTTGTGAGAGAGTTTCATGTTGACGCTGCGGCGTTACGCACACTTGCTCTATCACAGTAGACTTAGACCGACGAGATCTGGCCAACGACAGATTCATATCCTTCTTACCTAAAGCATTCGATGATTCGTGAACTCCATCGAGTTGAATTTGTTCAAGGCCCGCTAGCGATAACTTATAACGAAGAATTATCGATTCCGAGACAGTTGGGAGCTCTCCTTGTACCGATTTTCGAGGACGCCCACGGCCTCTTTTAATGTTTTGGTCATCAGTTGGTTTGTTGCTTGGTGCTGTTGATAAAAGCTTAGACTTCGAACGACGCTTTCTTGCCTGACTTACAGCTGTAGTCTTCGGTACGAAATTATTTGAATGTAGTCGAGGTTTCGGAATAGTTTTATCGTTTAGGACGTGATCTGGTGGCTCGTAGTTGTCATCATCAGGCTCATCGAGTTGAGTTCGGTTGGGTTTCTTTTGATTCGTTGAGCCCAGTGGGCGACCGCGGCCTTTCTTCACCTTCGGCTCATCAGCTGCTTTCACTGGATTTTCTTCTCTTGGTCTTTTCGAATGATTAGTCTCAGGAGTTTTCTGAGCGGCTTCTTTATTCATCATTTCGGCTTTCTTCTCTGCATCGATCTTCAGATAGTTCTTGGCGTAAATCTTCTCTTTGATTCCTTCAAGTCTTATCAAATTTTCTTTTGGATCGAACTCAGGCGCCGAAGGCCTTGGAGCGTTCTTGTAAGGGACTGTTATGACGTTCCTTGTTGTCTGCTCCGTGTCTTTCGGTTTCGCATAGATTGCAGGTGGCAGCAGCTTATTTTGTTTCAGCTTGTAATCGGAAATGGACGGAAGCCCTTTGGTCGTAGCTGGCCGGGTTGAAACTGATTTCCGTCGTGAAACTGCAACAGGTTTCTTAGGCACAGAAGCGGGAGTGCAATCTTCAAAATCGAGGGTAAGACTCGACGGCAGATCGACAGTAGGAAGTGGAATGATATCGAGTGCCGATGGACGTTGAGCTGTTTTGTTTGGAGCTATGATTATGTTTCGTGTTTCATTCTTTTCGTCATTTGATCTTGCGTGAATTGATTCCCGTCTAGTCAATGAAGCAGATGGCTTTGACATTGTTTTATCATCAATTCTCAGAGCAGAGCTTGACTTAAGATCGACAGTTAGCAGTGGATCAATTGCCGTTTCCTTTTGAGTTTCAACATTAGGCCGTTCGTCTATTTCAATGAATTCGATTGCAGCTACCGATGCTCGTTGAACTGTTTGTGAGCTCGGATGTTGCAAACTTGTTCCAGAAGTTGGCGGATTACTCGATGATGTGGCAGTTTGAATCAGAGGTGTAACTAAGTTCGTTGACTCGTTCTCGAGTGCTGGTGAGCTGATTGAGTTGGGCGGCGAGAACTCGACGTCAGAGTCATCATCTATTGTCAAATCTACTGACTCCGTGATCCTTGGAAACACTTTTTTTAGAACACTTTCAATGGAATTGAGTCGTGAGAGCAGTTTCTTTCCAGCGAACTGCCTATCTCCAGTAAGTATCAGCAGAAATTCTTTGAAAATTATCTCGTATTTGTAATGTTTGTGTGATGGCGTTAGAGTTCCGAGACAACTTCGAAGTTTACTACCATAAGTGATGGCTAAAGAGCTTCGTCTGATCTCCAGCTCCGTCTCGTTGAGCTCTTCGCTGACATTCTGTTGATTTGTTGACATCGTTCCTATAAAATGAGAAAAGTTGTTCACATTTTGTTTCCTGCGCCTTCTCAATCTTACCTAAGTTCATTGTTTAGTTGCTGACTGCTTCAGTTTCCGATCGACAGCTTAGACGAGCTTAAAAACATTTAATTTCTGTAAAATATTGAGCGGGAGAAAGTTTAATACGCGAACAGCCCCAAGGAAACTAAGCCAAAACAAACCGATTCGTGGACAAAACTAAAAGTTATCGGACCAGCACTTGGTAATAATTTGAAATAATTCAAAATGCCCGGTGGATACGCAAGAGCTCGTCATCACGATGGACACACTCGATTACGTAGACGTCTGCGTCTTCGTAATAAGACGAAGGACTTGGATCAGGTAAGATCGAACGCTGTTTAACATGAAACTCGTTTTAACCCCACAATATCTTTTTGTTTCAGATCGATTTGGACTTGAAGAAGAATGCTGATGAGCTGTTGAACCAAGAGATTGATCTTGATGTTGCCGGTTTTGCGCAGCACTATTGTCTTCATTGTGCCAAGCATTTCATCGACCAGCGAGCTCTGAGTGATCACTTTAAGACAAAAGTTCACAAGCGACGAATGAAAGCATTGGAAGTCGAACCATATACAGAGAAGGAAGCTGATCTGGCGGCAGGCCGTGGCTCATACACATCACTCCCAGCAAAGCGTAAGATGGAAACTCAGCCGTCTAAAGAAGAATACACTGCAGGCAAGCGAGTGAAGGTCGTGGAGTACACAGCAGAGGAATTGGAAGGAATGAAAAAGAAGAACCGCAAATCACTTAATTCGTCGAAGAACACAACATTGGATGAGAGTAAAATGCAGGAATAAAACATGAAAATATTTTATTCCCTTTGCGTCCCTTAAAGCTATTTCAGCCTCGACCTACAGCCTAACTATCATAAATCCTTACCAAGTCATCCATGGATGCCGGGTAGTTCGTAACAGGGCAATATTGCTTTCGTTTTAAATGTTTCGTGATACATTTGAAACAAAATACGTAGCCTGAGGTTTGTAGAATAGTCGGGATCTGGAAGTCCTGTAGGCAAATCGGGCAAATGCTTATATATTTGTTCGCGTTTTGGTCGAGCGCTGGCGGGTCTGGGATGGGAAGCTGTGTGATTGATCGCTGCGACGATGAACTGTCTTGCCACCATTGAATGAACTGCAGGAAGAATCCTCCGAACTCCAAGCTGCGAAGCATCAGCGTGCTAAACACTGTTGAAAACTTCACGTTGCCACTGATCATGTCTGTCCAACTAAACGAATCTTCTTGGATATTTGCATGTTTCAAGCTTAAACCGGTGACCATCAGTTGAATGGAATGCGAGGAAGAGTGACCGGAAAGGTAAGCCACGTATCTAATGATCTGGGCGAACTCTAGCGATGCTTTTACTGTTCGGTAGCTGTATAAGCCCATCAACTCGTACTTGTCTTCAGTCGTGACTTCATCTTGCAGCTTCTCCTTCAACTTTGTCATTTTATTTTCAAGCTTCCTCGAAATATATGGAACGATGACAAGCAGCAAGAGTGATAGAAAGTGATCCTTCCTAGTGAACTTCTCGGATTTAATGTTGTATCTCGTCAGACCATAGAAAGACTCCGACAATGACCCGCCTAGAACATTTTACCTTGACAACTTGTTGAACTTGAATAATAATGAGCGCTCACCATGTTTCTTCAGGTAATAATGTTGAACTATCCCGTTGAGAACAAGGAAGAGTTCATCGTAATGTCTCACCAATGACTTATATCGCTCTGGATTGATAGTTCCCAAGTACTGAGAAGGTTTAGGATGAGAGATGTTAAGATGTAAACAAATAATTTGAAACTCACTGTCACAATCTTCTTGAGCGCTGGATAGAACGTTGAGTCGAGAGAATGCGAGGCGACGAGCTCGAAGATCGATGGACGGTCGACATTGCTCGTCGCTAAATGCGCTGCGGACTGTGCTGACATTTATAAATTATTTTACATTCATCCACAACAATTTGTTCGCAAAGGATGCAGAAAAGGATGCGAAGAAAGAAGCAAAAGTTTCGCCTCAATTTTCTCGTTTTGCGAAAATCAAAAATTCGTCGAGAGAGGCAAGAACTCATCTTTGCGAAAAGTCACGAAATTCCTGTTCGTCTGAAGACTCCGGCCATTAAAGTAATACCAAGAGACTGCGCGACTGTCGGTCTACCCATTCCAATTGAAGTGATTACTCGAAAGTCAGTGTTAAGTGAGAAAGTCAAGGTCGAAGTTTTGTGCAAAAGAATTCAAACATGAATTCGTTCAAATTTAGTGGCAAAGGCTTAATAATAGTTTTTCTAAAGAAATCAAAGATTCTCTCTAGTAGCTTCAAGTCTGAACAGTTGTTTTAATTTCGTGATCGGAAGCACCGACTGACTGATAAAGTGAAAAGATTGATTTGTCGAAACCGAATTTGTGTGCGAAACAATTTCTTAGTTTTTTAAGTGTCGGAGAATTCTCGACGCATTTGTCATCGAGGGATTCATTAGCATTTCGTTTTATACACTTGGTTTCTTTGGTGAGTTACACGTGGGATGACGGGGGGCTTGACTTGCCTTTGTGTCGTCACCTAGCGAAAAAGAAAATGTCGATGCGTGAAAACATTGAAATGTGTGACAGTCACGGGCCGAAAATTAGTTTCGCAATCACGAGACGTCTGTCCGGGGAATACCGCAATGTCTACACGATTAAACCAGAAAAATCCCCCCTGTGGAGCTTGTCCGAATCGCTTATATCATTTGTCTCTTTGCCTTATCATGATTTCCTCTCTCTTGACTGCGGTCGATCTCAGGGCTTTGGATCTTTATCTCATTGTCATATTACTAACGTCAAACTCTTCCTTCCGTTTTAGTAAGCTCGTGATGTTTGGCGGAAAGCGTCCGTGTAAATCAGCCGAAAAAGAATTTATCACGTCCAGTTTCTTTCCTCGCAACTGCGACCATCAGACGAGCAGCAAAGTAATCATGTCGAGCTACTTGTTGGCTGGTTGGAAGACTCGTATCGATCCAGGAGACTGACATTCCTGAAACGGATTGAACAGCACAAGCAGCATTTCATCATCACGCGAGCAAAACAAGTTTCTTTTGCTTCAAGATCTTTTGTTGGACTATCGCTTCAAGATGGGCAGATAGCACCATTCAAGCTTAAAGACAGCCTTGTGGCCAGGAAGACTTAAGTTTACGTTCTCGTACTTCCTTAGTTCAATTACGCGAAAAACAATTATACAAGGCAAACGTTTTTAACTGCAAATCGTTAAGTGTCTATCGCAAAGTTTAATCTTAGTGTGACTAATACGAAATAGAGAGAAAGAGACTCCGAATTAGTTATTAAAGTGTTTGCTGCATTGTGGAATAAATCAATAGTCAAATCTTTCACAACAATCGAAGAATCAATTGAGAGCGTTGGAGCTGAGAATGAGACTAACATTCGCTCGAGAGCAAAGAAAGAGGGAAGAAAAATCTTAAACAATTTTTTATTATCAATAGTGAGCGTCACATTTCAAGATCGTCGCGAGTGTTCTGTTCGTTCTGAAGCAGAGAGAACAATAAAACCTGCAGTTAATAAGTGAAGACTGCCATTAGCGTGCAAGTCATTGCACGAAAGCTAAAATTCCCTAATTAATTTGTGGCTGTCAAGAGCGACAAAGCCTCGAAAGAATGAATAACTCGTCTTCTTGGAACTGCTTCCAATGGAATCGCAGAAAGTGTCAGTTGGATGACGTACGCGTGTCGCCGAGGAAACACCAAGAGCCTGCAGCTGGAGACAGTGCAGAGATTCCTGATGAGCAGTTTGCCAATTTGCTTGGAGGTGAGTAACAAGAGAACGTTTTCATTCTTCCGCTTACAAGCACATTTGATAATGGAACTGCCTGTGATTTGGATCACTGCCTAGCGTCACTGATAACGTTTGGAATCATACAATGTAGACGAGCACATTGCGATTACAGTTTGAAACAAAAGTTTCCATCACCGAACGGAACTGACCTTCTTACATTTCGTAATCATTAAAGTCGTCGCTTGAAATTTGATCACTTATCAACGTCGCATTAAGGCGAGATTGCTTATCTAATCTACGCTGTGGGCGACACGAGGGAGACCCGAATGTCTAGGGGAAGCTCGCGGCCTGAATCACATTCGGTTTTGCTCTATCGCTCCTGCTTGCTGTTTTGTCAGTAATGCGAGACAAAAACGCTTTGACGAATGATAAGCGAGCGCGAAAGAGATGTCGAATTGGAGAGCGCTTAGTTGTGTAGCTCAGCTGTTATCTCTACAACCGTAATTAAACGTTCTTTAATCTTTTATTCGCCTTATCAACGATATTTCTACCTATTTTCGAGGTAGTGCTCATTCCACTCGATCAGTTTGCAACTTGAGTTCCAATCTAGAAAGAGGAAAATAATTGATTCTTAAAGACTTTTAATTGATGAATCAAGAACAATTTTATTGGGCGCGCTTGTTCATGTGTTCGTTTGTGCTTCTCGAGAGCTGAGAAAATATTTTCTTCTGCCAACAAATGAAAGCGAGCAAGATGAAGATTACGTGGCTCAAAAACATTATGTCCCATGACATGAAAGGATCCATTCAGCATGGACAGAGTAAGTCGAGTTTCGATGATTGATGACGGCTGATTCGGATAAGGTTTAAAGGCTCAGCACTGCACGTGTTGGCCAACATTGTGGAATAATATATTCAAACCATCCAGCCGCTCTTATCAACAACTTCTTGTTCGTTCGTTCCGTCGCTGATCTGTTTTGCGCTCATCTCTCTCTGTTTGTGAAGTGGCCGTTGATACACGAAATTATCATGTAGACACTCACTTGAACTGAGCTCCCATGACTGTCGTAATAAATGATTACATTAGTCTCGATATCGACGAGCGCTGCTTGGCGCGAACGACAACTCTCACATTGCATGCTTGTGAATTGTAAATGCAATTTCATTTTACAACTTCGTCATGTCGCGATTGCCATCTTATCGCAAACAATCATTAATTTTTATGGCTCCACACATGGCGTCTCGCTCCCATCATTTGATTTTAAATTGGCGATGTAGTTCGACTCCAACAGACGCGAATGTGTTAATTTCTCCAAGCCATCAATCAAACAAGCGATTCAATTTGTCAACCCGAATTCACAATTAGTATGCGGACAACGTTAACAAGAGCATTTATGTCTGGCGATTCCTGGGATAATTGAATTCCACACAATCGAATATATATTTCAGGCTGTTTGATTGCCCTGCTTAGAGCCTAAAATAAATGACAGTCGTTAGCCGGTCGGCGGCTGATTTCATTTGTAATAAACACTTGTTAATGTTGCACAGCCATGAGTTGTATTTCGCTTTTTGCTCGACGCGGAGCTCAGAAAACTTTTTGTTTTTCAATATTTCACAAGTTGCTATCGAACGTTCGAACGTGAAGCACCTCACGAGTGAATGCTCTCGACTGCCGTGTATCTCGCGTGTTGACCGATCGAGTGTAGAGCAATTAGAACTCGTTTCGCTGTGGGAAATTCAAATTAAGTGCGTCGCTCAAACAGCCTCTCGCAATAGCGGCAAACAAGTTTCTCTTTCGCGGTTGTCATCTGACGAGCAGAAATTCAAGAAGTTGACATTCCATCGGCTCAATTACTCATATTTCCCTTTCTTATCACCAAGTACAAGTAGCCAAACGACATTGTGTGACGAAACAGGTTTGCGAGTCAGCCCTTTCGTCTGAAGTTCACCAGTTTCGCAGGCTGGAATTCCGTGTCATGACGATGATTCGAGAGGTTCCTAGAGTGATTGTTCTTTAACTACATGTTGCTGATGTCGAATCAAATTCTCTTCACCTTCGGCTCTCATTTTTTGCGACAGCGACACACTAAAACTTAATTATACTTCTTGCCTTTCCTTTCGCACAGCTCAGTTGCTTCTCAGCTTTCAATACAAACAGTTCGAGTCAAATTAAAACGTCTCAATTCCAAAGTCGATTAAGCCGAAAGCGTGAAATTGTGTAATTTAATGGCGTTTAAAAACGTGTGATTGCGATAAATCGAGTCGCTCAAAGAGATTCAATGAGCTAGCGTTGTTAGTCAACCGACACTTTTGCCGAGTTTCGTGGAAACCTTCCTGGCTCGTGTGGCCAAGTCGCTGATAAGTGCAAATATTTGACTTGAACAACACGTCCGGATGATGGAAAGTGTATTTGACACGAGGAAAAAGTTGAAATAGAAAAGATTACCGGGCGAAGCAGAACTGGATTTGACGAGACGATGTTTACGCTTATTGGGAAGTGTTTCAAGAGCAGAGTCTCAGGTAACGAGTCAACTCACTCTCTGAAGTGTCAACTCTGAATTCAATGACTTACTCGTGTTATCAGTGTAATGAACGAGTGGAACAATTGATAAAGCGCAGTGTCAAGCGGATTGCCAAGGCCACAGCTTCATTACTGCACTTGAAATCTACATAAATTTGTGTTGGTTTTCCCGTGCGATTGTGCAACTGATAAAACCGCCAATTTGCGAGCTGAGGTCGCAAAGAGTGTTTCGCATTAATGATGTGAAGTACACGTTTCATTGACCACGGCAAACAGTTCCATTATCATCGAGTGATTGCTTCGCATGCTTCATTAACAGTTTTCTGTTGAATTTTGCTTTATGTTTGCTGTATTCTCCCCTAACATTAATCAAACTTTCAACAACCAAGACATGAAATTAAAATTCACATACCGACATGGAGTAAAGTTCAACTGAATCAATCATTAACTCATCTGCTTTGTATGGTTTGCAAATACTTTATTTCTTTTTCTTTCTTTCTCTAACAACCTTCCTTCGCTTTCACGCACTGCCCGCCTATCCTTAGGTCCATCTCCTACTAATTATCGTTCTATTTCGTCTTCTCTCTTGTCTTCCCTTTCGACCCAAGATGCCAACATTCGTCGGGATCTCCATCAAGGCATCCTTAACAAGGAACAAGAAGATGAGATGTTCGTCTATGGATATTGCAAATCGAAGTTCCGAACTTTCTTCTGTTATGTGGGCTTTGCGTTGACCTTGGGTCTGCTGCGGCTTGTTATGCATTGGTGGAGTCATTGGCTCTTGCTGGCAACACACAAACCTTGCTCGCTGGAAAAGGCCGAGAAGGTTTTAGTCGAAGAGAAGTTCCAAGGAAAGCATTCAATCTTCTATGTGAAGACAGTCGTAACATTAACTTCGGACGTCATAAGGTAAAGAGACTCGACTAATGATGAATTAATACTCAACTGCCTAAATTTTGACAGCAGCGATTCGATCAAGAATGCCGAGCTCGACGAGTGTTTCAGCGAGAGGTTCATCGATTGTTCGCATGACCCGGAAAGTCCTCGCCAGCTTGAGATTCATCTTTCCGACGGAAAATTCCACCGTAAGTTTGCACGATGATTTCCGTGAAAAGTTAAATCACTTTTTAATTCACTTGCAGGCGTTGACTCCGTCAGGTTTTTCGTTTGTAAAAAGCTACGCTACATCTGGGATGTACAGTCGTCGAGCTTCACAAAGCTCAAGGGATTGGACGTGAACGTGCCGAGCATGACGATTCATAAGCAGAAACCGATATCAGATTTCACCAGAAGCATCAGGTGAGCTTTGTGTGCAGTTGGGTCAGTCCAATTTAAATTAAATGGAATTTAATATGTTCCCTAGACGGTTGGTTTATGGCGATAATTTGATTAACGTCCCGATCAAAACGTGGCTCGCGCTGCTCTTCCTCGAAGCTCTGAATCCATTCTACGTGTTCCAAGTCTTCTCGGTGATCCTTTGGTTCGCTTACAACTATTACTACTACGCTTGTGTCATCATTCTGATGACAGCTTTTGGAATTTTCTTCTCCATACGTCAAACCATGAAGAATCAGAAAGCCTTGCATGCCACTGTCTTCAGCACGGACACTGCGACGGTGATGATGGAGAACAACACAAGTCTAACAATCGACACGAAGTATTTGGTTCCCGGAGATATTCTCGAAATTCCTTCCTCCGGCTGCACGATGCAATGCGATGCTGTGTTGCTCTCCGGCAATTGCATACTCGATGAGTCGATGCTTACCGGCGAAAGCGTTCCAGTCACTAAAACGCCGTTGCCAGCCAAGAAGGATCTCATCTACGATATGAAGGAACACGCGCGGCACACGCTCTTCTGTGGCACAAAGGTCATTCAAACTCGCTACATCGGATCTGAGCACGTTCTCGCAGTTGTCATCAACACAGGCAACACAACCGCCAAAGGAGAACTCATCCGGTCGATCCTCTACCCTCCACCAGTCGACTACAAATTCGAACAGGACTCGTATAAATTTGTCGCTCTTTTAGCTTCAGTCGCTTTATGTGGATTCGTTTTCACGCTTGTCACTAAGGTGAGTTGGCAAACTCTTCGTAACTTGGAGCTCAAACGCATAATTTGACTTACAGATTCTTCGTGGCGTGAACGGTTTGAAGATTGCTATTGAGAGCTTGGATTTGATTACCATCGCTGTTCCACCGGCTCTACCTGGTAAGCCATTCAATATCCTTATACTTTTTCAAAAATTGACTGATTTATTCTGCAGCTGCCATGTCCGTCGGTCGAATGTACGCTCAAAAGCGCCTCCAGCAGAAAAACATTTTCTGTATCGCTCCACGTTCCATTAACGTTTCTGGTTCTATTGACTGCGTTTGCTTTGATAAAACTGGGACACTGACCGAAGATGGACTGGACATGTATGGCGTCGTACCCAAAACTGTTACCAATACACTGCAGATTCCTTTGAAACAGATCGAGCGATTGCCGCTCGACAATCTTTTATACGGAATGGTTACATGCCACTCGATTACGCTTATGAACGGTGAGATGAAAGGAGATCCGTTGGACTTGAAGATGTTCGAGTCTACGCTGTGGAAGTTGGAAGAAGCAAACGTTTCTGATGATACAAAATACGATTTGCTCTTCCCAACTGTTGTAAAGCCGCCGTCGTCTTACTCTCGAGGATCAACTCAACAGTTGGACAAGAACTCATCAGAGTCTCAACTCGATGCTTTGGATATTTCTTCGCATGATATTGGTATCGTTCGGGAGTTCTCATTCACCAGCAGCTTGCAACGCATGGCGGTGATTACGAGAAAGATTTCAGACAAACACTTTAATGTCTACTGCAAAGGCTCACCGGAAATGATTGCAACTCTCTGCCGACCGGAGACAATCCCAACGGACTTCAATGAGAAGTTGATGTACTACGCTTCCCAAGGCTATCGCGTGATCGCCATGGCCTACAAATCTCTCGACAGGAAGATGACATATCCAAAGATTCAGCGAGTCTCTCGAGAGAAGGTCGAAGCAGAACTTGAATTCCTCGGATTTGTCATTTTGGAAAATCGTCTCAAGCCCGGCTCCGAGAAAGTGATTAAAACTCTCAACGACGCCAACATTCGAACGATCATGGTGACAGGCGATAACATTTTGACAGCTTTGAGTGTAGCGAAAGATTGCGATATGGTTCTGGAAGATCAAAGCATCATCATTGTCAATTCGAGGTGGAAGAACGACGATGAAGCCGAGCTGTTCTACACGCTTGAAGGCCACTCGACTTCGGCTACAGCAACCAACAACAACTTGATCTTCCCAACGCCTGACTCGTTGGATGCCGCTGGTGACGGACACTATAAGTTGATGACAAATAGCAACAGCGTCAGCAGCCTCGAAACTGTTGAGACAAACACACACTCAATGATCCATCGAGATATCGAGAAAGGCGAGAATCACTTCAACGTGGTTAAGAAGAGAAAGAAATTCTTTGATTCCGACGAGGATATGAATCCGTATCGGCTCGCGCCGGAGTTGCCATCCAACCGTTATCGATTTGCAATGGACGGAAAAACGTGGGCTATTGTACGTGACGATTACCCTGAGTTGCTGCCGAAGTTTGTCACGCGTGGAACGATTTTCGCGCGAATGTCACCCGATCAAAAGCAGCAGTTGATAACAGAGCTTCAGGATCTCGGCTACTACGTAGCGATGTGCGGTGATGGAGCAAACGATTGCGGAGCTTTGAAAGTGGCGCACACGGGAATTTCACTGTCGGATGCTGAGAGTTCCGTAGCTTCTCCATTCACATCTCGAGACCGAACCATCGATTGTGTCCCAGCAATCATCCAAGAAGGTCGCGCAGCACTTGTGACTTCATTCGGAATCTTCAAATACATGGCCGCCTACTCGCTGGTGCAGTTCTCATCCGTCATAATCCTGTACAGCATCGACTCGAATTTAACTGATATGCAGTACCTTTACATTGATTTGTTCATGATCTCAGTGTTTGCATTCTTCTTCGGAAAAACAGAGTCATACGACGGACCTTTGACAAAGCAGACGCCACTGAACTCACTTATCGCTTTGAGTCCCGTGGTCTCGCTCGCTCTTCATCTCTTGTTTTCGATTGCAATTCAAATCGCTGGGTGGACGCACGTTCAAAAGTTCGATTGGTTCGAACCATTCGGCTATAAAGAAGCCAAGGCTATCAACGAAGAGACGCTTGGATGTCACCAGAACTACGCCATATTCATCATCTCATGCTTTCAATATATGACCTTAGCGATTGTGTTCAGCAAGGGGGCTCCCTACCGGAAGTCGATCTTCTCAAACCTCGGACTTATGATAAGCATTTGTATCAACTTAGCCGTCACTTGTTACCTGGCGCTGTATCCAGCCGCCGCTATTGCTGGCTTCATGGAACTTATTACACCGCCACGCGAGGAAATGATTAGCTTCGGATTAATTATGATTCTATATGGATGCGCGAACTTCCTCATCGGGCTCTTCATTGAGCAAGTGATTGTTGAGTATTTCATTTTCAAGAAATTGCGCTATCGCTTCCACAACATTGAGAAGTCGCACAAGAAGTTCTTATCGATTGAAAACTACTTGCGGTTAAACACCAAGTGGCCGCCGTTAAGCTTATACAACAATCAGGAAAACAATTCGCCGTCGGAGGAAGAGAGCAAAGGTAATGCAAACAGCGGGGGAAGTAAGAACCAAACCAACAGCAGGGACGACGACGATGATGACATTTCGCCTATGTCTTACGCGGAGATTTCCATTGAGCCTGTCGAGGACGACGGCTCGGTTGTTTTCGATAGGAATAGTTCGATCTTGAACAGTTTCTTCGAGCGCGAACGACAGAAATCGTTGGTTCGCAGGGAGACTCAAGAATCGCTTGGCGATAACGACAACGTGTTTCACATCGGTGAGTCGATTCGAAAGAAGAATGAGCAACTGAAAAGAGAATATTTGGAATTAAAGATAACCGACCCGGCGAAGCCGCTGATGATGAACGGGATCGGAGAGGATCGCACAGTCGAAGAAATGTTTGAAAGTCGCAAGAGGAAGGGAGATGATGGCGGAGGCTCTGTCGAGTTGCAGACCCTGCCAAAGATATGAGAATTACTGAAACTTTGTCTTTTTGTTCTCGCCCGGACGTGCAGTTAACAGACACAGGCGAGATCGTCGCTTGTCCTCTTTATCGTAATGCGCACGTGAAACTCCAAAAGACTTGAGCATACCAGTAATTCTTATTCAACCGCGTGATAACACTCACGATTCAGATTTTAAAGTTTATTTAATGTAGTTTCTGTCTTTGTATGAGACGGTTTAAAGAAACAAACGGCTTCGATTGACAAGTGACTTCAGCGAGAGATGTTGGAAACCAATTCTAGTCGAAGCTTATTCCGAAAATTTGTTTTAAAATTGTTTTATCAGAATGTAGAGATGGCTAAGTAGAGGATCGCGTGTTCAACTGCGTCCGTTAGACAATTTTGCAATTGTTAGACTTCTTTCGCCCCAATCGTACGAGCTGATGTCACATGTCGACGGTCGTTCTTGCAAATTCATAAATTTACTCCTCCAAGTGCTCACTGAGTAAGGAAACAGTTCGTGGAAACATTTATCGAGAAAAGTCTCAAGTCAACAGGGATTTTACTCTTCATGATACTGAAAGTTAATTAATCGAAAAGGCAAAATATGAACGAAAATTCTGTACTTATAAACAGTAATAAAAAGTTATGCAAAGTGATGTTCATTGATAAGAAACACCTTTACTTGTATGTAAAGAAATATATTACAATGAATGATGATGAATAAAGTATATAGAACGATTAAACATTTGTTTGAGTTGCCATTGTTCCAAATGATATCATTTATTTATTCAAACCTTTTATCCTGACATCATTGCTCCAGATATTTTGATATTCCTCATATGGTGGCTAGATGCAGAGCCTTTAACTTTACAGATTCCTCGTGATCGTGATACGCGATTTTGATTTCTTCTTTGTTCAATTTCAGAGCCTTCAAATTTTTGTAAAAATCTTTTTTCTTCTAATATTTAACGTTCAAATTCTAATTCAAACCAAAAACCGATTCGCCCGATTCAGGAAAATCTCAAAAGTTCTCATCAAATTAATCACAAATTTAAGTCGCCAAACGAGAATGTTTAACTTTTTTAAAAGTTCGAAGAAGTCGCCGATCGCGTCACCGTCAGAGACACCGAAATCGGATGAAAGCTCGCAGCAATCAGCCAGTGATTTCGTTCTAATTGGTGGAGGAGGAAATCCTGGTTCGCTTTATCCGTCAGCTCAGCTGCCACCAGTTCCTGCTGCATCGCCACATCACACGCCATCATTCAACAGACAATACTCGCTGCAAATTGCTAACTACGCCCAGAACGTTCCTTTCAAGCTGAATCCAGTGCTGTGCGACAACGGGAATGGAAACGATTTGTTCGAGTATAAGTTGCGCGAGATCTCCCAAAGGTTCAACCAGATTTCGAATCCAGACTACGACTTCAAACTAGAGCGTTCGATAGTCGATCAAATCTAAATCATCCTGTCATGTTCAATTTTAATGCCATTTAACGAAATAAAAAAAGATTGTGATTCATCATCGGTTTGTTTACAAGACGCGAAACATTTTCTCAGCAGCGAAACAAGTTTTCAGCTTAATCGCACGTGGACGACGGCGTTGATTTATTCATAGATGTGTGGAATTTGCTGTGTGCTTTGCACAGATCAAGTGCAAGCGTCAGACTTTGTGAGTTGCAATGGGCGTTCGTGAATAATTAAAAAATCTCAAATTGGAAATTTCGTTTTAGCATTCAAAACACGTCGATAGTTTGTTGAGAAATCGTGGGCCAAATAGCTCGAAGATCTTATATAGAGATGGCTTGCTTTACCATGGAACAGTGCTCTGGCAAACGGAAGAATTATGTGCGCAACCTGTTGAGTCGAGCGATGCTGTGCTGTTGTTCAATGGAGATTTGTACATGAAAAGCTTAGATGAGCAAAGTACAAGCGACACCGAATATCTCTTTCGACTGATCAACGAGGCTACAAGCGAGCAAGAGCTTCTCAGCGTCTTCGAGACGTTAGTTGGACCGTTCAGCATCATTTGCTACTTCAAGTCGAACTTATACTTCGCTCGAGATTCGCTTGGCAGGAACTCGCTGATAGTTGGGAAGTTCCTGGACAATGTTTTCCTGACAAGCGTTCTTGATCCTGCGGGAGAAACCTTCGAAGCCATGGAGCTTCCACCGCTTGGGGTTTTCAAGCTCGACATTGCGACGAGGGACGTTGAGCTTTTTCCATACCAGAAACTCGAATCCCATCAACATTTCCTTACGCAACTGGAAGAGTTGAGAAAGATCCTGAAAGTTAACATTCGCAACCAACTGAACATGAAGAATCCGAACTCTTCAATACAACCAGCAAATTTCTCATTCAGCGATGTTTCCCCTGACGAGAAGTCAACCAATTTGTTCACCGATATTCTTCAGAACGCTGAGATCAGCAGCACTTGTGACACCTTCATCGAACTTCTGACTAACTCTGTCAGTGATCGAGTTCGAAGAACGCCCAGCATGTGCAAGAAATGCATTGAAATGGAAAACAAGTCGTGCTGCCACTGCCGCGTTGGGATTCTTTTTTCTGGCGGAGTCGATTGCTCGATGCTTGCCGCGCTCGCTCCCCAACTGATTGATCCTAAACTTCCGATCGATCTCATGAACGTAGCATTCGAGCGAGTGAACTACTCGAAAACTAAGACTGACAAGATAGATTGGAATGTTCCTGATCGACTGACTGGGCTCGAGACTGTTGGAGAACTCAGAAGATTGTGCCCAAGTCGAACGTGGAACTTTGTGGAAATTAATATAACGAGGGCGGAGCTCAACGAGCACCTTGGAAAACTCTCGAGCCTAGTCTTCCCTCTTTGTAACGTTCTGGATGAATCCCTAGGAGCTGCGCTCTATTTCGCCTCAAGAGGCGTTGGATTAGTTGACAATTTGCCTTACGAAAGCCCGTGTCGTGTGATTTTGATGGGCTCCGGCGCTGATGAACTTTTCGGTGGTTACACAAGACATCGTAACGCATTCAGACGAAGTACCGTGGACCATGATCTTCTCCTTGAAGAACTAAACCTTGACTGGGCTCGTTTGCCTTCAAGAAATCTTGCGAGGGATGATCGCGTCATCGGTGACCATGGAATAACAGTTCGAGCTCCTTTCGTCGAAGAGAACTTCGTCTTCTTCGTTCAGCAACTTGCACCACTCCAGAGATGTTTCCCGGCTCTGCCCGAAGGCATCGGTGATAAACTCTTGCTTAGACTATGCGCTTTCAAGCTTGGACTCCAATCATGTTCGCAGTTCAAGAAGCGAGCACTTCAATTTGGCTCAAAGATTGCCGATAAACGACAATCAGCAAAAGACACTTCAACGTTGCTCACTCACGCGCTGAAATAAACATTGAGACCTGAACAGAAACTAATTTCTTCTAATTTTATTTTCAGTAAAATAATACCGACATGAATCTTACAGAAACAGTTCCATTCATGCGCTTCTAACTTAGGATACAGTTTTGGTAATGAAGTAAGAAGAAGGAAATGTTTTGTTTCAATTATCGAGCGATCGTAAAAGGCGTTCGATTTCTCTGTTTCTTAGCTCTACCATGAAAGAGTTCCATGCGAGCTAAAATGTAAAAATATGAAAATGGTTGAGTGATAGTTTGAACATGATTTCTTGTCTCCTGTTTGTGTTAAGCACTTTCCTATCGTGCATGAAATTTGGAAGACTACGCTGCCAGATTAGCAGAGGCGTGACAAACTCCTCCGCATTGCTGCATCGGAACTCACTCGGACACCTTAGCGGCATTGCCAGTGCCGACTAATTCTCCGGGTCGCCCTCCATTCTATGTAAGATCCTAAATCAGAGACATCTGCTTGAGTTGTCACTGTCTAAACCAATCAACTATGATTGGCGTTTAATTTTGATCATCGCATGTTTCGTTTGGCCAGCAGTTAACGCCGGCTTATAATATTGAAGCAGTCTCGGGACGGAAATGACGATATGTGTGTAGTTCAAGAACAATGGAATGGATTTTTTTGCTTTTCATTCATCACGATCATGGGCTTTGATTTCTCACGAAACTGTCCGCCTCAGGCACAATTTTCCGCGAGAGCTTTTCGCAAGTCTGGAGACGCGAGTTCCCCAAAAATTTAATCTCGATTATCTCTATTAAAGGCCTCAACTCTCTTAATTGTTTTACGACTCATGCTGATTACCGTCGTCGTCGATTGTTTCAAAATTACGTCACGTTGAGTTCCGAGAACTTCTCGGCAAAAATGCTCAATATTTCCCGGTAATTCCATAGAAGTCTCGCTATAACCCATTGTGTTTCATTAGCTGACGTCATAATCAAACAATTTAATCTTTGCGAGAAGTCAATTTTATCGTGAAATGGTCGTGGAGAGAAATGAGCTTCAATAAAAGTCTTAAGTACAATTAATGAAAATGTTATTTTCTTCCGGCGGCTTACGGACTAACGAATAAGAAATTATAATAATTGAGTTAAATACATGAATGTTTAAGTAAATCGGAATGTGCAACTATGAGCCACTGAATGTTTAAGTAACATGCGTCATCGCTGGAGCGTTGCGCGGGATAGAACTTCAATAAATGCCTTTTCGAATGCCATTCAGCTGCAACAATGAGAACCTTTAATACTTTGCAACTACACGAATTCTTTTCTCTTTTGCGAGAAGCTTTCCGACAAATCAATATCGTTTGAAGAGGAGAAATTATCCGATCATAAATGTTTGTCTGTGTGTGCAATCAACATAAAATATACCGTAAAACATAGTTTCTCTCCCACAAATTGGATCACTCACCGAACGGCATTCACTTTACAAATGTAGAACTCCGTTTTGGTTCACTACTAGACTGCTATTATCCTCCAGGTTGATCCCTGTCGTCAAGTCCGTAACCTCGTCGTGGTCATCATTATCGTTCTCGTCCGATGTGTTTGTGTTGTTGGTGTGTTGTGATCCAGAGGAAAGCTGGCTGTTGCGTGAGAATGAGCCACGACGAGGCGTTGCAAGCGTTCGTTGGTTCGCTGGCTTCACGGTGATGATTAGATTTGAGCTGTTGGCGACCATCATGTCCGTTACCTGAATAGAAACTTGTTACATTTTGAACTTTGCAGAAGAATCTCTCTCAATTCACCTGATCCAAAGTCTTTCCGTGCACTTCAATTCCATTGACCTCTAGAACTTCGTCGTTGACCGCGAGCAATCCAGTCGACTCAGCGAGTCCGCCAGGCACAAGTCGCGAGATGAAAATTCCTGGTTGCTTATCAATTCCACCTGCAGTCACTCTGACCGATGTTCCGTCGCGGATGTAGAAACCTAAAGGCTTATCACTTCCATGCTTCAGTAGACGAACGCGACGGCACGTTTCCGGAACAATATCGACATCAATGATTTGTGAGACCTGCGATCGAAAGGGAAAAGGGTGTGAGGTGATTCACTTATGTTTATGCAAAGTGCACGCTCACCTGACGGAAGTCGTGTGGGTTTGAGATGGCGAGTGCCTTGGTCTTAACAGGCGTTTGTCCCAGTAGACTGCTAATCAGGTTCTTCGGTCTCATCGTTCCATAGCCCATCGTGTCCTCAAAGCTGTCGCCCTTCTTCTGGATGATGAGACGGAGCAGTGGACGGGCTGTGGTGAGGGCTCGGTGGAAGTTGTCATCATTGTTGATTGGCAACAGGTCGTTATCACGCGGATCAATGTAGGAAATGAGGAAAGATAGTCCGCTCAGCTTGTGTAAGCGCTCGATTGATGAGTAAAATTCGTCGAAAGTGTGTGTCGATTCGTTTCTCTTGACCGACCATCGTCGGAACTCGGCATCAAACTGCACAGCGAATGGAGAGATCGTCAGTTATAAGCGAGAACAAGGAATGTTGCTCCTATATTTACCTTAGACTTTATCTCGATTATCAAACTTTCTGTGCCCGATGATTTCTGAACGAATTTCGTTTTCGACATTTTACTCAATAAAATATGTAGATTTAAACTTAACACATCGACTATGCACTTAAGTAACGTTTAATTTTCATGAAAACAAGTCTTTAGATTATTAATTGAAAGAAGAAAACGATAATAATGAAAATTCAACGACGATAATGTTTCAGGAATTTCTTCTTTGCACTCATAAGCAACTGAGCTCGTTTGTAACGCTTGCGCGCTGCAATCCGGATGAAATTGAGCCTACTGATTTAGTGCAGAGGCTCCTAACTTCGTTTTGGTCTACGTTCAATACTTTTCAGTTAATCAATTGCTTAGTTAAGTGAATTTTGGTAATTCACAGCTCAGCGGTTTTCCGTAAATTTAACAAGAAATTCGAACTAGTTTTGCGTCTTTTTTGAATTTTGATTCGTTAAATTTTATTTGCTTTCGTCTTAGTTACTAGCGATACAAAAAAGTGTGTAATGATAAGTTAAAGATTAACAGAGATGGAGAGCGCCATTAACTATTGTTGGCACGTAACAAATCGTTTGAATTTTATGAGAGATCCTCCGACTGCTCTGAAGGCGAAAGCCATAGTGACCATCACGTTGAACACGCTGAGAGTGAGCGTCCAGCCGTAAAGTTCGCTGGTATTCATCAGAGTGATAAGGGAGAACAGCAGATGGCTGAGAACCACATAAGTGACATGAGAGTTGTTGCGGTTCTGGATACCATCGAAGAAAATGACGCTCCAGAAAGTGTGTAGGAGGATAATGCAGAGCGTCAAGGTGGCACTTGTGATGAAGAAAACGTCCGTTCCACTCTTGAGCCCCACTGTTCCTGGGCCGCTTGCATCAGCAAGGACGTTCACGCTCTGAAACAGCTGGAAAGAAAGAAGAACTCTTATCAGTCGTTCGGCAATATAAAATCATCACTCACGCCTGAGATGAGACCGAAGCCGAGCCCGGCAACGTAAGCAAGGACTGGCTTGTTGTGTGTCACTAACGAATCGCCAGCCAGCTCCTCAAGTCCAGTACTGGTCTTGTCTAACAGCTTATAGACGACAAAACGGAATCCTTCCTGCAATAAAACAAAGTTCAACATCCAGAAGTTGAGCTGATGGAAACTCGTTTACCTGAATGAGCACCGAAACAACAACGCCGAAAACTAAATAGTCTTGAAGTGGGACTAAGATAAACCATACGAACGACGATATCAGCAACGCCAAAAGCCACAGGAACGATGAAAATATTAGTAGAATAATTTTGATAGGAGAATCGGAAATCGTGAAAATAAACATTGCTAGCGGCATCCCGAAAGCAAGGAAAGCACAGCCGAGGAACTCTGCTACTGTCATTGTTATTGCTTATCTGTCTACGTCCTTTTATCTAACAAATTAGCTTGAAAAACTTGAATTATAGATTTGTTTTTTTTTTCTAGTGAATCACTTCGCGTCTTTAAATCGCATCTTTTGTCTGCATCATTTGAAGTTTGCGTCAATTCTAGACGTATAATAAAAATATTTCCGAATTCAATTCACGAGTAAATTAAACACTTCATTGAGTTGCAAGTGCAAGAGAACATTCAACTAAAGCAAGATGCCTCGTATCATGATAAAGGGAGGCGTGTGGCGTAACACTGAGGTGAGATATTTCGTTTTTCATTTAATCGTTTCCGATCAACGCTTGTTTTTCGCACAATTCCTTCGATTACTAACTAATGAACCTTCTGAACATTTCAGGATGAAATCCTCAAAGCCGCCGTCATGAAGTATGGAAAGAATCAGTGGTCCCGAATCGCTTCGTTGCTGCATCGTAAAAGTGCGAAGCAATGCAAGGCGAGATGGTACGAGTGGCTGGATCCGTCGATTAAAAAGACTGAGTGGTCCCGCGAAGAAGATGAAAAGCTTCTCCATTTGGCCAAGCTGATGCCGACGCAATGGCGAACAATTGCTCCAATCATCGGACGAACGGCTGCTCAATGTTTGGAGCGGTATGAATATTTGCTGGATCAAGCGCAACGGAAAGAAGAAGGTGAAGAAAACCTCGATGATCCACGCAAACTGAAACCAGGCGAAATTGATCCGAATCCTGAGACGAAACCAGCTCGACCTGATCCGAAAGACATGGACGAAGACGAACTTGAGATGTTATCAGAAGCTCGTGCAAGATTGGCCAACACTCAAGGAAAGAAAGCTAAGCGTAAAGCTCGTGAGAAGCAATTGGAGGAAGCTCGGCGTCTCGCAGCATTGCAAAAGCGTCGTGAACTGAGAGCAGCCGGTATTGGGGTCGGTAACCGAAAGCGGAAGATAAAGGGAATCGATTACAATGCTGAAATTCCATTCGAGAAGCAACCGTCTCGAGGTTTCTACGACACGAGCGAAGAATTCGTCGTTCCAATCGCTGCAGATTTCTCAAAGCTTCGTCAACAGAACCTTGATGGAGAGCTCCGGTCAGAAAAGGAAGCTAAGGAACGCAAAAAAGACAAGGAAAAGTTGAAGAAACGAGAGAGCGATGTTCCAATGGCAATGCTCAAAAATATGGAACCCGAGAGAAAACGATCGAAGCTTGTTCTCCCAGAGCCTCAAATTTCAGATGTCGAACTTCAGCAAGTCGTCAAATTGGGCCGAGCAAGTGAGATGGCCAAGGAAGTTGCTTCCGAGAGCGGAATCGAAACGACAGACGCATTACTTGCTGACTACAGCATAACACCGCAAATTGCAGCAACTCCTCGAACGCCAGCGCCGCTGACCGACAGAATTATGCAAGAAGCTCAAAACGTCATGGCTCTGGTTCACACTGAGACTCCGTTGAAAGGCGGTGTCAACACTCCACTTACGCAAACAGATTTCAGTGGATCTTTGCCTCAAGCTTTGTCAGTTGCAACACCAAACACTGTTATCGCAACTCCTTTCCGATCTGCTCGAGGAGACGGAGGTGCGACGCCAGGATTCGCGACTCCAGCTTCATCAGCTTTGCTGCCTGTTGGTGCC
Organism: Smittia sp. YW1114-2; assembly: GCA_033064975.1. NCBI lineage: Eukaryota > Metazoa > Arthropoda > Insecta > Diptera > Chironomidae > Smittia > Smittia sp. YW1114-2. The sequence goes on from CP093834.1 coordinate 17,578,283, forward strand.
AGCAGTACCAGAGGCGGAGCAGTGTTCACTCCAGCAAACGTTCGTGACAAATTAAACATCAACCCAGAGGACTCGATGAGTGTCTCAGACACGCCAGCAGCTTACAAACATTATCAGCGTCAAATGAAATCGTCTCTGCGCGAAGGCTTGTCGTCCTTACCGACACCGAAAAACGACTACGAGATCGTTGTACCCGATGATGAACAAGAAGAACACGCGATGGAATCCGCTGCAATGTCAGTCGAAGATCAAGCTGACATTGACGCTAAGCGCGTTGCTGCTGAAAAGGAAAGACTGCGTAAAGAAATGCTTTTGAGATCACAAGTAATTCAACGAGACTTGCCTCGTCCCATCGAAATCAATTCAAGTGTTCTACGACCAGCAAATGAAATGCAAGGCTTGAACGACTTGCAGAAAGCTGAAGAGTTGATTAAGCAGGAGATGATCACAATGCTCCACTATGATGCGTTCAATGATCCAGTTGTCGTTGCCGGTGTGACAACGCAGAAGAAACAACAACACGCCAACTACCTTGAGAGTCATCGGTACCACGAAGTTTCGGTAGCAGACAGAGAGATTGCAGCGAAGCTCCTCAAACAAGAAATGCAAGTTGTGAAGAACGGAATGGCGCACGGTGATTTGTCCATCGAAAGTTACTCTCAAGTGTGGCAAGAGTGCTTGAGTCAAGTTCTCTACTTGCCATCTCAGACGCGCTACACTCGCGCCAATCTTGCCAGCAAGAAAGATCGCATTGAATCTTTCGAGAAGCGCTTGGAGCAAAACCGAAAGCATATGGCGAGGGAGGCGAAGAAGTGCAGTAAGTTAGAAAAGAAGTTGAAGACCTTGCTCGGTGGATATCAATCTCGCGCACACTCACTCATCAAGCAACTCCAGGACACGTACGAGCAAATTGAGCAGAACTATTTGTCGCTGTCAACGTTCAAGTTCCTTGAGACTATGGAGACTGCTGCCATCCCAAAACGTCTTGAGGTAATTTCGCGCATTAAAGGATTCAATGAAATTTAGTAACCAAGCTTCCATTTCAGTCATTGACAGAAGATGTAGCCAGACAAACTGAACGCGAGAAGCAACTGCAGCAACGATACGCAGAGCTAGTCGAGCAGTTGAAGGAACTATCGAAAGCAAACGACACTGAAGCTGTTTACACTAACGGCAACGGCGTCGAAAAAGCTGCGGAGGAAGTTGACAATTAATTTGTCAAAATGAATAACAATAAAATATCTGACATTAAAAATAAACTGGACTCGTTGTAGGAACGTCAACTTTTTATAATTAATTGGGAAAGTAAGGCTTAACGAAGCGATGAGCAAATAATTATTAATTTCAGTGCTATGGTCCTGCTTTATGGATCAGTTAGTCGTGATCAACGTTAATGTGTTACGACCTGGATCATTTTCGGCTTTAAAGGAGAAACGCGACCCGCTCCAAACGGTTATCTTGAGCCGTCGAACGTTTAACGAACTTTCAAAATTGAAAATTCTCACAAAACACAACAAACTCGAGAAAAGATCAAGAATATAAGTTTAAGTGTAAAATGTCCAATCAAAAGTTAATTGTGAAGCGAGATATGGTGGAAGACAGCGGCTCACTTCCCAAAGTCAAATCAGCATCGAAGGAGCCGAGGAGTCAATGTATTTACTGTTTTAAATTTTATTCGACGAAGCGGAATCTCAGACGTCACATAAGAAATATTCATCAAATACAAACATCCAAGCGGCCCATCAGTGAGTAAAAGCTGCCGCCATTCGAACAAGTTTCATATTATCTCCCACAGAAATCAACAGCGACGATTCTTGCGTGCACTGTGATGCGAAGTTTGTTCATCGCTTTCTGAAGGAAGTCCACGACTGCCAAGAGAAAAACCGGAAATTCGCTAACAGATTCTTGTGTGACTGTGGAGAGAAATTCGATTCCGCCGACGGACTGGAATTTCATCAATTTTTTCACGAGGCAACAGTGGAGTTCCGGTCACAGACTGTTTTTTATTGAAGCTTGTTACTTTCTCGTCCCACTCGTCTATTTAAATAAAATAATTAAAAATCGCATTCGCTTTTCGTTTGACCGAACCAAGACGAGATTGTTCCAGACACTTTCGACCAAGTGCCGCGGCATTTTTCGCATTTCCTCTTTAGCTCGTCATATTTCTTCTTCTGCTCTTCGCTCGTCTTCTTGCAAGTTTCGCCATCGGATTTCAGCTCCGAGATTCGTCCCAACTGTTGACCGAGTGTGGACTGCATAACCTCCGAGTCGTCGAGGAATGTGGGTTGATTGACGTCGTTCACGAAGTCCACCAACGAATCGAGTTCGTCGAACTGGTGAATTGATTCGTCGTCCATTTCAGCGACTAATGCCAGCCCGGCTTCGATCGCATCGTGTCTCGAGTTTTCCATTTCTTCCGTTAATACTCTAATTCTTTCGTACTTCGCGCGCATCATTTCGTCGATGTCGTTGAAGGCTCCATTCAAATTTATGAGATGTGCGGAAGTTGCATCGACATTTCTTCGCGTTGATGAATCAAGCTTCTCAAGATTGCTTGCGATCGCTTCCTTGACCTCAGAGTCGACCTAGAATTATAGCCAAGTTGAAAATTAAAAAGTACAACTTTAAGGAAACACGAAAGACCTTCTCTAATCTCTGCTTATCCTCATCGATGATGGTGTTTAGCTTCTCGATCATTTCTAAGACTTGTCTATTAATTTTTAACCTTTCAGCAACCTCCAGCGACTCTGTAGCACCTGAGGGACGTTCAAGAAGTTTGGTTATTTCATCGAGTTTAGAATTGATGAGTACATTGCCAGACTTAAAACTGTCGTAAAGCAATGTAAGTCTTCCGATCGATCGGCCAATGCCAAGCATTGGAGTCAGGACAATTTCTTCTTCATTGTTCTCTTCCAGGTTTTCATCTAGCGACTTCTGAGCAGCATCGGCTTTTTCAGGCATTTGAAGGTCATGAGTAGCACCGGCTTCTGCAGCCTTGTGCGGGAAGTCAGCACTACTCAGTGGTAGCCTAAAATCTTTATCAAGTGTTTTATGGGTTTTATGGGCATGGTGATCCTCGTCGAAAGCGAATAAGTGATGAGTTTCGTGGTCTTCTTTTGGCTTGTGTGGAGAATCAGCGCCATTCAACGGCAATCGGAGGTCTGCGTCGAAAGCAAATGACTTGTGAGTAGCTTCTAGTTCTTTTGGTTTGTGTGGGAAAACAGCGCTATTCAGTGGCAATCGGAGGTCTTCGTCGAAAGTTGACTTATGCGGAGCCTCTGATTCTTTTGACTTGTGTGGGAAAACAGCACTATTCAGTGGCAATCGGAGGTCTTCGTTAAACGCTGACTTTTTTTGAGTAGCCATAGCTTCGTTTGAACCTTGAGAAAAGTCAGCGCTAGCCTGCGACTTCCTGAGATTCCGAGATTTCTTGTTTCGAGGAGCAGGCTGCATACTTGCCATGATAGTCTTAACATCATACATCTTCTTAGAAAATTCAACATCACTTGCTAAGACAATTTTCTTAATGCCCTCGATTTGCCGGAAAGTTGTGCAGTCAGCCATGTTTTCTTTCAAGTCATAACTCTCCAATTCCTTCGTCTCTTCCAATTCAAGAAAGTCTGCTTTCAATAAATTTATTCCTTTTGTTAATTCCGCCACCAACTGCTCCTTCTTTAAAAGCCGAAAATTTAGATCGGTTAACATGTCATCAATTTCTTGGCATTGCTCAGTGTTGTTGCATTTGAAATTTGATTTCATGGTACATGCTCGATTGGACGCCTCTAATTTGGTTATCATAACTTTCAAGTCTTGCTCTTTAGGGGCTTTCTGTTCTGCAAAGTCAGAAATATCTCCAAGATCTCTCATGCTGATGTGCGTGATATCGTCCGGTGACTGATCATCCACAAATTGATTTGTGTCGGAAAGACCTCCGAACTTATGAACGGGCGTTTCCAGCGACAACTGATTTTCAGATCGAATTTCTTTTCTTAAGAGTTCCATTTCCTCGGAGAAATTCTCTATATCATCATACTTTTTTAGAAGCAAGACATATTTCTCGGCGGCTGTTTTGTCAAGTCTTTCAAACCACTCTCTAACTTCACTGTCGGATCCATTAAGGTGTCGCGCTACTTTCACCATTTTGCGTTTCATTTCTTGAGCTGATTGGAGTTCATTACGTTTTGCGATAATAGTTTCTTTTAAACTTTTTAGTTCGTCAATAATTTCATCTTTCGTGTTCTCAGAATCGGCTGACAATCTGTTTTTCGAATGTACGAGCTCGTTGTGTATCTCTTGTATCTTACTATCAATTGCGGCAATGCCTCTGTCAGCGTTTTCATACAAAAGTTTCAATTCTTCGACAACGTCAATCTTATCATCCGAACCAACCATCGGCAGAGTTTCGATTTCCTTGAAGAAAATGTTATCCCAATCGTCGAAAACCTCTTCAAGGATTGCATCAATCTTCTCAAGTTGCTCATCTGTTTGATGTAAACGTTTTTTAACAGACTCCATTCGGTTTATAGTTTGACAATCAATCACATCTGCTTTTAATTTTGATATTTCCTGCGAGTAGAATTTCTTGTCGTCCAGAATTTCGTTGTTATTTTGTTGCAGCGTCTCCAGTTTCTTAGACAACTGCTCAACGGTGTGAGATTTCTTCACAATCTCTTGATTCAGATGAACAAAAGATTTTTTTATCTCCTCGAGATCTTTACTTTTCGGGCATTTCTCAACCAATTGCTTTAGAGCTCCGTTCTCACCCTCCAGTGCTATCAAACGTTCTGTCTGCTCTGGTCGACAAGCATTCGCAGAATCTAAATCAACATTTATCCGCTTGTTGATTGTGGCCGCTTTCTTATGGTGAATTTTCTCGTCCATGAAATGCAACATTTCCTCAACGGTCTCGAGCAGCGGAATGTCAGAATCATCGCTTTGGACCGCGAGCTGTTTGCTTGCGTTGAGAGCTGACTTTCTCGCATCTGCTAATTTGCTGAGCACTTTTTCCATTCCGTTATATTCCTGGAGAATCAGAGCGTCTTTCACGGATATCAATCCGTCCAATTTCTTGACTAAAGAAGAAATTTCTTGCGAATATTGATTTTCCGATGTGTCGAGCGTCTCAATAAAATCTGAGATCTTTTGCTTTATGCGATCCTCGCCGATGTTCAGGTTTTCTTTCTGTTTCTTCACCGTTTTCTTCAGTTTACCAACATCATAAAGAATCTGCGAGTTTAGCTCTTCCCTTTCATGAACCTTTTCCAGTACCGATTGACGCGGTTTTGATAGTTTCTTTATACCGCTCATGAGATTTACTTCGTCGTTGAATATAAAACTCCAAAATCCTTTGATGTCGTCAATAATCTCCAATGTCATGTCAGCATTCTTCGATGCTTTTGCGAAGGGGTCGCTGAACTGCTTTCTTAACGACTTTCCTTTTCGAACGAGCTTATGCAACTCCTCAAAAGCTTCGTCAACTTTCAAGTTTTGCTGTGCGATGGCCTCGTCAGTATCCGTTTTGAAACTTTCGTATTCGCTGATCTGTTCCATAGCCTTGAAGTCTGCCACTTCTTCTTGAAGTTCAAGATTCTCCAAGGCTTTCTCTCGAACCTTCTCCTCTGCTTCAATTGTTTCTTGCAACAGCAGTTTCATTCCCTGAACGAGCTTTCCAGATTTTTCTTCCTTATTCACGATTTCATCGTTCAAATGAACTAGGACATCGTAGACTTCGGCGCATTTCGGATTTTTCTTGCAGACGTCCACCATTTGGCTCAAGCCATCATTTTCGCTCTTCAACAAAACCAATCTATCCCTCAGTTCTGAAAGTTCGGCCGCACAAGTATGCGAAGAGCCAAATTCTTCACTTGAGCAATTCACATTCATCTCGATTTGAAGGTCGGCGTTTTCATCAACGAAACGAATCATGTCTTCAACAGTCTTAAACTCAAATCTGTCATGATCTTCTGAATCGCCTTCAAGTACCTTTTGCAAACCATCAACGAATTTCTCTAAATCGGTGTACTTTCTAAGCAGTAAAGCCTGTTTGTCTGTAATTGCTGTCTCTAAGGTTTTGAGCGCCTCTGAAGCGTCAGAACTGTCTAACAACGGCTGGACTTCTAATAACTTGCGCTTCACTATCGCTTCTTCCGTATCTACAATTTTAATCTGGCCGGCAACAGCTTCTCTTAACGTTGTCAAATCATTAAAAATATTGGCGCGCGGTTCTTCGGGCTCGTTATCTTCATTTGATGCTCCAAGAAGTTTTACCATCTCATCAATATTAGAGTCGCCGGGAGCTAACGATTCGTAAAAGGTGACAAGCTCGGTCTGAATCTCATCAATATCGTTTGATCTCTCTTTACCAATCGAGTCTATAAACTGCTGGATCCACCACATTCCATCCCACATTTGCTCGTAGTAAGTAAGATTATGTAAAGTGACGAGATGTTTTTCAATTTCTACGCTTTTCACAGCGATAGCTTCGTCAAGTTCGTGTTTAGACTTTTTCTGTTCATTGATGATTTGTGAAACTGTCATGAGCCCTGGGATTTGTTTCAAGTTGTCTGCGAGCTTCTCGATCTCGCTATATTTTTGAAGCAACAAATCGTGTTTCAAGGAAATTTTTTCCTGCAGCCTTTGGAGAACATTCGAGATTTGAGATCCTTCTAGTTCAGGAAGAGCGGCAGTGATTTTCTTCTTGATTTGTTGATCCTCGACATTCACAATTTCTTTCTGAGTTCGTCCCTTTTGTTTCAAGCCTTCAATATCTTCAAGGAGCTTCAGATTCAATTCAGTTTTTTCGTTGCTATCCGCTGTCTTTCTCAAAGGATTATGCAAGCTTTCAGTAATTTTCTTAATCTGCCTAACAACGTCTAACTGTTCTTGGGTTAATGTCTCGTAGAAACTGTTGAGATCATCCATGATTTCTAGGACCATGTTGGATCGCACCTTAGCTTGCGGATCGACGTTTTGCTGAACATACCATATGCCGTGATACTTCGATGAAACTTCGTCGTTTACTGAAAACATTTTCAAAGTTTCGTAAAGGTGATCGATTTCAAAGTTCATCCCTTGTTTTGTGACATCAAGTTCGTCGGTCTTTTGTTCGTAGACAGCGAAAATATGACGAATCGCTTTACATTTAGCGAATTCCTTCTCGCGCATTCGTTCTCCGACTACTTCTCTTTGCAGTATTCTCATTCCCTCGGCCAGTTTGGTTGTCGTGCTGGAGCAATCTTTATGCTCATCTTCCATCAACCAAAGTTTGTCTTCTAACTCACTAACCTGACTAGAACAATTAAGATGAAGGTTCTCCAGATTTTCAGCTTCATCTACACAGTCTTTATACTCGATCTCCACGAACGAAAGCTTCTCTGAAAGCTCTGTCACTTCTGTCGTCAAATCTCTAACCGATTTGTTATAGTTTTGGTTATCGCTCTCTAGGATTTCACTCGCGTTTACACATTCTTGGTAATCAATTTGCAGTTTGGCAATTTGCAACGTTTGGTTTTCAGCCTCTTCCACGCAATCATGGAACTCGTGCTCCCAGAAAGATATGCCATCCTCCAACTCACTGACTTGATTTTTGTAAGCATCATGAGCTACTTTCAGAAATTCAGTTTCGTTTTCTAACGAATGAATTCTTTCATTCAGTATGACCACTTCGGCCATGCAGGCTGCCGCCTTCGCTGAAGTTTCATTTGAAAGAAAGATGAGCTCATCGATGTTGTTGTCTCCTCCCTGAAGTCTTTTATTTATGAACGTGATCAGAGAGTCGATGTAAACCACGAGCTTTTTATCAATTCCTCGAAACTCATTGGTTGTCTTCACATTTTCATTCAGTTCATGCTCGACCGAAGTTAAATTGTGCGTCGGAAGTTCATGCTTATTCTCTACGTTGCAGTGATCCGTGGGATGATGGTTCTTCATCTCCATTAATGTTCCGCTAAGTTTCTTGTTGTGCTCTGACATTTTTATTAAATGGGGCAGAACCTTGTTAATCATTTCCCGTTGTTCCTTGGATTCTTCACCCAAAAATTTTCGACAATGCGCGACATCACAATCTTCGCCCATTCGTCGAGTCTTTGAAGCTTTTGTAAGCTCTTCGTTCTCAGTTGTTAAACGTTTGTTTTCTTTTTCCAGGTTTGAAATGTTTTCACGCATTTTCACAATTTCTCTAGCTAGTCTCGTCTCGAGATTACCTTCAACCGAACCACGTCCTAAAATGCATTCCCGCAGCGATTTCTCCACTGCAGAAGAATCTTTCGTATAAATTCTATTGTTGCACTGATTTCCCATAACCGCGAGCACTTTCATTTCGTCAGTCGATTCAATAAAATTATCGACCACTTGTTGCGGCAATGACTTGAGACTGTTGTAAGATAAGTCGAGGATTGCGAGACGAATGTTGGTGAAGATCGTTTCCTTCAAACTTTTGAGTTTGTTTCGCTTTAGGCTAACCGCCCACAAATTCGGCATTGGCGAAAAAGTCTCGGACTCAAGCGACGAAATTTGGTTGTTACTCAACACCAAGTATTTGCATGAAGTCAATCCGTTGAAAGTCTCCTCGCGAATCGTTTCGATCTGGTTTGACTGTAAAAAAAGATTCGTCACAGCTTCAGCTCCCATGAAAATGTTCGGTCCTAAGCTTTTGATTCGTTGGCCGACGATGAAAATTTTCTTCAACTTCGCTGAGCTTTGAAAGTTTATCCTGTCAATCGTTGTGATTTGCGCCATTGGTGTGACAATTCCAAACTCTGTTATGTTCGCAAATAACTTCAAAGTGTCCAACGGAATGAAAAACATTAATCTCGACACAAGTAGAAGAGATGTAACATTTTCCGATAACGATTTTTCCTCTAAGTCCAACGATTTCGCTCTTGCGAAAGAAGAGTAAGTTTCAAGATTGGAATTGATGCACGTTGCTTGATTAACTTTTTTAAACACGATTTGACAACTTATATTTTTATTCTCGAATGCTCCCATAGCACTTCGAGTGATTACAGCAAGAGCTGCTAGAATTATAAGTCTTCTCATCTCGAAGTTTTGCGCGAAACTAAATAAATACGAAAGCGATAAAAATCAAATGTTTCTGGATGCAATGAGGGACCGTTCAACAACGATGTGGTCTTTGAATTCTCCATTTTTAGACGAACAAATTATTAAACTAGAGGAGTTCCTTCAACGACTTAGCGAACGAATTAGTCGCTGAAAAATAAAAGTGGAAAAGCTTTCGAATGAATTTTTTCATCATTTTTATTTAACTGAAAGCTCAATGCAATCACAACGAACTGTGAAAACTATCAACTTTGTCGACAGTTGTAGTTCGTTGACCGTTCTTATTGATCTATAACATGAACGACCAAATGCAAACGGTTTGTAGTTGCATCAGTTTCTTCTGTCTCTGTAGTGCCATACGCGTTTGTAGCTTTACTGCAATAACTTCCTTCGTTGGTTTTGTGGCATTTCTGATTCTTGTTTGGTGGAAGAGTCTGAAATAAAACAGTTGTATCAATCACAATTCTTAATGTTGGATTGTCCTGATTTGTTACCGTTGTGCGCTCTTCAGTTTGTATACTTTCTGTGGTGGATAAAGTCTCTTCGGTCTCGGTATGCAAAATTCTCTTATCATCGAGCCCTGCAGTTGTTAATATGATTTCTTCAGTCGTTATCTCTGTGTTTTCTGATGTAGATTCTGTTATGATCACGAGGCCTTCAGTTACTGCCTGATCTTCATTCGTTGTTTCTGTTACAGCGAATGGTTCACCGCTAGTAGATTCTGTAATGATTACAAGAGCATCAGTTTGGTCAGTCCATTCGTCAGTAACTTCTTCATTCGTCTCTGTTGTTATTTCAGGATTGGCAGTCAGAAGCGGGAAATTCTCTTCGCCGTGATCAGTGACAAACTTCTTTAGATATCCAATTATTTTTTGAAGTACTTCCAAATGCTCCGCCAGGATTTTCGTTTGCTCTTCAATAATCATATCAAGCGAGTGCGCATCATGTTCGTCGTCGAACTCGTCCGACTGCAGCTCGAGATTTTCATGATTCTCATGCTTTGGCAATGACACCGCAGTGCCACAGGTTTCCTGAAGTCTGTAATTTTCATCCATTAGTTCGGCCAGCATAAAGTCTCGGCTTTTTGAATTATCTCCAAACATATTCAAAATCATTTGCTCATCATTTGCATCGTCGTCCTCAATCTGTTGATCATCATCAGAGAATTCATCAGTCGACTTCTCAGTCGTGAAATCTGTCAGAGTAGCTTCCGTTACTGCCAGCTTGCAATGTTCACAACGAAGACACCAATCCGTTTTATTCGGGTGATAGAAATCCTTGCACGCTTTCGTAATCCTCGGAACTTCTCTACGGTTTGTCGCAAGGGTAAATATTTTGTCCTTCATGTCTGGGCACATGTTTTTTCTCACTGAGAATAGGAAATTTGGCGGTTTTTCGTTCAACAATTTCTCAATCAATGCACCTGGAGGCCATAGCAACAAATTGTACGACAAATCAACAATCGGAACGACGTTGGAGCCAAACATGTTTTCAGCAAAGGACGAAAGTCGGTTGTTCTTCAAGTTAAGGGACAAGAGCTTTGGCATGTGCCTGAAAACTTCCTTGGTCAATTTCGTTAAACGATTGTTGTTCAATACGAGAAATTGACACTTTGCAAGACCAGCGAAAGCATTTTCACTGATCATCTCGATATTGTTGGACGGCAGGAACATTTTATTTATTGCTGTCGCGCCTAAGAATGAATGCGATTCGAGTCTTCGTATCTTTTGACCGATGATCTGGACTGACTTCAGTTGAGTTAGGTGAACGAATTCTCTGCCGTTGATTTCAAGGAGTTGTGGCAAATCCGAAAAAATCTTCAGCTCGGTGATGTTTGGAAAAAATTTGAAGATCTGATCGGGCAAGTAATACATCATGGAATTCAGGAAATACAACCCGTTCACCGTCCCCAACGCATCCACAGAAACGTCATCGATTCTTGTAAGCTTTGTATACACTTCCAGCTCGAAAACGAAGCAAATCAAATCAGTTTTCTTGTACATAAAGTTGCAACTCAATGTTTGTTTCTCGTAAGCACATGAACTCGCGATCAGGAGACTGATGATGAATATTTTATTCCGTCCGGCCATGACGAGGCTTCACGTTCGACTGACGAGGGAAATCAAAATCAAAGAAATAGGAGCGATAGAGCTAATAATATGGCAGACATCATTTGCGGAAACCCGACAGAATCGAATTCAAATTTGATGCTTTAAATCATTTCGAATTTTCGGTGCAAAGCAGTCACTTGATCAAAATTTCGATAGACGAAAGTTGTTGAAAACAAATCACACTCAAGACGATGTTGAAAAGCAAGAATTACACTAGTTTTCTTTTGTGATTCTTGAGACAAGTCATTTAGGTGGAAAAGGTCAATGGAAAATTAAGCTTTTGAAAGCTCAAACAAGCTTTAAAGTTTTAAGCTTGTTTAGTCAAGATAAAACTTTGATTAGAGTTTTCGAGTTGATGTCAATTTTTGGATAAACTGGGTTTATAACTTTTATCAAGTTTCAGATTATTATTTTCGTATCTGCCGCCATGATCGAAGTTTCCTCGAGCCAATGGCTGAGTAGTTAGGATAAGATAAGATAAAAGTACTTAAGATTATTTTCGGTGGAGCGAAGACTATAAATTCGCGTGCAACACGAAAGCTCGATCATAAGTTGTCAGAAATTCAATCAGAAATATGAAACTAAAAGGTTTGAGTCTTTTCGTGGTGATTTCATTAGTTGCCGGAGTTCGAAGTAAATTCTTCAATGACGATACTGAAAGTATTGGAAAGTTGCGAGTGAGACAAATACTGCATGAAGTTGAAATGAACCAAAAAAAAGTGTCGGAAGATTTTGCCAGTTCTTCAAAGACCAACGAAGACTTTAACGAGATTAATTGGCGATTGCCCAACAATACTGTTCCACTTCATTATGATATTCTTATCAATTCGAATATCCACACCGGTGCGTTACAGTTTGATGGCGTAGTGAGAATCAACATCACCGTCATCGAGGCATCGAACACAATCACTCTTCAGTCTCGAGGTCACACAATAACGCGGATAACTTTGTTCAACGCCGATGGAAGTGAATTCGAGGCAGACCCAACGCACAGCTATGATAGGGAGACTGAGTTTCTAACAATCTCAACGGCTCAGCCCCTTCCGGTTCTCCAAGATCTCACCGTAGAAATTGCCTATGCAGCGATTCTCTCGATCTCCAACGACCGCGGGTTCTTTAGTGTTGAATATCGTGACGCAAATAATGCAACTGCCTGGCTCGCTACTACTCAATTCCAGCCCATCAACGCTCGTCATGCTTTCCCCTGCTACGATGAGATTCGCTATCGCAACACGTTTGATCTTCGCATTCATCACCACTTCAGCTTGAATGCCATTTCGAACATGCCAGTTCGAGCCATTGCAGCTAACGACGACTTCGTAATGACAGTTTTCGAACGGACGCCGGCCATTCCAACATTCTTGCTGTCTTTCACCGTCTCTTCTTTCGACCATGTCACCACAAATGATAACGATATTGAATATCGCGTCTACGCACGACCAGAAGCGATTGCAGCGGGTGAAGCCGACAACGCACTGGAGCTTGCGGTCACCTTCCTGCAGAACATGGAAAACTATTTTAACGCCTCGTATTCTCTCCCCAAGAGCGATCAGATCGCAGTTCCACAATTTTCCAGCGACGGAGCCAACAATTGGGGCTTACTGAGCTTTCGCGAGGCAATTCTCTTGCGATCTAACGACGATCCTTTCGCTCAACACATCAGAGAGATCAGATCTGCTCACGAATACTCGGTAAGACTTTTACGAGCTTGTCGACTTACGCACCGAATTAAAAATAAATTTTTATTGCTTTTCTTATCAGCACATTTTTTTCGCCAATCTGGTTTCACCGGTCTCTTGGGCTTATTTATGGTGAGTATCTTATCGGCTGTTATTGTGCAATAATGACAAAAGAAAATTTAAGGCTCAACGAGGGCTTTGCGACGCTCTACGAGAACGTGCTCAACGACATTGTGTTTCCTGAGAAGAACCAGTGGGAACAATTCTTAATCGACTACTTGGATGTGGCGATTAGTTTCGACGTGTTCGAGTTTGTGGATCCGTTGAACAGATACGTTGAGTCTCCAGATGATGTTCGAGCTAAATTTGACTTCATCACCTACTTCAAGGGCGCGCTGGTTCTGAGAATGTTCCAAGAAGCTTTTAGCGAGCAAACTTGGGCAAAAGGAGTTGCGAATTATTTGGATGAGATGCAGTTTGAGTCGGCGTCTCCCGATGATTTGACGCGTGGACTGCAAAAAGCGTTGGACGAGGATTTACCCGGAAATAATTTGAATGCCACGAGACTAATGAGTACGTGGTTAAACTTCGCGGGTTTTCCTGTCGTCACGGTCAGTCGGAATGAGCAAGGAATCGTTTTGACCCAACAAGGCTTTAGAACCTTCCACGACGAGCTATTCAGCATTCCCATCAACTATGCAACAGCAAGCGATCCAAGTTTTGACGACACGACCGCTTCATACTGGCTAACCGACCACGAGCTTGTGATCCCTCAAGCTGATGCTTCGAAGCCTTGGTCAGAAGGCGATTGGATGATTGTAAACCTGCGCGATACTGGATATTATCTCACAAACTACGATGAGAATCTGTGGCGACTTATCATCGACGCCCTCGACAACGATCACGAAGCCATCCATTTCTTGAATCGAGGAACGTTGTATGCTGATCTACATCGGTTTATCGCCGAGAACTACGATGTTGAAGCCACTCTTTTCTTAGATATGATGCGATCATTGCCATTAGAAAATAACGCGCACGTTTGGATACGCGCCAATGCGGGTCTTCTCAAATTTGAGGAACGACTTCGTGGCTCTCGTTTACATCGCATGCATCTGAACTTTGTTCGGGAGATAATGACGCCAGTGTACGGACGTAATTTCGAAAATGACATTGCTACAAGTATTGTGAATCGGTGGAGTTGCTTGTCTGGTGTCCAAGACTGCCTCGACGATTCTCTGAACAGACTGATTGCAAACATGGGGACAGGATCGTCAGCCAACGACAACTGTAATGGCTTTTTGAGCGCAAACTTCACAGTATGGTCTCATTTCTTCAATGAAGCTCTCGAAACTGCGCCGTTTACTAGAGAAGCACAACTGAATCAATTGCTTTGCACACGTGACAGAGAAATTTTAGAATTCTACCTCAATCAAACGCTTGATATGAATAATAACCTTATGGGTTTCGAGAGAGTCGATATTTTATTGGGCGCAGTTCGAATGTCAGACATTTCGTTCGACGCTGTCATTGAGTTCGTTGAAGCGAATCATGCAGTTATAGAACAAGAACAGTAAGTGCCATTGACTTGTGTTTAACTGGTGATATAAATCTCCTATTTCCAGGTTTATCTCCGTGAATAATATCGTCTTTGAGCTAGCTCGGCTCACAAACACAGAATGCCAAGCTGAAAGAGTAAGTAATTGAAATATTTCTCTGACCTTCTCTAAATTTTTTTTGAAATCTTTAGGTCCTTTACCTCCTTCGGTTCAGTCCACTAAACCCTGGCAGAAACTTCTTCAGAAATATCATGATTCAGAACCTAAACTTCTTGGATGCTAACTTTGAAAGCTTTCACGATTGGTTTGATAACTTTGCAGCTTAATTAGCATAATTAAGAATTTAATCAAATTAAGATTTATTTTATTCATCTTTGATATTTGCAATTACATCTCAAATTTCATCGATTTGTTTAGTTTTTGAAAATTGAAAATAGTTTTTCGCCAACGGCTGGGTTAAGATTTGAAACACATCTCGTCTAACACATCTCGTCTAACACATCTCAAAATTTCAAAATTTCGCCAACGGCTGGGTGACAAAGACTTGCAAGCGTGTTCTCTTAAAAATTAATAATTAAGATTTATTAATTATTTATTAGCTTAATTTGAATAAAGATATGATGAATAAAAAGCACTGTAAAATTCTGACATTTTAACGGCTAATTGAATTTTAAATCTGTGTTCGGTTTCTTCGTATTCCACAACAAAGTCGAAGTTTGTCGCGGAATACAATTTTTAGATCAAAACAAGACGAAAAATGTTGAAGTTATTTCAATCATCGAAAACGCGAGCCAATCTCGTTTGTCGCCACATTTCGACATCACGGCTTCGACGACAAAACAGTGAACTAGCTCAGACTCGCGAACACGAGCATGGAATCAGAGCGATCGAGAAGAAACCGGCGAGAGCGCCGCTGGTGAAAAATTTCTTAGTTGCTCAAGTAGACACAGACCTGATGGCTTATCCTGAGGCAATTTACGAAACGGAGCATTCAGAGTCGGCGAAAAAGCAGAAGAAACTGTTCGAGGACTTCCTGGCTGCAAATATATTCGAGAATCCGGATGATGTGAACAATGTCGCGATGTTGAAAGAGTTTGGAAGCTTCAAGAACAACTCGACGCTGATTACAGAAAGCTTGTTCAATGTCAGTGAATCAGCATCACAGGTTCTGAGCTATGGCACCTTTCTGAACGGACATCAGCAAGTTTTACGGTTAGTCAACCAGTTCGGCAGCGCCAGTCAAAAGCTAAAGTTCGTCCCGAAGCTCGAGTCTGGTGATTTCATCGGTGCTCCGGCACTCTTTGAAGCAAAGCCACCAGAAAACAGGAAGCCTTTCGTCACAGAAGCGAAATTCATAGATGACAGCAAGAGTTGGGTGCTCAACGGAGAAAAATCTTTTATTCTTCTACCGTCGGCTGATAAGGATTCGAGTTTGTTCCTCGTCATTGCTACGTCGGACTGCAAAGATCGCGTCGGCGACTACGTGGAAGGGCTAACAGCACTCTTAGTTGAAGGAAGTCTCCCAGGCGTGACCATCAAGTCAGCCGACCAGACGATTGGATGTACCGAAAAAGCCTTTAAACAAGTCGCAGTGTCGTTCAAAGATGTAACGCTCGATGAATGTGAGTTGCTTCTCCTGTTCAACGCTCTAGTTGAATCTAATAAACATTTCATCTGTTTCAGCTTGTGTCTTGTGTGAAAATGGCAGCAGAGTCGTTAACTCCTACATGAGTTTAAACCGATTGGAGAAAGGAGTTCAAGCCATGGCTGGCATCATGAAGCCTTTGATCAAGGAGCTTGTTGACCACAGCATTAACACGAAGATCCAAGGAATAAACATGAAGGACGTCGACACAATTAAGGAACAGCTTGGAGCTTTGGCAGTCAGTTACTATGCTCTCGAGAGTATGGTTTACATGACAGCTGGGCTAATCGATATTTACGAGAATCAAGACGTTGAGTTGGAAACAGCGATGGTGCAGTCATTCGCAATGCAAGCAATGACAGACTTCATGATTCGTCCCTTGCACGCTGTTGGACCACGCGCTGTTATCAAAGATTCGGTATATGAACGTTATATTCGTGATGCAACTCATCTCGCAGCTTCCTGTGAACACTTGGACTCAATTCGACAGTTCATCGCGTTGTGCGGCCTACAGCACGCGGGCCTCAAACTGGGCGAGACTGTGATGAAAAGTAGGAACCCGTTGAACCATCCCTCATTCATTTTCTCGAGAATGTTCAATGAGACTTCAATCGAGCGGCCCAAAAAAAAGTTCAATCTCGAGCATTACCTTCATCCATCGCTTGAGACAGCAGCCGAACATCTCGAGCACTCGATTCTACGATTGAGTGCTGTAGCGGATATTCTTCTGGCTCGTCATGGCCCTCTCGTCGTTGAACATACCGTTGAAGTTGCGAAGCTTGCTGACGCCGCCACTCTTTGCTACGCAATGTTCGCAACTGCGGCACGAGCTTCCCGATCGTACTGCATCGGATTGAGGAACGCAGACCAGGAAATTCATCTCGCGAATTACTTCTGCTTCCATGGAATGAAAATTGTTAAACAAATTGCGAAAGATCTCGACAACGGCGAGTACGGATGCGGTGAAGCGACGTTCAAGATCATCGGGGAGAAACTGATTGAGACGAAGCAGTATCACCTCGAGCATCCAACAGCTAGAAACTTTTAAACTATGTAGAAAGAATCCCTGAAATAAATAGATGAAGTAAGTCAGTTCGATTATCTGTCAGGCTTTTTATTATTCATTCAAATTCATTTAAAAATAAATCTTTCTCCTCGTTTTACAAATAAAGCTACAATCAATAGATTTCCTTCGTCTTCGTTCAATTAAAATTATCTCAACGGCTGATAGCTTTGATTTTGTTTGTCTCGAATAGGTTTCTCATCTTTTTCAAAAAATAGTTTTCCTTTTGTCGTCGGTAGCTCGAAGTTTTTGCAATCTTTCGATAAAAACCGGAAGTTGACGCGAATGCATTCGGTCGTTGGTAGAAGTTTCAGCTACAAAATTTCCATCGATTCAACAGGTTCTCCTTTCTCAAATAGTTACAAAGAACAATTCTTGGCCAGGCCCAAGCGAAAACAAAAGAAGAAAGTTACGGGAATGTCTTTTTACTTGCTTACACGCAATTTTTTGTAGATGTTTAGTCACTTAAACAATAATAAATCCTCAAAAGCTCACGCTGAGAGTCGGGTGTTAAGAAAGGTGTTGTGTCGCTTGAAGAGCGTTGATAGAATCAATCCAGGACGTTCTTAAAGTCGATAGAGATTCACGGAAAGCGGCAGAAGGTTCCTAACAAGCAGAAGTCTCTCACGTGTCCCCTGTTAAATGCGTTTTTTCTTTAAGCTAGATTTAAGTTTACTGCTTACGATTTACGTCTGTCACCCGGACAAGCTTTTCTTTTACTTTTGTGGCTTTGAGAAAGATCCAGCTTGGTCAAAAGTCAGAGAAGAAAATGAGAAGATTTCGATCCAACAGCTTCACATTCAACATAATTTCGTTACTTTCTCACTGAGGATTTCCCACAATGACATTGAATAAACCACCAAATAATTTATGCAATGCTCAACTAGAATTATTCTAGTCGATTCATCCCATCGAAACCTCAACATTTTCCATCATCTAGTTTATCTCTTCAATGCCGTTCACCGTCAAATTAAGTAACACGAATGAAAAACGCACAATTATTTGACGATTAGAAAATAATACAAAACTCAAATCTCTACTTTCCGGGCGCTTAAAATGTAAAACTTAATGATTAAATGTAGTGACCAGCACGTGATTTCAACTTCAGTTTGTTTTTTGATTCAAACGCAACATTTCCTTTCCTTATTGATTAAACAGCAAATCGTCCATGGTAATAATTATTTCATGTGTAGTGTGGAAAGTTATGCAAACATTCATATAAATAGTTCTTGGCTAGATTTGCTTCTTAAAACGAGGAAGGGCGAGGAAGGAGTCTTGACAAAGAGTGGGTTAAGTTTAATAAATTGGTTTTAGGAAAACATATCAACGGTTGATAACCAGATCGAAGTGTCGACAGTTGGGGAATCTAACGCTCCCCGTCCTCGGTATAAAACTAGACAAAGGAATAACATTTTTGCTGTCAAGTAATGGAACATTCAACTATCCATTCGACAAAAACTTCCTCTCGACGTCTTCACCGCGGCGGCTAAAAACTCTCGGCGTCTTTTGCCGCCTAAAAAATCGTTCCCCGAACGAAGTTTGTGACTTTTTAGAAACCAACATTTTGCGTTTGTGTAAATTTTACAACGAACAGAGATTTTTTCCATAATAAATATATAGATTTTCTTCTGCAGTTAAACATTGTATTGTACCTACAATTCACTTGATTCCGAAGGAACATTCATAAAGCACGTCCATGAAGATAACTGTCGGTAGCTAAGGATCAATGAGTTTAGTGATCTTGTCGAGAAGCTCGATGACTTTATCGGGTCGAAAAAAAGAGGAAACGTTTGACAACACATTCCTGAAGTAGTCAGCCACGTTACGATGAAACTCATGGATGATTCAGGAGTTTTTTTCTGGGTCTAGTCGGCCCAATCGATAACAACGGAGCCATTAAGTCCCGATAAAGTCGATAAACTCTGTGTTTTAACAATCGCGCTTTCAGCCTAATTAAAATCGCTGGACGTAATTTGTGGACGTTTCCAATAAAATTCTTTGTAAGAGTTTCGTGTCTTGAACAATGAACATCTAATAAATATCTATTTCGCATATCTCTCTTGTAATTTCATCCCTTGACCCAGTGATTTAGTCGGCTTTAAAAATTTGAAAGAACTTTCCTATCTTCTTGATTAAACGTCCGTCTTATAAAACTTGTAATTAGGACCGTAAATATACTTTGCGTTATTATTTCGTTGGTTTTCAAACAGTAAGGCTCAACAATGAATAAAGTTTAATTCTCTTTACGATGCGGTGGCTTTCGGACACAAGTTGTCTAATTATTTTAGAGTCAGCGATGAGTTCTAAAGTTGTTTTGAGCAAGATTTGGTTTGTGTCAACTGTCGGTTGTCAAAAGCTGCTTGAGTTTTCTGAAGGTTGATGGAGGAAACGTGAAACATTTCGTAGAACTCGAGACATCTCCATCCAAATTTCAAAACATTTAAAAACTGTTCTTTTTAATCCCTGATTTGTTAATGTTACTTCATGAATCTTTTACTTTTTCGCGTTCCTGACTGGAGCCGCGCCAAATATCTAATAAATAATGTTCATTGTCTGTAGTTCACTTTTATCTAATAAAAATCATCTTCAAGCTCGACAAAGTGTCTCGATCTACTTGTCATCTACGTCCTGATCCATGGGCTCTTCTTCTCGCGAAAGCCTGTCAGAGAGTCTAGAACGATAAAGCGATTGAGTAACTAAGAATCGCGAGTCTATCATTCTCTTACCTGTTCGGTGGTTGCATCGATAGACTAGCCATCGCTGTAACAGTTTCAGAATCTTCATGTTCACTTTTAAGTGCATGAACAGCTGAGAATCCTACGGTATGAGCGAGTTGCTTTACACATGGCCAATGGGTCATTTGAATGGCGATTGTCTTTTGAAGCGTTTCGATTGCAGATGGACATGGCGGACGCGACAACTCTTCGTCGCTTATTGGAGCTGGTTCGTCGCCCAACAAAGCTCTAACACATTCTTGAACTGCATCACAGATTGCGGGAAGATCGTAGCCACCTTCCAAACCCAGAATCACCTGGAACAAATGGCCTTAAGTAACGAGCTTATAAACGGTTCAATCAAATTACTTTTCCATCAGCTAACTGCAACAATTCTCTCGTCAGATGTCCGAAGCAGGCAGGCGATACAACGTAGCCACCTAACGGCGCTGGATGCCCAATGGCAGCGTCAAATCCAGCAGATACAAGCACGATATCAGGTGAGAATTCTCTTGCGATTGGCATCACTATAGTTCTAAATGCCGCGAGATACTCAGCATCTCCCAATGGCGGGTTCAAGCCTCCCGACCAGGCGATGTTAACGTTGTACCCCAATCCAGAGCCAGTTCCGCATTCTGTAGATCCTCCAGTTCCCGGGAAGAAGTTGCCATCATCGTGTCGATGAATGGACAGATATAAAACACTGGGATCGTCGTAGAAGATTTGTTGAGTTCCGTTGCCATGATGAACGTCCTAGAATCGAAATTATTGCTACACCGAATGCAACGCACAACTGCCATCGTTGACTTACCCAATCGACTATAAGAACACGACGAATCTCAGGCATCTTTAAGCGCAATAAACGAGCAGCAACAGCAATTGAGTTGAAAAAGCAGAATCCCATGGCCAGACCAGATTCGGCGTGATGGCCAGGAGGGCGGACAACAGCAAATCCGTTCTTATTATCACCTTTTGCTGTTTTAAATGCCAAATCAATGACACAGCCGGCAGCCATTCGGGCTGCTCCTGCCGTATGATTCTCGTTCCAAGTTGTATCTAGATCAACTCCGACGCCTCCACACGCAAGTCGAACGAAACTTGCTCTTGATGCCTCAATCTTCTGCCGGTTGATTTGATTGGTACCGAAAAGCATCGCATGAGCTTCTGTGTGGACGACTTGTAGTTCTTCTTGCGTTGCTTTTCTCGATCTTAGACGATCGCATCGACTGGCGAGATGAGTTTCGACTAGACGAGCCCAGATGCTTTGTAGCCTACCACTATGCTCAGGATGAGAAGAATTGTCACCGCAGACACAAGCGTGCTTCAACATCACGCTGTCGAACGCCAAGCCAGTCTTTATTTTCCCGTTCGATGGCGACCCGTTTTCGTAAATTCGATGATGATTCAATGAGAGATTCACAGGGGGTGGAAGGGATTCATGATTGAGTATCATTTGACCTGTGTCTGAGTGAAGCGAACTGGCTGAACCGCTCGTAACTATTCCTGCTGAGAGACCGGGATGGCCAACATGCACCAAAGGACTCGAGAGTGTCCTCGATAATGGACGGAGTAAAGGAGTTCTCGTATACGGATCCTCGATTGATCCGCTCGATGACAACTGCATCGTTTGCCTCATGAGAATCTCGCGCTGCTTCTGAAGATATTCGCTTCGAACATGCTCGTCAGTTGAGTGTGGAATCGACTGGGATGTGTTGGTTATCACACTGTTTGTTATCACCGTTCGGGGCGGTTGCTTCTTGTCAGTCAAATCGATCACCTCGTTTGGTTCTTCCTCTTTCAACTGCTCACGAGTGTTTGACCTTGACAGTGCTGTCTGACGGATCTTCTGCTTCAGCATCATTTGCTGCTCATAGGCCTGGCGTTCGGCTTCGGAATTCTCGTAATGTGTTTGTCCAATGTTGATGGAAGATCCCGTTAGCATCGGATGACCCAGCGGCAGCGGAGCCGATTGAGTTCGACCCAGAGGTCGATGTCCAGGCTTTTGAAGACGAGTGTGCGCTGCTTGTGCATCAGACATTTGTTGATTGTAGGCGGCAGCAACGGCTTGCATGTGATTCAAATGAGCTGTTGCTGCGTGTGCTTGAACTTCCGTCAGTTCTAGTTGAGGTATTAAATACGGTGCTGGAATTGACGATTGATGAGCGAGAAGCGATTGTGACGGTGCTCGAAGTTGTGACATTAAAACCTGTTGATTCAAAGTTTTCATAGGACAAATGTTTTCAGTTTTGTTGGAGATGAACTCACAAAATGATTGGCCGCAGCAGCGGCTGCGACGTTCGATAGATGCGGACGTCCCAGAGAAATGTTGGGCATGGATGGCGAGCTGAAAAGCTGGAGATCATTGATGTTAGCCCTGTTGACTCCATTGTACTGCGGATCCTCGTTCTCCTCTTGAATTGGGGCGCTTGTAGGAGAGCCTCGACTTCCCAATGTAGGCGGTGAGTTCGGTCCGGAATCTGGCGTGTTGCTGTTGCAATCTGTATACGTTTCACGCGTGGGATGAATAACAAGAGAGTTAGCAATTAGCTAAAGCGCTTCGAGGCTAAATTTTCTCTTGGAGTACGGGCGCATCTAATTAACTCAAAGCTTATCATCCTTCTCCGAATTAATTGATCGCTCAGATTGCGTAATCATGTTTGTATCGCTGGTTAGTTAAATTAGTTTTAATGTTTTTGTTTGTCAAACGAAATTGCGTTACAGTCAAATAGCGAAACGAAATCGGCACACAAAATAGTAAACAAAAATTAAATCAAAATCAAGTCATCGTGATCATCAAAATGTTACATGATTTACTTTTGAAAAGCTTTCTCGGAGCCTCGGGTGGAGTGAGTACGTCGTGATGATAAGGAATTTTCGGTTTCTCAATGAATGACTCAACGGAGTTCAACGAACCGAGCTGCACTCGATCGTGGAGACATTCAGTGAAAAAGCGCATTGAGTCAATTAAGAAATTTAACTACATACTTGTCGCCTGCGCTAGCGCTACATGTTTTTGCAATCGTCTCTGGTGGGCTAATAGCAAGCGTTCTTGTCGTCGTGCTGCCAACGGTCCGGCTCGAGCTTTGCGCTCAATCACGCTCTGCTTCAATCGGATCTTCAGCAGATTCGGCTCCGACGCTGATTTGTTAATGGAGATTTGTTTAATCGAGTGACGAAGGAATCGCGAGCGGAAATGAGAGTTAAAGGCCAATTTTCAATATTTATTCAAATACTTCTGGTATTGACAAGGAATGTGTGTGTGATGTAAAGACTTCTTCATTTCTCTGCTTATCTTCGTCGAGTTTATCAACAACAAAAGCGGCAAATGAATTCACTCGCGCGAAATATTTCGGGAGAGAACTTTTGCTTTTATCACGAAATGTGTAAGGAGCCGTTCAGCAACGACGTCGTCGGCTACTGGGGGTGGTCAGAGCAACTACAACGGCCAAGATTGACTCTGTCGCTGTTGAACGGCACCTGACAAAAGTTATTCAAATCGAGCATGCTACACTTAAGAAAAAAAGTCCCTTTAATTATGTTAATTTCATTAAATTTTCACACGCACACACACAAAGGAATAAAGTGCCATAGTCATGAAGCTCCTCGAGCTGAAGAGACCGCTGCTTTACCTGTTTTTCGGAGAGGGAAGTCTGAGTCATATTTGACGATCGCGGACGGCGGTTGTGGGATTTTGTACGGATGAGAGCTCGTGGAGCTCGCGCCGGCCGGCAATGATTCACCAGACGAGCTTTTCACTACGCCTCTGCAAACATATTTCAGTGTGAGAATAGCTGAATAAATGAGACGTAGAAGCGACTTACAAGTTTCGGTTCCACGTTGAGTTCTGACCTTTCTCCTTTTCGATTTTTTTCTGTATCAGAAATGACTGAGGGATAGAGAAGAATCAAATCAGTTGCGAATCGAGCGAACTTTGTCCTCTCTAACCTTTAATGTCTGCTTGACATCTGGACTAGCATTAGCATTTATTTCGTGACGTTCGTTACTCCTTCGAAGTGCGGCGGCCGCTGCTGCTTCTCGCTCGCGTCGTTGCTGCTCTTCCAAGTTTCTCTGTTCCGCAGCGATGCGCTGCAGTTGCAGTTCCTGGAATACGCCATTTGCCGCAAACTATGAATTGAATTCGTGTGGATAACAAAGGAAATAATGTGGATGACAGAAACGAAAACAAACGAAAAAGAAAGCACGATGAGGAATAAGATAAATTTTCCGAAGCCCACAACCGTGAATTTTTCGGGAATCAAAGCCAAAAGTTTTCATCGTTTCGACAAGTCTTGTCTGATTTCGTTGCTTTCTCAAAAAGTATTTCGATAAAAACTTTTCGAGCAATGCAACGACATTCGAAGACTTAGAAGGCGAAAAAGAAAAAGCCAAACAACTCACTTGAAGTTTGCTTTCGATTTGCATTTTATGCTGAAGTTCGAGCTCCTTCTTCTGTTCTTGAAAGTCCCGCCAAAGCTTTTGCTGTTGCAATTCCTGTTCTCTCCGAAGCTGTAAAGTCAGAAGAAAAGTTTGCTGTTAACTTTGAATCAGTCACGTCAACGAGCCATTCACGAAGACCTTCACGGCCGAGAGGAAGTCAAAATAAATGTGAAACGTGTCGCGTCGAATGAATTCGGTAATTACAAATTTCTCGGAAAAACCGAAAGGGAAATTTCATGATTCATGCCAACAATCTTTAATTTTTCCACAGCCTCTCGCCATATGAGCGACGAGAGTTTTCCGCTTTTCCCACACATTTTCAGTTGACACTGCCATTGAGTTATAATTTTTCATTCATGAAGCGAAAGATGAGGGGGAGAAAATGAAAATGAGTGTGGAAAATTAATGTGAACATGAAACAAAACTCGACTTAATGGCTCAATCATCTGACTGAGGAGTCCAACATATGACGATGCGGCACATCACATGGCAGCAGCAATCCACAAGCGATCAAGTTCAAGTCTAAAAACTTCTCGCCTCGATTCGTTCTCTTGATGATTAATCGTCGAAATGTTTAATGTTGAGCAAAGAAAAATGTTTGCAGACTCCGAAGTTTATTTTTTGCGACTTCTTGTGCCATCGAAACTTTTGTGACATTGAACTGGAAGTTGTTAAAGTCAGCAAGCTTTCTTCTTAGATCGCTTTATTGGAATTTCACGCAAGTAATAAATAAATCATTCAATCGCTCTGTTTGCGTTTCCAAATATAGAAAGTCGATGAAAAAGGCCACGAGAGTTTGTTTGATGAGTTCAGAGACGAATCACGACACCAACGACAATAAGCAGGTGTTCGACGAACCGTGACGTGAATGGATAATTCGCGAGACAATTCGCAAGAGTGAGATTGAACTTACTTGTAGTAGCTCATTGTTTAGATCCTCTTGATGGCCAGAAGCTGGCGGTTGATGTGCTGATATGCCAACAACGTTCGATAGCATTCGTTCACGTCCTAAAGAGCCGCGAGCCATTTCTGTGAAGCAAACAAAGAAATTTGGATTAGCAATTTTGATTTTAATCTCGCGTGCTCGAGACTTGCGACCGCAGCATTGATCAAGTGACAATGAACCGGCGAGCGGATGACAAACAAATTTGCTGTTGAACTTGCAAGCGAACGCATCATCAAAACACCCAAACGGACTTTCATTAAAACAATTCGCTGCATGAACAAATTGGGCAATGACGCAAACGATGCGACGTGATATCAAATTCCATTCGAAATGTTTTCGCTGGCAAAACAATTCCAGAAAATCCAGCGAACCGCGGGGGAGAAAAAATTCTGACGAAATTCTGCTTCGTCTGCATTCGAAAACAAATCTCACGAAGATCGCTCGCGTCTATTTTTAGCGTCGTCAGATGTGAGAACTAAAAGCGTTAATTCGTAATATTAATGCAGAAGGAAACATCGAACCACAAGTCGCCCTACGAGCATGTTAATCGTCACATTCGCCGCGTGATGACAAACGAAATATTTCCACACTGATCACTTGCATAAGTATCATGTCATCTCTCCTCGGCACTTTACAGCAGCTAGATCGCTTTCAAGCGACGGGAGTTTGTTTCTAATGAAGTGTATTATTAGACGAACGGCAGCATTGCCCGCTCAATGTCGCACTAGCAGCGCTGCTTCTTGTTCATGTCACGGAGAGTTGTGCATGTGCATTTTGAGCGAGTCGCGAAAACAAAGGAAACCCTCGAGGCTTTGTGTGAAATGGAAAACTGCGGATTCTATTTATGGCATCGCATCGAAATCTAATGCGAAGGATCCACAGCAACCAGAAGCATACATGACATTCACCATGACGAATAAAAATAGAAGAAGCTTTCAATTCAGATAATTGAGTTCTCGGCGAATATTTTTAGCCGCTCAAACAATCAGCGGGATATTGATGGACGTGAAGCCCGAACCGCCCAACTAAAAATAGCTGATAATCAATTTTCAAACGACTGACGCTATCAAGCGTTCGCAGTTCATTCGAGAATTCGATTTATTTCGAGCTTCGCTTTATAAACAAAAAATATCGAGCGCGAGCGATAGGAAACCAATTGAGTTTTATTTTTGTTTTTCTAAATTAACAGTCTACACTCGCAACAGAATCTCCTCTCATTTCGCTGTTCGCCCGCGGCTATTAATAAACAATCAGAAATACACATCGCGCTGTGAGAGGTGGAAGAGAGAGCGAGCATGCTGGCGGCGTTCGGGAAATGCTCCTTTCAAGCGCGATTCAGTTAAATCTGAGGAAACTTATTCATCTTTTTTTATACGAAGAAAAACGGAAAATCTAAAAATACTTCACGACCACAGCATCTGCATTTTCGAGAGGCTAAATATAGCTTCTACAAATTTAAACTTTCCGTCTCTATGTTTGAACGCTCGAGTTGAAAGTGTTAACCAGAATGTATTCTCGACAACAAACGGCAATAAATAACGTGAACCGCTTGTTTGACATTATTAAACTGTGAGATTGTCGCATTGAGAACAGCTTTGAGAGATGGCGAAAGTGGAATGGCAAGTGGTGCCAGCAGTGTTGTGCTAGAAAACCCTCCTGGCAGAGCAATGAGTTTAACTGGGCTTGGATAACTGGATTGTAACAGCCTCTCTATTGTGTTAAAGGCTACCGTTGGCCATTTGTTAACAGGGCATAACATCACATCTTGTCAACAGTATAACTATAAGTAGCAACGAGTCTAGCAACTTACAATCGATGGGTTCATTAGCTTCAAGATCACTCATGTGATTGAGTTTTCCAGTAAACAGATGAGGAAGAAAGTAGCGAAGCGAGAGAGCAAGTGATGTCATTGTAAACAAAGCGATAAATTCCTTAATTCTCTGCCCTCGTGCTTGCGAGCGCAGATTTGTTTAATTGAATTTCACGAGGAATAATGCTGTTTACTATTTGCTCTGAGTCATGAGGACTATAATTGAATTTCAAGTGGCGGAGATGGAAGCTCTCGAGATGTTTCATCGCCCGACTCTTCGATTCGTGAGAGCGGAGGGTGGTGGCGAGATAATTAAGAAGTACAATTAAGAGAATTAAAGACTAGCAAAATGTTTCAGCCCTGAACAAACAACATTCGTCGCCTTTGATTCTCATCGGAAAATGGCTTTTCCCTCGTTGCATTTGGCTGAGGCTCAGCAATTGAGCTAGAACGCAAAACGAATGAGAATCAAGTTCTTTCCACCCACTCGCACGCGTTACAAGTTCAGACATCGAGTTAGATGTTTTGCGTCGACACAAAGTAGTCGAACTCGAATCCTATTTACGATAAGATTAAATGTAAAGCCTGAGAAATGTCAGCTGAAATAGACGAAACCTATTTATAGCGCCTCGCAACCGATTGCATCAAAGCGTCGCGTGAAAAGTCAATATTAGATTGGGAAGCCACGGTGTTGAGTAATTTGTCATTCGTTACGGAATCTTGCTATGCATTTTTATCGGCGTTGACTTTGCGTTGGTCGCCTCGGCGAGCAACAACCGCTGCTCGCTCTCGCGCCGTCTATTTTTAGGCTTTCGCTTCAAAATGGAAATAAAGCTCGAAATGTCCTTCTGTCAATGTCTCTCGATTCTATTTTCGCGCTGTGTCACATTGCGGTGGTTCAAGCTATCCTCGGTTGTTATCAACTCAAAGCTAATTTATTTTTAAACGGCAGTCTTCGTCGTAACATCAACGCTTTTATTTAGAGTGAAGTAAAATTAAGAACTCCTCAATTACCTCAGTTTTATTCTGAGAAGCAAGCGCTAGGTAACCAGCGAGAATAGCGCGCAGTTCAGAAGGTTTATTACAATTGCCTTCGGAGAAAACTTTTGAACGGCGACAGTTTCGTGAAGCATGAAATCAATCCACTCACGCGTCCACTCGCTTTCATTTGGAGCTTTATAAGCATAAGAGAAGAAAAATTGTTTCTCTCTTCGTCTATTTTTAGCCGAGAAATCGATAAAATGTCCAATGCCATTTTTTCTGCGCTCCTCCAAACTTGGAGCTTGTACTTATGAAACGAAAATAAGTTGCGAGGTTTAACGCAACGCTGTGAAGACGGAGGAGCCGTAATAATTGTCGTGACGAGAACAATGAGAAAATGAGTGCGACACCGAAAGTTGTGAGCGAAATTGCTGTCGAGTTGGGAAGCCAAAAACACTTGTTGGAGCCGTGGCCTTTCGCATTGCGCACGCCTTGCGATAAGAATCTGAATGCATCAGTTACAAGCAGATATTTTCAGTGGCATCGTCGAGGTTGACCGACATTACACGAACGGCATCGCAATTCTGAGCTTATCGATGGAGATTCTATTTTTAAACGCTCGCTTCGAGGCTTATCAGTTTTACGTTTTTTGTGCGTTCTTATCATTCCCCGGCATATGCGCCTTGACTCATGTCATCTAGCGATAACAAGCCAATAATCGCCTCCGAACACTTTCCTGTCATACTTTAAGGCAGAGTCATTAAGAGCGAAGACATTTGCGGAGAAAGCACTCAGCCAATGAAACGTGACATAATCTGAAGCATGTGACTGTCATCAATAATCAGACTTCTCTCCGTTCGCATGAAAACCTTTTCGGTTTCTTTTAACCGACGACGATCAGCTGAGTTCGACTGTTGCCGAAGCATCGGTTGCGTCATTGCCAATTAACTTGTGCCAGACATCGATTTAACGACTAAACATGTCGCTTGATTTACACCTTGCACACATCAAATCTCAATAGAAATCAATTTCGTTACTCTGGTGCGAGAGAACTTGTTGAATCCGTTAAATCCAACGTAATAACATCGTCGTTATGGAAGCGACGAGCGGCGTGGGTGTTACGATAAGAGCCGTCTTTGCTTGTCTCCGGTTCATCATCCGCCGAGTGACACAGAGAACGGAAAGAGCAGAAAGCGATTTCGCACAACGCCCCTTTATGTGCATGACACGAAATATCTTAATTTTGTTTTTCGCTTCATTCCGCGTCGGCATTGTATGTTAATTCGAGAGGAATTCTCAGAATCCTCGAATGACATCGACACAGTTGAGTCGCTCAATCTTATGCAAAAAAATGTGATTAATTGCGATACATCGTCTGGGCGAACTCGCGTGCACTTTAACGAGCGGAATCTCGCAACGATAAGAAAACATAAAAGGCAGAAAAGCGAACTGGCGAGGCGCTTCCAGCCACATCCTCTCGGCTATCATGCCGGCAATGCACTTTGAAGTTCCGACTGTGTTGGTTGCTATC
This sequence comes from Smittia sp. YW1114-2, assembly GCA_033064975.1. Taxonomy (NCBI): domain Eukaryota; kingdom Metazoa; phylum Arthropoda; class Insecta; order Diptera; family Chironomidae; genus Smittia; species Smittia sp. YW1114-2. The sequence goes on from CP093834.1 coordinate 17,607,813, forward strand.
AAGTCCGACAAAGTTTTTAATTTATTTGCCACTTAAGCGACGTTGCACAATTTTAATCCGAATAATCAATTTCCTATTTTTAAACCTCCGAAATATTTTATCAGTCGTCGTCAGGTGCGAAGTTATCGAGCTATGTGGCGCGTTTCCCCGGTTAGGCGCTATCGAAATCGCTTGATAAAATAATTTATTATTCTTGAGTGTGGGAAAATGCTATCGAGATGAATTTATGCTGCGAGTTTCAGTTACGCAAAGAGACAAATTTGATCGAGAACGTCACATCAGTTCGAATTTCAGTCGTCATTGACGTCAACTTGGGTATAATAATAAGTAGCAGCTCAACTCCGATAAGGTATGGATTGCCTTACATATCTGTTCCATGCAAACATTCGAACTCCCACTCGATGTTTCCAGCGGAGATGATTCAGTGCATGCTCGTGTGACGCAAAATGGGTTTTGTTTGCGGCTAAAAATAGCTCAAGCCGTCAGAACTTCTTACCTATTTTGAGAACGTGCATATCAGCCATAACATGAAAGCGCTGATGGATAATCGTACGCTTGTCACACACTTCTCTGAAGGCGACAGCGCCAATTCACACAAATCGGAGTTATTTATAATTCCACTTATTATCGAGAATTCTCGCAAGATGCGACTGGATCAATCGGGTTTCCAGCACGTTTCCAAGAGCTCTCAACAAAGCTTCTAATTGCTCTCTCTGCCTTCACACAACGTCTTTAAATTCCACTTAACACTGACCAGAAGACGAAACACACAAAACAGCGAAATCTCTCTTATCTGAAATTACACGTGAACCAAATTAACATTTAGCTAATCTTCGTTTGTTTTCACTTTGTTTGTCGCTCAACCGCTCGATGTTAAGAAGTTTTCATGTCTCGACTCGGTGGAATCTTTTCTGTCTGATACGCTTCTTTCGCCTCGAAAAAATTTCCGGTTTCTTCGGTATGCGAAGACCGAAAAAAAGTATTCAAATTGACCCGAATAAAGAACAAGGTATTTGCGATTCATATTTCAGGTGGCTATTGCCAAACAGTCTCTTCGGAATTTCCTTTTCTCCGCCGCTCCGGCCACTTTGTCTTTCTCTTTTCCCGTCTCAAACTCACAATTCACTGCTTTCAATTGCGATACAAAAACAAACATTAAAGTAAGCAAACAGCTCGAGTGTGCAGAAATATTATCGAGAATGTATCAAAAGGAACAGGTTTGCTTCGACGAGATTGAATTCCGAGCTCTAGCGACACTTTCAGTTTGAACTTTTGTCTGAACAGTCAAACTTTATTGCATGCGTTGCTCATGTTGATATAGCTGGTATCAAACTATTCAACTTTTAGTCACAAGCGATAGAAACAGACAAAACACACGCGCTTAAAGAACAAACTAAACTTCTCGCAGATATTTCTGAATTATTTTTATCATTGCTTCGTTCTCGAATTCGAATAGCGAAGGAGCTCGCGGTTCGGGGCAAAGAGAGGAAGGTGTTCGATCAGCAGACATGTTAGATGATGAAGGTGAAGCAACAGCAAGAATTAGATGTGAGCCGATTGATACAAAAGAATTAACATATTAGATTAGATTTTCTTCTTGTTTTTTATTTCTGAGAACTTTAGCTTTCCTCACTCGAGGAGGAATTTTTGAGTTGCTCTTGAGCCTGACTCATATTTATGAACTTGATCGACACGTCGACTTCACATCGAGACACTTGAGCGAGGAGAAAAACACTTTTCATTACGTACAATTATTTATTTTCGTTTTCAGCTGAGTTTGCTCCACAATTTTCAGTTTTATTTGTTGCTTAACAAAGCCACTCCACGTTATCATTAAGCTTTTTCCTCTTGACTAGCGCAAGAAAGCGTCGCACTCGAAACGTATGATGTTCTCTTATTCAAATTTAATTCAATTACTCATCATCAAATGCTTGTTTGTCAGTTCATTTCCAATCTAATGATTGCGAAATAAAATTGTTTGTCGTTCCGCGTCTCCCGAAAAACAAAATAATCGGAATCGAACGAATAAATAGAAGTGTAAACTCTTGTTTTTTGAAACAATTAGCGAAATCCGAGCGAGGAAAACTTGTGATTGAATGTATCAATTTTCAACTCAATACAACGACTGACGACTGGCGCTCGATGCGGGCTTCACATCCAGCTTGGATTTTCTCTCTCGGCGAGTCGCTCGGGAAATGCCTTCGTGTTTGAGAGCGCGATCGTTACCGCACAGAACGAGAGACTGCTGATATATTTAGACGCGGCACGAAGTCAACACAGGCGAAGCTCTGCTCGCGGTTTTGTTGTTGCCCTTTCGCCAATTTTTCTTCGAAGTAAAAATAAACCTATCTGATAACTACACATACAGAGCCCCGATCGGAGCTTGACGATGAGCGGAATTCTCATTTCGTTTTTCTCGTGAATTTCAAGTAAAACTATAAATAATTTATTATAATATTCATAAGCATGCGGGAGAGGAGATCACCGTCGAACGTACACATCTCAAATGCCAAAAATTATTTTAGGAACTTCTCGTTCTCACCGAGAAGTCTTCGTTCCTCTTCTTGGCCGATGTCGAGCCAAGCAATCTATAAATACTATCGCTCATCGCTGTTGTTGGTTCTTCTTCTATTCGGGCACAGTAAGTTCTAAATTGAATTCTGTATATTCAGTCATAAACACTCGCTTTACTATCATCATCAGAATATTAATAGACGACTTTCCGAAAAGCCGTTTAATCGTATGCAACTTGCTTCTCTCGACAAGTCGCTGATGTCTTGGAGACTGATGAAAACGGATCTGTGGATTGCAGATGGGACAAAGACTTCATGGGAAACGTTCTATTCGCTTTGAAGAGTTTTACGAGTTCAGAGGAGAATCTTGATGTCGCTCGAGTAGCAATTTATTGCTGTTCGAGCGCAGCTCATCAATTAAATCATTACAGACATTACAAACTCAATTTTAATCAGCTCAAAGCCATCAGCCTTTTTGACCTCATGAAGTGGAATTTTCCCAGAAGCCGCTCTCGTTCTCCACATCCTCATGACAACGAGCAGCCAATCGTTGACATGGAAGCATGAAATTCCCTTGAAACTTTGCATCCCAAATCAGTTTCCAGTGAATGCTCCATGACAACATCAAACCGTTCGATTTACATTTAATTATTCGCGAAAGGACAAATTTAAATTGCGACCAACGAGGGCGCGAACGTAAGAGACAACAACGAGGCGACCGATGAGAAATATTTACGATGGAAAAATTGTGGCGCAGAATTCCAAACAAGAAAAAAATCCGCAAACAGAATTCATCGTATATAAATAAAAGTAAAACTAGCTTCATGCGAAGCAAACATGTTTTCTGTGCGCTCGCTCGCCTGGAAGGTATTTGTCGAATAAAGCGAGAGGAAGAAGCGATGTGCTGGCAATAACATAACAAGCCCACATGCCTATAGATACATGCTCGGCTTTATGTGCTTTGCGATGTTCTATTTTTAGATCTGCGCCGTTGAGTTGCGCGCAGCACTTGTCGCTGTGTCAGTCTCTCTCTCACATTTCCTCGAGATCACAATTTAAATCATATTGTTGCTAATCATCCGATATGTTTCGCGTCAAAAGGCTAGAAATCTCAACGAAATGATGTTTGAAATCTGGTGGACTTTCTTTGTTGATTAGGCTCGCAAAGGATGGAAACCAATTCCGATCAAACACAAACAATATTGATTAGCTTGCCGCATAACTGCGAGCATATGAAGCGACGTTTTTCCGCTTTATTTCGGTCTTATTGAACTTGAATGACAAACACACAAAACCGACAATCAATCGAGTCTGTTTACCTGCCTTGCGAAGCGATGGAAGATTGAAATGGCGCTTGGAGCAACGGAGACACGAACAGCCTTTATTAAAAATTAACCGATTGCCCGACTGCTATAAAATGATACGAAAAGAGCAATTAGACGTAAACGAACCAGGCTTAGCATGTAAACGGACAACTTTTTTCGTCGGTCTCCTCCACAGATTTTTCCTTTGTTTGCTGTTTTCCTCGGTCGGATTGCTTTACCCGCTTGTTTCTGTTTCAGACCGCGGAGGAAAAACGAACAAAATAATTTACTTGGAGTATGTTTGATGGAAAAGGTCAACAGAGAAGGAAAATCATTTGTCGAAAAGGGAGAGAATGTCAGAGGTCGGAGCTTTCCGACTCTCGCTTGATGAGTCAGCGGTCGACGTTCAAATGGAGCGTGCAATGAGCCACAAATGCTCCGCAATTCGGAAGAGTCGAGTCATTAGAAATCTCTTTACTACTCATTCGTGCGCGGGACTTCTTTCTCCACAATGCTGTTGAGGCACGCCACCCTCAAACTCCTCGCTCGCTCTCGTTTTTCCGTGGCAATAGGCTATGGGGCTGCTGTCTATTTTTAGCTCGTTGGGATTGTGTTGATAAAGTATCGTAAAATGGGGGGTGAGGGGAAGTGGGAAGAGCTTAGGGTTGAGAGAAAGAAGAAAACAATGTCAACATAATCGAAAGGAAAGCAACAACGATAAAAGGATTTGTGTTGAGGAAGGCTCGTGTTGGTAACGGCGATGTAGAACAAGGAAATTGCGACTCCCAGAAAGGAGCACACTCAAATATTTATCAACAAAATTACTCGAGCGCAAGGACGCACTGTTTTCTAATCAAATCGCATTCCCATGAAGGGCATGAGCTGCTGTCATAGCAATGTGATTAAGTAGATGTACTCGTGTCTCTTATTACCGATGCCATGGAGTTTTGTAAAAGGAAAAAAGGCCTTGACAGATCGGCAATATTTTCACATTTGAAGTCAAACCATTTCAAGAGTCAACAACAAACTCCCAGGTTGTAATCTTGGCTCGTAATATCAGTGATGGGCGAGACAGCTATCGTCGGTGCGAACCGGAACGATAAAAATAAATGAGATTTTAGTTCGTCTCTCCCAAACGCTTGTAAGCGAATGAGGCGGGCGTGATAGACTCATTCAGAATGTGAACTTTGTAACGAAGAAATCAACCAGACAAATGGGTCAACAAAATTAAATGAAATCAGTGTTTATTACGCCGCGCAGCAGCTTTTGTCGTCATAGGAAACTCTCAAGACGAATGCGTTGCCACGACGATCTATTTTGAATAAATACTCTCGCCATTTCTACGAATAAAATTCGATCCGAATGAAGAGCTTCCGTGAATATTTTTCTCCTTATCAATAACAAACTTTTAAATAAGTGAGGCCATATTGCTTGCTGAGTCTACAGCACGAGATCACATTCTACGATTCTAATTGCTGAGAGTGGGAGGCGATGGCTCGAAGACTGTTGTTGAGACTTTTGTGTCTTAGGCGCAGATGATGGGCAAATAGTTCGAAGAATAGAAACCTGATTCATCATCGAGACTATCGTGTTGCGATAGCTAAACTGTCTGTAAAGCAACACGCAAAAGCAGCTCTTCTAGACTGTTGGTCGTTCAGCTCATTTAAATGTGTGCGCGAGCGTCGGTTGTAAAACAAACATCCAGCAGTACCAATTTAGAATTTTGTTAATAAAAGCTTACATTCTCTCATTCTCGCATGATATATGTACGGCGTTAGAATCTTATCGAACCTCGAGCAAAACTGGTATTACTGCTGACGTAAATCAGCCGAACGTTGCGGACAGATCGGAGCAGCATAAAGTAACTTTTAATCCATCAGAAATCCTGGCGATGAGAGTAAATTTAGACAACGAGATCAATAAAGCGGCGTGACTAGAAATATCTTTCGAAGCCCACAGGTAAATGGAGGAGTCGACGTCAATGGTTGTTAGAACAACATAGCGTGATGGTAAATTTAGAATTGGAACAACAATCGCGTATTGGTTTGATCAGGCTTGCTAATTTTGTCAAGTTAAACCTCGCAGGACTCGCTTGAAGGTCAAAATGTCGCGCGTATAACGAATAGCAACTGCACTGAAACCTTATCCTTGACAAAGCATAGCTCACCTTCAGCAGTGGTTTGCCGACGAGGAAAATATAATTCATTCAAAAGAAAGAAACAGCCCGCGACTGTTTCAGAATGAAAAGACCATTGCCAAGGAAATTAACGTCATTCGTCGACCCGAAACTTGTTTGACTAAAAATATATTAGGTTTCGCGAAAGAAACAACTTCGCTGTTTAATTTGCGTTGGAAAGGTTTAAGTCGAATTGTTTTTAAACGGGAAAGTTCGGTCGAGGTTCGAGCCACCACTTGTGCAAACAAAGAAAAAAGTTCTCTCTGCAGCAAAAGTATATTTAAGCGAGCAAAGGCTTCAACTCATCTGCAACAATTCTGCCTACGAAAGCAGACTTGGTAGAACAGATCTTACGAGCGCACGATGACGTAAAGCTTGATCTGTTTGTGTTTCTAGCTTCACCCATTTGCCATGCAGCAATTTGCAAAGCTAAACAATCTCATGCGTCATTTAACAATCTCTCGCAAACTGCGTAAATGTCACAATTTTCCATCGAAGGTATTTTGAGATTCGGCTGCGTAAAACTCTTCGGAATTTCCATTAATTGAATTTTCCTCTTCGAAACGAAATTCCACAACTGAAGAGTGAGATAGAAAGCGCTTGGTATGCCCGAAAGAGTTTCAGCAGAATCTTAATTTCCGTTTTATTTTTAGAATCCATTTTCCTTTTCGGAATCTTTTTGATTCGAAGAGAAATGAAAAATATTTATAAATCGACACTATTAATAGTGAGATCGGTAGGAGAGTTGGATGAGTTGGTGTTTAGAAGAAAGGTTTAAATTAACATAAACAAAAATATTTTCATTATCTTCACGATCTCACGCAGCACGATTTTCACTTTTCCACGCACGAACTCTGCTCCTTCATTCAGAAAAAAATATTTCACGACCGGAAACGTCGAACTGACATTAAGGTGTTTTACAAATGGGAATGTCGAGAGCCATAACTTTCATCTAATGGACTTTTTGATGGCGCCAGATTTTGTCGTTCGTGTTTCTTTTGATTATTAAGACGATCGTAAACACGAGCAGGTTTGAGGTCGAACGTTCGATATTTCAATCGATCGATAAACCCGCAAATTCCCAAGTGCAAAATTGGGTTTGGTCAAACGGTGTGCAATCAAAATATTTTCCGCTAGACGTTGAACTGGAGATTTCTTGGTAATTCGGAGATTAAAATGAACATTTTTGGGCTGTTGAATTGCCTCGTCGAGCTAAACGTCGTCACCCTATTATCATAATCTCAGAAGAGCGAGGAACGAAATACCAACAGACAAGGCAGAGCTCAGAGGAACAACAACGAAGGAGTTTTCGATGAACATGAAAAGAAGCTTAAAATGTATTTATAACTTCGTAAGGGCTTCCATCGAGCTTGCTCTCGAGTTACTAATTTTCATCGTTGCTTCTATTTTTAGCTCGTCAGAATTGTGTATGTTTAGGAAGTTTGTTCACTTGTAGGACGACGAAGCTTTCACTCTGCTCCATGCTTCTCCTTCTCAGCTGAAAATTGTTTGCATATTTTTAGAATTGAGGATGTTTTAAGCTGAAGTGAGTCTTGAGCGAAGGGAAAAGGAAAGCGAAAGGCAAAATGTCTCTTTGCTCAATCTCGACTAAAGCATCCAATTTTATCCTCATCCGAAATGATGATAAATTGTTTCCCTTTTGTTATTTATAGCTTCGACTTTTTCTGCCGCCTTATTGCGATGGTATGAGAAGCGAAATGAAAATTGCTTCGTTTCCCTTTGAGCGAAAATTGCGTCGGAAATAGATTTGACTATTTTTAAGAAAGTTTCCATTCTTTCGCTCTGTCGTCGTAGTTGGTATTGTTTCGCCTCCAATCATTCGTTTGCATTACAGGGAGACTTTGTAAAATTATCCACCCGCCAACTGATGCCCATGTTTTTCAAGCTTCAACGACGAAGCTTCGCTTATAAAAGCTTATTTTTAGAAAAGCTCTCTCTTCTGTTGTTGTTACCCTCAGTTTGTGTACCGAAAGGAAAGAGAGAAATTGATCAATAGCACAATCACTGTCTGGGTGGAAGGGCAGAACAAGAACCATTCAATCAAGCTTCGCTTTCTTCTAAACTTGATGGGAAGCCACGGAGCTCTGCTTAAGTCGAATAAGAAAGTCTTCGGTATATAAATCATTGAAATGTCGTTCTTCAAGGATATTTATGACTCTCCCAAGTATGCGAAAGAAAGAAAAGTGTTGTTCATATGAATTGAAGGAAACACAACAGCGCGAAAGCTAAAAATAACCATCGCCATAAAAAACTCACAATTCGCCTATTAGAACGGCGAGAAGCAATCAAATTTTACTGCACAAACTTTCACGAGGCTGAAACTCGAGCAAGGACAGCGAAAGAGAAAACTGCGCTCGAGCGTTCAAATGCGCTGTTCCCTCTTCTCCTCCTTCACACGAGAAGTGCACTAGTTTTATTGCCACATGTGCTCAATTTCTGGCATGGTTAATTTTAAATAAAACAATTCTAATTATAAGCGCGTCTAAAATTAAAACGTATTTTCTTCTTTCCTCGACTTCGTAGCTTTTCCTCGCTTCTCATTTTCTTCTTCCCGTCAGCTCATCTTCTTTAATCTCTTTTTATTTTCGCTTGATCTAGAAGTAACCCGTCAAAGTGGGGGAGAAGAGCTTAATTTATTTTGATTTGAGTATGAAAGGTTGAGTTTACGTATGCGATTGTCCTTCGATTCGGCCAGCAGCAGCAGCGACTGACTGAATATTATTCAAGAGCCGAGTCGACGAGAGTAAAGACATCAATCGAGTGCAAAAAGATTTGTGACACAATGAGCAAATTGCGCTTTGCTCGACAAGAAATCGTATTACCGACATATTTTCACAGACATTGCGGCTCTACTTTATAGGTATCGGTGTGTTAAACATTCCGCTGTCCTGCCAATGAACGAGTGAGTTCTTCGAAAGCTTTTCACTAATAAGAACGAACTTTGAAGTTCAAGCAGTTCACTCATTTGAGTCTCCCATAAACGAAATCGATTCAGTTTCGAGACTCGCTGTTCAGACTTTGATGTTGAATCAACATTTTCTAAAGCTTGCGTGCTATTTATAGAATCCGCTTTTCCTCTCATTGTTTGGAACGGAATAACGTGTTCGAAAGGCAATTTGTATTCTCATTTTCTGAGTTATTTACTCAACCTTCAATCAGCCGAAAGGAAAGCGACGTTAAGCGTGAAGGTGTCAAGCACGTTTGAGTTCAGCGCTCATGCAAAAGGATTGAATGAAGCTATTATCAGAGGGTTTGTTTTGCTTGCGGTAGTGTAGTTGAATGAAGAATTTCATATTTTGCTTTCGAACCAGACCATCATCAAGCAAAGAGCCAACTTATTATGTACAGTACGGTAGCGAATGGCTTGGGAGTTTCCTCGAGGTCCATCGATAGTCAATTGACTTAGAGAAAAGTTGTTCAATTTCAGGTCTTTCTACGTGAGCTGTCAAACACATGAAACAAAGTAAAATCGCGCTCCTATGTCAACTAACATGAAACAACCTATTGAGGAGAATATTCATCTGAACGATCTGGAAGAGCTTGAAGAGAAACAACGAACCTACTCCCTAAACTCTTCGAACCTATGGAGACCTGAAGAGTCTGATCCTTCACAGTACTCCAGCCAGTGACTCAGCTAGATCATAAACCTTCTTGTTTGTCAAATTGCTCTCTTGCCATCGTTTCGCTTTCTTGCCGCCATACACAAAATAAAATATTGAATAAGACTCGAAAGGCCTTGAAAATAAAAAGAAACACACAACAAACTCCCGCTCGCTCGCTTCTGCCTAATGTACACCGAAGGAGAGGAGAAAAAGCTAAGCGAACGGAGGAAAAAACCCCAACACAGAAAATGTAATGCTTCCCAAAAAGAAAATCAAGAAAAGCTTTTTGTGTATACACAATTCGAACGAATAATTTCTCTCGTGTCTAAAAATATCCTTAAAATCAATGGACATGATTTCGTTATGAGGAATATGGAGATTTCACGGGCTTCGGGCCCGAATCTTTTTGTTTTGCAAGGCGCGGAACAGGAACAAATTACACGATGAGCTGGATTTTGAACGCGTGACTCGTTATCTCAATTTGATAGAACTTACGTGACTCACCGTGCTGATGCTGATGGTTTCCCGGACTTGTTGACATCTCGTTGCTCTGATTTCGTTTCGTCTTCTCTCCCACTTTCTGCAATTCTAAGAGCACTCTGGATTGAGACACTTTAAACGCGATTCGCCGCTGGAACTTCACGTGAACTTCATGTTTATGCGCTCGGCGAGACGCTTATCACGACAATCTAACACAATCTAGCTTCCTAATCGGGCTGAATCCGCGAATATTGTTTAATCTCCGATTTTGTTTATTCACGAAACTGAAGGCGCGCACCCACTGAAAGTGACTGAGGGTTCGAGGCAAGCGAAGGAGGTCGAACTGCGCAATCGGAAAATTCAAGCTTAAGTAAAAGTTGAATTTCAAGCGGAGTTAGTGAGAATCTGAATCGGAAAACAGTGGCAAACGGAAGTGGGAGGCTGCGACCGTTCGGAATTGGTGGACAAAAGTCGAATAATTTGTGGAGAGCTGCGAAAAGTATGAAATAAGAAGGTTTGTTTTGCTTGTGAAAATTTTCCTCCTCTCCCTTTTCCCTCATCCCCTTCCACCGTCTGTGGGTGGTTTGGTTCTCACAACATCGCTTCTCTTTTCAGATGGCTTCGCAACAATTTTCACTGAAATGGCATTCGCACTCGCAGCATTTGGCGAGCTCGATGAACAATCTCCGATCAGAGGATGAGTTCCTGACGGATGTGACGCTGTGTTGTGATGGGAAACGCCTGCGAGCCCACAAAATACTCCTGAGCGTTTGCAGTACTTATTTCCGCGAAACTTTCATGGAAAACCCGTGCAAACATCCAGTCGTTATCTTCAAGAATGTAAAGTTCGAGGATCTGGCAAACATCGTCGAGTTCATGTACAAAGGCGAAGTCTCAATCAGCCAGGACTCGCTGTCGTCGTTCCTGCATGTCGCAGAAATGTTACAGGTCCGCGGGTTGTCGGAGAACCAAGAGATGATACCAGAAAAGTCGCTGCTTGGCAATCCCCTAACTCAATCTGAGTCGCTTTTCATCTCGGTCCCGGAAGGCAACAAAATCCTTCTAGCAACGCCACAAAATATCGCAAGCAGTCAACAGCAGAACACCGGCAATACGATAAAATCCCCGATAAAGCTCGAACAACAGCAAGTGCAGCATATTAAAACAGCATACATTGAACAGTCAGGAGTCGGTGCGAAACGGAAGCGAATCACTCTCAAAGAAGCGCGACCAGCTAAAATTCCTGCCAATAACTCAAACACAAACACGAGCTCGACACAATTCATCACGGAGGCAGTAGATAACAGTTTTGGCAAGCAAGAGACGGTGCTCATGGACGAAAACGGCAAGGAATCAGTATTTGAGGAAGTCGAGTATATCACAATGAAATCGGGCATGCCTGAATGCAATTACGTGGTTAGTGCAATAGATAACACGGAGCAGAGTCAAGACAACATGGAAGAGATGACGTTGATGCAAGAGACTTTCGAGATAATTGAGGAAGGGAAGCAGCAAATGGTTGACGACGTTGGCAACGATACAACAGGCGAGGAACAAACGGAAACTCTAGCGACGGGTGATGCTGATACAAGTGAGTATCTAGCGTAATAAGAATCCTCAAGTATTTGATCAAAGGTTCTTACATTTTAGAAACGGATGAGAAGTCGGGCGAGGAAGCAAACAGCAAGTGGACTCAGTGTCAATATTGTAAGCTGGTCATTACGTCGGTCAATCTGTGGCGACACGTTCGAACTCAGCATACGTCCCAGCCACCGAGAAAGTGTGATTACTGCAAGAAGACCTTTAAGAACAAGTACAGCTTGCGCGAGCACGTTCGAATATCGCACGAGAGTAAGCAGAACGCGACTAAAGCCGATGGTGATTCCGATGAGCAGCAAACAACGACAGTAGCCAGCAACACCTCAACCACCACCACAGCTCAGCCCGAGCAAACCACCGCGAAAGTAATTTATCTTGAAAAGTTGTAAGTCAAACGTTAGGTAAGCCATGATCGTAACGATTAAAGTACAAGATCATTTTTAAGTGAAAGTAAAATCTCTCTAGTTGATCACACACAAAAACTCACGAAGATTTCGTCATTTTGAAATTACTAGATGAATTTAAGTAGCCAGAAAGAACACACAACCCGTAACTAGTAGTTAAGGCCCATTGCTAATTTATTTCGATTCATACAAGCGTTTCGTTTCCAAAACTAAGCAGGTTGAGTTTCTCCTGTCATCACACGACCCAAACCTTCTGTGTTGTCTGAACGAGAAGCATTTTTAGATGATAAGAAAACATTCTCAACTCTTTGTTAAGTCTAAGCCATGAGCCATAAGTGTGTAAACGATTAATGTAGCTTAATGAAAACTTGACTCGATGTTGGATTTTCAATTTTCCTCAAGAACTTTCAAGACTTTCCCTTCCACTTTTAAAGCACGATTAAAATTATGACGAAAATAATGCACGAAAAGACAAACGGAAAATTGTTTTGAAGCGTTAAATAATTCGAAATGGAAAAACTAAAATGTGAAAAAGTTTCTTTCTTTATTTTTGTGAGTTTCTCTTTGCGTCATTGCGTGTGCAGAAAATTATATGAAAATAAGGACTTTTCTCTTAAAATTATAAAAGGCAGAAAGCTAGTTTAAGGAATAAGCAAGATTGTGTAATAAATATCGTGGAGAACATTTTGATTGATTCAAATAATTGCTCAAGATTTTTCTCGTAAATGCTCAATAGATTTCGTTTACAGATTGTGGAATCGCTTAGCCGAATGTGGAATGATCGTCAAACAAGTATTAACAATTTCTTTAGTTGAGTTAACATCTCGATAAACTTAACTAGCGCTCTAAGCTCTAAAACCATTTTGGTGTGCAACAGTAACGTTCTAAACATAATTAAGACATAATATTGAAACAGTTTTTGGAATTCTCGTTCGGTTAAGCGCCGTCCGTGCATTGTGATTCAGGATTGTTAGTTCTCTTTCAGAGATGAGATTCATGGATGAAGAGAGATCCTGGTGGCGTTTGTCGGCTATTCCATTGAAAGGTTGTCCATGTTATTTGAGTTGGCGATTGATGACGATGATGAGCTGCCACCGTCCTTTCGATTCGTCCTCAACCGTTGATTGTTAGCCAAATGGGAAAAGTCTCGCATGACATCATTGTAAGTTGAGTCGCCGCCTGGCTCGCCATCGTCTGTCGCTCCAATCTCCTCATTCAACTGATGTAGTCTGAGAAGAGTGACGACGTCAGCGTTCTAAAAGAGATCTCGTCAAAAACAAACTACATTAGAAGTTCTGTTGCACTCACAGCTGTTGACACTGCAAAGTCGATCGGGAGTTTCCCATCATTTGTGGTCAGATCGTATTTAGCTTTGTGTTTCAGCAGCAAATAAGCAAGCGCAGTGTTCCCGATTTCGATCGACAGGTGCAGTGGAGTAAAGCCATTGACATCAGCGCAGTTTATGTTGGCACCATTGAGTAGTAAAAACTCGCATGTCATGAGCGACCCCTTGAATTCAAATAGTTTAATTAGTACAACAAAAGACTAATGAGATCAGCATTCATGTTTTCTATTGATAACTTACCGCTAGAATCGCCTGATGCAACGGAGTTCGATTCAAGTTCTCAGGATTCTCCCAGTTCTTGTCTGCTCCAAGGCTAATTGCTTGACACATCACCGGTAGATTGTGAGCCGTCGTTGCCTTGAACAGAACGTAATTCGGATGCAACTTGTCGATCTCTTCTTCATCTGTTCAAATAGTAAATTAATATGTAACTCAAAGCACGTAAACTACCACAACAAACCGAGAACGTCCTCGTCGCCACTTGTTGATTCTTGGTCTGAGTTTGTGAAGAGACGGCAAGACTCGGGAATCAAGCTGTAGCTGCTTTCGGCCAAACGGTCCCCGAGCATCAAAATACTTTCGTTAACTTCCTTTTCGTCTTCGCTGTTGTCATGTTCCTTCGAAGTTATCTTAACGTCATTGTTGTTGTTGATGTGTCTGTTTGAAAAATGTGTCTAGATTTCGTTTAATTTAAGCTCATTTGATTTACCGTCTCGCAGCACGACGGCGATGCTTCTTGATCGTCCATTTACTAGGCGATGGCAGCAAGTTCGGTGGGAGAAGATCAGTTTTCTTGCTGTCGTTTAATGGAAGCACGAACTTCTTCTCAACGTATTTAGCGTGAATCCATTTTTTCCTGGTGTCGTCGTCACAATTCTCAGTCGCACGTTCAACATCGCTCATCAATTCGTCAAATGCACCTTCGTAGATTTTGTTAACAACTTCATTGCCAAGCTCCATCATGACACGGAGAATTTCTGGCTCCCAAACGTCCAACGTTAACGAGCGAACCTTCGAATAGTGAACACCGAGCGATCGATGCACCCCCGAACAAGCAATGCACAAGGTTATGCCGAGGTTGATCGATGCCCACTTCGGATCTGGATTTCCGCAATCGGCGCACTTCATGTTGCCCGGGATCATCAACATTTGCCGCCAGTTTATTTTCTTCTCCTTCGGTTTGTTGGCAGGCGCAGCCATCGACGAAGTTTGGTTCTTCGACGAGCTCGCGCACATGTTGCTAGAGTAGCGACTGTTATTTTGAATGGCATGCCCGATGCCTGATTGAAGAGCTTGCACCCACGCTTGATACTGATTCTCTGAGTCAGCTTGAAGAATGTGACTTTTAGTCGGCGAAATGACTTCGAAGCAAAACCTTCTGTCGGAGTCGGTGCAAGGTCGCACAGTGCAAAGTTTCAGATCGTCTTCCATGATTGTCGGCAGTTCCTCGCCGGAGCGTTTCCTGTAAAAAAGTTTATTGCTGGAACAAAAGGATTAGCTTGATGACTGTTAAGTGATTGTTAAGATTTCCTCACTCTTTCATATAAAACCACCGGCGGTTCCAAGTTTTGAAGGCGTTTGATGTTCTTTTGAAAAGATATCCTTCCATTTGTTTTGCCGCGACTTTCGGATCGTCTTCCTTCGGTTCATCGAGAAAGCCGTTGACATAATTATGTCGCTTCTGCATTGTCTTCTCAAGCTGATTGTATTCGTTTCTCATTGTGTTGACTTCCTCGTCGAGCTCCTTGAACAAATAGGTGTCGTAGTCCTGACACAAGTCCGACCCTTGATGAAAGTAAGTGGAGCATGCGGACACGTAACTCAAAAGAGTCGAGAGGATCTCAGGTCGCTTCTTCGATTGTAGCATTGTAATGTAATTGACGTAGTCGAGCGCGGAATGTTGGAACTGTGACTTGGTTGAGAATACATAGTTCTCGGCCTCGATGATCTCCTGCAGACGATTCTTGTTCACCTGCGAGTTCTTGTACAGAGCGCCGTCGTAGTTTTCGGATATTTTCGAGAAGATTTGCTTGTAGTCTTTGACTTCTTTGATGTCCTTCTTGAGGAAGTTCGAGATGTTTTTAAGCACCGTTTTAGAGCACTGCTCGAGCAGGATGTTGTGGAACTTATTCATCTCTTGCAGACAATGAATGATTTTCGTGAGTGCATCTTTGTCGTCCGGGAAATGTTTCTGTAGCTCCCATAGTGAAGTAGCGAACGCGCTAAAAGTAAAGAGAAGAAAATAACGATGAGAATCGAGTCGAACAGCGAGCACACAAAACCACCGCAGCGACGTTTCAGTCCAGCGGCGAATTTGTGTTATTTTGTGCAAGACGGGGAAGAGCGAATCAGAAAAATTGAATCTCAAAATTAAATTGGAAATAAGATTAATGTGATTCCAATTGCTGTGGACTCGAATTGCTTTATGTTCATAGTTATCGGTTTTATTCAGTGTGAGTGGGAATCGCTATGAGTTGAGCCGCAATCTTGTGTAACGCTTAACGACCACACCTTATCGAAACTCCAACATAATTTCGGTTAAAAACTTGTTAAACCAACGAGATTTTCGTCAGTTCAAGTGTCATATTCACAGCTACGCATCAACAACGAGGATTCCACTCGAAGTGGAGGCTCAAAAGGGATCTCTTATCGATCGCCGTTGTGACCTTTCGGGTGTAATCTTAGTCATAGTTAATGTTGTTGTGTGAATATTCTCATAAGATTGTGCAAATTATTTTTCCCTTCTTTCTCGCGCTGTGACTCTAACGCTTGAATCTCTTCCAGTTTTTACATGATTTTAGTGACTTAAGCGGAGTTCAAGCAATACGATGGGCTGGCACTGTTTAGTGTTTGCCTTTACAGCACTTTGCTACCTGACAATATTACCTCGGATTGATGCACAAACGACAAACAACTACGACAGAAACCGAATCGACTCGAACTTCAATGATGTGAATCAGAATCAGTTTGGACGTGGACGTTACTCGCAGCAGTCGAATGGTCCAACACTGCAACAGCAGCTCCAAACCAATCAATTCCAAAACAGATTCAACGACTCGAATCGAGGTGTTAATAATCCAAATGATCCGTCGACGTTCTACGACAACAGTAACCGCTACAGTTACAACAAGAACCCGGCGTATGCTGGCTACGGTGGCGGCTTCAGCGGCTTCGACGATATCGACCCAAACCATATGTGCCCCGAGCATTGGATCGCTTATCGCGCTTCGTGCTTACGATTCATCAAGTCGCCTAGAAGGACTTGGTACGATGCGAAGAAGATTTGCCAAGCGGCGAAAGCAGATCTCGTGAACGTCGACTCTCTCGACAAGCATAACTTCATCACGCGAGAGCTTTACTTGCAGAACCAAGTACAAAACCGCTACTACATTTCCGCGCGTCAAACTTCGCCTAGCAATTGGGTGAACGACGACAATACTCAGCTGTTCGCAACTCAAGATTCCTTCTCGAACGAAACAACCGACATTGACCGAGAGCTCAGTTTCGAGTATTTGAACAACAATCAATTGTTCCTGGCTGATAAGAAGCGACAGAACTTCAACATTAATCAGTTGAATCTCGCTGGTGGAAATCGACAACCCATCGGCAACTCATGGGACAACGAACTGTACAAGAATCGCGTGGTTTACGCTTATTCTCGGGTGAAGAATCGCTGGCTTTACATGCCGACCTACGACTTCGAGAACAATCTGTTCATCTGCGAGTCGCTCCAGCTTTACTCGATCGACAACATCAACGTGCACTCTGACAGCCAAAGAAAAATCGACTACGGCATTGAAGTTATCGATCCGCTGCGACTTCCCAGAGGCCCTTATTTCATCAAGCAGCCGCGTGAAACAACGTACGACACAGGAAAGCGAAGAGTTACCAACGACGTCTTTATTCAGTGTCTTGCTGGTGGATTCCCAACGCCGACTTATACTTGGTTCAAAGAACATTATGTGAATGAAGTTTTGAATTTCACAAAGATCGATCCGCTTCTCAATCGACGCTACACTATCAGTGGAGGAAACTTGATTATCTACAACCCCGACCAGGCTCTCGATCAAGGAACTTATCACTGCGTTGCCGCCAACCAGTACGGAAAGATTCGTTCTGAGAGCGTCGAGTTGAACTTCGGTTACATTCTCGAGTTCAACTTGAAACGTGCGCCAGAAGTTGGCGATGTCAATTGGGGAAAAACTCTTTTCTGCGATCCACCCACGCATTACCCGACGGTCAAGTACTACTGGTCGAGAGATTACTTCCCCAACTTTGTTGAGGAAGACACGCGAACGTTCGTCAGTTACGATGGAGCTTTGTACTTCTCAGCGCTCGAGTCCATCGACAGAGGAAATTATTCCTGCACGGTCCAGAGTATGGTCAGTGACACTGGAAGGAACGGACCCTTCTTCCCACTCTCTGTTCGTCCACATCCGAATTTCCAAGCCATCATCTTTGCCAATTCGTTCCCCAAGATTTTCCCAGAAGCTCCGATCGCTGGCGATGACGTTCGTCTTGAGTGCGTCGCATTCGGTTATCCAGTGCCTTCATACAATTGGACAAGAAACGGCACTGACCTCCCAAGAAAAGCCTACACGCTCAACTACAACAGGGTTCTTATCATTCCAAATGCCACGGTCAATGACAACGGAGAATACATTTGCACCACAAAGAACGATAAGCGAGCGATTCCAAAGTCTGTTCATGTTAACATTCAAATGCGTCCGAACTTTACGATTCCTTTGAAGGATCAGATTAAGGACTTCAACTCTGAAGTGAACTTTGTGTGTGAGGCCAACTCGATACCCGACTCGAATTACACTTGGTACAAGAACGCGGAGCTGCTCGATCGAGAAAAGCTCGACAGGGACAAATACATAATTCAAGACAATCTGTTGACTATCAAATATCTCGATCCGGACAAGGACAACGGAATGTATCAGTGCAGAGCTCACAATCAATTGGCGGCCGTTTACTCATCTGCTCAACTTCGAGTCTTATCTATGAAACCTTCGTTCAAGAAACAACCTCTGGAGCCAGAAATATACGCAGTCACAGGCGGTAACACAACGATTGTTTGCAATCCGGAAGCTGCGCCAAGACCAAAGTTCCAGTGGAAGAAGGATGGAAATGTTCTTAGTGCTGGTGGCCATCGAAGAATTAAACCAGATGGCACACTCGTCATTGCACCGACGACACGAGACGACGAAGGAATCTACACTTGCGTTGCCACTAACGCTTATGGAACAGACGAATCACGATCTCGTTTGATTGTTCTTCAAGAGATTCGATTCTCGCAGCCGCTTCAACCGCAAGTCTTGACTGAAATCGGTCGTTTCCTGTACATGCGATGCGAAGTTTGGTCTGATTTGCTGCTCGACGTCGCCTTTATTTGGAAGTTCAATGGCGAACAAATTATTCCACATGGCGAAGACTTCAGTAATGAGCGAATTGAAATCAACTACAACGAGCTGACGATCACAAACACCTCGTTGCTTGACTCCGGTTGGTACGAGTGCATAGCAAAGTCAGCTGTCAACGAGATTCCATCTCGCTCGCACGTCATCGTTCTGGGACCGCCAGGAATGCCGGGAGGCGTTAAGGTCATCGACATTAAAAAGACCGAAGCTGTTCTCGAGTGGATCGACGGAGCTATGAACGGTGGAACGATCCAGTTCTACAACATTATGGCTCGGACTAACTGGAACAAAACCTGGCACATCGTGGCTGAGCAATCGCAAGCTCAGGAGGTTGACCGTTACACGGGGCGCAAACGAGCTGAGATTGAAGGCTTGTCACCTTACTGTTCCTACGAGTTCGCCGTAGCTGCCATTAACAATTTGGGAGTCGGACCTCAGAGCCTCGCGTCACCATCGCATAACACGTTGCACGACAAACCGTACACCGCGCCGCAGAAAGTTGGCGGCGGTGGAGGAAAGATTGGGGATTTGATTATTACTTGGGATACACTGCCGCCGTTTGAACAAAACGCGCCCGGAATTCATTACAAAGTGTTTTACCGTCTTCATGGCAAAGCTGGAGATTCGGAATGGGCTGGAAAAATTCTTAAGAAGGAAGGCAACGTCGGCAAGGCGGTCATCCACTTCGAGAAGGACAATAATTACTACACTAAGTACGACGTGAAGGTTCAAGCAATCAATGACATTGGAATGGGACCGGAGAGCAATGCGAGCGTCATTTACTCAGCTGAGGATATGCCGCAAGTTGCACCGCAGTCAGTCTGGGCTCGTGGCTTCAATTCTACATCTATCAATGTCACATGGAACGCTGTCGATCAGAGCCGCGAAATGATTCGCGGACGATTGATTGGCCACCGTGTAAGTTTGAATTTCACCGTCAAAATTTTCGTGTTTTGATTTTCTCTTTCGCAGTTGAAATATTGGAAGAAAGACAACAAGGAAGAAGACTCGGTTTACTACTTGTCTCGTCACACTCGCAACTGGGCTCTGATTGTGGGTCTCGAGCCAGACACTTACTACTGGGTGAAAGTGATGGTCTACAACGCAGCCGGTGAAGGACCGGAGAGCGAGCGTTTCCTCGAGAGAACGTACCGCAAGGCGCCTCAGAAGCCTCCGTCATCGGTTCACATTTACGGTGTCAACCCGTCGACTATCAGAGTCGTTTGGCGTTACGTCTCGCCATCGCAAGAGGAAGAACCTGTCGAAGGCTACAAGATTCGTATCTGGGAAGCTGATCAGGACATGGCAACTGCGAACGATACTTTTGTTCCACTTGGACGCAAACTTGAATATCTCGTCGACAATTTGACGCCAGGTTTGATCGATCAACTCGAAGCGTCGATGAAAATTTAATTCGCTTCCGTTCTCTTCACAGGAAAAATGTACAAACTTCGAGTTCTGGCGTACAGCAACGGTGGAGACGGTCGCATGTCCTCGCCGACTCACACTTTCCAAATGGGTAAGACAAGGCCCGACCCGCCATTCTAAAGCTTTTGGTTTCTGTCTCTCTCTTACACAATTTTCCTACTTTAAAAATGTGATCGAACGCTTTATGTTTCGCTAAGTAATCAACAGGTGATAGACATTTACATTCTTTCTGGGCGCAGCTTTTGTTAATAAACGTTTATATTTTTGTAGAATTTATAATTTTCACTTTTTTACACTTAAGCAAACAGCACCACAATCTACGTGACTAACAAACGCACTGGGTTTGATTCTTCTCGGACTTTCTTTTCTTTCGCAAAGTTATATTTACGACTGCAGCTTTGTTTACACGACAACTTCGCACTCTAAGGCTGATGTAGTCCAGTCTAACTGCCTCACAAAACTTGTCCAATTACTTTTATTTTCGGGTCGTCTTCTTTATTCATTCAATTTGCAAATGGAAAACCGTTTTAAGGCGACAACATTTTTCTCCCTCCATCGAATTTTAGGTATCACGCAAACGCCGTACAACTCAGCGAAAAATATTAAGCTCGACAAGATGCTGATGATCGCCGTCTGCTCGATTGTTTATCTCTTCAAAATGGTTTCGTTCTAATTGACTCATTACGATTGATCAGCAGCAGCAAAGTATCGTTGCGTGGCCGTTGACTCGTGACAATACAAACAACTTAAGTGCATTCAACAAAACTCATTTAAATCCGTACCAGACAACCTTTGAACTCTCAACAACTTGAATCTCTTAGAAAGTTAATGTATTTTTGATATGAAGAAGATATAAACTCAAGTTCTCCCCTCTGGCTTCATTTGTGATTTAACGAGCATCGTCGTTAACCAACAGAAACATTCGCCGTCATTGCACAACTGAAAGTTTAATTAATTCAAAGCATCATCGAACCGTGCCGAAAAGGCAGCAAGTGCTCGATGGTGCACAGACGGAGTCTCAAGGCCTTACTTAGCAACTTAGTCAACAGATCGGCTATTTTTTTGACCACAAAATATTGTAATTGATCCACGGAATGGCCTTCGACATGAGTACAATCTTCAGAGCAGAAAAAACTATTTAGATTCGCGATATCTTTTGATTAAATCATTCTCCCACACAACCGGAAGCGACTCGCACAACAAGAGGAAACGACCATCGTTTGAGGGGAAAGAAGTCACGAACGCCTTATCAGTGCAGAAAAAGTTCGTCCACTAGTTTTTAGTTTCAATCGTTTAAATCTTTTTTATTCAAGAGTTCGGGTCAAGGAGCCCTGAGCAGCCTGAAAGAATCTAGAACGCTAATCAAAAGCTGGCACTGGATTATTCAGGAAGTTGTCAATCGCTGCTCGGCTGAGATTCATTGACCTCGAACTCCTGCTGGAGATCTGTTTCTCATAGTTTCGGGACTAATTTTAGAATGAAAACGCGAGGAGCTTAATAGAACAGAAAAGTTTTGTAACATTTCTTAATTGAATAAATAATTTTAGTAACAAACCGAGTTCGAGTGAATGTTTGAGCTTCTTATTGATTTATAGATGATATCCTTGCCCGCAAGTGAATTGAAAGCTTTTCTATTTATGCCGGCGAGTGTGAGCAGGCAGTAAGTCTCTCAATTGGATTGAGTGGAGTTCATTGTACGACAAAAGAGCTTGCGACACTCCTCCAACTAGACCTATGACGATTCAATTGAAAGGAGACAATGTCTTCCTTGTTTTAACTCAATTAGGAGCAAACACCTATTGCATGTCTGACCCAAATTCACGAACACTTGAAACCTGATGCTTGGTATCGTGCCAAAAGCCAATCCTTTCTTCGAAGCAACAGGTTCGTGTTCATGTTTTATCGCTTTGTGTGCAGCCTTGTGTCGACTGACCCATTAACCCTATAAAAGGACACAGCGAAATGTCTCAGACTGAACAGCTGAGCTGCTTGAAGGCTTGATTGTATCGGAATGTCTCGATAGTTATTCATCATCATCGATTGCACACATCGGAGAGGCGCGAGGAAGAAGAAGCAGTAGAAACACATCCAAGTTTATCCAATTAAAACAGATGATTCATGACTCTTCATGTAAGTGAAACTGCTCGAGGAACGAACGAATTTTTGAGGGAATACGCGGCAGTGATAAGAAAGATTACTCACCTCTGGTTCACGACGAATTGTCTTCCCGAGTCGCAGGAAGCCGTCGCGAGCTTCAATATCTTGTCGAGCTTCTGCTCGAGGTTCTCAATTTCCTGTTCCTGGTCTTCGAGCTTGTATCTGAAATCGCAACAATCACTTATGAGCCCAACAACTAACGCAACAAAGCACTTCGACCGAATCAAAATATTTTTGCAACTTTCATTTTTCGTTTAGAAAACAACTTTTCGCTTAATTCACCTGAAGTTCGGGCTGTCGATAAGCACTTCATGGAAATCTATTCTCGAGGCCATCGTTATCACTTATTCCAGACGATTGGCAGCATAAACGTCTTGTAATTGGAGGAATCGCGAGATTAATTAAATCAACACAAAATTTTATCCACTTTCGAGCTTTTCCCCGCGCGTCACTTGGCACTGAATTAATGGAGAAAACTCTGCGATTCTTTGGCAGCTGATTTTGCTGATGGTAATCACTTACACTCGGCGCTAGAAATATTAATTTTCAAAGAAATCGCAAGAACTGAAAACCAAAACCGATTGAAAGATTTGAAATTTCGTTAGACGTTAAAGTTTTATTGAGCAATTGAGGTAGATGAAAAATCTGAGGAATGATTTAATTGCCCGTTGCGAAAAAGGTTTTGACACTTATAACTTTTGACGTTTGTTTTTGCGATGGCACAGATTTCTTTCGCTTTGGCTCCACTTTGGGTTGAGATATTGAGGCTTGCTTCAACTCTTGATCTCGAATCTTTTTCGCGTAATGGTAATCCAAGTGACAAACGTAATCGTCGGGGGAAAAGAACTTTGAACATTCGCTGCATTTAACTTTGCTGTCGTCAGGCAGTTCCAGGCTCTCGTCGTTCTTCACTGTGTACTTCACAATCGAATTGACTTTCGCTGGCGGTTTCTTGATTTTCTTTGCTGATCCTTGAGTTGAGGTGCTTGGACTCTTCGATTTAAGTTGCTTGCGATATTCTTCTCGCTGTTCGGTTGCGATTTGAAGCGCCAAATGGTGATCTGCATGCGAACCCATATCAAGTCGTCCGATCATTTTTCCGCATTGCATGCACGTTTCTTTCGGGTTCAACATCTCCATGAAGTCGTTAGGTAGCGCTTTAGGCTGGAACTGCGAGTACGAAGCATCGAGTTCGGTCTCAGCACTCTCACTGATGTTCATTGCTTCGGGAGTTTCATCGACAGCTTTCGTATATTTTGTGGATGTCGATGCATCGTTCTCTACTTTACTGTCTTCGCTTTCTTCAGAAAAATCGTAGAATGGCGAGGATTCGAATTCAGTGGTCTGAGGATTCGTCTGTTCTTCCACTAATTCCTCTTCTTCTAGCTCATCATCGTCTGATTCCATCAATTCAGGTTCGCAGAGCTCAGTGTCGTCAATAGTTTCAGGGATTGGCGTCTCAATTTGTGACGGAATCTTCACGTTGTAATTCCACTTTTGACCGATTTTAAAATCAGATGGAATCACTTTGAGTTGAGTGATTGGAAGTTTGATCATCAAGGTTCCGTCTGTGAGAAACTCTTCAGACTTCAACACAAGTTCAACAATCAAGTCTACGTTGATAATTTTGTCCGCAAAACTTTCCAATGGAACTTTGATCTCCTTCGTCTTGGTTCGACTTTCACTCATGAAAGCAAATTTCAGTTGGATTGTCGACGGCGATCGATTATGCTTATCGCTTTCATCAATCAGATTGCTGCAGAGCTGATCGAAAATTTGTGTTATCCAGTGCTTCAGACTTTTGATTCCTCTGATTGCAAAGTCTCCGGTAAAGTTCTGCGAGACACTCAATGCTTCAACTGCTTCTACTTGATCCACGGTAGACACTTTTTTGTCATCTTTGGGAATAATTGCCTTCGCAAACATCGATTTCGGCGACTTCATCTCAAAGTTTTTCAGTGACTTGATCGTTGCTGGTTCCTGCTTTTCTTTTGAGGCCGCTGGAGACTTTTTCGTGTCACTTTTCTTGTGATTCTTTAAAAGGTTTTGAAGATTATTGCTTGTGCTGGGGGCAGAATTGTCTTCGAACTTGCTGGCAGAGATTCCAAGATGCTTCACGCTCTGGTGCATTACCACCGTTCCTTCCGCTTTCAAGAACTGCTTTGAATTCTTCTTGATGGTCTCATAAGCTTCGTCTGCGATTTGCTCGGCTGTGTACGAGTTCAATGAGTTCCCGTTGAGCTGAACCGTTCGAGTGCTCGAAACATTGCTCGTGTCTACTTTGGGAGCTCCTTGCGTGAAAACGACAATCATGTGCTTCGCAAAACGGTTGCTCTCCAATGCGTCTTTTCCTAAACGTTCAACGACTTCTTTAGCCAGCTCCTTCAGCCAGAACTTCAGCGTGTGGATTGAAGATATTTCATTTTTGCCTCGGAAGTTCTTCGACACGGCGATCGATTTGCTGAGAAACTTTGGTGTGACCTTTTCTAGATCGATGCCTCGCGCCATGTAATACAACCAAGAGCCGACTCGAGGTTGAAAATGATTTTGCAGCTCAGCCTCTGTGAACTTCAGTAAATCTTCCATCGTCTTCGCGTTCAACTTTTCACAAACTTCCTCGCCGAGTTTACCGCCAAGATTCTTCACTTTGCTCACCGCGAGGCTGCGGAACAGGCCAGAAACAGATTCGATCGGGAGAATCGTCTGCTTGTTCGGTTTGTTCATTCCACAGGTGAGTTTAGCCAAGATTTTATTGTGAGCGATTCCCGCTGAGCATTCGTACTTCGTTTGCTCCTTGACTGCTTTGCGGATGTCGTTCACGATGGCCGCTCCAATCAAAAGCCTGAGCTTGCTGCTGGCAACTGCTTTTCTCTCTTCTTCGGGAATATCGCCGAAGTCTTCGTCAACTGAACTCGTCACGTCCTGAACAAACCGTCCAATGTTTTCGTATCCCACCGCATACGTGTTGGCGAAGCTAGACGGAAGTAGTTGGAATTTATTGTCACGCATCTCTCGTATCTTTTCAGCCACATTTTCGGTGATATCGAGATAGGCTGAAATATCAAAATAGATTAGCGATGGATCAGGATGTCGAAAGATTATGAAATTACCTTCGTCGACACTTGCTCGTTCCAGCAGCGGGGTGAATGTTTGAAGAACCTTTGCAACCTGCAACCCAGCGTCCCGATATTTTGTCAAATCAGCTTTGCCGTTCTTCGACGGAACCTTAACACAAATCAGCTCTTCGCAAACAGCTTTGGCTTCTCTTTCTCGCATGTGTCTAGTCACGCCCAAGTCTCGCGCTGCATAGTTGACAGCGATGATTCCAGCATTCTCAAGGTATTGTACAACAGCTGCAAAGGAGACATTTGAGTGTTGTTACTGTTAAATGCTCAATTGACTTAATAACCAATCGGTTTCCCAGCTAGATCCTTCGGGTTTAAATATTCCTCAACCTGGCAGTAAAAACAGTCCATATCGATCAGCACGATGATCCTATCGTACTTCTCTTTGAGTGTCACAAACGATTTAACAGAAGACATTGCATTTAACTCTAAATTTAACTCTGTCTGATTTTACCGCGTAAAGTTTTTATTTACTTTCACAAGAGACGCAGAGAAATGATGCGAAATTTTCGCGTCTTCTTAGTTCTGCGTCTTAGTTTCTGCGTCTGTTGTGACGAACTTTGTCGACGTCCCGCTGTTGTGTTTTGAGAAAAGCTGAAAAGGAAATCAACGAAAAGCCTTCGTAGGAAGTCGAAAACCGAATCAATTAGCTCTACAAACCAAGTGACATCGCAGGACGTCTGACGATAAGCAGTGAAAGCAGCAGAATGGATAGAAATACGTAAATTTAATTGCTTGACCTATTTTTCATGTTTCCATCTTTTTTTCAAAACGAATTTCTGCATTTTTGCTTTAGCCGCTCGATCGTTCCACCCATGAACCATGGAAAGCCTCGTAACGGACCAGTGTCTCCGAGAGAACGCGATATGAACAACTCGAGCTACGCCAACCACCAGCCGCCTCATTACAACTACAACAACCATAGTCAGACCGTAAACAACAACAGCAGCCCCAACAGCCAACAGGCTCAGTCCCCCAATTCAGATTTAATCAATTTTGTGTCCGGCGCTTGGAAGGAGAAGGTTAAAGCTTCATAAATATCCGTCAGTTATCAGAAACTAAAATTCTAACGTTTTTAGATGACATCGGAAGTGTTCAAGTCAGACAATACGACGGAGAAACTGAATCACTTTGACTTAGACGGTTGGCTCAGGACGAGACAAAACTAAGCGCTTCATTAAAGAAGGAGTCTCTCCTCGATCGTCGTCAGCGAGGTCGATTTATCACCCTCTATCATCATGGAAACTTCTTTCTTTAATTAAGACGCGAACTGAATCTTGATAAGTTCTTTCTCTAAGTGACAGGTTTTGTTTTCTATCAATTCCAAGTGGTTTGTAAAATCTTCACACAGTTTCAAACCTTATTGAGAACGAGCGAGCATGATTTACACTTAGTTGACGCCGAGTTTTTTTTAAAGTTTTAAACGCTCTATCATCTTTTTATAAAAATAAAGTATAAGAATATCCATAAATCATTCATAATTCAATGCGTTTAAATTGAAATTTGAGAAGTCCTACATTGATCAACCTTCACTAATCCAAAATGAATTCACAAATAGTAAAACCGTAGAGAAATAAGATAAATTAACGGCCAATGTAAATTCAAATATTTCTGTGAAATATTTTAACGGTCGTTTGAAATTCAAATAAAGTCTTCTTCACGTGCGCCGCGTAAACAAATCTGGGAGAAAATTCACTTCAGAAATTATTAAATTGTGTCAAAATGAGTGCCGCTAACGCGCGTTCGAATACGTTCAACGAGTTGTTTCTAAACGAGTCATATCAGGATGCGAGCACAGTCTCAATGGAGCTCGACAAAGGTGAGAATCGAAACAAAACTTTTCGCCGGGTCAAATGAAAACAATTTCTTCGATTTTAATTATTAGGGCTTCGATCAACTAACATCGGAGAGCAATGCGAAGCAATTGTGAGATTTCCGAAGCTTTTCGAGAAATATCCTTTCCCGATTGTCATCAACGCGAACTTCCTCAAGCTTGCGGAGTTCTTCAGACTCGGATCGAATCTGTTTCGACTTTGGGTTCTCCGCGTTTGCCAACAGAGCGAGAAACATTTAGAGAAGATCACGAATGTCGATGAGTTTGTCAAGCGGATCTTCATGGTGATACATTCGAATGATCCAGTAGCACGATCTCTGACATTGAGAACGCTCGGCTCGGTCGCTTCAATAATTCCCGAGCAGCAACAAGTCCATCATGCGATCCGACGAGCACTTGACAGCCACGACACTGTTGAAGTCGAGGCAGCGATCTACGCGAGCGTCCAGTTCGCAGCTCAATCTAAAACCTTCGCCATAAGCATGTGCAACAAAGTCGCATCGATGATTGAGTCGCTGCAAACGCCAGTGAACATGAAGCTCGAGCTTATCCCAGTGCTGCGACACATGCATCACGATGCCAATACAGCGGCGCTGGTCAAGACTTTGTGCATCAATCTGTTGCCGAAATATCCATCAGAGAACTTCATCTGTGTCACACTCGACTCGCTTTCTCAGTTGAGCTGCGCCACCCTCGTCGACATTCCGGATCAAGTGGAACTTCTCATCAGCTACCTTCAAGACCCGCGGACCAAAGTTCGCTTTTGTGTTCTTCGCTCGTTGCAATCCCTCGCTGAGAAAGGAGCTCATTTGTGGCCGTCTGGGTCAGTGAACAGCTTGATTTCCGTCGCGAAATTTGTCCGAGGCGACGGGAGCGAACAGAAATTGGTGCTGTCAGTTGTGCTTACATTGACCAAGTGCCCATTGATTGCCGGGTCGAAGGAAGAAGAGGGAAGAATTCTCGAGCTTTGCACTTCATGCTTCAAGACTGTTAATCATAAAACCAACAGCTTGTCGATCGCAATCCTTACAAGCGTCATAAACTATTATCACAGCGAGGAAGCTTCTCCTCCACAAGATTATCTCACCGCGATCAATTCGCACCACGAGCAGCTAATCCTGTCGTGTCTCAAGGACAACGCACACATCCAAGAGCTCTGCAAATATCTCAAATGTGGCGTTCAGCTCGCCGAAAAGAACGAAGCGATGGCTCTCGAGTTCTCTCGCTTGATGGGACGAATTTTGACAGAGGAACAGCAACTTGACCAGAAGCAGTCGGAGCTCATTTGCGAAACGTTAGCTGCTCTTTGCAGTCACTACATGAAGGAAAGATATCAAAGCATCTCGGAGAAACAATCTGAGAATGCAATGGAAGTCGACGAAGCTGCTGCCGGGAATCCGTTCCATGATCTTCTGCCGAGCCTTCTCAAACGACTCGAAAACTTAGTTCACCCGAAACTGCAACCGAACGACGCTCATTTCATCGAGATTCTCGCTTCGGTTTGTCTTCAATCAATGATGGGATTCCACATGACAAAAGAGATGCACGAAGTCTTCAACAAAGTTCTCAGCGCCATTAGCATGTGGAGTCAATATCGAATCGCTCGATCAGCGTCACGCTACGGTCATCCATTCATCGCTGCTAAAATCTATCAGAAGCTGTCGAAGCACGTCTCACAAGAAAAGTTTTACTTTTACCTCTCGGGTCTCACGCAAATGTCGATTGCCGAATGTATTTTGCTCTACGGACAAGAGTTCGATGACTTGGAAGAGAAGTTGATGGAGGGAAGTCACAAAGAAGGGCAGATGAATTTAGTTCAGCGGTTGGAAAAGTCTATCACGCACTACTGGAAAGCTTTGGCGACGTTGAAAGCCGCTTCGTCTCACATCCACTCGCTGTCGTTCCAAACCGAGTACGTTTGGTTGCGAGCGTCTTTCTTGGAAGCTCTTCTGTCCATCGTCATCGCTCGCAATACTCAATACATAACACCGCCGCCGGCAATCGCTCAAACCTGCGCACAGAACTCACGCGATCCACTGCAAAAGTTCGGCCACATAACAAATCAGTTCAGAAAGTGCGTCAAGTCTTTAAAGGTTTGCGAGGAAAATTATTCGCTGTTGTACAAGTCAGCGTTCGACGCCGATCCTTGCACTCTCGAGCATCTCGAGATTACGCAGCACCTCTGCGCTGTCTTTGGCTACTCTCTAGAGACGATTTGCTTCACAACATCGCAAGACAGTTTGAACGTTCCGACGCAAGGGAACTTTCCCGAAACTGCTTTCGGTATGGCGACATGCAACAAAATAACAAGAGAGTTCGAGAAGATTCCCGTCGAGACCGGCGGTAAATCAATCACTAACGTTCACACCGACATCGTACTAAAGCAGATTGAGATGGCGATAACTTCACCGATTTGTGTTCCGCGCTTCTTCTTTCAAGTCCAACAAAACACTTCGATTAAGCTCAGCATGTCGCCGTTTCCTCGCGTTGCTGGTGAAGCGATTCTCGTTCAACCCGGCCACAATCTCGTGGTGAAAGTCGAGGGCGTTATCGTAAATTCTGGAGTTAAGCCAAGCATTTATCGATCGATCGAATCCGTTCAGCTCACATTAACATCGCAGCTTTTGACTCCACGCGCGCTTGACGTCAAGCCGATGAACGATACCATAACTTTAGTTCAGACGACTAAGCCATCGAGAGATTTTCTGAGCGCTAACTTTCTGTTATCGCTGAATCAAAACGGCGGAACTGGTCAGCAATGGCAAGTCACACTGGAATCTTGTATCATCGATGGCAACGGAGTTTTATGGAACACTTTGGGACCGAAAAAGTAAGTCGAACGGTAAAGCTGTCCGTGCAAGCTGATTTATATTTTCCTTTATCTTTCGCAGCACTTTAATCGTTCGAGTGCCGTCCGACAACAACGCAATGGGATTCAAGAAATAATCATTTTTGTTGACATAACTTCGAGTTTGTTACGAAACAATAAAAGCTGATTTTGAAAAGATTAAAACTTTCGGATTCTATTTGATTTCATCTTGCGTAGCAGAGCTTCAGATTGCTGCAAGAAACAAACGGAAAAGCTTTCGAAGTTCGTTAAGCAAGAGAACTTACGTCCAAGTCTTTCAACGCCTGCAAACACTTCGAAACGATTTGGTTGTTCTTGTCAAGTTCCTTCAGATGGTTCAAACAATCATTGAACATTTTTCGGATCTGGCAGATGCGCGCGTCAATGTTCCCTGGCCGTCCGTCTTTCTTGGCCTGTTGGATGTCCTTGAGAATGAAGTGGCATCTGGCAATGATCGTGTCGAGGTTGATTTGCTCCGGATCGCGGATCGCTGTTGAGTCTTCGTTCGGATTTTTCTGAATTGCAATGTCCAAGGAGTTTTCCAACTTTCTGATTTCGTCCTCTTGGCCTTTTAGCTTCGCGGTGAGGCTCATCAGCTGCTGAACGTGCTGGATTTCCATTCTTTTCAGGTTTTTGTTCTCCGTCTCTTCGGTGAAAGCTTCGCCGGCACATTCAGCGAGTTTCTCCTTCAACGCTTCGATTTCCAGAAGATTATCCATGACCAGATCAGTTTGCTTGACTTGTGAAGCTGCCATCACTTGAATTTGGATAAACTTTTTCAAATTCAAAAAACGAAATAAAAAGCGAAATTTGAAGATTCGCACATTGAAAAAGCTCATCGATTTCTGCGATTTTGTTGTTTGTAAAATGTTTATTGTTGCAACAAGAGTTGAAGTATTGAGGTCAAGCCAGGAGACACAAGTTTTGTCTCAGCCTGAGATTGTTATCTTCGGGGCATTGATCGAGTATTTCGTTTTCAGCGATCGCAACGTCTCTTCAGTTCGCTGGAACATAAAATGGTGTTTATAAATTTGGAAGTAAGAACCGAACTTGCTTACATCTAAGTTGATCAAACAGTCCAATGTTCCAGTGACCATGCGGTTTCGCTTGTTCAGATCGTCGAGTTGGATCATGCAAATCTTGAAAAGCTTTCGAACTTCAGCGATTCTTGCGTTGACGTTCTCGTACCTGCCGGTTTGTTGAGCTGCTTGGCTGTCCTGCTCGATTACTTTCACAAGGTTCATCGCCTTGAAAGTTATCAGGTCTGGGTCGACGTGAGTTGTTGGCAGATGCAACTTGTTTGGATCGCTTGCCAGAACATGAGCAAGGCGGCTCTTTAACGAGTTAATCCTCGCCTGGTTCTCACCAACTTTCTTACTGAGAATTTGAATATTTCTCAAGTCTTTCGACTGAATTCCCTTAAAATTTTCTTGCTTCTCTCGTTCGTGGCTGATCTTATCATAACACCGATTGAGTTTGTCTCTTAATTGTTTGATTTCGTTAACGTACTGCATCGAGGACTGATTGTAACTCTCCTCGTCACCCTCAAGGTCTCGTATGATTTCGTCCCACGTCGCCATTCTCAATTAACTTTACTGCAAATTTTGTGCAAACCTTGTCAGCGAGACTCGAAACTTTTGATTAATCGATGGTTGCTGCTCGATTTCCCGTAAATATGTTTCGCAAGCAGTTTTTCCAGCTTGACCATCGCGCCACTAAATCAAATTAATTGACTGTTTTTGCGAGCCTTTCGCTGCAGTTTTATTAATCATCCTTGCTCGTCCTATAATCGACGATTTTTAACCCGAAGCGATTTTTTCTGCTGTTCAACCATGTGCAGCGTTTTGTAAACTCTGAGCTTTCATTATTTGCAAATATAAAAGTCAATATCGACTCGTTGCACTTTTTTTAAAAAAATTGTTGACGATTTATTTCATTTTTTACGCCGCGCTCGTCGCTTCGAAATTAATTAACTGTCTGATGAGGAACGAATGGTTGAGTCAAAGCATTTTATGTAACGCTTTTGAACTTTTCCAGCTACCTTCATTAATTAATGTTATGCGATGGCTTTGCAGCGCTGACATAGCGGAAGTTAATCTCAACGGAACTTTGGACTGCAGTGGAAATAGTTTAGGGAAAGAGCCAGAGGAGTTGTCGAGTTTAGTCACTAACAGCTTGGCCAGGAACTTGGCGTTGCCTTTACCCTTACTAGATCGAGTTTCATCCGATCCTGTCTAAAGATTGGCAACCTTGGCAATCTCCACTTTGATGAGTGTAGCTCATTCTGGAAGACATTCATTAAGCTTTAATTAACCCGAGGTCTGTTTGATGCTGTTTGCAACTCAAATAATGTTAAGTAGAAAGTTTTATGACGAGCAGTACTCTCACGTATGTACCACTCGTACATGAATAAATGAGAGGCATTTATCCGCACTGTCCGAGAGTGGTGGAAATGAAAAAAGTTCATCTCAAAAGTTGAGATGATGCCGAGATGATGTCTAACAAACATGAAACAGTTCGCATTGGAGAAGCGAATCAGAATGAAAATAAACTTTTTCAGTCATGTTTTATGTTCCTTTGCAACTGAGTAATCTTCTTAATTTGAGCTCTTATTCATTCTTTACTCCTCGACCTCATTAGCAGAGCAAGGAATAATTTGCTCTTTGCCTTAAGGAGCTTTATAAATAGTCCATAGAGCTTTGTTCGAATGTTGCAAGCAAAACGAATTCCTTAACCCTGCAGTGAAAGCTTTTAAAAACATGTGTCAACAACCCCCTTGATATGCTCGAGTAAAGAGTCATTAAGCTCATTTAAACTTGCTCGAATTATCTGATGATTTACAGTTTCATGTTCGAAAAGTTGGTGCAGGCTAGACTGAAGAGAAACTCATCCGTTGAGACTTCAATGTTTAAAGTTTAATCGATATTTTTCTGTCTCGATGGATCGCTGTAAACTATGAACCAAACGGCAAATCTGGGACTGAACAGTAATCTCAATGTGCAGGCGCTTGCATGCACTTTAAACAGCGACATGATTTTACCTTCTTCTCCGCAATTGCCACTAAGTGGAGGCGAACCCGACCAACTCTCTCGAGCTTCGTGTTTCTAAGTTTCAAAGTTGATTTATTTTGTCCCAGAGAAAACTTGTTTCCGTGCAGTTTCCACGAACTTTCAGCAATGAAAAACTGGAAACTTCGCTCAACTCGAGATTTCGCTTAATTTTAATTAACTTCTCAGTTCGTTTCTCCAGTAAATGA
Organism: Smittia sp. YW1114-2; assembly: GCA_033064975.1. NCBI lineage: Eukaryota > Metazoa > Arthropoda > Insecta > Diptera > Chironomidae > Smittia > Smittia sp. YW1114-2. The sequence continues at coordinate 17,641,328 of CP093834.1, forward strand.
AATGAAAACTTTGCCAACGTCATGTGTTTGATTGGTTTCTCTGGTCGGAAAAAGCTGAAGAATCCTCAGGTGGATTTCATCCCAAGAAGAGAAAACATTGTTGGACCAGCAGCGACGATAGATTTAAGTAAAAGTATTGTGAGGAGCATAAACATTTACTTAACGTTGCTTGCAGGCGAATCTTCGCAATAAATTGCGGTGAGAGCAGCTTCAGAATTTTGCGACAAATCGAGCGAGGAAGACTTTGCTGACAGAAAGCTTTATAGTTTTAGCTTTCACGTCGCATTCAGCTTGAAATTTGAACAGCACATCAAGCTAATGTTGGACGTAGCTCACGTTAATAAAACTCAACTTGAAATTAGCGGTCAATGACATTTGTTTTCCTTGAAATCTGAAAAGAGTTTATATCATTCGAGTGTGTGTTCTGGCAACGTGACTTGGATACATCAGATGAATTACCAAAATACTCTGCCTATGTCATTAGATTACAATTTTCTTTCTATGTAACCAAGTCAACAACTCATTTTCTTTCATAAGCTAATTCAACCCACTGCCTCAGCCTCTTCTTGTTCTCAAATCAAAAAAGATGAATTTATTAAAAGTATTTTTAAGTCAGATCGTTGAGCTTCGCTTTTCCTGAGTTATTTATAAATTTTATTATAAAAGCCTCGCGGCTCTTTTGATCGCGAAATACATGAAAAGGCAAAAAGAAACTTTGTGCTCCAACCGCTGAAATCCACTTCGCTTGTTCTCGTTAAAATTAGCGAGATACATTTTTCTGTTAACTTCAAACGAGCAACATGCTCGTTTGTCTCAAGCTGGAAACACATTGAGCAACAACGAACAGAAAACTTTTTCCCTCGTCGACTTTCGAGCTTGTTTCCGCCACAAAAGAAACGTCGGTCTCGTCGCTCATGACGCTAATTATCCAAGATATTATTTTCCAAACATTGAATTCATTTTGCTTAGACAAGCTGTGGCATGGCTTCATTCACCCGCTTGAAGGATGGGATTATCTTTGATTATAATCTCTCAATCTCACATAATTTCATCTTCATCTCATCTTTCATGGTTAAATCCTTCGTCTGAGGCGTCTCTCCCAATGAATGTAAATATCCGTCATGAGATGAAATTTTAATGTTCGCAGAGACTTTAATTACATTACACAAGACGAAGGAATCCTTACGATGGCAGAATTAAATCTGAAACGCGCTGACGAAAGCTTGTAAGCGATTCTTCTTACTGATAACGTAATTAATCTTCTGACTTTCTTTGAGAGAATAATCGTAAAGCAGTTATTGATAAAGTCGAAATTAATTTATCGAGCTAATTGTTTACTTAGTCGCTGCTGTTTAATAATTACTCAGATTGGGTTTTAATCGACAGCAGATGTTCAATAATACGCGTGGAAAAACTGCTGACAACCCGTTGAGCTTATGTTAATGGTTTTCCCTAAGCAATTTTCAATCGCTCAGCTTAACTCGAACGCGGTTTTCGTGATAACTCGAAGCTTTGAAACCAACAAATCAAAGCATCAACAGCAAAGTCGCACGTTCAAGGCATCTGGAAACGTTCAGAAGAAAAAGAAAACTCAGACGCGTAAAGTTCCCTCAAGAACAAGATTTGAATTTGCAAGGAGCAAAGTACATTCCGTACATCAACGGAGACGTTAAGTGTGAGAAATCAATCGACTTCTATCTCCAGTATTTCATTCATAGAAAAATGTCTTCGCTTCTACCATTTCTTCATTCAATTAAAGTTTAGTCCGATAAATCTACCAGTTGCTGACGTCATTTATGAACGAGCCCAAGAAACAAATCATCAATCAGATAACTCAGAAGCTGCTTACATGACAGCCGGCTGAAGCAACGCTGGGAAAATCACAAGGTTCTCAAAAATAAGTTTCCATGAAAATTTATTTAAGGACAAGTTTGGAAACGACTTTCCGTCGACGCGCGCTCTCAATCGCATGCAAATCGCAATTAGAAGTCAACGTGGGGAAAAGCAATAAAACTTTTCCAGACATCCATATAAATCTGATCAGACAGACGAAAACTCTTCATGTTCCCCTTGGAAAAGCTCAAGAATTCAATCTCCTAATGCTTTCTCATGATTAAGCTTTAGTCTCGTCGTTTTTGTTTTCCACTTTATTGAGTGAAAACATTTTACTGCCAACGTTAGAAAAGCGAGCGTCAACTTATTCTCCCCTTTATGTTGTTTCGATTACAAAACGATGGAATGAGCTTCTCATGTTTAAAGACTTTCGTTCGAGTTGTTCCTATAAACAACGACACCTGATGGTGCAGCAACATTGAAGGATTTCGAAGTCTGCTTGGCACGCACTGCTATTGACTGCCTGAGGGCTGCGAACGAAAAATCTGCAGCAACGCAAATGGAACGTGTGTGTGTTTAAGAGATTCCTTAGGATGCGTCAAAATGTAAATTTGCCTCGTCGCAGAGCGAAGGAGAGACACTCAAAGGATGATCCCAGGGAAATTCATAATTCATGAGCAAGGAGAGATAACGTCGAATGGGGTCTTCAAGATGTGATTTACCAAGAAATTTGACACCAAGCTCTCAAGCTGGCAAAAAAACATAAATCAGCTGTAATAAAACTCACTTTATTATTTTAAACTAACTTGGAAGCTCTCGGTGAAAGCGAAAGGAGCCAAAGCTTATGAATATTCAGGATCTCGTTCCAACCCTTTGCGGGATTTTGAGCTCAAGTCGTGAGATTTGCTCAAATCCAACTTAATATCAGCTGCAAAGATTTCTTGTTGAACTGCAGCGCAAGAAAGTCTCAAGAATGATTTTACGAGCAGCGACAAAAGACTAGCTTGATGAAAAGGCAAATCCCATAGAGAAATTAATTAAAGTTGTGAGTTAAGGTTATCCCTTAACTGAGCTCGACTGCTCCTCTGTCACAGACGATTATCGTTTACTCCAAGGCGATGCTTTCAAAGAAAATTGAATCATTCCGACTCTTATGCTTAATCCTAAATTGAGTTTCATGCACAGACCTACATAGACACAGCTCGCCCATCTTATTTTTAGGGTGAACCTCAACCTCAGATGTCGGCAGCAGAGCTATGCCTCAAAGGCCGAGCTTAGATTTCTTCTCCGAAGCTCAAGGTAGAAAGATAAATTGAAAATTTAGGGATTCAACTGCCATCGCAAGCTGGCCACAAAGCTTAATTGACGATGAAACTGCTGTTGTCATACCAAACAACAAATGTTTAAATTGTTCACTGTTAAATGAATTTATTTCCTGCATTAAATCAGCGATGAATTGAATTAGAGATGTTCAATTATTACGTAGATATAAAAATTGGTCACGAGTTTTTGAAGCAATGTTCTATTAACAAATTTTGCTAAACCTCTTTCCATATACTCAGCGTTTAAACAACACAATATCAGACTCAAAAAGTAAGCAAACACGCTCAGTTAAAATTCATCAATTCAATCTCGAGTGGCAATCGAAATTTAATCAGCTACTAATTATCCTTCCAAAATCCAATTTATGTTTAAGCATAATTCAATTAATTATTTCAAAGCTTGTTTGTGAAGCACTCGCCTTCGACTGTTGCCTAGCTCGTCGCGTTTCATGCAAAACGCCGCTCGGTGGTTTCGAGCAAACATTAAAGAATTCACTTTATGCTTGAAACTCAGTTAAACAAGTTAAATTAAAATGTCCTCCGTCGCTCGAATAAATTTTCCACTCGCTCACTCATTCAAAGTTTTCGGGTAACGAAGGCGGGCGAACACATAGAAACGTAATTTAGATAAAAGAATTTAACAATTTATGCTGCTTTATCCATATTGCGTTGCCAGATATTTTCACAGAAATGACTCACACATTAATGTGATATGTTTCAAAGCTCTTTACACTCGTCGCCGTACGTGTCGCTGTTATCCGCTTCACCCCGGGAACGAACAAAAAACTGGCAGAGAAGGAGCATATTAAAACATAAAAACAAATAAACATGCGAGGATATGTGAGAGTATGCGGTTGAGATAACGGGCTTCGCTCCCAAGCACGAGCATGTAAAGCTCGGTGACGTCGCTCTGCACGGCAGTCGTAATGAAAGTGAAGTCATATCGGAAAGCTCTCGCGTTTAATGAGTGTGTTCGTTATCATCCCGAGAGTTATTGTTTCAAAGCGAGAGAATTTACGAACCGGCGGAATTCTAGGGCGGATTAGAATAAATTAAAAAGAATTATATTCCATTTGATGATACATGGCTATGCAGTTACACACAGCTGTCGAATTCCGCAGTGCACAGCTCTTGATCTGATTTGGCAATTTACGAGCGACGAGGCTCCGAGATAATCCCCTTATCAGACGCGGAATTAGCATAATAAAAATCAGGCAAAACTTTCTCACGACTGACTGTGGCTGGGAAAACTTTTGCGTTCGCTGTAAATTTAACTAATTTGAATAATATGGAGATGAGTGGCAGGAGGAAAATTGCTCTTAATGAAACATGGAAGGAGTCAAAGACATAAAACTTTTCGCTTTCACTTAAGGAAAACTTTGCAATGTCACAAAACAAGTGAAAAATTGCTTCCAGCTAAAAGGAAAATCAATGAAGAAATCGTCGACCTCTTCAATTTACTTTCACTTCATTAATTCAGAAAACCTTCTCAAGGCCGAATATTTATTATAGACACATCTTTCGTTGCTACTGAGTAGCCTAATTTTGACCGCTAGCTAACCCTCTGTTTTTTCAGTTTGCCCTGCACTATTTTGAGATTCGATTACTGAGGCGTTTGTTGTCTGGTTTGATTCGATCCTAGATGTTTTCTGACAAATGAATCTTCCCATATTATTATCGCAACTGACGTAGTTATAAACGAAACTTTTTTTGAACACTAATCGAAAACACTTTGTTTCGACATTGCGTGGACTCTCGTATTCCGGCCATGTCAATTCGAAGCTCAAAACTTTTCCGTTGTTGATCGAATAGAAATTATCGTCGTTACCTTTTGACGATAAACCAATCATAATATGCACTGGAAGATCATTTGCCATTTTTGTGAGAGACTCCCTCACTTGAGAATCTTCGCTTTCAGTCTCTGGAGCGAAGAGTTCCATTCCGAATAGCTGGCAAGTTCTTCTTGCTGTCATGAATTCCATTGTTGGTTTACTAAGAAAAAGTGATTTCTCGCTTTCGCTAGTTGCTAACGGGAGATATTTGGCTTTAAAACTGATTACCGAAACCTGACTTGCTCAATTCACTTACTGTATTTCATCAGAGGCTTAAAAAATCTTTCAACGTGAGCCTCTTGCGCAGGCTGAGTGTTAGTTGATTTTGAATGATCAAGCTCACAGATGAACTTCTTGGCATAGATGCAATTGTAGTCTTCCATCGCTGCACTCGAGCCGTCAACATGAAGAGCTAATAAAAATGCTATAACGATGATCACTGATTTTTCTCATTCAAAACTCATTCTTACCGTAACAGTTTTTTAAGCTATTGTAATTATCTGGTTGACTGGCCCAGGTCGGTTTGAAGTTTATCTTTTTGCCATTGATGAGCCAAATGTTGCTGTTAACGCTTGAACGATGTCCAGAAATTGTTGCCTGGAAATCTTTCTTTCTGTTTCTGCTCAGATCGATTAGATTGTCGTACTCGCTTTGTTCTTGTGGCTCAGCTAGTTTCATACCGAAAGACTCACAAGCATAATGACCTGAATTTATGGGTAGCATGAAAAGTGACAAGAAATAGCTTGGGCTTGGGTGGACTCAAGTGTCCTACAGGAGTTGCTAAGTAAACCGGTTACGAGCCACCGAAAATTAGTGCGACGCTAAGTAAATACACTGCCGATGGTCCGATCGAAAATCACGACGAAAGCACAACTTTTGAAGCAGCCAAGGAGAACGACGATTCAATTTTTAGGCTGATAAATTGCAAATAAACTGCTTTGGAGAATGACGCTCAGTCGAAATTTCATGAAAATCCATCGAACTTTTCCTGAATTTTTGTAAATTTCCTTTGAAATCTAAAGCTTGGGCTTGTACAAGCTTACCCAAGCTATTTTGCAATACTTGGGCTTGTTCCCAAGCTTTAAAAAACCCCAAGCTTTTGACAACCCTAGGTAGCATGAAAAGTGACAAAAAATAGCTTTTGTTCGTAGATCGGTTAGGAAGCCATCGGTTAATGTTATAACATCCTTGCACTGGCCGATGGTTGAGCGACCCCGTAGGTGTCATCCCTCCCTCTTCTTCCAGACTAGTCATAACACCGAATCCCCCAACTAGGGGATCCACCCGGTAGCACTCGGGGGTAGCTAGGTTTTGAGCTCGCCTGGTCGATAACTTGAATCTGTGTTCGCCGTTATCAAGCGTTCGAACATCGTAAAGTCCCGAGGATTCGACCCCAGGTCGCGTGAGAGAAGCCACCGCCAGTAAGCGCAACTCTCACAACTTTACAAACCGCTATGTTCGCTTGTTGAATTTAGTTTGGCAAAAGTCAAATATAAGTTGCTTGTGGACTTGTATATGAAGAAATGAAGACTGAAGCTTCATGTGAAATTTCTCTCAAACTGCGAACAGTGAATTGAAACGATTTTTGTTTTGCCCTGCGAAGGTTTGGTGAACGTCAAACACGAATCTTTCTTTTGATTGTCCACCAAATTTTGGCCGTCAATGTGAATCTCTTCGTCGAAAAGTTTCCGGTTTCTCCTTGCAATTTCGTTAAAATTTTTAAGCTCTTCCATGTTTTCGATGTTCGCAAGTTTCATCCCAGCAGAAACACAATAAATGAATGCATCGTTCCAAGTGTACTGAATCCGATGCGACAAATAATAATTTTTCACTGTGAACTCGCCGGTTTTAGTCTCGTTAATTTCTTAAATGAAGTTAAATTGACAAAAAAGTTGATGTTTTCAATTATTCCACTCACTGAAGCTTCCAACATATTGAAGAAAACTTGGAATTGTTATTTCCGGTCCGTATGGACGTTTGGGTTCAACGTAAACTTTGTCGATGGTCTCTTGAGACTCATGAACTCGATTCTGAGGTCTGCCGAAAGTGGTCAAAGCTCCGTTAACGCCAGCGATTGCAAATAAACAAAAAACTTGAATAACTTGTTTAGGTTCCATGATCTTCACTCGTTGACTGCCCAGCACAAATTGGTATAAGACAAAACTTCGGCTGAATTTATATGTATTATCTTATCTCCGTGAGACCAAAAGGTCATCGAAACAAAATATAACTTATGTTCTTGAATTTTAGTCTTCTTGCAATTGAAACAGAAATTGATTATAAAATTTGTTACTCGCCTGCTTACTCTTGCACTATTTTATTATCAAAGTTATCAGCAACTCATCTTACTGAAGAAGCTTGGATTAAGCTTGCATCATTTGAAAGCCTCTTTTCCATTTGCCAGCTCTCATTTCAAAGCCATGAAACTCCTAAATTTCAAACGAAATCTTCGCAAGTTCAGACAAGTGGATATGAAGGATCTGCCGATGAATGTTTCTTCTTTATGGCCTGTTGTCTTTGATATCCAACCCTCTTTCGTTTATCTCCATGCGGTCTGAGATATCTTCATTTTTCTTCAACTCTTCATACCTTGCACGCTATCAACAGCCCGATCTGCGATTCTTTTGATATTTTTAATAAAATCCTTCAATAAACTCGGAGCGTGAAATCCCAAAGATAAACGAACATTCACAACAGCCGTAAGAGTCTATTGCGGTTCTCGACGGAAGATTTTCGCTCCTCCTACATCATATTCTGTTTATTCAAATAGATCTCGTCTTTCATCAAGTGGAAGCAATGAAGCAAGAGCAATTTGACTGATGACAGCATGATTTAATAAGAAGAAGAGAAACAATTCCGGGGGGTCGATTTGTCATCGTTTCACTTGCCGTGACAGAATTAAATCGTAATCGCAGTGTGATAAGTTTTCCAAGCTACAACTTCCAAACACCTTCTGGAAACATATTCTTGCTTTGTTATCAAGTTCAAGTTCACATCGGGAACGAACGCACGTGGCTCGAAGTCACGGAATCTTCCAACGGACGAATGGAAGGCAATCAACAACTGAACGTGGAACACTTTTCTTCCAGGGGAAGCCGCACGTCTGTTGAGCCAAAAATTGTTTGTTTCGCTCGACGAGACTTCAGTTCGCGTTCGGTGTTTGTTGATTGTAGATGCAAAGCAAAAGTTCCGAGAACTTAACCTGACGAACCTTAAAGCTGAGAGCTCAGCTAAAACCCTAAAAACATTTTGGATTAAAAAGAAATCATCAGAAGTCACACAATAGAGCAATAACGAAAGTGTGGACCCAACCCGCAACTTCGAATACATTATAGTGCGTGGTGATTGCCAGAAGGAAACAAAGAGGCTAAAAAAAATAATTTCGTGTAAACGACAAACGGCGGAAGAGAGCGCACGGTGAAATATTGTGAAAATTACATAATGTGAACGCGAGAAAAATATTTTAAACATATTTCTGTATTAAAGGAGCGAGCTCAAGGCTTGAGCGCCCTTTTACACGACATCTCTCTCATGTCGCGATATGTTTTTTTCACTTTTCGCTGGTGGAAAGTGACAAAAGCAACAAAGAACGAGGGAAATATTTACGGCTAAACTCGGATGTATTAAGCGGAATATAAAATGTGTTTTGAGCGTTTCCCCTCTCTACCATCGAGCAAAAATCCATGTTTCGACTCAAGGAGCTTGCGGAAAACGAAAATAAATCGCTCGAGTACAAGCCAGTGCCGATGAGTGTGGTTATTGCTGTGCCGCTATGAAGTTCACAAGAATTAGAGAAGCGAATAGTTTGACTTGCCTTTGCTCCAAGTAATTCAATCAAAACGATGGGAGAGAACACAAAAATTTATTAAAGCTTTACATGAACTCCGCTCCCGCACTTCCTCACATTCGTTATGTTTGTTGTAACTTAATCTTACCGAGGCATCTCGCTCGTAATGACATAACATTTGGGAATGCTTGATGCGCATTGAGAGCTTTAACGAACGCTGAAAACTTCACACGAGCACAGCTGACGTTGCCTGCAAACAGCTCCATTCGAGCATGGGATTAGCGTTGTTTATTCTTGCAGAAAGGGTTTAAACACGACATGACATAATTATGAGTTCACTGTTCCACCTTTAATGAAATTTCGAGCTCGGAAATAAAAACAACTTTGTGAGTCAGTGGCCGTAGGGAAAACAAGAAGCTAAAGCTCGCTTATTCGAAGCAGACTTCGCAGACATTATAATTTATTTCAAGCGTCAAGTGGAAGGAAGCTCCAAGTTATGTTTGTGCAGTTCAGAAAATGAATAATTCATAATTACCACAGCACGATTACGAGTAATCAGCAGATGGATAAGGAATTAATTACTGGAAATTGTTGACGAAAGTTTCTCGGGCTTTGTTTGCCCTGGAAAAATATTCATGCTTGATAATCATGAAGTTTTCTCCCTCTGCTTCGCACATTTTCCCATTGATTTCACTTTTTTGCGCTCGAAAATGAGCTGAAAACGAAATGATAGGCGAGAAAGAAATGACGAGGAAATGAGAAATAAACGAAGCTCAGGAATGTTTTCACGGAAAAAACCGCCGCGCAAATTGGAGAAAAAAAATGCTTTGGAACTTTTTTCCGACACAAAATACTTTCGCGTCACGAACTGAGGGTGGGAAATGCTTTGCTGCTTTATTGTTAGCGCGTCTTCGACAGGCCTGACTGACAAGATCGTTTGAACTGTTCGCGTTGTTGATTCCGAGTCGTCGCTCACTCATTCTTCAAATACTTTTCGTCGTGCTTTCATCTCGGATTTTTCTATTTCAAGGATGACTTCCTCCGCATTTTCCTGCGACGAACGAAAATATTTTCGTAGTCAACCAAACGATTTCCATTTCGCCACCGCCGAGCAGCGAATTAATTCTGAATTCTCCTTCGAGACTATCGAGAATTTTCCCATTGTTGATGGAAATTTCCCGAGCCAAATGGCTCGAACATTTAAAGTAAACTTGCTGATCTCACTTTAAAAAGTTTTAATTAGCACGAGCTTTCCCCTGAAATCCTTCTGCAAACTTTCGAGTTCAAAGAAAAAGTTTTCTTGTTAATTCTGAAGCGAAAGTGTTTGCCAACTTTTTTTAATTGATCCTAATTCATCCACGACGTCAACGGGAAAGTTTTTCATCTCGTGATGTTGTTCACGGCGAGAAGAAAAGTTTTACAAAGGATTTCTCTGATTGAAACGGAAGTATCGAGAGCCGATGTCGAAGTTCGCCCTCTTTTTAAAACAAGAAGGAGGACGGAAAATGTAACTCTCTGCAATTCCTCGGGAAGGAAAGCGAACGTGATGTGAATGATTAAGGCCGTTAGGTGTTCTTCTCCTTAAAAAGTTTCTGCCTCTGTCTTGCCACATCGCTCGGAATGGAAAAACAAACCAGAAAAGAAAACATCATAACTCTCGAGCATCACGTTTTCTGTTAAAACGAATCTCTGTGAATTGAAAATTAACAAGCAATTAATGTCGTCAAGAAGAGAAAAAGTTGCTGCTGACTGTTAAGTTATCGAGTGTCGTTTGTCGAAACTGGAAGCGAGGGAAGTGTCGAGGAGGGAAAGAGAACATCCCAGTGAATTATAAAGTGCTAAAGTTTTATTCACCAAAAGGTTTAACAATCTGACCCGATGCTTCGGCTTATAATGCCGAGATTGTCGAGACCATAAAGTACGGAACACAACGTGTGAATGTCCGCTACGTCGAGTTTCATTTCTATCCTGAAAGTTATTTAAAGTGTTGGAGCTTTTTATTTCTTCCTGGCCCACCCCCAGCACAAATATGCCAAAGCTCAAATTTGTATTCAACTCGTACAATTCGTTATCGCTTCACTCTTCTTTTAAAAATGAAAATGTGTCTTTGCAAACCTCAATAAATTGTCGAAGAACATTCTCCCCCTCTTCCCTCGTTTTCTGGTTCATTTCCAGATGAAACCTAATAAAAAGTTTCCTCCTGAAGGAGCGAAAGTTATGACATGGTGATAATAAAAAGTGAAGGAAACATCAGCTCGAGATCAAGCCCTCCGGAAAGGATGTGGAAAGAAATATAAAGTTTGAGAAAGGCAAACAGCAATCATTTGTTATCTACGAAGGCGAACACGTTTCGTTGTCTTTCAATTATTCCATTTGACAAAATTCTTTTTAATCGGCATTTCTGTTTTCGAACGACAGAATGAAAAATAAACGTGAGCTTTCCTCCGCTTCTTATCTGAGGCAATAAAACGAAATGGAACTAGAATGCCCGCCCGGAAGCGATGAATAATGTGGTTGAGAAGGCGGCGAGCGAAAGTTTCGATTTTGTCGTCTAAGAGGCTTCCAGGCCTGTTCAAGCGCCTCGGAAGTCGATTGAAAGCTGAACTCATCAATAATAACTAGGCGCTCGTTCGAAAAAGCGCCTGGTTTAAAAGCATTTTCCTATTGTTTTAAAGTTATTGGCAACATTAAACGGCGCATGCAGAGAGTGCTCAGAACAATGAAGCGCTGCTGCATCATCTGGCTGCTCTAGTTGCCGCATTAGACATTTTTTCGCAGAAATAAATTTATAGCTTTGTGAAAAATCGCTTTACGATGGCTTGGCAGGCACAAATAAATCTCGCGTGTGTGTTGCGTGTCCTTCCGACTTGACTCACTCCGCAATTTAGCCAGCGCCACTGAATGAAGACAAATGACGCAGAATTTTCAATTTATCAAAAATGCTTCAAAGACATCATTAAGATGAAAAATGACGCGAGACGAGGACCTCGATGATTACTGAATGAAAGCAGAAGTTGCGAAATGAAATCCATAAAACTCGGCACTTTATCAAACTTTTCCCGAATTGCTTTCTCGCCTGCCCTCCGAAAACAAAGAATTTCTTTTCGTTGCGTTAATTGCTACCTTCCTTCATCTTCTTTCCCGCGTCGAGGCCATCCCATCGCTCATGAATATTCGGGGCAAGGGAAAAGGTCGGTTCGCGGATAAGGCTGAGTTTTCGCTTATTTTTGACCAACGCAGCAGCTCGAGATGTTGGTATTTAATATTTTGCAACAAATTAAAACAAATTGGCAGATAATGATCGCTTGATGCTTTGATGGCGGAAGTTGTTACGGCTGCGACTGGGGAAGTCGTAAAGCTTTCAGGAGAGAAAACATGTTAGGAGGCAGAGTCAGCAGGGAACGCTGTAATTTCACTTAATAAAAAGTGCCAAATGACGAAGCGTTGACCGGAGTGCCATTAAAGTAATCCTGGCATTAGCCTACTTTCTTACGTCGTCTCTAACGACTTTTCACTTCAGGCTAATGGCTCGCGACGATATTTCATAATTAATTTCCTTCTTCCACATTCCTCGCTTTCTAAGAAAAAGACTCGACACGAGCCAGTCGAAGAACAAAGGCAACAGAAGAATAATTAACTTGAAAAGCCTCACAAGACTTGAATTGAATCTTATAATGCGATTAGTTCAATTAAGTGAGTTACTTGGCATCGGTTTAACGTAAATTACTTTGAGCGCCTCCGTTGGGAGTGAAAAGCTTTTAAATGAGCCTCAGGCTCGAAACCACAAAATTGGTTTAACAAATCGGAAAAAAATTAAACATAATTGACGATCGTTTCTTTGCCTCCCCCACACCAATTTGCGTATTGATTTGTCAATTATAATTGGATTTTTAATAGGCTCGGAATTATCATCATTCGACAATAAAAACGAATCACTTGAACTCTTTGGGAGATTGGCGAGCAGCAGTGCGAATGACTTGTGGAAGGAAAAACTTAAATTTAACGACGACATTGTAATGAAAACTTTCTCCTTGTCGCCTCTCGAGGTAAATTACTTTTTATTGACGTGAAGTGTGTTGTACTTTTGTGAGTTGCGAGCGATAATAAATTTTAATTTTTATGACGCGAACGACGAAAAACTTTTCATATCTGACTTTCAACCTTTCGTGAATTACGATAAGTTTTACGGTTGTTTTATGGGCGGAGGGCTGTTCACTTTGTTCTGATTCCTTTATTGCCGGGAAAGGCTTAAAAGGGGAGACGGTCGTAAACAGTGACTAAATTTATGGCGGCAGCCCTTCAACTCGCCGGTGTTAAGCCGAGGCGGACGACTGTTAAACGTCAATTGACAACGAAGGAGAAATGCGATCGGGAAAATTTATTGAAGGTTCTCGCTTCCATCTAAAGGAATGGGGTTGAAATGTGACATCGTTCAAGGCATTGCTTTGATAAGATTTATGTGTTTCCGTTGTTGAGCAGCAGGAAATTGGAAATGTTTGACAACGCAAAGAGAGGTTACGGCTTTCAAGCTCTTTTTCTTGTGAGGGAACTTCAGCTCATTAGATTCCCTCGATTGAAAAGTTTTTGGGGGAGGAAAACACTTGAGCGAAGCTCTTGTGGCTTCCTCAATGGAAACAAATTAAAGCTCAACCGAAAGCAAATTAATCCCTTAATAAAGTTTGGTTGTCGGTTTACTCAACCGAACTTTGCATCCTGTTCGAAGACATGAAAATTTACGACTTGAATCTTTCGGTTCGTTAAGATCAAAAAACTTTGCCGTGAGACAGGAGCCATCAACATCATGAAGTGAGCCACGGAGCTTTCAAAGAAACCATTTTTGTAATGAGAAATTATATCAGTGGAAGAAAAAGTAGACGAAGAGGAGTGAAAGGAGTGAAGAGAAATGAGAAATAAAAACTTTCTGCAGAAACATTATTTAAAATGATGTAGGCTAAACGGAAAAATTAGCCTTTTATTATTTTTTGCCTTCCCCCGTCGTTCATTTTTCGGGAAGAGGCAAAGAAATGATTTGGAGAATTTATGATACCGTGAACGCAACGTTTATGCTTCTGAAGCTTGTGTTATTTTTGAGTCTGGCCCAAGGATACACAAAGAGCGACAAGGAGAAACTGAGTGAGTATGATGGAATCTTGTGAATTTGTTAACGACGGTCGAGGCTGTCAAAATTTCACGAGGGCAAGAGTTGATATTCGGGTAGATTCATGAATAAAGGATCCTTCGATAACGGTGTAGGCAACAATCATGCGATGGTTGCTGGGCGAAAGCTTTGGAAAAGGTCGATTTGTTAAAGTTTCAACATTTGAAGACTAAAGAGTGAAAAAAATCTAACCTGAGGCTCAGATGTCGTCGATGAAAGTTTGAACTGTTTTTAAGATACACGACTCACCTGTGAAAAACGAGAAAAATGTTTTTCAAACGCGTTAAAAACCTTCTAGTCCAAGTTGGACTGTCCAACTAACCAGCGACGTTAGTTTTAAATACTTATTTACTTGTCAAACTTTGCATCTCAAACTTATATCAAAAAACTTCTCCAGACGACACCCTTATAGTTCCTGTGGTCTTTCAGACACCCTTAAAGTTTATGCATCCCCCCTTCACCGAGCAATCTCATCTACATTTTTTATGAGCCTAAAACTCGAACAGATTTACAGCATTTGCATAACATGTTGCAGCACTTTTAAAAGTCAATGAAAAATTCAAAAAGTCTCGCTCAGCGGAGGGAAGAGAATGAAGAGCTAAATGTGCAATTCATTATGCATTCATTGAGACTCTCCTCCACAATGAAAATGTTTAATGGAATTGCAGTTTCAATTGTCATAATTTGCATCAGGCACCCCTTTAAAAGCACTGTCGATTCACTCGATTAGGACTCCAAATGGTGTATGATTTAATTTATTGTTTCCGCATCAAACTTTGCAATCCAATGGAACTTTTCCGACCGTGCGGAATTCGCCACCAGAGTAATTCTATGACATTTCTGTTTGCTGACGCTTGGTGTTTCACTCAACTCACCAATTTGATTTTACGAGCAATTTAAAACAATTTGCTTCTCAGTGTGGCTCTCGTGATTAGGGGCTGGGGAGTTTTCGATGAATAATTTGCGCTGCTCTCTGCTCGTCGGCATTAATGGGGATGATTGTTTGTCTGTTCACTCTCATGTTTACACAAGCACGAAGTGGCAGATGGCAACGGCTCCAGAGACCTAATGTTTGTTCCGCTTCCTTTGATCTCACAGCGCCCATTACAAACGTTGAAGCCATAGAAGGCCAGCAAGCTCATTTGTACTGTCCGATGACGACACCCAACAACGACAAAATCAACATGGTGTTGTGGTTCAAGGATGATGTTGGAGTCCCCATTTATCGGTAAATGAAATCTAAATTTCCATAATCGTGTCAGCATTACTTTAACTGAGTCGTTTATCCAAATTAGTTTTGATGTTCGTGGCAAGTCGATTGTGGAAGCGACGACCTGGTCGGATGAGAGCGTATTCGGAACTCGTGCCAAATTTATTACACAGTCTGATCCAGCATTTCTCGAGATAGATGTAAGTTAATTAGTCTTTTATGCAGAGCTGACTCGACAATCTGCAATTCGCTCTCTTTGTTCTGTTCTCCGCCCGCTCCAAAAGGACATTAAGCGACATGATCAAGGCAAGTAAAGCATTAGTTTCCCGGTCGTTACTTTCGTTATAACGATCTCTTTTACTTACCAGGCGTTTATCGATGCAGAGTCGACTTTCAAACGAGTCAAACGATTAGTTTACGTTTCAATTTAACAGTGATAAGTAAGTGAAAGAATAATGCTCCGAGTCGTCGCCAACAGCGCCAAACCAATTTTCTCTTCGAGTAAACATTCTTCATGATTTTCTGTCTTCTTGCTAAAGTGTTTGCTGACAAAGGTAGAAGATTCACATGAAAATTAATGAAGTGAATATGCTCGCGACTCCTTAAAGGTATTAGGCTTTATTCTTCCTCTTCATCCCTATGAACATTGGGGGTTTTTGAACGTTTTCGTAACCCTCCATCTTAAGTTCGCCACCTATAAAAAGAACAAACTCTGGAAGAAAGCTCTTGAACTATAGCAACCGCTTAAATCTTTCACGAGAATTCAATTGGCCATGACGTTGGTTAGGCAACGGAGCAAATCATTAATACATTGAACATAGGAGCTAATATTTCCGGCATTTCCGTTCTCTTCTAGTTTTGCCTGAGAATCCGATTATTCTGGCAAGTGAAGCATTAGTTTTTCCGTTACCTTTATCATAACAATTTCTTTTATTTAACAGGACCGATGGGGACGCAACATAAATAGAACAACGATCGGACCGATGGAGGAAGGAGACGATGTTATTCTTTCATGTCGAGTTGTCGGAGGCAAGTAGAAAAATTCTTTTCTTATTTCACTCACTCCAGTTCTTTCCATACTTCAACGGATACTTGATATAATTTTTAAACCATCGTGGGTATTATAAATAAAACGAAAACAAGAGGGAAAGATCCGGCAAACCCTTTCCACACAAGCTTTGTTCTGTCATGTCGAGTTTGCTTCACAAAGCATCAAAAGCTTTTAAGTTTCAACGGCACGAGCATGTTCATTACGCTCCCTTGCGTCCATTAAAGTGCGAGGCTTCATTCTCCGAGAAATTCCAGCAAACAGTTAATTTCCATTTTCATGCTACGATTCAGTTCTCGCCCACCTTCATCATCGTTCTTCCGAGTGGAAAAGGAGAAAGTCTGTCATGCGATTAATTATTCATTGTGATCGGCTATCGCACCCTTTCCGCCCACCCAGACGAGAACAATCTTGGGTGTCGGCAGACAAAAGATTTACATTCATTGGAATGGCTAATAAAATCGTTTTCTGTTTACAGTCGGCGACGAAGCGTGAAGGCGAAAGCCTGATTACAATTTCGCTTTAATTAATCTCACGACTAGAGTCCCGGATGTTTATCATGCGATTAAAATTTAATAGCGAGTCGAAGCACTTCAAAGGAAAGCGTACGCGTGATGAATTATCTCCTTGAGCCTCCCTCTTTGCTATGGTGACCGGCTTTAAAAGAACCTTCGCTTGTTTTTACGGAGGTGTTGAATAAATTTCCGTCAATCTTCTTCTTGTCGTGACAATTCCCCATTGATCCCAAATTCTTCTTCTTGTCACATCCTCATCAGAGTTAACCATGACGAAACTTTATATGGACATTTCACAGGGCGGCCGCAGCCAGATGTGTCTTGGTTCATGAACGGAAAACTCGTGGACGATGAGTACGAACACAACTCGGGCAATATCATAGAGAACCGTCTCCTTTGGCCTTCGCTCCAGCGACACGATTTGTATTCAGTGTTTACTTGTCGCGCGGCGAACACGAAAGCTGTTGCCCCACGAGAACGCCGCTTAGTTTTAGATATGTACCGTAAGTGTTGCTTCGTCTTGTTCTTTGTTTCTCTTTTATCGTTTGCCCCCTTGCTGATGCCCATGGTGCCAAGAACAGCAAGTAATAACAAACATTTTTCTTACCGCTTTGTTTCGCGTGTATTCCTGCCCACCTGACGACATTAACATCGCCATCAACATCATCATTCTACCCGCTTTTTGCTCTCGTGCTCATCGCCGCCCCTCAACGCACCGCCATTCATCTTCGCTGTCTTGGACGGAAAACTTTTACGATGAAACTCTAGTAAAACCGATGCACGTTAGCATACTCAACAGTTCGTTAACACTTGTTGCGGATCGAAAGTACGAAATTCATTGTGAAACGTCGGGCTCCCGCCCCGATGCGATAATAACTTGGCTGAAGGGCAAAAAATCACTCAAACGTATACGCGATTATACGAAAAACAATCAAACCACATCGATATTGAATTTCGTGCCATCGATCGAGGACAACGGAAAAACTTTGACTTGTCATTCCGAGAATCCAAACGTGGCGGGGATGTTCATCGAGGACAACTGGAACATGAGCGTTTTCTGTAAGTAGCTATGCGACATTGTATGACATGAATTGACACGACTGGTCAGAGCTTGTCTGACCGGTTTAAGCTTTCATAGAATCGGAGATTAGCAACGGGCTGCGTTTGACAGCGTCAATTCGCTTCTGACCTTTCTCTCCGTCATCAATCATCTTCTGCTTTGCCTCCCACTGTTGATCTTTTTGCATTTTCATAGATCCACCTGTCATCAGCCTGCAGCTTGGGTCGAAACTCTACGCTGGAGATATCAAAGAGGGTGACGACGTCTACTTCGAATGTAAAATCGATGCGAACCCAAAGTTCCGAAGGCTAACGTGGCTGCATAATGTGAGTGCCTCGCTGAACACTTGCCATAATTTCATGGAATTCATCCACAGGGGCGGCCACTTAAGACAAACAGCAGCACGAAAATTATTAAATCGAATCAAAGTTTGGTGCTTCAGCGAGTGACGAGGTCCTCGGGAGGAAAATATTCGTGCTCTGCTCTCAATTCCGAGGGCGAAACTGTCAGCAATGACTTTTTATTGAAAGTCAAGTTTGTGCCGCTCTGCGCGACGGACAAAATGATGGTCGTGGGTTCCACGAAGGGAGAAGACATTCAGTTGACTTGCGAGATAAAGTCGTATCCATTGCCGAAGCGGTTTTACTGGAAATTCGAGAACAGCGAAGAGTCAGTCGAAATCGATCAGCGTAAATTCAGCAACAACGGAACGAGAAGTGTTCTGAGCTTCTCAACGGCAACGGATCATGTAACGTTAACACATTTTACTGAAAGTCTCGAGTGGTTAGAATGAATTTCCAAACCAATTTTGCTTCGCAGGATTATGGCAGCCTTTCGTGTTGGGCGAAGAATGAGATTGGAGTTCAATCGCAGCCTTGCGTAAGTCTCGAATTCCTTCGTTAGCCCTTAAGGCTTAATAAAGATTTCTTCGAGTCTTTCTCTCAACTCAAATCGAGAACTCATTTTTTCTTGCTCATCGACTTCGACGATATAAATTCATTATAAATTCTTCCCTCAGGTGTTTCAATTAATCTTGGCTGCTTCGCCAGCTTCTGTCACCAACTGCTCGTGGAACAATGAGTCTGAGTCGACACTGGTTGTCAACTGTAGTCCCAACTATGACGGAGGCTTGCCACAAACGTTCATCCTCGAAATTCTGTCGTTGAAGCACAAAGTTCAATTGTACGGCTCATGAAATTTCTCTCGATTCGAAAAATTAATGATAAAAGTTTGTCCGCAGATTCAACCAAAGCAACCCGCTCGAGCCGGTCTTTCGGCTTGATCCGAATAAGAAAATCTTCGGAAAGTTTCAAAACTCGACAGAGAACGACATTCTGCGAATATTCGTCTTCGCGAAGAATCAAAAAGGTCGCAGTCAAGGCACTTTCATCACCGAGTACCATCTCGGAAATTACAAGAAGCAAACGAGCGATCTTGTGAAACGAGCGTCGCATCCGTCGCCGATACTTTTAGGATTATTTTTCACGTTTCTCGTACTAGGTCTAACAGTTATTGCTCGTTTGTATTGGAAGTCCAGGAAAATCAAGAAGGAAGTTGTGAAGGAAGACAAGTATAGCATGGAGTCAAGATGCTCGCTGCTAAAGCAAGACACCTTCGCTGTAAGCTCAAGGGAATCTTTCCAGCTTCAATTACAACTTCAATAAGTTTCTTCTTTCTAATCCATCACAGGCGGACGCCTTCTCAAGTCCAAAGTTCAAGGGGACAAGCATCAAAACGAGAGGGAAAATCGAGACTATTGACGACGAACAAGATCCCGACCTAATCCCCCACTACCCGCGCCTCACAAACATTCATCAGGAAGAGCTCATCGAGCTTGAGAACTCGGATCCTTCGTTCGTGAATCGCGATCGACATAAAAACCAAGCCAACGACTTTCTCACCGACGTCGAGATAAATTTCAATGGACTGCTAATGAACGGCAAGGTCCCCGAGAGTTGTGTATAACAACAGACATTGCAGAGTTGTGTATGAAACTTGCTTCCATCCCTCGCTCCAATCTCGCTGCTTTTATTACGGATGAAATTTAATTGAAACACGGAAAATCATTTTTCATCTTAAACCTAGAAATTAAATTTTTATATAACTCAATGTTGTTCCGTCTCCTGGTTTTTGTTTCGTCTAGAGCGCCAGTAAAATGGAAATTTAATGAATGTTTCGCATTTGGAGAGCAAGTGAGAGCTTGGAATTAAGCATAAAACAAATTTTCTCCACTTAATTTGTGTGATGAAGACAGAAAGAAAGTTCTAAGGTCAATAAAAGTTGATTAATTTGTAAAGTTGTAAACTGGTCTTGATTGAATCGTTGCGAAAAGCTTGAAAGAGCTTCATGCTTGCTTGTTTGACTTGAAATGTTGTGCTCGCCACTCCCACACGCACGAGCAACTGCTTCAAGGGTTGGCTGTGAATGGAATCATAGTTGAGCCGTCTAACTTGAGTAGCTCGAATCAGAAATCAGCGATACTTTTTAAACAAAAACGGGGTGCTGATTTCAACGCTACCTAACAAAACCTCCCGCAGCTTTCTCGGCAAGTTTAGGTGCTTTGATGGCTTTGGCTAACCCCCAGGTCGATGGCAGCACAGAAAGCTTCTCGACGGGAAAGTTTCACCGACAAACATAATTATCCTCGTTGAAAACATAAAGTTTTCCTCTGAAGGAAATGAAAGCAGTTTCAATGATAATTTTAATTATGATTTCTGCACAGAAATTGGATTTAATCGCGAGTTTCATGCGAGCAGTCTTTTCCCATGTTTGAGCAACTAGCGAGCAAGAAGATGAGACATATAAGTTTAGGCAGGGAAATGTGCATGCAATTTAAACTTTCGTTAGTATATTTAATCATGTCGACGACGTATGACTTTCAGTTGATGAAGTTTGAGCTCGCAATTTGCGCGATGCCAAAGGAAACGATTGCAGCTCAACTTTGATGTCGAAACATTCGTGATTTTTTAAACGAGCGCGGCATTAGTTTCAGCCTAGCGATTGAGATTTAATTAATATGGAAATTTCTTATGCAACGACTAACGCGGACGTTGCATGCATGGCGAAATTATCCGAAAAAGCTTGAAGTAATTTTCGACGTTGCGCGATGAATGGCACACGATACGACGACGTAATTATGAAATTACGATAATTCATGCAGGTTGCGACTCATGGCACGGTCTTAAGGTAAACTCATGTAACTCAATTCCTTGGAAATTGGATCGCTGCCCACTCAATCAGGCAGAAGAAACGAAGCCTGACAGCGTGAAGCTTTTCCGGTGTAATGATGAAATGAATGCTCGAAAGTTTGTGAACAATTTTGCCACTTACTCGCCTCGGGCGAAACAAGCGAGATGAACGCGGAGCGTAAAGAAGGTCCAGATCTGCATGATCTTGATTGGCGCATGACTAACATCAGCTCTCGCTTGTTCATCGAGATAAGCGTGAAGACATTTACAGTGAGGGCGAAGCAAACGGCAAACTTTTTTATTAATATTTTTCCGCCCTTTGCCTTCTTTTGTTTCATGCCGCGTTGGAGAATTTGATGACAACGTAATAAAGATTCTCATCTCAAGTAATATTTTTACGAGTTTCGACAAGATTACCGAAATGTCCTTTAACGCCAACGAACGTCTCTTCTTTCTTGCTCGCATTTTGCGACATGAGGAATCAGCAAGAAATGTGATTACAGCCTCAAACACAATAAAGCAATTCGATAAGGAATCAAACCGTTCTTGTTCAACTTGATAAAGACTTCACTGAGCCCGTAACGAACGCCTCAGACTTGTTGCCCTCGTTCACAGTACATCGTCCAATCAAATCGAAAGCGACAATCGAAGAAATTGAAAACTTATCAAATTATCTGAGAAAATAAATGATGAATTTTTAATCAAATGAAATCTTCCGTGTCGCCTTCCACATGCAGAGAAGTTTCGGAAACCAATTTAGGTTTCGTTCAACAAACGACGTCGTTCATTATAAGAGCGTTGCCGTCTGCATCAGTCAATATTTGCCCCTCCTGGCTGATGACATCGTTGTTGAACGAGTCCCCAGTCAAGGGTTGATTCACAATTCTCTTTCAGCTTCTTGCTCTGCACATACAATTGATGAATATTGGATTCAGAAAGCGTCATCAATCGAAAATTGCTTTGTGTAGTGTCGGAGACTTTCCGCCCGACCGAAATTCATTTCAATTGAAAATTGATAAATTGGCAAATCTATCAATCAAACAAATCTTCAAAGAATGTTCCAATGAAGATTTTCGATTGATCGATGAAGGTTTCGTACTTTTGAATCTGTAAGCTTCATCATTCCTTTGAAATTTGGTGTTGACAAGTTTTTAATTGGAAGTTAACGTAACTTGGAAATTGTTGAGATCGCTTTTCATGACAGGAAAAGTCTTGGGAACCTACAACTTTTGCTGCCAATTAGAGATGGAGGAAAAGCCTGTCAGGTCGAAACGAAATTCCAGTCACGTGGCGGATTTGTTTCTCTTGTTTCAGACGCAGGAAACTGGCGATGAGCTTTGAATGTTTCGTGGAATTGCTTTTACTTTGCTGGCCGAACTAGAACGAAGTGAATTATTTGGCGCATTGAGCCGTAAGAAGCTTCATTCGAACAGGCGCAACTTTTACTTAAGGGACGAGTCAATTAAGTCGACCGAGTAAGCGGATGAATTTCCGGAAATCCGTCCGACAATGGTCAAAGCGAAAGAAAATATTATTTGTTAGTTTGTTATGCGCTCCCCCGAGAAGTCCAGGACAGGCGGAGAGAAATATAATCCGGCCGATGTCAGTATGTTGCTTTATTTAATTCCAGTGCCGAGAAGAGAAAAAATAATATAAATTTCCCCAGTGGATTACCACAGCAGCAGAAAACCCCTTTTGTTTTGGAATTCTCTCTGTTCTGTTTGATGCTCTTTCGCAGCGCTTGAGCCACCACACTCGAAAAAGTCCCGAGCAATATTATTTCTGTACTTTTTCAATTTCGTCGAAATGAATTTCATATTTCAAACTGAAATATCTGCACAGGAAAAAATTGGACGCGTACGCTTGGTGGGGGTGGAAATTTAATCAGTTTTTAAATTTTTAATTTATTGCTCTTTTCATTTGCTTAATCAAACGATGATTTTGTATATTTGGCTGCTCGAACGAGCGCGTGTGGGAGAGGCAGAGCAAGAGGACAGAAAGTTCCATAAGGCACTTCCATCACTCGCTTGATCGATTCAATGCGAGCCGAATTCCGATGGAATTATATATCAAGTGTCTTCGAGCGGCTGTCGGCGAGTCATCGCGGCATTCAACTGTGTTTGTTTTGCTGAAAAGGCACAGCAAGGACAACGGTGAAAGTCAATGAACGGCAAATGTCGTGGAGAGATTGAAGGAGAATTTTTAAAAATATTTCTTATCAAATATTCACAAATATTCTCAGTCGGAGACAACATTTCGCGCAGTAATCATCAGGGCAAAGCTTTGAATTTTATTACTATGCGGTTATAGGCGGGATGGTTTTAATGATGTCTTCAGTTGCTTTAGCATCTGTGACTTGTTATCGCCGCCCATTAAAACGAGATTCAAAAGAAAAGTTCAGATCCGACACAGCAAAGTTTCATCCTCATAACAAGTTCAATTAACGACAAAAACTGCAAAAACTTTTTCTCATCCTTCGCTGCAATCGAGTCATGAAAAATTCATCGACCTCTCTAATCGTTTTAAGATTTTCTCGAGCTGCAACGACGTGGAAAATCTATCTCATCGCTCTGAAAGCTGTTTGACTTTTCAAGCACAAGAAGAGCGAATGATATTCATGAGCTTGTCGCAATGCTTGCCATGAAATGCAATTGCACATGGCTTAAAGGAGTTGCCAGCGGATGTAAAGTGTGACAGCGATATTTATGACGTCTGTCTCGCGACAACGTCAGGAATTATTTCGTGCTGCAACTGCGATAAATCATACACTCTCTTTGTATAGTTCTTCCGTCCCACAATGTTTCTGACGAGCACAGCAACACTTCTCCTCCGCCGTCCGACGTAGCACTAAATAACAAGCACAGAAAATTTACGACGAGAAATTATGATTTTCCAATGGAAACTTTCCCGTCTCCTCAGGAAAGCTCCGAAAAATGATTCGGTCTTTCCCGTTGGAAAACAAGCACCGCACAAGTTGCTTTCCGATGTTCACGATAATCGATTCATTAACATTTTACGGCTTTCCCTCGTCGGATAAAAAATAACTCACAGGAAATTCACCAAAACACATCGCAATATCAATCAATGGTTACATTTCCTGATCATTTACCATTTGAACGATGATTCCGTAAACATCACTCAGCGCTCCCACATCAACTTTCTAAATCGATTGCGGGAGAACTTTCTAATTTATTAAAAAGCATACGAGGAAGTTTCACTGACATTCCGAGGCGTCTCACGCATTAGCTTAATAAATCTCCGTGTCATTTTGATTGATTATTTATACATCTCTATTTGTCGAGGAGCGAGCGCATCGCTTTCGATTTCTGTCACTGATAGGGCACCGAACCCCACGCAATACAAATCAAACAGCCGCGATTATGTCGTGCAAGAATTTCTTCTGTTATCAATTTCTTATCACGCGCTTTATGTGTGTGCGATGATAAAGGTAGATTACATGGAAATTAGTGTTCCACTTACTGATATCAGAAACGAAGTCGCGCTTAGTTTGCGTTTAAATGTTGTCGAGACTGGTGGAAGGAGCAGAACGGAAATTAAATTAGCGCCGGCGAAAAAAATTCTTATTGACATAATCTGAACGTCGATGATTCGATGACAATGACAAGAAAGCTTTTTGCGCTTTTGGTTTTAGTCAACATAGTATTAATTAAGGCAAACAGTCGGTGTGAGTCATAAGCTTTCTGTGAAGAAGTCTTCGGGCAATCAATTTCTTTATTTCAACAAGCAGATTGCGTAAATCAGGAAACGTGCGACAAATGCTTGGATCAACACAGCTCGTGCTCGTGGTGCTCAGATCGGGTAAGAATCAAACTTCTTGCGCTCCCCGAGAGTGAAAAAATTATTACGCGCTCATGTATCATCGACGGCTTGCGATAAGAAACGCATAAGTGTTCACGTTTCGAGCGCTGATAAGAGGAAATGTTTACAAATAATAAAGTGAGCGCATGAGACGCCGGAAATCTTTCCAAAGGTGCTAGTGAGAGTTTCTGCACCATAATGAAATCTTTCCAATCATGATCGAAGCTGATGAACAAGCGGAATTGACTTCAACGTGCCAAGACTGGAGAAGACTTAGCTCAAAGCTCTGTCAGCAACAATTCCTTGTTCAACGTAGCGGGCGACTCAATTACTACGTAGTAACCTTAGTAGATTCTGAAAGAGGGTTTGAAACCCCAAAACAACGATGAACTTGCTAAGGATTTTCGTTGACGTAGTAATTGAACAACTCTCGTAATCGATCCACTCAGCATTATAATAAATTTTCGCATTTTCATGCAAGCTTTATTGCGAAACTTCCAATATTTGCTTTCATGTTCCGCTCGCTTTCTTTTCCCCTTCTCGATTCTGATTCAGCAATTCGACATGAGACGGAGCCGGTGTATGAGCGCGAGCGATCTGAAAGAGGCCAACTGTCGTGAAGAGTTCATTCAGTCGAATATATATGATCCGATTCGGGTGACAAAGGAAGATGAGTTGCGGGACTTCAATAAGGACTTTGATTCTGTTCAAATAAAACCACAAAGCGTGAAGATGAAGCTTAGGAAGAGCCGTCAACAAACCGTAAAAATGAATTACAAGCCAGCCCGGAATTATCCACTCGATCTCTATTACTTGATGGACTTAACTTACTCGATGAGGGATGATAAACAAACTTTGGTGAAAATGGGCGGGTCTCTCTCGCAATCCCTTTCGAACTTGACGGAGAATTTTCGCCTTGGCTTCGGCTCATTCGCCGACAAACCAATCATGCCATTCATCAACCCTGGATCAGAGCAAAATCCTTGTGATTTAGTCCACGACGTGTGCTTGCCAACTTACGGTTTCAAACATAAATTGGGCTTGACGGAGAACATTCAACAATTTGTCGAGAAAGTGAATGGCAGTGAGATCACTGCCAACTTAGACAATCTGGAAGGTGAGCTTAGGTTACGTTCAACATTGACGTCAGTTTATGTGATATCCACTGATTCTAGCTCTTGACGACGTCATTGTTCAATGAAACTTTATCGATTGCTTGCAAATCTTTTTATTCACACGAAATCTGTTTATTCACATAAAATACTCCTCAGGTGGTCTCGACGCGCTCATGCAGATTCTCGTGTGCCGTGAGAAAATCGGTTGGAATGATAAGACACGAAAGATGGTCGTGTTTGCCTCTGATGGACCAATGCATTTTGCCGGCGATGGATTAATGGCCGGTCTGATCAAGAAAAACGATAAGACGTGCCATCTTAGCGAAGACGGAGATTATTTGGCTTCCCTAGAGTATGATTATCCGTCGTTGGAAGAGATTTATCGTGAACTTCTGCGAACTAAGATCAGCGTGATTTTTGCAGTGACTAGCGATGTCATCTTCCATTACGATCAGCTTCATGAGCTGATGGAGGAAGTAACAAGCGTCGGGCAGTTGGCTGTGGATTCCTCCAACATTCTGCAGCTGGTTGCCAATGGTTACACCGAAGCAGTCAAGAGAGCTCAGTTCCAAGACAATGCGCCGAGTTTTATTAAAGTTGATTATAAAACAACCTGCGGTGGAAAATATGAAACGCCGCAAGACACCAGCAAATGCGACAACATAGAGATAGGAAAAGAATATAACTTTGATATCGGGCTGACGCTTTTGAACTATCCGGAGGATGGAAAGAAGAATTATAAAATTAGAGTCGAGGAAGCGAGCATCGACTCGGAAGCGCTGGAGATTGAAGTGGAAATAGATTATCCTTGCACCAGTTGCATTGCACAGCCCGGTGAAATGGCATCTGCTTTATGCAGCAGGGAAGGCGAATGGAAATGCGGGGCTTGCATTTGCAACAAAGGATTTGCTGGCAAGCAGTACGTTCAACGGGTGCTGAAGATTAAAATGTTTCTCTTTAATTAATTTTTTCATGTCAGATGCCAGTGTAACCTGCAAGAGTATTCGACCAGCAAAGAGCTTGACAATCAGTGTCGAGAGCCGACTGCCAATGAGACGAGACCCGGTCCGGTTTGTTCAGATCGGGGCGAGTGTTTTTGCGGTCAGTGCCTTTGCAATCTCAACTATGACGGACAATTTTGCGAGTGTGATTTATGCCCGAGGTAAATCATCGCGTCAAAATGCTTTAAACAATTTTAATGAATTTCTCACGCCTCAGCTACAACGGTCTGGAATGTGGAGGAAATGGCTTTTGCGATTGCGGTAAGTGCGAATGTTCAAGTGAATATAGCGGCAAGACCTGCGAGTGTTCCAATTCCGAGACAAACTGCATCGCGCCCGACAGCACCAAAATGTGTTCAGGCTATGGAACATGCAATTGCAACGAGTGCCAATGCGAAAACGGTCATTTTGGAAAGTTCTGCGAGAGCTCACCGGGCAATGAAAGTTTGAACGCGTTGTGCATCTTTTATGAGCCTTGCGTTCAGTGTGTGATCAACCGAAGGCTCGAGAGGGAATGCATCGACTACAAGGAAAAGTGTTCGTCGAAGAGCGGCGAGCTATACAAGGCCGAATTCTACGAGGATATCTCGGGTTAGCACTGCTTTCTTTTCCTATCAAGCGAAGTTAATCCAACTTCACCCCAACAGATGCACCCATTCAATGTATTGCGAGAATTCGATATGACGATGATACGATTTGTGAATACAAATTTTCCTACGAGCTTGAGCAACAGCAGCACGAAACGAACATTCTCATTGCCGACGCCACGTGTCCGCCAGTAAACGTTGCCGCTTATTCAATTCTCGGAGTCATTATAGCAACGTTTTTATTGGGCTTCATCATCTTAATGGTAATCAAGGTCTCTCAAGTCCTCGCCGATAAACGAGAATTTGCAAAGTTCGAAGAGGAAAGACAAGCGCAGACTGAATACAAGTTTGAGAGCCCAATTTACAAGTCTCCGATAACACAATTCCGCAACCCAACACAGAGCGACAGAGAGTCGCAAAACGTTTTCGAATTGAAATAGACACGCAAATGCAAATTGTTAAAATAAAGCTTTCGATCATTTTAAAACTGACGAGTTATCTACCTTCCTTAGAGAGTCCTAGCCCGGTAATCGAAAATACGACTAGCTTAGACAACCAAGCAACCTGGTAATCACTCGTTTGAAGTATTGCTTTTTGTTGTAGATAACTTTGAGATTCATTTGAAAAACTTTGAGATTCATTTCAAGAGAGTGAACCTTCTCAACGACAACTGAAGCCTTTTGAGATTCACGTCAAAGCTGAAATCCACTCAGGGAAATTCCTTTTGACACCCGAGGAAATTTTTCCAAAGCTCAACGTTGGTCTTTGAAAAGTCTTTGCCTCGTGGCAATGCCAACTTTCTGGAGAATGAATTAATGGCAAAGACCTTCTTCTTAGTCAAATTTTCAACTCGAGGGATGAGAACTCGACCAGAGGCAAAACAAAAGTTCAGCTGAACGGTGAACGATGAATGTTTAACAGTTCATAAACTTGTCACATGATCTAATTAGGATATCGCTGATTGACAAACATCTTGAGCTACGCGGAAATCCCACACATTGTGATTTTGCGGTAAACGTTTATCTGTTAGAACTATCGATGAACATTTTTTACCTGCTTAGGTCTTTAAAGGACGAAACAAATGGAAAGCAATTAATATATCATTAATCTTTTTCATACCTGCAACGAATAAAAAGGGAAAAAATAGGAGCAGAAGCATCAGTCGAGTTTTGTCTCTCAACAATTCAAGTCGCATAAGCTCCAAGTCTTATTCTTAAAGATTTTTCTTGAACCAACAAAAATAATCGCCAACATGGATATCAAATGTGAATTCGGCCGAAGAGTTTGGAACCAAAACATCTCTGACAATGTTTCATTGTACACGAGTTACATCACAAGCTTCGGTGAGATGCATCCGGTATCTAAAATCAAATCGATAACCGGCTACGAGGATCATCAGGAAGGCAGAAACAACGGTCATGTTCAGGGACTTTTCATTGAAGAATTTGCGATCGCAAACTTGTCCAGAAACATCCACGAAATTTTCCCTGGCCTCACTCATCTCAACATTTCATTCTGCAAATTGACAAAAATCTCGTGTGGCGACTTCAAAGGGCTAGAGAAACTGACCACATTGTCAGTCACAAACAATCTCTTGAAAACGCTCCCAGACAATCTGCTCATCAACACGCCGAACCTTCAAGTCATCCGATTCAGCCAAAATCGACTTGAGTTTTTCAACTCGAAGCTCTTGCAACCAGTTTTGAAAAATGAAATACTTGAAGTGAACTTCTCTGAGAACGCAACGATCGACGCATACTTCAATCCAGTCTATGCACAACGCGTCTCTTCAAGTAGCGTACGGCAATCCGAAGCTGTGGATTCTGTTCAAGAACTTATGGAAATCATCGACGAAATGTGTACAGATCCGTCAAAAGGGCCAGCGAAATCATCGAGAAACTATTTCGAGTTGTTCACAGCAGGAATCAAACCGGATTTCACCATTCTGGTCGAATCGGAGAAGATTCCAGTCCACAAAACAGTTTTGGCTATCAACAGCTCAGTTTTCTTGACAATGTTTGAATCGGACTTGATGGAAAAGACTTCGAATCAAACTTTGATCACTGATTTTAGCGCTGAAGCCGTGAAAGAGTTCGTGGAATGTCTTTACTCACAAGAAGCACCTGAAGCCGCCAACGCCATGGAAATCTTCGCTCTTGCTGCTAAGTACGACGTTTCTTCATTAAGATCAAAATGCGAGGAAATTATTCTGACGAATCTCGACGAGGAAAATGCTTTCGAGATCTTAAACCTCGCTCACCTCCACAACGCTGAAGTGATGAAGTCCGTAGCGTTCCAAGAGATCAAAAATGATTTCAGACGCTACAAGATCAGAAGCGAATTGATGAACGATCCAGCACAGCTGAAAGTTACTCTTGATAAACTATCGGCCATTAGGTTGCCTTCTTACTAAATGCAACTTTAATCTGAAGATTTCAAACTCAAAAATGAATGATAATTATTAGTTATCAACTATGTATACTTTTTTTTATTAAAAATGAATAAATCTTGATAAACATATTTGATTCATCGTGTTTAAAATTTTATGTATGCTTCAGATCTCAAAAGAAAGTTCACATGATTTCGAATGTAAAAAAAATTCTGCATATGAAAACGCACTTAAATATTTTTTGAGATTCATTTGAAAACTTAAAGAAAGTGAAACCTTTTCAACGTCAACTGAAACCTTTTGAAACTTTTCGTGTCAAAGGTGAGATCCACTCAATGAAATTTCTTTTGACACCCGAGGAAATGGTTTCGAAGCTCAGCTTTGGTCTTTGAAACGTGTTTGCCTCGTGGCAGTGTAAACTTTCTAGAAAGTAAATTAATGGCAAAGATCTTCTTCTGCTTCTTATTCAAATTTTCTAACTTCAGAGATGAGAAATGTGACCGGTGGCCTACATACGTCAAAACTTTTTCCCCGCGCATCCTACATTGCCTTGACGTGAAGCGAATGGAATGGAAACTCTGCGAGTCTGAGACTCCAACGTAAGCTCGGGATTCATAACTTTGCAATGACGAAAGCGAGATTTGAATATTTTATGTCCCAGGCTCTGCTCCTTCTTTATATTCAATGAAACGTCGTCTAAGCTTCTTCTAACATCGAGGTCAGTTGTTGCTGTAGGTTAAACATTTGTTCCAGTTCACAAGAGCTTCGTCTTGAACTTGGTCTGGCAGAAATCAGAGTTCAGCACGTGAACTTCATTGTTAAAGGGGCCTCGACCCAGCCAAGGGCCATATCGCTTACAGAAGAGGAATATCGTGATTGAACCGTGCTCATAATTTCACTCAGCCGAAGCTACTTGAGCGTCTTCTGATCGGATCACAATTTTCCAGCTCACGAGAGTGTTTTCAGCAAAGCCTGAGCAACCGAAGAGCGATAAATCGTTTGAGCAAGTCGGGAAAAGAATCTTTTGAGATGTAAAGAAGGAAAAATGTTCGACTCATGCTTGAGGAAACAATTCCATCACCATAAGAAGAAAGTTGCGAGGAGGAAATTCCGTTTACGGGATACGGTGGTGCTCTTGAATAAAATCAAAGCCCTAATAAGATTACCCTCTAAAAGTTGTTCAACTGAATGATTTTGACCTTTTCTCTGCTTTTCTCCATCATCGAATCGTTTCCCTCTGTGGATTTCACATCTTGGCTGAGTCAAGCGATGGGATCGTTTTGTAAATCTCTCGTAAGCAAATGTTTGTTTTGCAATACTGTGCACTCTTGTTCACTCAATAAATCAAAACGCTCAGCTCTGGTTTGAGATTGGCAACTTTATGGAGTACTGAACTTGATGTTTACCGAGCTTTATGCAATTCATCATCTGATTGCTGCAGATTTAAATTGAAATTGCAAACAGCTGCAGGAACGACTTTGTAAGAACTGCTTTCACTTCTGAATTTACGCCTACAAACTATTTGCTTTGTTTTGATGGAACAATCACTAGACAGAGCCAAGTAGAACTACAAACTTCCAGCTTGTTTGATTGCAAGCTTTGAAGCTTTTGGCTTTGATCTTCACAAGAAGCTTTCAGTTTAGATGAAAGAGAACAACTCTGTAAAGCAAACAGAGCAGTTGACACACTTCGAATTAAAATGTTTTTGTAGAGTATTAGAGGAGCTCAAGCAAACGAATGCCCGGATTACGAAAGGTGTCATGCTATCGCTCGGCTTGTACGCAATCTACACTGCGAGGCAGTTGAAGACTCATTTAGAAAATTGAAACTCTAATCCGTCTTGAATCGATGCTTTCGCGTGAAGGTGAACATTTCCATCTCCTATTCACTTAGTTCACGTGACGAAGTCGCTAATCTTTTGAAAAATTCCGAGCGAACGTGTTGAAGACGATTGCCTTTCTCGTCGGCTCACAATTGCTTGCTGGCTTATGTTCACCCCGTATCGCTCTATTCTGAGAAAGGCAATCGTATTTTGGGGTGAATGAAGAAGAAAGAAACACGGAGTTTATCACGTCGTTTCTCGCCCATCTGATGACAAATGGACCGACTCGTTCTATTGAGGAGCCGAAAAAAGGAGAATTATCGCCGCATAATCGCAAATGTTTCGTAAAATTAGGCCATTAACATTGGCGAGATCGTTTCAGCCTCGTGAGTGTGAAAAAGACTCTCAATCTTCTGCCGACACGGAGTGAACTCCCGACTCAATACTATGGGAGGAAATTGAAACTTTGATTCTACGACAATTTCCTCTTAAACTTCTCCTCAAGTGCTGCTGAGATTTTCTCTTTATCGCCTGAAAGTTCTTTGGGGAAGCAACAAAAGTGCTTTACTTTTACGACGGATGCGATGCAAGGAATTCTTTTTATCTGCCTTTCATGCAAATTCTCGCCAACCTCCCGTCACTCGAAACGTTGGTAGTGAAAGGGGCTTTGACATCTCTGGGAGTATTAGCAGAGTCTGGATACTTGACTATATTTTGAAGACATCGAGAGCAAACTTTGGGAAGCCAAACCCCTTCGTGGAAGGAAAAGAGAAATTTTTAAATTGTTATGTGATGAGAGAGTTTCTTGTGAAATTGTTTATGCCGTAACGATAAGGATCATGAAGCATTTCTCTCCCAAGCCTGCACGTAGAAATGGCCCAGAGGGAGGTAGAAGAGGATCAGGACGAAATTTAGCAACAGATTTCGTGCCGGGTCGGAAGTCATGCAAAGAAAGAAAGAGATTCAATGAGGTTATCGCAATTTTCTTCTGGCAATTCCCTTTCTGGCAGAGAAGTTGCCTTGTTATCTTAATTCCGCAAATATTTGGATTGTAATTCAGATCGTTTTTAACTTCCTCCACTCTTGATCACATAAACAAACAACTCGAGGCGCAAGCTTCATTATCAAGAAATCTCCAATCTGCGCCTGAAAGATTTCAAAAATATTTAACGAACTCAAACTTTGTTCACTTCAAATTAATTTACGCGTTGTCGAAGCGAAAGCTTTTCCATGACAACTTAAATTCGATAATCTCTGCTGGCATTCTTGAAATGCTGCGATGTCAATCTCAATGATTTCGAGCATATCTTGATTGATAGAAATCGCTAGAAATGAGTCGATGAGAGGTTGAGTTTGAGTTTGCTTCAACAGAAATGTCAATTCTATCTTTAGAGACTTCGGCTCAAGTGAGGCAGAAGAAGGAATTTGTGCGAGAGGTTGGCATGAAAACGCGTTGAGACGCTCCGCTTACTTTCACTTGAGACGATTAAAGAATTCCTTCTACACTGAAATGAAATGCCTTAATCCTCTCTTACGACTTTTGTTATGAAGGTAAAAAGATTCGCTCTGCACTGCGAAGATGAATGATACCGAAAGCGTTTATGGTAAAGAGTCGCTCACAGTGATATCAACATGTAAAAAAGGATTCAAAAGCGAACGAGGCCGCCTGCTGTTCTTCAACATTCCGTGCAGCGTTTCTGTTCGAGAAGAAAACGAGAATGCAACCATCGCGTGCCGAGTGTGCTAAAGGGATTATTCTGACTCAGAATTTCTGAGTGTAAGCTTGGGTGATTGGCAGTTTGTGTCACAAGCAGGCAAGCATGTTAATAAATTGGGGATGGTAGATTCGTTTTCTTGATTTTAATTTATTTGTAAGTGTTGTTGAAGCAGCGAAATAGCCAATTTCGAAAACTCATTCGTAGAGTGATTACCTCTTTTTAAAATCAAAAAAACATAGTCATCATAACCATACAGTTGAACAGCAGAAATTGATTTCCATCCTTAATTTTTATCCCCGAAAAAGCCCCAAAATGAGCTTTAAGAAATGTCTTGGGGCATTTTGTGTGATATGAGAGTAGAAATGCGAGACAAACGACTTTGAAAAAGGTTCAGGTTAGCATAAAAGAAAACTGATAAATGTCTTTCTCGCAAGGGATCGAGCAGTATGTAAATATCTTGCATAATTTATCAAAACAATGAATAACTTCGCCCATCAATAGATAGACGCATTATCGAGATGAGATTGAGAAGCGTTTTTGGCGAAACCTTTAGACGAGGAGCAGATCAACGAGCAAAGATTGAGTGAGCTAAACGTGAAATATCGCTGGCAAGTTTTGTTTCAATCGATCCACAACTTCTTCCACCTCAACGCACGGTGAATGATGGCGTGTAGTTTCACGAAACAAGAAATCAATAACCTCTCGATAGAATAGGAAAACCCAAGCGACGGTTTCTTATAATGGAAGCTTCGAGGGTTCGACTATAAATTAGGCGACGAACTTTCTGGCATAAAGAAACTAGCAGCAGCAAATCGTATATTCGGCGGCTTCCAACTGTTACACGGCAAGGGTAGAAAGTCGGCAATTTATTGACGTTCTTTACGAGCTTTCCTTTCTTCAAAGCCCTCTCCATCCTAATCACTTCTCCAATTTCTTCCAGAGAGTCGCCTAAATATTTTATCACTTTATAAATTTCCAGACAAATTTAGGCGAAGATAAGATGTGAGCACATGAATTGATAGGAACGTTAATGGATGAGCATTGGCTTTCAACTTTAATCGCACATTCAAATCGAATCCGATACATTTAATGTTTGTATTTATTCGCTCGGATGGAAATCAATGCGAGGAAAAGCCCCCAAGCAGCTCTTAAAGCTTTGAATAGCTTGGAAAGAGGTCTCATGAATTTATGAAACACAAAATGCGGAAGCAATAAATAAATTTATAGTCGAAGCAGAGCGAACGACCAGCAAACGTTGTCGGAATATGAAATACTCTCGACTGTTCTGCATTCTCAGGTCGACGTTAGTTCCTTGCAATTTAAATAAATTCCTGATTCGTTCTTCTTGTCTTTTGGAAATCAATAGAAAGGCCATTGCAAAGTTAAACATCCTAGAAATCATCCGACCGCCGTAAAAATGCCGATTTGGTGAAATTTTATTCTCGTTCAACTGCGGAAAGGCTTTAACGTCGCTCCACAACGATTCCATCCAACGATTCCATTTTACAACATCACGATTCAAGTATTGATTCCTGCTGACACTGCAGTCATCGAGACTTTGCCATACACTCTCGATGTCATTCGGAAACAAGCAAATATTTCGCAATATGACGATGAGCAGAGTAGAAATATTCAATTTGCTCAAGAGATTTATTGACTTAACCATTCAACAAAAGAAATTCAATCTCGGGGAGCGGAGGAATGAGAAGTGGAAGTAAAATATCGAAGCGAATGCTGAGCAATTGCTTCTCTAACAGTTCACTTAAAATTTTCAACTTTTCCGCTTCAACTCGGCTCGCATTGAAAACTCCAAAGTCTTGCAAACTCGAAACATGCTTCTCGAGATTCTTTCTTATGTCAACTTTCGTCAACATTGAATGCTGAAAGGAAGATTCCTCCTCCGTCGTCTTCGCTCTGACATGTTATGCATACGACAACGAATGTCAATAGCTTAACAAGTTGGCAAACAATCAACAATTGGAGGGACTAAAATTGCAAAGCGTCGTACACAGAGAGAATGATGAGGTTGCGAACAGAACAAGATTGAGGCTCTTGTTGGAAATTATGTAGACTACATAACCAGCCGGAGGCATTTTAAAGCTCGACGATTCCCTCTGAATAATTAAGATTGAACGAAACTCCAGAAAAATCCCAGACAGGCTCAAGTTTTTTTAAGAACTCGTTGAAGCACTGAGGGAGAAGATACAAAATTTTATTAAGGTACATTTTTATGAAACCTAAGCGAATCGAATCAAGCTCTTTAAGTCTCAGAACTCAAAATCCCTGCGCGTGGTCGGATTAATTATTCTCTCTTCAAACTTCAAACAATTTAGAATTTTATTTTCTTCATCAAACAGGAAAACACAAATTGAACAATCATGGCCAGAAACACGGGCCGGAACCCCTCTGGGAAATAAATTAAAACAAACACAAATTAAACGGCGAAATGTGCTTCTATTTGGCACTCAATCGAGACTTTTCCGCTTTTCAATAGACGGAGAAAATTTACGATTCCCAATTTTTTCGATTGAGACCAAATTTCTGTCGAAGTTCAGCTGCTCTAGATTCTTTATGGGGACGCTCGTGGAATTTATTTTTATCATTTAATTTGTAACGCACGAGTGACTTTGCTGGATGGATGTAAGCGTTGCGCAACGTAAATCCGGAGAAGGGCCTTTGAAATCTCGAGCGAGCGAACGTGAAGCACTTGACCCATTGTAGGGTAAATCTAATGAAGCGGAAACCATTTGAAAGAACCAACATTTTAAATCAGACCGCCTACATTGAGTCAATTGAGACATAAAATTTTCATTCAGCCAAATGCTCCACGCTTATTGCGTTAGCGACGGAGCACTCAGAGTTCTCTAAAGTACTTGCGCAACAGCTCCAATGTCGTCTTCCTGGAAAAAAGCAAACGAGTATTGCATAAATTGAATCGGAAATCCCTAGTGAATTACCAGCCCAGCCCTGGTGTCCATGTCCGCAACCTACGTAACCATCGACCTCCATCACGCCTCCACATGCACAAACCTGTCATGAGCTTTTGGTCATCACAAATGCACCTCTGTAATTCACATACCTTTTTGCCGTTGCTGGAGCAGAATGAACAGCAGTGAAAAATCCCAGAATGTGGCCTGAGGTTCCTCGAACGCACCGTGAAAGGGCTACCCTCTATCTGCCTGTCGTTCACCAAAATCTCGATTTTAATAAATCCCGGAGAGTCAGGAATGAAACAGATAATGTATGTTCCGTCTCGCTTGTCGGTGACTTGAACCGGTAAAGTTTTAAAGGCGACATCTCGATAGGAAATCATCACATCAACGTCAGCTGACCCGTGGCACATTGGGCGGTCTTCAATGTCTCGTGTTTGCAAAATAACTTCAGCTTTCTTGTTTACCCGAAGGTTCATGAGACCCGTCATTGATTCAAGGCTGCAGTTTCTTCCCACTGCAACTTGAGTCGTGATAATGCCAAAGAGCGGAATGTTGTTCTGAGCTTGATTCGATGGAGCTTTCACCTCAGGTAAGAACTGTAGCGAGTCAGTGATTTTGACGTCCATCGCTCTGTCTGATGATCGACAGTTGTCAAACTTTCGCAAGAGCAAATTCAGGAACACCAAACTCTCTTCATCCGTGCCTTCCTTCAGTAAAGTTTCCGTGAAAGCGATGGCAGTCTTTGCTTCGTTTGATCGTCTCTCGAGCCCTAACTGTTGACACTGAATCATATCCATCTTCGTTTCACGACAACGCGCAATTTGATTCAGCAAAGTTCTCTTATGAACCTCAAGGGCTTCGAAATATTCAGCGAGAAACGTCTCGACGTCTCTTTCAACTACATCGCATTTCTGATTGATTTTCTTGGAAATGTCGTTTAGCTTAGAGATGGAGTGAAGCGCATAGGTCGCAAGTGGCTTCGTGTGCTCTTTCGCCTCTTTCAAGGTTTCGATATAAATTTTCGCCGCCTTCGCTGCTGACGTCATTTTATGTCCACGATGAACGAGAATTGTACACTCTGTGCAGATCAGCGACGTGCAAGTCGTACAGAAAAGCTTCAAGTCATTGTTGTAATGAATCAAGCACTTGATGGCGCAGTCTTTGGCTGGTGATTTGTCGAAGCGTTTCTTTGACTTCTTCTCGAGGGTTCTGAACTCATGATTCGTTGTATGACGCTTGTGGATGTCTCTACATTCATTGCACAAGTTGAAGGTACACGAGACGCAAGTCACCGTCGCCTGAAACCATTAAATGGAATACTATGTAAAAGGTTTCGCAAATAATCACTCGTCACCCACAGCTATTCCAATCGAGCATAGCTGACACGCGTCGAATTGTTCCTTGTTGTTGTTGCCGGTGACGTTTCGAATCTTCCGCGCCAGCAGCGTGTTTGGCAGAAGCCGGAAAACGCCTTCACATTTGAAAGGGATGCATTAGGAAAATTGAAAAGCTTCCATCGCTAAATACTTTCGCTAAATTAGCGCAAACCGCCGCTCATCATTCAATAATTTATTACATTACCGTGTATTGTCATCTCGGTACAGTTTCCACAAGTGGGGCAAATGATTGATTTAGGCTTCTCCGAAAACGAAATGATGGATGAGTGTCTTCCTCTGACGCGCGTCGGAGACTACAAAGGTAAAATTCATCGACGTTATCAATCAACATGAGGCGTAAAACTTGCTTTGTCCTTCAGGTGCTTCTTGCTTTTCATGCTTCCGGTGAACGAGAACTTTGATTTTTGAATGTTTTCCGATTCCATGCTCGACGAGGCGTGAACTTTGAACGAGAATGTTTAGCAAGTGTTAGCACAGAAAGAACATGCAACTTACAAGAGGACTCGCTATGCTCGCTTATTTTCCTCCAAAACTGATTATTCTGCAGATCGTTGGAAGCGTCAAGCTTCACTAGACACTCCATACAAAACGAATGCAGGCAATCTAATGTTCTAGGATCGTTCAAAATACCATTGCAGATTTTACAATAGAACGATAGTGGATACTTGAAGCAGTTGCTCGACACTGAAGCTGCCTCGTTCTCGCTTGTTACTGCAAGTGCAGTTGTTACGCTTTCCAGAACAACTGTACTTGAATCTTTAATCACATTTCTCACTTTATTTCCCCCACGATCCGGAACAGCGTAAATGACTTCGTCGTCATCGTCACTGGCGCTTATGGTTTTAATCGTTGGAAGTGTTTGGTACGCACTTGAATTCTCAAGAAGTTTAGTATCCTTGAAAGCTTCTCGGTCGTCACCACACTCGACCGGCAGTAAACTTGCTGATCGAGACTTTCTAGAGCTTCTTGGAACTGTGAGAAAGTTTTTCGATCCGATTTTCAGCTTCAGCTGCTCTTGTGACAGGCTAATTTTCATTTT
The DNA here is from genome assembly GCA_033064975.1 of Smittia sp. YW1114-2. NCBI lineage: Eukaryota > Metazoa > Arthropoda > Insecta > Diptera > Chironomidae > Smittia > Smittia sp. YW1114-2. The sequence continues at coordinate 17,680,101 of CP093834.1, forward strand.
CTTTTCAGTAATTTGAGTCAAATTATTTTTCGGGTTCAGGTCGAACGCGTCGTCACTGCCGCAAATGCTGACGGAAATTTTATCCATGGCTTCATCATGAAGTTGTTCGTAGCCATCGTAACTAAACGATGGCGAAATGGAATCTTTTTTGTTGAAAGGAAATTCTTGAATTCTCTCCATTCTCTCGCTTTTTAATTGACTGAAACGACGGCTACACTTCACTCACAACTGAAGTAACTGAATGGAAAAGTTTTTGCGGAACTTCAGACATGGATTGGCAGCTAGAAATGCCTTTAATTAGATTAAAGTATCTATTACTATTTACATTGTTCTGAATCACGTGCAAATGTCGACGAAGCAGAATGCAAAAGTGTTCGGAATTATGTCACTAAAACAGTCTGGGATTATGCAAGTCCAACTATCGATTTTTCACGCTGCTAAATCATTGTGGAAGCCTGCCGGGAAGCCTGAAACTATAATCCAAAGGTCAACGGCGGGAGCTCCCCCAGACCAGCAATTTGTTAAAACAGCTTTTATCTGTAAGTAGAATTAATGTTCACACATGAGACGGGACTCGTTGGACAATAAATGACTCGATCCTTTATCTGCGTTTAATCCGAGACGGACTTGACCCTTTTTCGAAAGAAATGGAAAAAGAGAGAGAATTTGGAAATGTTTTCCATTTTAGTGGAATATGAAAGGCTAAAGTCAGAATTTTCTTTGTTCTAAAATGCAACCTCACATTTCCTGGGACTAAACGAGTCTGCATTGAAGCAATTTAAAACTTAATGTAGCAGCAGACAAAATATTGCAGCTGAGGTGCAACAAATTCATTAAATTTTACAACAAATCATTCCAATAAAAACTAAAAAGTTTATTCTATGAAAAGAAGCTGATACACGAAGTTTATTAATCTTAAAGGATCTAATGATATTCAAATATCACATAACTATACATATAGTTAGTCTAAGGTAATCGTAAATAAATTAGCTTCGTGTCTTTAGTTTGCTGCTGAGGGAGAAAAAGAATTAGAAAAACTTTTTCGCTTCATGGAACATGAGCTATGTTATCATCGTAAAGTAATTTCCCCAATCTTCATTCAAGCTATTTTCGTTCTTCGTCTCTCGGTGGAGTCATCAATTATTCAGGTAACTCGTTTGACTAAGAATTTTCACCTGTTCACTTCATTAGCGATACGTTAATTGCAAATGCTCGTAGACAAAAACTTGCTTCCTCTGCTAAACGTTTGGGAAAAGAAGGAAATTCTTCCGTAAACAAAAAGGTAAAAGGAAACCCTGAGCTTTCAGTTCCTTCTTGGTGTTTCTTCTTCGCTTCGCGTTCAATGATGAACATTTTCCGACTCGCATTCAAGGCAAAGAAGATTAGCAAAACGAAGTTAATAATGCAAACAACTTTCATTAAACCTTTCAGCCCTTCTCGCTATTTATTACCCCGATGAACTTTATTAAAGTTTCAACCTGAGTTGAGAGGAAAACACTTCAGAAATGCAATGGAAAAAGTTTGAAACTGACTCAGCTTTTCCGCTTTAATTTTGTTGTTCCAGGACTTGAAAGATGTTAAAAGGTTCAGGATGAACAAAGACAAACCGACGAGCGAATTGCTTCTGGCTTTTAGGAACAAAGTTCGGTAAGTCAAATTCAGAGAACATTGTAGTGAGTTGCTAGAAACACTTGTTATAAGAAGTTCCAACATCCATGAGCTTTGCATCATTTCGTAGAATAAATATTTACTCGTAGCTTCTCAACTCATCTTTATTTATGGGGCGAATTTATATCGATGTGAAGGGTTCTGCTGGCTTGAAGTTCGCCTAATTGAAGCATAAACTCGAGAGCTTGCTTTTCAGAATATTTCCGTGCCCGAACAGCTTTTGAGTTCTCAGAATAACTAGAGCTTAAATTATAATAAATTCGACGGTTCTATAAATAAAGTGAGCAAATTTTTAAAACCCAAAACGTTTCTACATAATATTCAAGTATAAATATTTATCAGTATTTCAATCAATTCAAAATTATTAGAGTAGTCTAGGTACTGGGAAAGAGGGTAAAAAGCACTGCAGAATGTTTGACGGTCTCATGCACATTGTAACAAGTTGTTCGAGACTCCTTAATAGGAAAACCAAAGCTTTAGAAGTGCTTCAGATGAATCTTTAATTTTTAAGTTGTTAAGTGCGAACAATCTCATTTTGCTCTCGAGTATTCATCGAAGAATGACGAACAAATTTTGTTTCACATTTTTATTTCAATTTAATCGTTCACAACTGTTTTGTTCAATTTTGCTTTACTGAAGTATCAGCTCAATCTTAGAGCAAACTCGAGAGCTCTCTCTCGTTCAAGTGGAATATTTTCAATTTATCAGTTTACAAAATTCTCAGAATTAACGAGAGCTCGATTCAATCGAGTCGATTGTATTAAAAAACTTGACTTTTCTCAGAAATTTTTCCTCTCGTTAGCTTGGGATTCTGAAACAATTAACTTACCCGCTCGCCTTTGCGCTTGGAAAGATTGAAATAATGCCGAGTCGTTTGAAGCTTTATGCCCTGCGATACTACATTAAAGCTCGCAACACGAAAAGGGTTGCTTTATAATAAATTTTCTCCTCCTCAAACTTCTATTTTATTGTTTGCATTTCTCCTTTGTTTCATTTTGTGCGATAAATTCCTCAACGATAAATTGTCGGGCATAGAAACAAACAAAACGTTGAGCAAGTAACGTTCCAATATCCACCACGGCTTCCTGTTTATCAACCACGTGCTCGAGGAGGGACTCGAAACGATAACAAGCAAGCAGGCAAACAAGGAAATGTTCTCGACGCGTGACAACATGGCGGAGCAACATGTGTCACTGGAGATGAAGCCGGTAAACTTCAGTTTAACATAAATTTGCACAAAGGCCCTCGACAAATAAAACCCGAGCTTTATTGAATTTTCATTGTTGAAGTTGAGTAATTTCATTTTCACTTTCAGCCGACAGTCGTTGAATGCTGGCAGCTTTCGGAAGACATTTCCACTGGAAGCATAAAATTTCCTTTTCAGTACTTTCACGGTGAAATTACTTTTGAATTTGTTTTTCATGAAAATTCATTGGAATAATTTTGCTATTAGCGCAGCACATTTTTCGCGTGCTGAGCCAGCGGTTTCCTTTTACTGTTCACAGTTTTCCGAGAGACGCAACGGTGAAAAATAATCTTAATTAGATAGCGAGATTTATTTAATTGTTTCCATGTGTGACAAGCTTAAGTTCTTCCACTGCGAGAAGTTTCCCGTGTGTGAACCAATTACATTGAGAGATAAAAATATTTTCGTGCTTACGAGAAATTAAGTTTCTCTATTTCTCTAACATTTCAAGTATCTCGGGGAAGCTTTTCTCTTTAGTTTCGGGGACAAAAATAACGACGAACAGTCCACCGACGAGACAATTAACAGAGAACGTCAACATCAAGCCACTCATGCCGATTAACGCGATGAGAGTTTCTAAATACTTCAAGATGATAAAAGCAAACACCCATGACAGACAGAGGCAGAAAATGTAAATGTGTCCTTTAATCTGAAAGCATAAATTTTCATGAAGTCGCGTAGAAGCACAGCAAGAGACAAACTTACCTTCGGCTGTGTGCAAATGAGCTCACTGGTTACCAAGAACGGAAGACTTAAAACGCCCAGGTTGGCAACCCACAAAGTAAACGAAAAGCTCGCCAGTGGAATCCAGTTCACAAGAGACAAGTCGTAGCCGAGGCCGTTCAAATAGCTGTAGAGTGCAAAGATAAACATTCCAAGCGATATGCCGAAAGCTGAGGTGCTAATTAGGATTTTCCTTCCCGCTCTGTCTACTAGCAGCGTCGAACAGTAGCAACCAATTATTTGAATGACTCCAACGATGATTGACGATGCGTTCGGCGAGATGCTCGACCCAGAGTATTCGAAAATCGTCGACACGAAGAACAGCAAACCAAATAGTCCACTAAACTGTTCGAGGAATTGCAGCATTACGCCAATCATCAGAACTTTTTTTGCTGGCTTCGTCACTGAAACGAAAGGTTGTCAAAACATCTTTCGAGTCATAAAGCTTCAGCTTACGGAAATCTTTTATCGTCACTTTACTCAATCCGTCGACACTCAGTAGCGATTGAATGCTTTGAAATTCATTCGTCACCTTCTCGTTTGTATCGTTCGTTCCAACGCCTCGGAAGAATCTCAAGGAATTTTCCGCCTCCTGTTGTGAGAAACAAATCAATAAATTCCAACAGAGACGCCTCATTGTGCTTACTGAATTCTTCAGAACTTTGATGAAGAAATGAGCGGAATCAGGGTAGAAGATTGAGCCAATCAGAAATAGAATGGAGAAGGGTGCGAAAAGGAAAGGCAACGTTTCGTAGCTGAAGAATGTTCCACAAGTGTAAGCGAACAGAATTCCTATGGCTACTGAAAACACATAGACTGATCCCAACCGACCTCGAATCCGGTCGTCAGCAATTTCTGACGTGAACAGAGGGATAATAACATAAAGGGCGCCACCACTGACTCCGCTCAGAAATCTCGACGCGAGGATGTAAACTGGGTTGGTTGCAATGACTATCATCACCCACGCGATGATTTGAGGAATCGCAACGATTACCAGCGACTTCTTTCGTCCAATCTTATCAGATGTCTGGAGAAAGGGGAAAATGTTAATAAGTCCAACTTGTAATTAAACTTTCGATTACCCAACCGATCAGCAAAGTTCCTGTGTCAATGAAATCCAATCTATTAACGCAAAGCGAAAAGATTTTACCAGTATTGTATCCCGTAAATTCGATGAAATTATTAATTCGTAAGCCAGAAAACTTTGAACAGCTGAGAAAGTTTTCGAGCGGTTGTTACCTAGAATGCCGCCAACAGGAAAAACCGATTGAATCCAGGAAACATCTGGTTTGAAAACACAACAAAATCATTAGCAACTCAGTCTGTTATCAAAACACACTTCACCTTCTTTTGTCAACGGTCCACTGGGCAAAACAGTTGCGTTCGATTCAAGGAACGGCATGCTTGTCGATGCCCATCCGATTGAACTTCCATATGCGATGGACAAGAGGTTTGTACACAAGGTCGCGTAGATCTGTCGTCCAGTTCCACTAAGATCAAACATTGTTAAATTTCACAATTTTTTTCCGCACAATTTTCCTTTAATGATCACTTCAAACTGAGTTGTTGGTTAGCAGAGTCGATGAATTTATAAGCCGGCACTTGAAGTAATAATTACTTAGCACTTGAATGCTAAAGAGTTCTATAAACACGCTTCATTTGGTTCCACGCTTCTTTTGACTGGAAAATTTCATGCAATGAATCCCAAATTGATAAAATATTTTTTTACCGTGACCGTCATAAGGTTTTCACGAAAGATCAAAATTGGTTGAAAGCTTTTATTAAGCTTATAAAAGCTTCCTTCATTTCAATGATCGCATTTGATCTTCGAACGGTCGGGAGCTTTCGTTGAAAGCTTTCAATGATCGAGAGCTTTTTCAAATGACTTCCCATAATTTTTTCTGCAAACGGCGGGAAGTCTTCACATGTTTGAGTTTGTCGCTAGTTGTTTCACATCAACGTCAACCGCAGGTGAATGAATGAAATCCAACGCCAAGAAGCGAACGCTCTTCTTGTAGAAGAGACGCTAATTGGCGAAATCTTGCACAGACAAAACGTCGACGATAGCACGAAGATTCACATCATTTTTTTCTATTCTAGATTCGGGTTGGATCTGAGAATCGTTTAGCAACTCGTTCTGTCGAAAATCAATTTGCGCATCACGCTTTAGCTTATTTAAATTAAATAAGCCTTTCAATCATATTTAAGCTTATGCATCATGCGATGTGATTAAAAGTCTAGATTGCTACCGCAGTTCTCTGAAAGATGCCTCGATTCACTTTTAACTTGAACTCTGTGTGACCACAGAGCTCGAATTACTTATGCACAGGAGATTGTTTGCCTGCGCAAGGTGAACATCCACATTATGTCGATTGCTTTTCACTGCATACTGGGTTGGGCGGACATTAACCGATGCGATTACAGATGACAACCGATTAAGAAACCGAAATGAAATTTTAAATTAAATTATTTCTTCCTCAAAATTAGTTTTTATCTTCTCGCCAATAAATTTCCAACTTAAAGTTTCTTCATTTCGGCAGAGTGTCTCATTTGAATACTCGAGTATGCACCATCGAAAAAGAAGCAGAGCACCACCTCAAAGCATACCAAAAACAATGTCAATGTCCTTTCGAAATAAAATCAAACTGGAGTGGATTGACTCTTTCTTTCGTTCATTCCCATCTTTTCTTTTTCGAGTGTTTATGCTCTCATCGTGCTGAGGTGGCATTTGCAAGAAGGTTTGTCATGCCGAGAGCAAGGCTTACGTTATCTTCCAGCTAAGATGAATCACTCGTTCGTGCGAAGCACAAGTAAGAAGATTCTTTTCCGCAATAAACAAAACTGAAATGACCGAGGCGAACGAAAAAGGTTTTAAGTCGAGAAAACAAATTCCGCTTAATCGCTTGCACGTATTTCACAACTTTTAATTCCAGCGATCTCGTGGAAACTTCAACTTCCGATGTTGACGCGAGGAAAACATGAAAAGCTCAATGCTTCGGCTTGTTTCGGCCGCTGGTTTACATGCAAACTCGTGTGATGGAATGATGTTGGCCACTGTGTTAACCGAATGCCTTCGACGGCTTTGCTCCAAATTTATATTAAAATCAGCAAGAAGCATGATCGAACCAGTTTAAGGTGCGCGCATAAATTATGTCAGCAAAACCGAGAAGCACTCTCTTTCCTGTTCATTACAAAATCAGTTGAGAAAAACGTGTTAAGCAAAGATTTAATGTCAGTCGCTGATGCATGAATTCCATAGCGACAAGTTGAGCGGAAGAAAGAATTAGCAACTTTACTTTTACTTCCAATATCACATTTCATCTTTGGCTATGATCGAGCGACGTAACAAGCGAAGTACCCGCAGGAATGCATAGCAATTACTCAACACGTTCGCTGCTGCAAAGCTCTTGAGGAGCGAGATTACGAACTCTTTAATGAATATGAATTTATTGCGGGCACATTACGAGCACTTTGCGATATCTTAAGGTTCAATTATTGGCTGTGGCTTGAAGCTTTCTCACGAACCAGCCTAATCTGTTTAGCATTCGCTCGCTGGTTTACGCAACTGATTGATTGTCAATCCCGACGCGAGCAGGTAAATTCCCAACGTTCGTTCTGTCGATATTTCATCGGCGATTCGAGACACTACCGAGTCGAGATTCCGTAAAACTTGGCTGCCGACCAACATCAATCAATGAACATGAAGATTCGCGTAGAATTTATTTTCCCAAGCACATTTCGCTCGCTCGAGCGTTTGACATCAGCTATATTTCATTTTTCGCAAGATCATTTCGGTAAGGTGAACAAGAAACCTCTTCCAAGCCTGCCTGCTTGCTTGCTAATTAATTATGATGAGGCAACACTTCAAAGTATGTAAATTGCCAACGGCTGTTCACTTTGAAGGCGCAATTAACGGAAGCAACTCGATAAGGGAGAATTAACAGATACTCAAAAGGAGACAAGGCATTGGAGATGCTTCTCTCGCAGATAACTCATCGCTAATTGAATTCCCCTCCCGATAATTCCCGAGCTAATTGATTGCATGAAACGATCTCCCAAGGCGATTGCAATCGCATTAATTGACTTAAATTATTTTTATTGCGTGGAAAGGTTGTTAACGATGATTCTCATGCAAGAATCAATTAAAAGCCGCGTGCTTAAAGACTATGAAGACGTCTCGCGGTACTTCTAGACAGACGAAGAGAGCTGGCTCAATATTTGTCGAGCTAAACGTCCTGTGACGTCAAGCGCGAACGGTAAATATTTGACGAATTCTTATTCTGCGTGCTTGAAGTCTTAGCAAATAAGCTCCTTTGACTAAGGGATTTACTCAGAAGTCTTTTTAGTAAATCGCTGCACGAGAAGCGACTCGCGATCTGCCACTTGCGCACGGGCACATCAATCACTGTTCGGCTGATGAAATCATTGTTTATGGTCGTTCGCTCGCGCAGGTAGAAAAAGCGTCTCAGATTCTACCAGGAAAATTTTCGCTTCTCGAAACTCGTGTTGTCGTAAATCTCATGCACGCTTGACCTGCAGCGAGCAAGTTCATGCAAATTTCTTCTCTCCGTCTGTTTTGTACTTCCGATAGATTGGAGTGATTTCGCTTACATCATCGAGAGTAATTAATTGCTTTTCCTAATTGATAAGACAGCTCAACGTAACCTTTATGAAATTGATCATCATTGCTGGGCATTAAACAGCTTAATTTTCATTCCGAGCCCCGCTACAAATTATCGAATGCATAAATTACACTCGTCATTGAGAACGCATCGTCTCCGTAGCGAGTTAAGCATGCAAATCCGAGAGATGTTTTTCCATCAACAAACAACAGTTCATCTTTGTTTCCTTCAATGCGTTTCCTGATCATTCGTTGAACTCTTCTCTCTCGTGTGCGGAATTCATATTTTCTTATATAATTGGCGCTGCTCGGCCTGCTCGCACACAGGGCGCTCATTCATGGAAAAGTGCAAGTACAGCGTATGGAATGGCATTGATGCTTTTCCGAAAAACAAAGAAATTGAAGAACTTACACCATCGCGGTAATGTAGAGCTACAAGAAATATCTAGCAGCGCGAGCATGGCGAGAGCGGGTCGAGCTTTGCGCTCGCCAGCACTAAGACAATCGCAGACAGAAACTGGTAATCACTTGAGAAAATTCCCCACTTTGGGATTATATAACTCACCGTTTCTTCTCTTCTCGCGTAATGAATTTGTTTAAAGACTTTTCGGAGCTGTTAAGACCTCTCCCACCATCATAAGCTACGCTCGCGCTCGCTCGTAAGGCTTAAGACAGTGAAACATTGTCAAGAGAAGAAAAAACAGCAACAACTTTTGGTATTGCAAAAAGGCAGCGGCGTTGAGTCGACAGCGACTGCCTCGAGCTTCACTTTTCCCGCCACCTTTGGACACTCAAACGTAAAGAAAACGCTTGCGATTCTTTGAATGTAAAAAAATCTGCTCGTTTAACAATATTTTACAAATTTTTAATTCACTCAAATCAGTTGATGCCGAGCGTTGTTTATAGACGGCACCGTCTCGCGTCTTTCGGATTTAGTGATCAAGCCAGTCAAGAAAAGTCAGTTGGGGAATATTCTTAGTCAGTTCTGAACTTTCGATCGGAGCGCGCCCGAGAATTTTTCGATCGCGCATTTTGGGGATTTTTCTTCTTCATCTTCTTCGATCGAGACTCGATTCTCTCGTTTTGCTTTCTTCGTGATTTTTGTTTCCCCCGGGAACTTTTAATTGAGCAGTTTCTGAAAGTTCAGATCATTCTGCGTTCTCATCTCGTCGAGTGAAGGTGGAAAAGTGAAAGATCGTTGTGCATGAGCTCGAGAGATCAAAGCCAAGTCAAGAGTTTCCCTCGCTGCTCGGGAGGCTCAATAATAAAACAATAAATTTGTGCAAATCCAGCAACTCAGCCAGCGTTCAAAGTTTTATAATTTTTCTTCGCCGTTCGCCTCAAGAGAAAGTGAATTTTCGTCGTCTGCATGTATTCGACGTCTTATTTTTCTTGGCCGTTTTCGTTGCTTTTTCGCTTTTTTATGTATGCAGCCAGTCGCCTGCCTTTTAATGAGAGATACCAAAACTTCTTTCTTGTTTTTCGAGTTTACCCGTCCGAGAGATGGACGAACAAAAGTGAATTTTATTACGTTAGGCCAACTTTGATTTAGACGATCGAACAGTTTGTTTCGGGGTGTTGATAAATATTCATAAGACCGTCGACTGTTACGAGATTCATTTCCGATGTTGGACCAACGGAGAGATGGAAAAAAAGCTTTTTTCGGAAATGGTTGAGGTTCTTTGATCTTATCGGTTGAAAAGATTTGACACTTCAAAGTCTCAGCTGCGCGAAAAAAAAATGCCAACAGGCGAGTGAGAAAGAGAAGAAAACAGTTGACTGAAACCGAAAGCAACTCGAAGTGAAACTGAAAGCGATCGATAGCAAAAGGCATATCAATATAGTTCGCAGTTACATCACTCGCTAATATTTTTTGCTCTACCGCTTGCTGGCAACTCAAGCACTACAATTATTCAATAATTAGCCTCAAATAGCTGTGCGAAGGCTTTTCACAAATGCTGGGCTGCTGAAGCGCAGCGCAAATGTTTCTTTCTTCTGACCAATGACTCGTGTAGCGAGAAATGAAACGGTGAACTTGGAATTTGATTTTCGGGCTTGCGCGACGATCTTATCGAGAAAGACTCACTTTGTAACCTCCAGATAAATTAAGCTCGCTCTGCCGTCGACTCCGCGTGAATTAAGAAAAAAGTTTTTTGTCTTTTTGAATAAAATTAGCGACTTTGACAGTGCAAAGCAGGAAGGATTAAAAAAGAGATAAAGACGAAGAGAAAAAGTAATAAAGTTCAAGTCGATAACATTTTGTGGTGATTTTTTCGGTGTTCCTCGTTCGAGTGCTTCTCTCAGCTCTAAATGTATTGGATTCCAACGAAACGAAAAGGTGAATATTCTCATCTTTAGTCAAGCACAGCTGGTCTCGAGTTCTGTGTCTCCTTCAGTCGTCTTTTAGCCCCACAAGTCTAATCAACTCTCCTCCTTCAAGTGTGTGTCGTGTGATTTCAGACAGAACAAGTTTCAAATTAAGAAATTTCACTTTTCGCGAGCAGCGAGACAGAAAAAAGTGAACTGAGCCCAATTTCCCAACCAAGCGAGCCGTCAACATTTTTTACTCCAAAAAAATGTTGAATTTCTTAATTCCCATATTTGCATAGACCGTGTTTTTCTTGTCGCCAATCTAGTGCGTGAACTACCGTAAGTCGAGCTTTATAGACGTGCCAGACTCCTAATATTTAATAGATTTAACAGATTTGTCTTCGACATTGGAGCTTAAGAAATGATGTCAGTGTTCTCCTGAACGCCATGTCAAAATTTCTGTCTCCAGAAATTGTTACGTGCGCCTGAACCCGCGAGTCCAATCCACAAAGCTCTAACTCTGTCTCCAGAGATTTTGCCACGTTCTTTACTCATTTAAGTTTCTAACCGATCGCTAAGTTTCTCGACAAACAACTTGAAGTCCCACGAAAGAGCAAAAAAAGAACCATTCATGAATGGATGAGGCGATCAAGATAATCCTCCGAGCTTCATTCTCGCAGAACTCTCGCGGGCACGAAAATCGTTTTGTCAAAACTTTTCATCGATCATCTGGGATTTAGACGCGGAGAAGACTGTTTTGAGTGAGCCAATCCTTCCGCGATCACAGCGGGAACAACGCCTAGCGTGACATCGAGAATCTTCCGGAAAGCAAACTTGACATGTGAACTTAGAACTTTGCGCAGGTAGCGCGCGCTTTTTACCTAAATCGAAACCTGCGACGAATGTTTTCCGCTGTTTTTCGTCAGCTAACAAATTCCGCAACCGTTTTGTTCTCCTTCAATGCGGCTGAGACTTCGGAAAACCACGGAATTATTTTCACAGACATCGAGGCCTACAGCCTAAGATGATTGTTGATTGTTACTTTGTCGAAGCTGTTCGACCTTAAACCCATTCCGTCGAGAGGTAAAAGCTGGCTGAGTCAGTTTTCATGCAGCAGCGTCATGCTTCACTCTTGCCACGCGGGCTGATTTATCTTCTCAAACTCTTCAGCTTACTTTTCACTGGAACAATAATTAATCAAAACGTCCCTTTCTTCGAGACGGTTGCATGCCGTTGCTCTGTAAACTCGCAATTCGTGAGCTTCTACCTTCAAATTGGCACACAGGAAAAGACTTTATAATTAATGTCTATGGCATTTCAGAGTCATTGCTCAATTTTCTCAGAGGTTTCGTTTCATTTCGTCGATTTCTTGCTAATGCTCAGTTGTTTTGCTGTGCAGAATTTGAGCAGCGATTGGCACAATTCCGTTGGAGGCGAAGCTCTCTGCAGCGTATCACATTTCCAAACGATTACGAAGGAACAACAAAGCAACATCATCGCGATAAACCGAAATTGCCTTTTGCACCTTTTAAGCTGCCAGATTGACAGTAATTTCTGCGCCTTCCACCCAGCAATCGACGCCCGGATTGTCAGCAATCTAAATTTTCTGTTCACGTGAAATTGTGCTTTTAAGGCTTTTTAATGTTCTGTTTGATTTCACTCGAATTGGCGCCTTTTACACGCGAAAACGTAAACTGAATTTCAAAGAGCTTAGAGCACCATAAATTCACAATTCCCCAACATTCAATTAACCGATACAAGTCTAAAAGAATATATTTTAATGGCGAGCTTTTATTATCGCTGAGACATTTAGCGCTGCTGCTTTATGCAATGATTCATTCAAAGTCGTTCGTTCGTTCTGTCGGATTACGCGGTATCAAAGCAGATTGCGACTATCTAACTTCGTCTGTGGTAGTGAGCACAATGCATTTTACTTTCCCTTTTCGAATAACAAGATTTCTGCTCGGCACGCTCACATGTGCTCATGTGCTTGCAAAAACAACTAAGCGAGTCTTTGAGACTTAGACTTCAACACAGTCGAGGCTTTGGAATCTGCAGTGTGTAGAAAACGTATTACCATGAAGACTTGTAATTACATAAAGTAACAAGTTGTTTTTGTTGTTGACGTTGAGCATGCATTTTTATTATGTCATACTTCTTTTCGGTGAAGTCTTGACGCATTTGAAGCTAAAGAGACAGCGTTTCTGGGCCATCGCCGCTCTAACATTCCCTCAACTGAGCTGACAGATTAGCTGAAATTCTTGACAGAACTTCGCAGCTTCGAAGCTTGCATGCGCGGAATAACTTAACATCTTCTGAGGCAATTTGTCAGCGGATTACTGAGTGCTGTTTACTTGAATCTACTTCAACGAAATAGTTAAATAATTGCTAAATTGAGTGGCTCTTGAAAGCGCGGCCGACTCACTTCTCACGTTGCCCACACGGGGGAGGCACGGAAGACGCGAAACAATCGCGCCGAGAGGGCCATATGTAATAACGCGTTTAATGAAAAGCGAAAATCTATTCAATTATTTAATGAGAGTTTCACTTGAGCCACACATGCACGAGTCGATGTAGTCGTCGGCGGTTCGCTAGAAAACTTGATGGAAATCGAGTTGAACACATTTTGCACAACACTTGACCGTCATCCGCCAAACAGCATGTGAAACATTTTCCAATAACCGCGGACCAGACAATCGCTTATCGCGCGCTGATCTTCCATTGTTGCCCCAATGATGACGAAATTTCAGGTCATGACCGGGGCGATTTGCATTGCGATGAGCAAAGAAATCGGATGAAAAAGCGTTTTAGTTTTGCAAAGTTTGCTCCCAATTCTTTCGATTATGCTTTTGCAAGAAGACTCATATCGGTGGTTTGAGGTTGAGGTGAACCTCGATGATCATCATCGACGTAATCGGAGAAAGGATTTGAATATTTAACACAATTAGTGGAATTTATCTAATTAAAAATTCAGTCTTTCGTTCGATGAAGTGCCGATCTCGGAAATCTGGTGATTCAACTCGCCGCTCGTCCACAGATGCTCGTCAGAACCTCTTTGTTGTCGCTGGCAAATTAGCATTCTGTCGATAATCAAGCTCGGATACTTCTCAGTCCGCGCGGATCTTCTATATTCAAATTTTTAGTTTATCTCAATCGCCTCGAGTCGTATTGAGCGACAGTAAATCATGAGATTGATGGCAAACGTTTATGACAGAATGGAAAGAAGACTTAATGGCACCGAATCACTCACGAACTATCACCCGCCGGTGTGACTCAAGCGTGAGTCTCTAATTTGAACATAGGCCAACGAAACTCGAGATCCACTCGAGAAAAGTCGCCAAACGAGATTTCCAACGTTTTTTCTCGCGCTCGATGACACAGGTGTTGACTATAAAAAATGCCATGGGATGACGCGATTCTTTCTTCTGCTCTTAGTTTATGGTTTAAGATTTCAGATCAGACAAAGACAGAACAGATAGAGTCATTAGCGCCAATCGACGGCGGTGTTGTTAGCTTTAGGGGAGACTTCGTTAGTCTTATGAATGAAACAATTATGAGTTAAATTATTAGCTGGAAAACGAGAAAATCCAGTCGTTCGTTTCGCAAAAGGCTCTGCGCTATGGAAAATCAAATTATTGTGATTAGAAATCAGCCGATTAGCATAGATTTGAATGGACGCGAGCGGGATTGCGATCAAGTTGCGCACACTCCTTGTTTCGGACTAAGTAAATCATTAATCTAGTTGAGCCTCGCCGTTGACTAATGATTTTTGTCGGAGCAGCTTGAAGATGCTCTCGAATCTCCTTTAAAGACCGTCCTAATGTCACTCGCAAGGCGATAAATCTCGAGTTGAGCGATAGCCATCTTTTCAAGACCTTTAACTATCGTTAAACTTGATTTATTGTTCGCTTACTTATTTATTTTCTTTCTCGTTCATTTCAGATTTTTAACTTCTTTCTCCCCTCTGCCGCCACCTTTGCGCGCGTGAAACTGCCCCCAACAGCCTGCCCGACGTTCACCCAGCACCAGGAAAGATGACGAAACTTGCCATATATTTTATAACATGGATTTGTTGTGCAACAATTGCAACAGCTCTGCCCGACGTAAGTGCTCTTTGGAACGAGATAATTTGATAATTTTTTCGGCGCGCGCTCCACTGATCTTGAAAGGAAATCGCAAGAGAAAAAGCGTTTAAAGCAAAGTTCATTTCGCAAAGGAAAAGCGAAACTCGGAGGAAAAACATTGAGAGACCGTCCAGACATGATTAAACGAGATTCACCTGGCCACCTTCTTAGTGAAGTATTCGCTATTCATCTGCTATTTGTACCACTAAATCAACGCCATCTAAATTGAGCCAAGTACGACAGTCGCATAGACTAGACAGAGTCACAGCCCTAACGCTTCACTTAATTCCCTCTCTTGCTTGTTCAACCGTGAAGTTTCTCGACGCTCTCAATTCGAACTTTACCATTCGCGACAGAATTTCTGCTGGCGCTTTCTTGTTTCGCAATTTCCGCTTGGTCGAAACGAGACTCGCGATGCAAACACACAAGAGACGAATCGATGAACGAGTCAGAATGAGAAAAACCAACATTCATTAATCAAACAAAGCTGCTGAGAGCTTTTTCTGTGTTTGCTTGCGGTGTAATTGATGAAACAATTCAAGAACCTCGAGTTGAATGGTTGCAGTGTTTTGTGGCGCGGATTCTAAGCGCGCTCATGTCTATCGACTGGAGAGCATTAAAGATTGATTAGGCTGAAGCGAAATCCCAAATAAATCCCCGAAACAATAAACTTTAAAACTTTGCCTAATTATCCTCGATTCTCAGAAGGACGAGAGGGGGAGGATAAGCAATGCAAAGTTCGCAATTTTCCTAAACAAAGAAAAGTTGAAGCTTTTCCTCTTCCGCATTAAACTTCAATCAATGTCGGATGAAATTAGCGAGAATTTTTCGCAGAACAGCGCTCTTCACTCACCAAAAGCCGAGCTAATCAGTTCGTTACATCACTCGCCAAGCCACCGTGAAATGATGATCGAATATAAAAGAAACTTTGTTCGACGGACTGGCGCATTAACAACGCCCGACTCGACAAGAAAAAGCTGCTCATTTCACATGACTCGTGAAAGAATATGAATGATGATCGCTGTGCAGTCCGTCAAGGTCACACTCGACTCCCGCGAGATGATGTGTGTGATCTCTGAATGGATGAGCATCGAGTCCACAGAAATATCAATTGCCGTGCGAGCGACACATCCAGGCTCTTGTTACTTTATGTAATCGACGGAGTAGCAATTGTGCATAGAGAGACTTGACATTACGGGCTTCAATCAAAGACAGACCCAGTTTCTCGGCTCTGACATTTAAGCCGATGAAGACACGATCATCGGTTGCAAGCCTTTCATAAATTCATCTTGTACGGCCGTCAAACTTCATCGGCGGCGAATTTGAGAAATTGTGGCCGCTTAATATTTGACTCGGCTCGAGAAGCCCGAAAGCTGTTATCAGCCACTCAATCATCGGTTCGGCATGAAGCGGCGCTCGTCACTCCATTAGCGAGCTTCGAGTCCTGTCGAAAGCCTTCTCAATGAACTTTTCACTTCCCATTCAAATGTCGAGTCAGGTCCGAGGTTCAGTCTTGAGAGCGAACAACAAACAATTAATAATTTCACTAAAACGTTTCCATCGTCAACTGAGATCTTTGTCCATAAACGAACGTCGGACAAATTGGAGCTACCCAGAAGCTTTTATGGGTAAATTTAATTAATCAAACGTGCAAGCGAGGATTTCAACACAATCTCACTCGCTGCTGATTGTAATCGCGCTCAATGCCCAGCTAGCGAGTTTCGTCAGCAAAGCTCTTTCACCCTCGAAACTGTTTGTTTTTAAACTCTCAACTTCACGATTGCTTTGCAGTCGAAGCGGCGGAGAGAAAAAATAAATCGAAAAGAAGTCGAGCCCGGTTGGCAAATTAAACTCATCAGAAGTGTCAAGGCTGATTACAAGCTCTGCTTTTTGCTGTCCGCATCTATTAACTCGTTTGATTTATCGATATCTTCGAGCGATTTCATCTAAATTAACTTTTTTTTCGATCGCGATCGAAGCTCATTTGTAAACTAACGATTTTATAATTGATGCAACTCGAGCGAGGAGTTTGATTGAGACACTGTCAATTGTTCAGAAGCTCTCAAGAAAGATGGGCGGGTGTAGGGGTTAGGTTGCCGGATAAATCGGCCCAATACCCACGATTCCTCCATTTAGTAACAGCAGATGAATGATTTTTGCTACCTAACAAGCTGTTAATATTTTAGGTATCTGTTACCATTTTTCAAGCTCTGCTAAAACCTCAATCTTAAATTGACTAACCCCTAGGCTGGTGGATGGTTTGAGAGGTTCGTAATTAGGCAGCTGCGAAAGGTGATGGCCCAGCCCATCCCACGAGACCAGGAAACTCTGATTACTTAAGCCCGTTTTTTGCAAAGATTTAATGAGATTTTATCAACAATAAATCCTCACTTGAACGAGACTTATTAGGAAGAGTTTCAGCAATTTTGCATGTTTCGCGAAAGGAAGCTGTTTGTATGAAATCGTTAGGTTTGCGCTAGCTAATTGTTTCACCATTCCATTCGAAGCGATGTACACGCAAACGGCGAGTTAGAGAAGGAAAATTTTATTAGGAAATTAATATTTTCCACATTTTTCAAATCGTGCGCTCAAAGACTTCAATTCCAGCTTTGAAACCTCGGAACATGTCGGCGCAACAAATTCGCTTATGTTCTTGTTCGATTGAAATCTCAAGCACCCAAATCGAGCCACATGTCGATTTAGAATGGAAAATTATGCAAACTCCGACAAAAGTGTCGCAAACGAGCGACTCAGGCAGAGCTTAGCAGGGAGAGTTCATTGGTTCTCAGGCACTCAAGCAATGATTTATACGATGGCTTCGGTAGCTAAGCCAATCCTTTAAACGCCAGTTGACATCATTCAGATCAATAAACTGGAAGTCTCAGGCTCAAACGCATTTCAGGCTAACGACTCAAGCGATTCGCTGTCGCAGAATTCAAATTTCGAAAGGCAAGAAAAAATGTTCTTGCTAAGGCGAAGTCTGTGATTGATTGAATATTGAATTACAAATGAGAAATGGATATTGCGGTGTCATTCTCTCCGCTTTTCGCCTACGACTGCATTAAAACAGGAACAATCACCTCTCGCTTAGCGTACAACCGTTCAAGCGAGAAACCTTCAAACAACAATCGATGACGTCGACGTAGTAATTTTTTCTCTCGATCGGGAGTTGGGATTCCGCAAGTGTAAACAACTGAGGCTCTGCTCAATCTATCGCAAACCTTTGGCCGTGCTGAGTCGTGTACCAGAAAAGGAAAACGCGAATCTGACGAATCATTTCAATCAATGAAACGATGATTCGCTACAAACATTCTTCGGGGCTTCTTCATTACTGAATAAAGAACCCGAGATTAGGATCAAGAACCGAGCACTGTAATTATTCGTCATGAGCGCCAGAATTAACAGATATTGTAACATCTATGTTCATCTCCACCTGTCAAATTAACGCCGTTTCAAGACACAATCGCCAGCGCTTTGTCGAGAAGGGGAATGAAATATCGAGGGAACATAAATCACTCGATGAGTGGATGCTTGAGCAGAACCAGGCTGCTTGCGACCAGTCATCGGCGAAGGAATGATTGATTTCTCTTCTTCAGTTCTCGAGAGAAGGAAACGTTCGACGGCTGTTACGAATCGAACTCCAGTCAAGTGCGACCGCGAGTTGCTTTTTGCCCCAAATTAAACCTCTTATGACACGAATTGAACCCATTATTAATATCAATTTCGGCTGGGGAGTTGCGAAGTTTCCACACACCGCGAACTCGTGATTAATCCGAAATCACATACCGAGTCGCTCGACACAACAAAAAGCTGTTGATAGTTGTAATTTCTAGTCTTGCCCAAGCACTTTTAGTTTTGTAGGATACAAGGAAGTCAGTTGCGAGCTCTGACTCGTAGAATGTTCATTCGATTTGTTTACTTTTAAATGCAAACAGTCGAGCGCGAGAATGAGAATGATTAACGTTAACTCGCCGAGTGTAGAGTCCGAGTGTCGGAGAGAAAAAACGATCAATAGCGTTTTGCTGTCATGTTAAAAATTTAATGTTTCTTCATCTTAATTTGAAACTGTGTCGCTAACACGGCATGAAGCTGACGCTGATGGAGTTATAGGCCAGGCCAAATGGGAAATGCCACGCGGCAATTAAACTCTTTTTTTTCGTGTTCGTCTTGTTTACATGTCGCAAGCTCATCGACAAAGAGACTCAATTGAGCGTCCTCGAAATATTAATTTTTACGTGTAATGTTATTTGTGCAATTTGCTAAATGCAATGACAATGGCAAATGGCGTTTCGAATTGAACCGACAAGACTTTATCTTCGTCTCTTTCTCTTTCACGTCGGTATGTCTCAGTGCCAGCATGTCTCGGCAGTCGAAGAAGGCTCAGGCAAAGCGGAGAACAAGTACTTTCCCTTTTAATCGAAGACTCGCTTTCGTCTGCGGCTCATTGAAAGCGAATTTGCCGATTCTAGAATCACCGGTCTGGCCGTCAATCGATCGATATGTTTAAAGTCATTTAGCGGTTTGCGTAACAGTCCAATCCAACAATTGCTATCTTTCCACCCAATTTTACCTGCTCCATCAATTTCTCAGCACGTTACATAAAAATGTGATTACAGTGAAAAGTATTTGAAATGCTACTTCAGGATTGAATGATTTTTCTTCTTTCTCCTCGACATTTAAAATTCAATCAAGCTTCAAAAGATCTAGAGAAAGAGATTTTTTGCCGCTGACCATAAAAAGGCAAACGATGGTTGGTGCATAAAGTTCATTGTTTGGCTGGTTCGCCAATAAGCTCACAGCTCGAGAGATTATCGAATATTGTCTCGAAACAAACTTTTTTAATTGAATTGGCGAACTCTTTCTATCGACGCAAATATCTCTCGACTTTTGCAAATGATTGACTTTTCGCTTAATTGAGCCGTTTCGTAATCGCTTGGATTTCCTTTAAAAAACTGTTGGGACACTTTCCGTTGTCTAATGAAATTATTATGAAGTAAGTCAAATTCTCTCAGCTTGAATGTGGGACGCAAATTGAAATGACAAGAATGAAAGTTGTCACGTGATTTTACCATAAATTGCGTGACTCAACTGCTCGAGTAGGGTGCTCCTTACACACTAGACCGACATTTCGTTGTCAGGTCAGTCATGGAAATGGACTTTGATGAAACTTTTTCCGATTATCATCTGAGCGTTTCAACGTTGCTTGGCACGTTGCCGTTCGGCGATTCACCAAATCACGACACGATTTGTGTCGTGCGATAAGCGCGAAGTTGTCTTAAACATCAACATGCTAATTTTTCTTTCTCTCTTATCTCATCTCTCTTTGCAGATTCATCATCGGATGTCGCCATCACAACTGCGCGAAGTTTTTCATGTCGAGCATAAAGAATTAGTGCCAAATTATGAAGTAGTAGAATTAACCCATCAGACGACAAATCATCACAGTATCAATAAGCGTAGCATAAATAGTGATAATTTATTGAGTAAAAATAAAGTGTCTAGCCCTAGTGATAACAGTGATAGCAAATCGAAAGTGCTGAGCAAAAATAATCATCACGTGAAAAAAGATTTGAGCAAGGGCGGCAACGGCGGTGATGAGAAGCCGAGCAAGTTCGATGATTACGATTTGAAAAAGATTAAGCAGCACAATGTTTTGTTCAGTGCATTCGGTGAACGCGTTAATCTCACCCTGAAGCCCACACAAGGTCTCTTCCGAGATGGACCGAACATGCTGAAAATGTGGCATGTCCGGCCCGATGCTAACGCGAGTCAAGGATTGTTTTACGAGCGAGTCGTCGCTGAGGTGAGTTTTATCGAGCAGAGTCTTTGTTGCTTCGGCTCGGGCTTTGAAAAATCCTCTTTAATTGGCTTCACCTTTCCTGAAAAAGAAAAATGAATTACGGCCGCGGTTAATTGAGGAGCTTAAAGTTCAACGAATCGATGGCCGCAGACAGGCTGAAAGCAATTTGGTTTCATTTGTTTGTTTGCACATCCAATGCCAATTATCAATCAATTAGTCTGCAGTGAAGCGTCGGGGCTTTCATCCTCGATCGTTCACTTTTACTCTCGTTCACCGCATTCAGTCTCCAACCGACAAACGGCTAGCAACTTTGTGTTATGTGTTAAGGCCGATGGAAATTGCATAAAACTATCTTCTTTCACTTTCACTCAACAAAAGAAAGAGACTCCGCATGATGTACAATGGCAATGAATTAGAGTCACGAGATGACGATGCCAGTCGACGTCGTTAGTGAGAGTATGAGACTTTTACGACGAGTGAAAGAAGCGAAGTGAGTGAGCCACGGCTCATATT
The DNA here is from genome assembly GCA_033064975.1 of Smittia sp. YW1114-2. Lineage (NCBI taxonomy): Eukaryota > Metazoa > Arthropoda > Insecta > Diptera > Chironomidae > Smittia > Smittia sp. YW1114-2. Next base: position 17,701,106 of record CP093834.1, read on the forward strand.
TCTCATGACAGCGAGATTAACTCATCGTCTTCTTCTAGTTGCGGCGTCACGTTAAGTAAGCGAACGTGGGAACAAACGAGATTCGTGCAAAAGGATTATCGCCATTACAAATTCATTGATATTCGAAGCTAAAATCGTTCTCAGCGGTTTTTCTAGCTCAATCTAACGACAATCGCTCTATTAACATTCAGAATAGATATTGCATTGCTCAACCTACGCCAGCTCCGGTAAAAAAATCCACGGGACAAACAGCAGAAATTCCCACAGAAGCAACAGAGATAAAACGACTATTCGCAAATTTGCATTCGCATGTCGCGCGAGTAGCAGAACGCCGTCAGGGCACTGGACATTTTTCCATCCTTCGAAAGTGAAATCGCTTCATCGAAGCCCCAAGCTCTGCATGCAAACGAGACTGAACCAAATTCTCTAATCACCCGACGAGTGAGCATCTAGTTGATATGCATGGCACAGAAACAAGAGTGAACTCAAACCGATTTTACTGAAAAAAAAAACAAGAAGAGCAGGTGCTTAACATTCGTTTCCTATTTCAATTCGTCGCCGATACCGGTGGATTCTCGATAAGTTTCCTCGCAACTGGGAAGTGAGAGTCGCGATGGGCGAAACGTGTCGATTGTCACTTCACGTCAACCTACGCTCTCATAAATCACAAAGCGCCTTTCTATCACATTGTGCACACGCCGGATTGTTTTTCACCCAGCGTAAAGACAAAGGAAGCGCCGCGCGAAATCTGTTTTGGAGTGAAAGACGAGAGTCACGGTTTATTGATAAAAATTAGTCGGATCAACGGTGGACGTGCTGGAAATAAATTAAAGTGACGTTTCTCTTTGCCGCGTGTTTTCCGGTGGCAATGAAGAGAAAGACGCTCGCTTGAGTTCACGCGCGTTTCTTTATTTCCTCTGTCGTGATAAAAGACTCGCCCATTGTTCACGAATATATTTGCATTATCGAGTCGAGAAGATCTTTTGGAAGTCAGCAGAAGCGAGGCAACAAAAGATTGCTTCTTTTTGTGGCTTCTCAGTCGGCGCTTGAGTCTAGAATTTCAACATCAAGAAACCAGCTTCAGACAATAAATAAAACTCGACCGATGAAATCTGTTCGGTGGCCTTGGCTAAGGCACATTGAATTTCACTGTTCAAGTTGCGCCAACTGAAACTCGGACAGAATCGATTCACGAGATTTAGCATGAAACGAGATCGAAATTTCTGAGTCATTGACGGGGATTACAAGTCAATTAATCGACTCAGTCCACAGAGACATTGAGCAGCTTCCATTCTAATCTCCTAATTCGAGTGTTGTGTCACACCGACACATTTTTAATTGCTGCAATAGATCGGAAAAATTGGATCATTAAATGGCAGTTTGTACAATTATGTCGAGTTGAAATTCAATGGCAAAAATACCATTACGAAATTTCATTGTTTAATTGCTTGCCATCGATTGCACAAGTCCCTTGCTATTGTCTTAAATGGTGAGCCGCGTGTGTGTGGCGGATGGCGAGCGACTTTATCATTCATAATTCGCTTAATTGCTTCCAAACTTGTTCTACCTCGGGCAACTTTGAGTTCTAATTGAAAACATTACTCAAGCAACGCCACCCTCACAGACTTCGAAGCAGAAATGTCTGTCAGCCAAGTTTTTGAATCAGTCAATTTTTCATTCGAATCTAGGCGCAAAGGGAATTAAGAAATCGCCGCCGTTGGTCATTTGCATTTCTAGTTTCGGTGTCGCACAGCGCGAGAGATCCAGATCATTCGACGAGCGCTAACGAGTGAACTTTCAACAAGACCGGAGTTTCATGCTGCAAGCGCCGAAAAACGTCTGAGAAATTTGCATGAGACTCGAAATGTTAAACCATTTCACCTACATTCGCCACTCTTGTTCTCTTAATTAAATCACGGCTGCTGCCGCTTGCTGCTCATTGGCGTCTGACTGGATTGATTGCGCGCGTTTTGACAATAGCCCACCACGGTCCCAATCAAATCTGGGGCTGGGCCAAAAGCTCGATTAGTAATGAATTCTCTCACAGTTACCAATAAATTTGCATAATTATGATTTTACAAAAGCGCTGCTTGACTTTTGTTAATTCCATTTCTGTTGTCGTCATTCTCTTTCTCTCGATCGGGACTTGCTCCATCGGCTGGCACTCGTTAACACCGTTGATCAATATCTTGTTCACTCTCACTCTCGCGCTGGCCAGACAATCACCTTTAACTTATTCACAAAGAAGTCAATTGCGCTTTTCAACACGAACCGAGAAATTTACGAAAGAAGAAAAATCGGCGAGAAAACGAATTCTCTCGTTACTCGAAAGTTATCAGACATTGAGACTTTTATTGGAGCATTAAAAATTGTCTGGGTTAGGCGGGCGGTTTGTCTTACATCACCTCAAGAGCGCGAGCCAGCTTATGGAAGCTTGCACAATGTGACTTGTTTTGCCTTTATCGCGATTTTCGGCGAACACGGACGAAGAATTTGTGTTCCTGCAACCAAGCCTAGGGCACAGAACAGTTACGGAGCGCAATCAAGATTAGAATCGGAATGAGAACAAGGAAAATATTCATAAAACGTGTTCGGTTTATTGTCTCCAGTCGTTTGATTGCTGATAGCAAAGATGGAGCTGGTGAGATCGCTGCCTGATGTTGAAGCGTGCGAAGGTCGTTAAACAGAAACGCAACGATCGTCAAATGCTTGTCTTTTATTGCGATAACGTGCGAGGGTCTCGAATGCATCCATCGAAAGGTCAATGCTACAATTTCCGTTGTGTTGTTGAGTTGGCGAAAACACAACAAACGTCGAATGTACGTGAAAAATGTGGGCTTAGGTGACAGAGTGTTTCTTTGCGGTTTTTCCACGTTCACGTTTCGGGTTGTAAAAGACTCTACGTCAATATTTCATTTTAATGCGGCGAATTCTTGTTTACTGCCTTTGCCGGGGTGGAGATGAACATCTGCAGATGAAGCCATTGATGAGACTTTAATCTTGTCTGAATCTTTGATGTATTCGATTCGGTGAGTTGGCTGGTCTGAGCTCGGGTTCGCAGACCCGAAAACACATTCTGACCTTCATCGGAAAAGGTTTTATTACTTCGTTTCCATTCGCATCACCTTCAAGTCCAAACGAAATTATCATCAAATCAAAATTAAGTTGTTGATGAAGAAATTCTCTCGACACAAATGCGGTCATTGCCTGATCGCAGTCGTTGCCTGTTGCAATCGTTGTCGAAACCCATCGGAATGATAATCAAACATCTCCGAGCGATAACTTCTCAGTTCCGGTCTTTAATGTCTTTAAGCCTCTCGCGATGATCTGATGCAAGTCTCACGTTAATGATTCACTCAATTGTTGTTTGCTTATTTGTTCGCTCTACGCCGTAAAAGCCTTCAGACCCCCTTAACATGTGTTTGAGGATTTGTTTATTAGTTGCTTCTCTCGGCGTCGCCTTTTTAACCTCGTTACGTAGATAAAAAAGAAATTAAATTGACACCACCGCGAGGAACAAAAAGTTTATTGTCACAAACAAATCTCGCTGCCATGCATGCTGTCGAATTCCCAAGCGACTCATTACAAAGCATCGGTATGTGCCAAAATAAAAACGTCGAGCGCAAATCAACAAACAATAAAATTAGTAGTGAGCGTAAAAAAGTCACACCGCGATGCGCAATCACCAATGAACTTCACCTATTTACCCTCGTGGCTTTCCTACACTTGAACGAATCTGCCATACAAGTCTGCGGCGTGGAATTACATCACACGCGAGTCCGAAAACCGGCACAGATTTCCAAAAACGATAATCAACCGCGAAAAATCAATATTCAATGGCTGAGGTGCGAAAGACTCGCGAGACACTCTCCACCGACGTTTGACAATGAAATTTTATTTTTATTTCTCTTTGTCGATGAGGTGGCTCAACTCGCACCCCTCTGCCCGCCGCTCCTTCTCAACGGCTGCGGTTCGAGATCTCCACGGCAAAGTCATAAATATTAAACACTCTTAATTTGTAACCCATTAGACGTCACGTTTCATCGCAGATTTACTTGTGCTAGCACGTAGTCGAGAAATGTATGCAAACTAGCACCAGAAGACAAAGGTTTCTCTCAAGCAAACGAACTCGGTTCTGTCGACTTTATTTTCGGCTCGTTAATTCAGCAACTCAATCATAATAAACGTAAACGGCAAGAAATTTCGCTTGCAAAAGAACCTTCGACGTGCTCATGAGCCAAACGCTTTGACGCTGATATTAGCATGTGTTTAAGGCACAAGAATGCTTCGCGTAATTATCAAAGCGAGTTAGAAAATCAAAGAAAAACCGGAGCTGTTGAAATTCGAAGCAACGAGGCGAACGTGAATTGAAAGATCCGAGTTCTGCTCACTCTTTACTTCGTCGAATGTTTGTTACGAAATTTCCGTGCTACATTCTTACAAGAGCTCGAGTAAACAGTCGAAGAGAAGAAAAACAAGCAACACCGCTCGTTAAGCGATCACAAAGCCAATTAATGCCTAGAAAGCAAACAGCTGGGAAATTGCTAAGTGATCTCTTGATAAATCAAGAGAAAGGAACACGTTGAGGGACGAGAAAGGGCGGTTCCATGTGGACTCACTCAGACCGAAGGTGCAAGACGAATTAACAGCAAGCGCGCTAAGCCGACAACCGAGAAGAAATTGTAAATCCGCTTGGGGTCGAATCAGCCGATGAAAGCCAAAGTGATGCGGAGTGGAAGTTACATAACGGAGCTGGAACAATAAAAATAACATAAAAATTTCACTTTCCATGACGTCGAGCCAGCGGTTTCGCACCCGCAAAAAACTTTTATTTTCGTTTTCCATTTCGTTGTTAACACGCGGCATGCTCCAATTATCCGTTGTTCAGTTCCTCTCCACCTGCGAATCTCTAATTACTTCTTCGTCGAAAGGAAAACACCTTAATGACTATTGTTTTGATTCGTTCGTAAGCGCATCGATGTTTATAGGTTGAATTCCATTTCCGCTTCGTGCTCGCCACCTGCCTTCAAGCACAAAGCGAAAGAGAGGAAAAACGGTTGAAATGGCAGCGACAATGTTGCTTCGTCTGCGTCTCGTTTCGATTGCAATCGAAAGTCATTGAAAATTATGGAGAAAAACTAAACTTTATGAATTATGCATTCGAGCACTTTGTGCGCTTAGTGACATAATTGGATTTATGTTTTTGTTGTCGCACAGCGACTGTTGGTTGAACATATCAACGTCGCTGTTCTTATGATATATCCGCGAGTCTAAGATTGTTTATTCAAAGGCTTGTCAACGACGAAGGAAGTCAGCTTCGGAATTACCAAACGACAAAGTTTCAGCTCCGCAAGCTAGCTACAAGATTGACTTAGCACACAATTGATCCAAGTTCAGACCACTGGACTAATTCAGGGACGAATGACAGCCGCCTGGGACTGTTCGGTTCGAGCTGTAATGAGCTCGGGTGGAAAAACGTTGCCATTTAAGCTAGATTTGTTACGCTTGTCAAATCTTTTAAAATCCTTTTTCCATTCTCCTCTTCATCTAAATTTCAATTGTTAAATAATAATCGTCGATCTAGTTTCGAAGCAAATTCTGAATCATTAATCATTTAATATGTTAGTTAGCAAGCCTTCGCTCAACGATCAAGCTCCAACTAGTCAACGGCAATTGCGAAACTTCAACTTCCACAATTTTTCCTTCATCGAACCATCCACCAGAAAACAGACAATTGAAACAAACATAATTAAATCGCGCTCTTTCGATTTACAACTGCTCGCTTGCTTGTTCGCTGCTTTACAGCTTTTCATGCTTCGCTTTCTGTGACTTGTTTACAGCTGTGTTGCTGCTCTTCATTGTTATTGCCGAATCGACTTGCTCTCGTCAGTCAAATTCGATTCAAATGCAGTGCTTCACTCGCCTCAGAAACGCATACTATGCTCAAGCATCTGATTGCTGTTGCATAAGCGGTAGCGAGGAAATTGCATTTTGCCGACTTTGAAACTTAATTATTGTCGTAGGCCGCAATTAAGTTGACAGAAAGAGCGATTTCTGTCGCTTTCGTGGAGCGAGAATTATTCACGTAAAATTTCACAACACTTGACTTGAGTTCTCATTTCGCTTGCTTTCGTTTTTCATTCCGCTTCGAACGTGTCAAAACGGAATCAACCCACAAACGTCAAAGGAGCTCAAACCGAATGAGCTTTAACGCATGCAAATCGTTTAATTGCATCTTCAACGGTGCTTAGTTAACGAGCAATGTAGCTTCAAAAATTAAAACTATTATTAGTAAATGAGTGAACAGAGAGGCTGAACTGGAGTGCCAGAAACAATCAGCATCATGAAACCAAAGTAATGAACTTTTGTTTCTGAGTGTACGATGCGAGGCTTAAAAGTCAAAGAGGCAGACGTAATCCGAGTCGTAATTGAAGAGCCATCAGCGATAAAGCTTATCGAACTGTTCATTTCTCTTTTTATTGAACCTTAAAGCTTCGAAAACCCGTTAAGCCACAAAATATTTTAACATTTCCTCTCGTTTGTTTTCAGCCCGAAGAGGACATCGGCGATGTCTTTCAAGATCAAGAGAACATGGCAGCGATATTGATGAGGAAACATCTTCAAAGCGGAGATCTGTTGATGGTGAGTAACGGACGTGATCGTCAAGAGCTACGAAAACATTTGTTAGAGGAAAGTGCAGCGAATCCATCAAACCGGCAGCGAAGAAACCAGCTTTGTGTTTAGTTTATTTGAGGCTTTGACCTTCGCATTGCCACAGCAGTCCAACCCTCAGCGCTTAATAACTCAGATCTAATTATCGATTTCCTTTGTTAATGAACGACTAGTGCCACTGCTCGCGAAGAGAGTTCCGCTCGACTAAATTATGCAATCTGCGATTTAAATCGCTTTTGCCCTAGCAAATTCAGTTAGCTGAATTCCGTGAATTGGAATATCTCATTTATCACAAGCTCGTGTGCCGCCAAAAAGGCCGAATCGTTTTCAAACTAAACAATCGCCCGATATGTTCCGAAAGCCGAAACATGGCCAAGAGCGTTCGGCTGCAATTTGCGCAGAAATTAGCACGTTACTAATGCATCTGAGCCGCAATTATTGTTTCAACTGCTACTGACACATTATGCATTCGAAAGAAAAACGATTTGCAACCGAATAATTAAAGTAAATTGCGCCCCACGTTGTTTGTTTATCTGTAAGCAGCTTAAAAAGCAGCAGCAGCAGCACTTTAACTGTGGCGCATTGTTCGAGATTGCTTACGTAAGTAGACCTAGAGCCAAGAACCCCAATCAGAGTCTGTGGCTGGAGAGACATCCGTCAGTTGCGAGAGGTCGAAACTTCGTTCGAGACTCGAAAGAGCTTCGTGACTGCTCGTTGTCCCTTTGCAAATGCAAACGTGATTGATTGTGTGATTTTACTAAATTGGCCGTTTCAATTCACCTCGAAGCAATTTATTTCTTTATCTTGATAGCAATCTCGATCAAACTGAAAATGAAATATATTTAAGGCAAACGTTCTAGATTCAAACTGACGCGAGCTACCGAAAGATTGAATACAGCTCGAGATTGCCAGAAGGCTCGAACGGGCTGCAGACCAAATTGAACCGGAGCAGCTTTTATGCTTCCTTCCCACCCAAGCACGTTGCGACTCACATGCTTCACTGCCATCATAACAACTCCAACGTTTCTCTTCTGAAAGCTTTCGATACTGTTTCGTGCTTGCTTGTTCAAGTTGATCTCACCTTGACCAAATTTTAATATCACAAAACAACGAAAAGGCAAACTCGATCAACATAGACTGAGTGGAGCTGAGCATAAGTTCGGATTTCCAGTTTTCCAACGCTCGACGAAGCGAAATTTATGTTTCTTCATCAGGTGCAATAAAAGTGCTCGTCGCGGAAATTTTATTTTATGTATTCGGATCGCAACGGCCGATTAATTTTATGCCATCGTGGAAGAGTTGAGCGATCGTTCGCGATTTCTATCGAAGCGTCTGCAATTTTAAATCAATATCAAAATTCAAGTTCGAGCTCAACCGAAAGGCTTTGTGATTTCTTTCAGGTTTTCTGATTTTTCCACTCACGGAGTTTACACGCGCATTCGCGCTTCTTACGGTCAACGTGACGAACCCCGCACATGTTTGCTCTCCGAATTACACAAAGTCGATTGTCGACTTTAATGTTGATTGCATGCATTGTCGCATCAAAGACAGAGCTTTTTGTTTTGTTTATGATGTCGAAAAGTCTGTCAGGGTGATGAGGCCGAGATGAGAGTGGAGAGACAATCAAGCGACCTTGTCGGTTGTCACCTCTCTTTTGGCTTATGATTGTTCAACAACCAATTCATCAAGCCAATCTGCGGTTCGTGTAATCTTTACGAAGCTCAGAGACTTTAATGATTGAATATTAATTCGTCGATTTGCTGGTCGGTCAATGGCAACAACGATTAACCCTTGAACAGGGTTTCTCTCTCACTTACTTCACGCGCTGCTTACGGAGCATAATAGGCGATGCATGTTGTGTCAGGCGGTCGAATGACCTTTACACCTTCACTCTATGCTGCCAACCGTCAATCAACATTTTTGCACTTGCCACCGGAGCGGAGCCGCTGACCGGCAAAAATGCGCTAATTAACCGACCTCTGCCTCTTACATATTTCACTTTTCTGGGTCATTCAACTTGCTTTCGGCCGACGAGCGCTTTATCATTGACATGCATCGGACCAGGAAGCGACGATTCCTACAAACTTCACCTTGCCACAGAAACCACATTAATTATGCAAAGCTATTTTTAAGCGACACCATAAATTCAGCCTCCTCAATCACGTTTCGTTGCGTCATCTGATTGATTATGCACTGTCTAAGCACCACAACAACGAAAATCGCCGTATTAATTATGCTGCGCGTTATAAAATTATTCGGAGTAAGTTCAGCTTGACAAGCTCTTTAAAGAACAAATTGGTCGCGACTCGAAGCGAATCGGATTAGCTTGCTAAGAAAGTGAGAAAAGCAGTCGATTAACCACAGAAAGAAGGTATTAATTGGATGGTATTTAGACGTAATAGTTAATGCGTTGAGCAATCGACAAACGTGCAATCGAGAGAGTGTCAAATAATTCGATTAACACGAGTCGCAGACGCAACTTCTCACCGTCAATAATCTAAATTGAGTTTGTGATGTAAGCTGTGCGCGGGAAGCAAATAAATCTGCAGACAAAGAGCTTAATTGCGAGCTCAGACGATGCCACCATTAGCAAGCAAGAATTTCTTCGCTTCAAGGGGCGATTGAATGCCGATCGTAAATTTCAAAACCTCTCGTGCTGTGCTCGAGTATAATGTCACCAGACCTTCTCCTCCTGGCTTTAGTTTCAAAGTTTGTCGACAGGTAAATTGCTGCGCTTAAGTCTGCGTCATAAATTTAATTGAATTCAATATTAATTTCCGTTGTGTTCGTTCATCTCTTGCGACATTCTCCTACCATGAATAGCTAAGTTGAATGCAAGGAGAAGACGACGACAATAAGCTGAGTTTATGTGACATTTACAATCAGCTGCGTCATGACTCGAGTAAAAGTTCATTCATTGTTCTCAGCCACGCCAGTAAAGCATTTCAAAGTCAAAGACATTCCCAGAAACACAGCGAGCTGCTCCGATCCTAGTTTTGGCTCCAATAAAATGCCATTAGTCAGCTAGTTGCTAACTTTTTGCTCGCTCAGCTGCGAGTTTCGTCTGCGTAAAAAGCAAGCTTGATTAAGTCGCAGCAAGAAGTCAAATTGCCGCCCAGAGCCAATGTCATGGCAGATCGAAGCTCAAACAACTCGGTAGCTGAAACAACTAAAATTCCTTTTCAGGCCAAGCCAAGAGAGAAATAAGTTCAATGTCACTTTGCGAGCGATCGCAATTTATTATTGAATATTTTATAATCAAAAATGAGCATAATTGAGTTTGGGTGGCTGAGCGCGCTGTAGGCCGCAAGAGGAAGGAAAAGCAGTTTACATAAAGAACAATGCAAAGCGAGAGCAGCGAACCGTTTGATCCCTTCTGGCTTGGATCGCGTTAAAAACCCAAGTTCGTTCTCCTCGTTAAGAGTTTCATGTCGGTGAGTCTTGTCTTCTTGTTGCATGCGCGAGATAATCATTGAAACGCTGTTACTTCGGTCCGAAAGTGGGTCAAGGACGTTGCGCTCTGCGATGAGAATTCCAGTTAATGCACTTTTTGTTCATGACGAGATGATTTGACGCAGATCGACTGTAAGAATGGCAACTCATGTTCGTCTAATTGAGTTATTTACACTACAAGAGCTCTTGCTGCTTTGGCTTGTTGGATGCTGTCATTGTCGCTCGGAATTTCCCTTCGGCGCTTGCTGCTGCACTCCACTCAGCTCAATGGTATTTCCTCGACAACGAGATCTCATTACGATCTGCACGCACCAATCGAACTGACATTTACGAAGCGATTTTTTTTTCTTTCGACTCTTCTTAATGAGTTTCAATGAGCATCGCGTTCTCTCAAAGCAGCATTTACACCTCGCTCCGTTCCGCTGTTATTTCCACGAGATCAATTGGAAGAACGCGATTGCTTTTCGGACATAAACTTAATGCGTCAATCGAGTCATAAAACGCGAGCTTTGAGACCGAACCACGCGACAAAGGAGAATCCCGAAATGAGATTCGCACTTTGGCTGGCGTAGGTCGCGGCATCATCTCAAACGCGTTTCAACTTCTTTTCAGTAAATCTCCGATCAACAATTGAGTGGTTGAGGATGGAATCAAGGTTGCGGTTGAACGGGCTTCATCTCAATTGAGACGAGCATGTCTGATTGATTTATGGGTTGGCAAATTGCTCCTAATGTGTCTCGATCCTCTGTTTAAGTTCAACCGCTTCTCTCTTGTTTGCACAATTAGTTTTCTTCGCCTCAGAATCTTTTATTAAAGCGCTACTTCTCGGGGCCGCCGTTGAAAAAACAAATTAATGAGCTAATAACTTTTAAAGCGAGTTCATTGTTATCCGCTGAAATCAATTCTTGGTCGAAAGAACAATTCTCTGACCTCCAAGAAACAGCGATTCGCCTTGCAAAAAGAGCCTTCGAGCCGCTTGTCCAACCTGGCAATTAAGACAGAAGAAATCAGTAGCTCTAAATCTCAGCGCAACGCTGAGCAGAAATGCAATTTATGCAGATCAAGTTGAACGTGTGGAATTCTTATTAGCTTGAAATCAGCTTAGCGGAGAACATTTTTCCTTTGCCCATTCTGGTTATCGTCATAAATTCGCTTCACATGTCCAGCAGCTTTGTGCATGTTGCAGGTTTTTTTCGTGGCAGAGACAGAGCGAGAAACAAACAGCAGAAGGCCTTGATTACCGAGAGTAAAACTTTATTTCTACTTTTTTGACATCAATTTTATTTTACTTGTTTTATTTTTTTGCGCGCCGAAGGTCGCCAAATACTCTCGGGCTTTAACAGCAAATAAATCTCTCACATATCGCATGAAATACAAGAGTAAATTTTATGAAATTTTAATGGCAACAAGAGGAGGAAAAAAACGAAAACCTGTTGCATTCATTGTGAGATGAACATTGACAAGTTAAACGACCGGACACCAACTTTATTATGCCAAAAACCCCAAGCGAGTTCTGACAATATCGTGCAGAAAACTTTTAATGGTCAACCACGGTGGAGAACTACAAGCGGCGAGCGATTAGAGCATCCGAGACTAAGTCTGTCGGTTCCTGTCTGTCGGTTTTATTCGAGGCTCGTCTTGATCATCTCAATCGAACTAAGTTGAAACGATCGTGTCGTTTTTCTTGGGGGCCATTCAACAATGATGTCGTCAACTAGCTAAGAATGTTTGAGTTAGTTGTCACTTAGCGAACACGATGATTGCCACAATTTCAAGTTGTAAGTTTTCGTTGTCGTCACTGTTGATTGGACCTTTACCGGCATTCTCTGAAACCCCTCAAGGCACTGAATTTTTTGAGAACTTGAAGCTTTCACTGCTCGCCTCCTCGCAGTCAATAAATTCCCAAAGTCAACTCGCCACCCCGAGAGCCATGCACGAGCCGAGCAAGAAGCGAGCACACGACCAAAGTAAGAAACATGAATGATGGCGAAACTGTTATTGACTTCATTATGGGGATTTTATTGTTTCCATGAGAAATAATTCACAATTTGAGCGCCATAAATTCATGGAAAAATTTCGTGCCGTATGTGTTTCGTCGGAGGATTTCTTTTCTTGCGCTCGCCGAACATGAAACAATATTTCTTTATTAGTTCATATTTCTCTTCTTGGTTTCGTCAGCTGTGCGAATGCATAGTGCAGCATTAAGACACTGTGCAATCTCAAAATTGCTGATTTGAGCTCGCTCGCGTAAGAACGGCGCTTGCTTTCCTTTTACGAGTCAGCGCTTTTAAAATTAGCAGCTTTAATGCAAACTTATGTTGCTGCACGTTTTAGAACATTTTGTTACAAGCTCCTTATGGTCATAAAGCTTAATTTAAACCCACAACGACACGACGCATGGGAACCGCCTCGGAGAAAAGTGTTTGCACAACATTTCGAGCGCATAAAGTGGCAGGAAGTAAAAAAGCATTTTCGAGAGATTAACGTGGCTCTTTTTCGGCCCCAAGCGCGTCAGAGAATGAGGAAATGTCAATTTCATTCGATTGCAATTTATTTCATCGATGCACATACTTCGACGTGCCCTCTCTGTATTTATGGTAATTTTTCACTTTTGAAATGGCATTTTGCATCGCTTTGAGTGGCGCTCGGCAATAAAATTCGATGATGGAACGCGCAGCCTTCTCCGAGCTTTAATGATGTGAAAAAATAAATCTACGTGGAGAGTAACGACACTTGAAAGTCGAACAAGCGGCGTGGAGTGCAGTTGAAGCTTGCATGCGGCAGGAAAAGAATTATTAGACAGGCGCACACGTTATGAGCACTCACGGATTACCAAACTCTCGTTTTCCTTTGCAGCTTAATCGCAGAAATAATCGACGTCGCTTTTCTTCATCTCGGTCGGGTTTTATTTGCTCTCTCGATAGTCGTGTGGTTGTACTATCCGAGTGACTTGGTTTCCATTCCACGCGCTTGCCGGCCTTCGCCTGATAATTGGACTTTCTCCTTACGAAACAGCCAAAATAAAAAAAGTTATTACCGCAAAGCAGTCGGGCATAAGTCGAGCAGATTAACAAGACAATATTGACAGACGAGAGTGGAAAAGTCGCTCATTAAATCGGCAACACATTCAACATTACGGTAGGCCGACTGGCCGTTATTCTCCTCCATCTCTTTGTCTCGTTTCATTTTCGTTGACGGAAGACAAATAATTTGACTGCCGGTGGCCGGATTCGTTCTCATTTGTCGGCCGGTGCGCGGATATCTATAAAAGCTATTCTTACTGAACCTGTTCTGAATCGGACAACAAAGCGTTTGATTTCTCGATCCAATTTCCTGGACAAGATTTTATCTCCTTCCTGAGATCAAAGCACGTGCTTGACGTATTATCAGATTACCGACAGCCGACACGGCGACAAGTCGCCACGGTAATTGACGAAATTTTATAGATTACATAAAAGCGACGAATTAAGCGCGGAGAGATTGAAAAATCGCGTGCCGGATTGAAGGCGCTGCGGGCTCATTAAAAATTTATATTATTGACAAAACATTATGCAATCGAATTATTCACTGACTTTCATCGATTCTCAATTGCAGGAAGGAAGTATTGGGCACCAGCTGGTGATTAGGCCTGTTCCCCTCGACATCTCGCAGTCCGAAGATGGAAGCGCTCATCATGTCGTTATCAAGAGAAGCACAGACCACAGCATGGAGGAAGAGCTTAGTGATTTCGCCTACATGGAGCCCGACAGAATGCAAAAGCGCTACAGACGCTCTGCCGATGACGAGGTGGAAGAGAGATCGAGGAGTAAGCGGGCCATTCCGCACATCATTTACCCTGAAATCCTCGTAATCGTTGATTATGACGGATACCGCCTGCATGGCGGCGACAATGTTCAGGTGAAATGTTAATTAAAACGCTGTCGCGCGTAACTCGTCAACTTGTTTGTTCGCTTCAGATTAAGCGATATTTCGTGTCGTTCTGGAACGGCGTCGACCTTCGCTATCGCCTGCTCAAAGGACCCAAGATCCGCATCAGCATTGCTGGCATCATCATTTCGAGGGTGAGTGAATTAGTCAAAACTTCCCAAGTGACGCCTAAAGACTGTCGAGAGGGCAAAAGCACTTTCTACCGTTTTTAACATTCTGCGATTATTTCCTTCATACCGTACAACCAAAGCATTTTTCATGTGCGAGTGCGGAGAGAATTATTGTTCACCTTCGGAACGTGATTCACTCACCGTCCCTCGTCTCGAGCCTCGGCTCGTTTATCGATGGAAATAAAAGAATTCTGCTCGTTCACGGGAACACATTTGAGTTGATTCTTCTGGAATTTTTCATTTCTTCGAATGGGACAGAGATATGAGCTGACTGGAACCTTGACTGAATTGGCAAGCGATCTGTACTGAAACTCGATGCCTCCCAGCCGTCATTCAATATCTCTGGAATAAAGAAATCAAGAGCTTGAAGGAAAATCTTTCAATATGTTTCCGGCGTTCCCCCAACCACTCGTGTCGAGTTGATGGAGTTTTCACAGATTTTCCCGGGATTACGCTTTTCGCTTAGATTTTTTCTCGCAATTTCTCCGGATCTCGAGTTCTGGAGTGTTGATTAAAAATGGATTTGGAAAAGTGTTCCGCTCCTTCACCTTTTTTTCATTCGCCAAACGAACTTCCTGGTTTCATTCACATTCAATCTACTTCGAGTATCGACTATCAATGCGCTATGAGCTCTTTCGTGCTCAGCTTTTCGTTATCGAAGCACAAAAATTATTTGCCAGCCACGAGGAAAGGTGGAAAAAATTAATTACAATCAATTTCGCTTAAGTGAAACATATTTGTTGCAATGTTTGTAACGTGCCAGCGCAACTGCATGAAACGTTTTTCGGGGTTGTTGGTCGGTCGGAGATGTGTCACAAGCTTGTTAAGCAGCACGAAGCGCCTAGACACACGAGTCACGTAACGTCCGCACGCTCCCGCCGACCACCCAATGCAACTGTAATGAAAATGGAGAGCAAATAAAAAGTGAAAACAGAATTATCTAATTTGGAAAATGTTTGGATTGTGTAATCGAAATATCTCGCGGGTTAATCTCACAAGGCGATAAAGAAAAATGTGCCACGAAACTGGAATGAGAAAGCAATGCAGCTCAGGAGCGAAAAAAAAGTAATTGAAAACAGTTTGGTCGAAGCACATTTTTATCGCGCGACCGTTGCACAAGAATTCCCTTTTGCGCAATGTTAGCCGTGCTCTGAATTTCACGTTGAGAGGCGAGATTTTCTTGCACACCAGCCGACAAGATTTTCATTTTTGATTAGGAAACGGAGCTTTCAAAACAAAAAATCTCTCCTCGTCGTTGTCGACAACAAACGAGAAACAAATTCATTTTCGTGGCATTTTCATCCCACGTCTATCGCGGCTCGATCGCATTGTAGAAAGTACGACAGTGACCTTTTATGCAACCAACTGTAGTTTCCAATTAAAACTCGAATCCGCCAAGGTTTCGGTCCAATCAATTACACAGAGTGACAATGGCACTCTGATCAATAATCGCGCAACGAGAGAAGAAAGCCTCGTCCGATGTCGAAGTCGTGTCACTGTCATCCGACTCTTCTGTCTGAGTCGGCTGGCGAGCCAACAGTGAAAAGTGCAATAAATGCTAAAGCCGGAAATGAAAGAAAATCCGAAAAATACCTTTTCGTGTTGCACAGCTTTGCACGCCGGGCTAGGTTGAAAGAAAGCCAATTGAAAAGCTTCAGCGTGCAATATTTAATTGCAATTTATGGGCGCTCTTGCAAGCCGAAGGGAACGACAACGAACAATGAAATTGAAAAAGAAAACCGCACTAATCCACGTGGAAATATTGCCGGCTTGCGGGTCGAGCGAGACGTAGACGCAAACAACGTTTCATAATAATCCGGTGGCGGCATGGGAAATGCGCTTAGGCGAACTTTATGAAATATGACTTACCGACTTCGTTATCGATTCGACCAAGAGTTTAGCGTAGAAGCAGTACAAAAACATCTTGAGGATTTTAAGAAGAGAAAATTGCAGTTTAAGCTAACGCCGGATCACAAATTTATCTAACTCCAAATATTTTTATTTAAATCTTCTTCCGGATTGATAAAACATCGACGAAGCAGAAAATTGGCAAGAAAGAAATTGTGAAGGCAAAGAGATTGAAGGATTACATGATCTCATCGAACGGAACTAATCGCGCGTCGATATTGTTTTGATCCGCTTAATGTTTGTTGTGCTCCGATTTCCGATCAGAGTCTCCAGCTGGCGTCGAAATCACAACGACAGCGAATCAGGGATGGTTCATTTGTGCTGATTGATGTCGAATCCCGCTGCTTCGTCTGTTTCAATCTCCGTGTCTTCAATCAGCCTTTGCTTCGAATTCGGATAGCCTTCCATAATGCCATCAATCAGATTCATACACAGTCGCTTGCGCTTGTTGAATTCTTCAAGAGCTTTTCCGCGATTCTGCTGCAGCTTTCTGAAATCCTCCGGGTTGATCTGTAGGGAGAAATGTGCAAACAAAGCAAATGGCAAAACATCAATTTTTCCCGTCGACAGATTTTCAATTAAACTGACCGTCGATGCAATTCGCTGTCTCATCTCATCCGCTTGCAACTGAAGTTTGTTTACGCTGTCGGTCAGTTGTCCATGTTCTGCTTCGAGCACCGGGAGGGGAACTTCATCGTTGTCCTTTAACTGCGGCTCGATGACTCGAATGCGCTCCTGCAATTCGCCGGTCTGTCTAGAATATTTATGGATTCGCTCCTCTGTTGACTTTATCTCGAGCTTCAGCTACGAAGGGACAGAAATATCAGAGGAAAGTTCTTTGCACCGAACGACTCTTCTTACTTCTTGGTTGTTGGCATTGCCGAGCTTATTGTTGACACAGTAAATCTTTTGCTTGCCGTAAGACTTCTCGATTATTTGATTGCGAGTCACTTGAGAATCGATGGATTTCTGAATTGCTTGCTTTGAATGCTGTTTACCAAGCCTCTCCTGGATCTGATTGAACGCATAAGGTCGATTCTCAGTTTCCATGAGCTTCAGAATTTGTTCCGATAATGATGGCTGGGAGGCTGACGTCGAAGGATTCATCTTTGTGTTGGCGTTTCGACAATAATATCTTGAGGGTACTCGTGCTAATTATCCGGATCGACCGCCCTAATTGATAAATGCTTAAGTACTTCAGCCACTGAATAGATTCTCAGAAATAATGATTGTTTACATTTAGATTTATATCTCAAATAATCAAAACAACCTAATTAGCGAGCCATGCGCCGAGGTCCTGGCATATCAAAACAGACTAACATGCGCTCCTGTTCCTTTTGCTTGTTTACTTGTTTTCACCTCAACAGCTCCGTTAAACATTTGAATAAAATTCTAATTTAAATTAAAAATCATTAACGATTTCCGCAGTGGTTTATTGACACGATGCTCTGCTGTGCTTGTGACCTCGTTGTCGCAGTTGAAGCAGCCACGGGTTTCTGAGCCGTGCCACGCGCTGACAACAAACTTTCCATTGAACACATTGTTGGGGTTTATTACCAAACGATTAGCCGTCGACAAATCAAATCGAGACTCATAAAATCACGAGTTTAAGTGACTTTTAAAGTCGTAATCAATTATCATCTTAATGTATGATATTTGAAGTTGAATAACTAAGTTGATTTCTTTATGGATTTCGAAATGTTCCGATCGATACTTTTCACTTCGCTCTAACGATAATTCTCCTCACTAAATGTCTCATTGTGAAGCGAGTGACGAAAATGAGCAAGAAAGAAAATTTATTTATCGTCACGTCAAAAGCACTTCTCCTCTCCCGCCCGCTGCGTGACTTCCATTCATTAATTTCCATCGACACCGAGAGTCGAGATGAGCAGCATATACTTTTCATCGTCATCTGAACACAGGGGATTAACCTTGCGGAGATTCAAAGTTGAAAACCTAAACACATGATAGGAAATTTAACATTTTTGAAAAACCGTTATTGCTTTTCGACCACGTGAGGTCAATCATCGCGTCGTATCAATTTCTTCTTATCTACCTTCCAATCACTTCAAGACAACAAAACCTACTGAAACCTCCGTATCAAATTGATACTCCGTTAAATGTTAGTTTGATGGCAAACCCGCTATCTCACCATGAGACTCAGGAAGCGGAGACGAAAGTGATGACAAAGACCTCGTCGAGATGATCTCTCAGCTTTTTGTTGCTAATAAACACATTTCTATTAGCATACGGATGACATCGCTGGCGTTTTTTGCCATCGACGCTTTCTTTAGAATGCTGCCGTTGATGATGATGCATCAACTAGTCTGACTAACTTAGTCATCGCTCTCAAGAATGAAAACGAAAGTTCACGACTGAGCGAAGGCTTTGTCATGTTTCTGGAATTCACTAATCCTTCAAGGACTCGTTAATCGTGATCTGCTCTCGGGAGCCAGCTGAGGTGATTAATTTACTCGTTTGAGCTCTGAACGCTGAATACCAATTATGACTTAATCCGGAATTACAACATAATTGCATTGGCTTGTTAAATAAGCTTCACTTAAAATTCTTTCTCATTGTTCATTCGCTAAGCACCCAATCCAAGATGTGCTTCATTGAAAACTTTTCAATTCGAATCTTTCTCTATTGTGTGTACTTCGATTTTACGAGCTGAAAAATCTTTCTCCCGTTTACATAAAAGATCTTTGAGGCACGATAATTGGAGTTACATGCATGTGAGAGAGAAATATAGATATTTATGAGCAGTCGGAGTTACGAAATCCAAGAGTTTAGGAGATGATGACGGAACAGATGGAATGCGCTGAGCTGCTGCTGCTGCCAGCTAGAGAAACTAACAGTTAAAGCAGCGTAATTAAAATCGTGATTCTGATCTCGCTTCGACATTTGAAAATCTATGCTTTCGAGTTTGTTATTGCCTTGAAACTGTCGTTGAGGTTTCAAGCGACTTCGTTGCACCATGAGTTCTTAGTCAGAGTCTGATGTAGCTCGAGGAAATGGCGAAGAGAAAGAACATCAAAAATATTTATGAGGGAATGAACAACATACATGTCATTTGTGTCACATGAAATTCACTTTAACAACCGAGGGATTCTTCGAGCGACAACTTCATTATTGGTTCATTTAATTTCGCCGCAGAACAGACGGCTTGTCACACTTCGGTTCGGACATGAAAAATGCTTTTGCTGCTTTCTCGGCAGTCACGTCATGTGCGATCAACAAATCAACAGCCGTTTAATTCAGCACATTTTATATTTTTCATTTTTATTATTATCGCACTACAGGGTCGCGATGCTACGCCATATTTGGAACGTAATCGTGTAGGAAGAGATGCGATTGATTCGGCTGCAGCGCTCACTGATATGGGCAAATACTTGTTCCGCGAGCGACGCCTGCCAGTTTACGACATCGCCGTGGCGATTACGAAGTAAGTGAATTCCATCTTCTCGTTTTATTGGATTTCGGGCCGTTTCCCTGAGGCCTTCGCCATTAATCATTTAGCGAGCCTAATTGTCACCCACGAGTGGAACGACGCCGAGGGAAGAATCACAGCCAGCGCTCACGACGACGTCCTTTATTGTTTTAACGGCCATCATTCGCGTATTTACGTCCGCTGAGCGCTTTTGTTTTCGCTCACTTCATCATAATTTAATTTATTTCTCCCCGTCGCCATGAGCCCTCAACGACAAGGAAGAGACGTACGCGAAGCTCTCAACGTGCTCACTGGATGATGTAATTGCCGTCATAAACCGCGTGCGTGAAGCCGCAAATTGTCTCGGAAGCTTCGGTTTCGAAATTAATTCTAATTTACTCAAGAGATTTACTTTCGCAGGAGAAAACCTTCTACACTTTACAGAGCTTTTGTACATTTGTGTTATTAATTCTGCCTGACGGCGGAGCGAAGGTTCTGCAAGCTAACTCTGCTCCTTTCAGTGCCTTCACTCATCCGTCCGTGTTCAAGCAAATAACTTTTCATTAAATCGAATTTTCTTCTTTCTCTTTTTCTCTTCATCTCAACCAACTCCACATCTTGAAATGGAAAATTCTTCTGCATTTTCTCTTTGCATTCTTCTTTGTGTCTTGTGACAATGTGCTTTCAATTCGCTCGCAATCGATTCGGTGCTGTGTGAAAAATAAATGGTCGCTCTCTCCGTTGTGTGGTGAATTGCATAATGACCATTAAAAAATGAAAATCTAGGTACGATATGTGCCGTCGAAGGAAAGGAGGGCGTTGCACTAAAGGCACAGCGGGTAAAGTCAAAGATTGTTTTTTAAAAAAGATTTTGCAACCCAGTTGGACATTTGACGACTTAATTTGAAACCCTTTTTTTACCTAATTGATTTGAATGCTTTTGAGTTTGTCATGGGGAGATTGAGCGGCTGGAGTCGCTCGTAATTCACATTTGGAGGTTTTTGGGTAGTGATTCGCCAGTTTTAAACAAACCTTTGAATGCCGTAAGAAATGAGAAAAGTACTTTGGAGTGTGAAATTGCGTGATGGATTTTTGAAATGAATTACACACAAATTAACACGCAGAATGACGAAATATCTTTAGAGTGTGTTGGATCCGATCATGAATTATGTCACGCGCTACAGATAGATCAAGATTGGCAGCGTGTTTCGAGCCAATTAAGACCTCCCGCCAGGCCGCAAACCGCCGTGACCTAATTCAGGAACGATCCTACTCTACTAATCATCAGCAACCACCTTAACCGTTAATTCATTAATAAACTTTTTTTCGTAAGATATTGTTGATTTAGGTTACGAAATTTGTTAATTTCACGAAACATTTACCGACAGCAAAAGTAGAGATCGTGATTCTGACCGAACGACTTGAAACCGATGAAACGTTAATTGGCGATTATAAAGCATATTGAGATGTAGTGATTTCATGTTTTGTATTCGATGTTAATTGCAGACTAGATATGTGCCGAAGACAATATGCAAACGATGCGTGCAATCGTGGGACAGCAGGTAATTTTGGGGCAGGCAGGATCATACGTATCCATTCCACCCACCCCCAGCTCCCTCTTCTCTTTTTATGTTCTCTGTTTTATGTGTTTTTCCTCTATCAACAAAATAAATTTCCCGAATATTTATTTTCACACATTTTTCAAGCTGAAAACTATTGTTGTTTCTTCCCCTCCCTCCGCTTTAAACAATCTGCGAGCCCCGGCCGGCTCGATAAAAACGCGCAAGTTATTCATGACTTCGCATTCAATCAGCTTTTCTGTTTACTCTGTCACAACTCAACTGAACATTGATGTAAATATTCTTGGGCTTAGCTCGCGATTCACGAGCCGTATAAATCTGGAAACCTTTCAACTCTCCGATTTAAATCGACACGCAATTCTTTCTCTATTTTCACATATGTCAAACTATTGTTCAATAAGCGCAATCTATCGCAATGGTGAAACATTTTTATGCACGCAAATTCTCGCGAAAAATAAATATATTTTCCGCTCTCAATTTGTATCAAACAATTGACGAGCTTGACTAGCAAGCTTGGAAAAGCTCCAGGAAAAGCTTCTTATGATATTGAACCCTTCACTGCTATCAACTCCGATGTAAAATGAACTGGAAGCGACGGAGGCTTATAAATAAATCACAACTCGGCTCTTATGGCAAAGCGCACTCAATTTTCAGTTCAATCGACTTCCACACTGTGTCAACATTTTAAGAATGAAATGTCACCTCGAATGAGCTGAGAAATGACAAAACAACACGACCAAAGACTACAGAGAACAGAACAAATCCAGACCAAACCACCCGACTCTTCCCCTGACCATGAAACCATAAACAATTCTGTCTGTTATAATCAGAGCAGGATTACAGCTTTTACTTCTTCTTTCTTTCGCTTTGGGAGAATGTGGAGGCGGCAGGAAAGACAGATGAGATTAAATAGGCTCATCATAGACTATTTCGAGCGAAATGGTGCAATTGTGAGAATCATTGAGAGGAGCATTTGTCGGCTTGAAGCTCAACGAAGTCTCCTGCTCTTTGATTCACCAATTTACCACGAGCTTACAAAAGGACTTAGCAAGACAAAGACTCCTGATAGCTCTCTCGACTGCAAACGCTTAAGCTTTAATTAGACTTTATCTCGACTAGACAATTGGACTCTATCGGTCTCGAGACCTAACTAAACTTTCATTTGTTTCCGCTCGATATGTTTAGTAAGTAAAACTTGGTGCTGGGCCCTAATTATTAATTAACGAACATTCTCATTGGGTCTACAAATGATTTGCCATTAAAATTAACAGCATTGTGTAAGTGGAACAATTAACAATCGTTCCTCGATCACAGGATGGGGTGGTAGAGCATTGTTGTAGGAAATCACATTTTCATTTGTTTGCGGGGACTCAATGTAGTTTCTGGTTATTCAAACTAATTTCCCCTTTTACGGATGATCATTTGTCAAGCGTTCGATGGCGCGGTGGTGTTCATTCGATTGCATAATTGGATTAGGCGCCATCGAACGGCAGAGCACAATGGACCCAACCGGACTTCTAATTAATTTTGCGTTGCCTAAATTCTAATTTGCGATGTTGAAATTAAAGGATTCGCTTACGTCGGTGGAGCTTGTGTCGTTAACAAGCGATTGGAAAAGGTGAACAGTGTCGCAATCATCGAGGACACTGGCGGTTTCAGCGGAATCATCGTTGCAGCTCATGAAGTTGGTCACTTGTAAGTTCATGCAGATTGCAACGGATTTGGATTAAAATTGAAATTTCTGCTTCGAAAAGATTGGGAGCAGTTCACGATGGTTCACCGCCACCGAGTTATCTTGGAGGACCCGGAGCGGAAAAATGCAGATGGGAGGATGGTTATATCATGTCGGACTTGAGGCACACCGAGCGGGGATTCAGATGGTCGCCCTGCAGCGTTCAGAGCTTCCACCACTTTTTAACGTAAATTTGTCATTTTTATAATTCAGCTTGAGCTTCATTGGGTATTCTTATGAAATAGCGGCGATACGGCGAGTTGCTTACACAACGCGCCACATGAAGATGAAGCCTTAGGCCGTCAGCTCCCTGGAACTCTTCTGTCTCTGGACGCTCAGTGTCGACGTGATCGCGGAACGTCAGCGTGCTTTAAGGACGAGAGAGTCTGCGCTCAGCTTTTCTGCTTCGATGCTGCCAGTGGTTACTGCGTAGCATACCGACCGGCAGCTGAGGGATCAACCTGTGGCGATGGACAAGTAAGATATAATTTGAAACTAATTAATTGCAACATTTATTTTCTTGTTTCTATTAGCATTGCCTCGACGGAAAATGTGTACAAGAGAACGAGAACATCATTCCCGACTATTCACAGCACACTCCATCCTACATCAGTCCAAACTCATTCAATTCACAGTTCAAGTGAGTACAATGGCTTTTCCTCCATCGATTTCTGTTGTCCCTCGTTAACGTTTTGTGTCTTCAAGAAATTAATTGTTCAAGTTCCTCGTCTTTAAGTTTATCAAATTGGCATTAAATCGATGAATGTGTTTAAAAAGCTACTGCTGAAACAGAAAAATGTTAATGATGTGCATGTGGTGGCATGACGAGACTCTATGTTTGATCGTTCAACTAACCATTGATTTTTTTTAATTTATGAAAAATTCCTTCTTCCCCAACGCGCCCACAAAAACACGAAAATGAAAAATTATTCTATCCCGCACACCGACGTTTAATGAACGTCCTCCTTTTCCAAAAATGCAGAAACGACTTGCGAAAAGTGCTGGACGAGGTCGACGATGCTTTAGGCGAAGTGGAGACGACGAAGCGCACAACGACAACAACGAGAACAACAACGTCAACGACCACCACCCCTCCACCCCCACCACCCACCACAAAAAGCACGACCGCAGTGTCGACTACAAAAAGCACAACAACTCAACGAAGCACGAAACGATATTATGCACCATCGAAAAGCCCCGACGATGTCCCGAAAACACCGAAAACCTATTTCAGTAATTCATTTTCTCATAATAATAATCAGAATAACATCAATGGACAGACCGACCGATCGAAAAGTCCTAAAGCACTTGTTGACACGAGAACACCAACGCCAGCACCAGCAAAGCCCACGATAAATCCTTTCTATTACGGCTTTAATCGCTTGCCTCAATACAACACCACCACACAAAAGTCTGCTCGACACTTGCAATTCACGACGACAGCACGAACCCCTTACAGTTTCCAATTCTACACCACGACGAAGCCCAGCTTGCTGGCACCAACCCAATCAATCAATGAAGTTGATAATAATTACGATGATAATCCGAGAAAGAGAAACATCGTGACTGAGAAGCCGAAGCCGGCGACTTATAATCCCGTTTTCGATATCTATTTCAAGCAAATCGGGCGACAGAGAACTTCAACGACCATGCGGCCATAAACTCTCTCTCTCTCCTTCTGATCCATGAAAGCTTGTTTCATGATTTCTCATTCGATCGAATTTTTGACCAAAAATTAAATATTTTTCGCAAGCTAGAAATTCATTTATGTTGTAAGCAATAATTGCGTGAATAATTGCGTTGTGAAACGACCGCACATCGATCGAACTTCGGTAAGAATAACTTCGCAAGTCTCTGTCTATCCCCATCGCCATTCTTCTCAGCCTCTTCTCGGACGAACTGAGTCCAAAGAAATTCTCAGGCGACTCAAAGTCATTAAAAATGACCAAAGATTACCTTGAATCTCTAGAACTGCTTCTTCAAACTTCTAGGCTAGAAGTTCTAGCGATAATATCTTCAAACGTCCTCTTTCTCACTTGTCTTCTTCAACCGTCTCTACCTCACTTGTCTGTTATCGCTGCACACTTTCAAAGATCTTATCAACTTCAACTTAAATGCAACTTCTTTCGACTTTACATGAAAGGAAGCTTTGAAGCTCAAAGCTTTTGTACTAAGCTTGAAAGCTCTGACTGAGCTTAAAATTTGAAGTTTTGATTGGACTTAGGAGCATTGAACTTGAATTTAAATTTGTGTGAGCTTTCGAAAAGCTTCAGACTTCCTTTCGTTTTGTACATTTACAACTAAACTTATCGTTCTAACACCTAACTTATTGACCTTAATATAACTAACCAGGGAAAATCATTTTCAGCATTTGTGTTGTTGCATCCTCATCATTAATCGATTTGACTGTAAATTTAATATTTGTTGTATTCGAGTTCGTAGATATTTTGTTTCGCTTTCAAAACAATCGCGGAATCACGAAGCATTCAAATGGAAATTGAGAAAAAGCTTTCAAGAGATCGTTTGTCGGAAGTTTGACAAATGAAGGCTGTAGAAGAGCGAAGATTTGTTTCAATCCAAGAGCTTTCAAGGCTGAATTGAGTGTTCGTTTCTTCTAAGGGCTGATCAACACCGACGTCAACGTGATAACGACGACTGCCGATCTAGGAAGAAAATAAATTGTCAAACGTCGTTATTGAACAACTCCTGAGCACTTAAAGCTTTCCATTTCAACGCTTCGCGATTCCTCTATCATCGTTTCTCACCATCATCCAGTCTCATTATCCTCAGACTCATCAACAATTAATTTTTAATCCATTTCTCTTGTTCTCGTTTCAGTGGAAAGAAAAAATAGTAAAAAACTCAAAAGCTTGCCATCGAGATCATCTGAGTGATTTAATTAATTTTACACGATTCCTTCTCCTTGTTTGTGCAATCCATGGGTCGCACTGCACACAGTCAATTCCCTTGCTTTCTATTTTTCGAGCGGAATTTAATGCAATTTTGACTTTTCTGATTGGCAATTGATTCGTCTGAATTTTTTTGTACATTTTTCTGATAGCTTTAAAAGATTGTTTTGAATATTCTGCTTTGTGGACAGAAGTTTTCTACCGAACCGAGATAAATTGACGAGTGAATGAATTAGTTCACAGTTTTCCGTCCAAAAAGAAATTGAAGCTTTAGCCAGAAGTGAGCGCCAGAGCTTTCGAACGTTACAAATGTATCAATCCTGACGACCGAAACTTGACAATCGCTATGATTTCGCGTTTGTAACTCTGCTAGTGATAAGACGTACTGTTAACTCGAATAGATTAGTTAGGATTTAGGTTGTGAAATTTTCCCGCTTTTCTTATTCGCTACATTTTGCTCCCTGGCGAAAACATACAAACAATAACATTGCTGATGCTGCAACTTCCTGACAAGAGAATTCAATTAGCCAGTAAGGTTTGTAAAATAGAATTAGTGTTGGAAGATTTTTAAAATAAAAGAAAAAAGATATTCAAATTGTTGGAGTTTTTATTTGTAAGTTTTCCGAGTCAATTCCTTCAAGTTTGAAGCATCTTTTGTTGCTGTGATGAAGCGAACTGCTCTGTGAATCACTCGGGATTTGAAAGGTCAGATTCTGGAATAAATTTATCACAGAGAACATGCGAGCTTTTCTCTCTCCCCGATCATCTTTTCCAACTGAAAAACAGAGTATCTCACAAAATAATTGAACGAGATTCATTGAATATTTTAATCAACAGATCACTAGAATTTTATTTTATTCTATTCGAACACGGCAAAGCACTCAAATTTCACAAACAAAACCAAAATTGCAAACGCATGTTGCCTGTTGATTGTCTACCGCCTTTTGCGACCGCTATGATAGGTTGGGTTATTCGTGTCCCTGCTTGGACTTGTTGTCCAACGTGGTTTTCGCAGTGTCTCCTTGATAGCCAGCCTTGTGTCCTGGGCCAGACGGAGTGTGCGTCGGGTTGCACTGATTCGTACGGTTGAGTTGCGCTTGTTTATCCGTTTCTCCTTTCGAAACGATATCTGAACTGCCCTGCTTGGACTTATTGTTCAACGTGGCTTCTGAAGTGTCTCCTTGATAGCCAGCCTTGTGTCCTGGGCCAGACGGAGTGTGCGTCGGGTTGCACTGATTCGTACGGTTGAGTTGCGCTTGTTTATCCGTTTCCCCTTTCGAAACGATATCTGAACTGCCCTGCTTGGACTTATTGCTCAACGTGGCTTCTGAAGTGTCTCCTTGATAGCCGGTCTGATGTCCTGGGCCAGACGGATTGTGCGTTGGGTTGCACTGCTTCGTACGATTGAGTTCCGCTTGCTTTTCCATCTCTCCTTTGAACAAGAAAATCTAAGATATGATTACTAACTTTGAGACGAGCTTACTTCGTGATTTTCTTCCGTTGAAGTTGCAGACTGGAGTGAGAATGCTCTGCGTGGCACGCAAGTTTTTATAGGGACAAAAATATTTTCAGCGGAAAGCGATAAAAGTGAAGTTTCACCATTCTTGCCAATGAGAATCAATGAACAAACAAACACATTCACGACTCAGCCAGCCCTCAAGATTGCAAAATAATTTACGATGCACGTCTCGATAGCGAATAAGAACAAATTATATTATTGTCGAGCGCTGCTTCTGTTCTGAAAAAAATTCTCATTTTGTCGCTTATCAAATTTCTCGAAGCAGTTCAGAGAAATATTTTGTGTTTGCGAATACTGAGAATTCTCGAGCGGAGCGATTATCCAAGAATTATTTCTTAGTCGGTTTATTTATTTGCGGAACTAATCGCTCACAACAGCACTTTGGCAGCTGCGGAAGTTCAGATCTGAGTAGCTGAAAAAGTTTGAACTTATCGAATGTCTTAGACGGCAATTCAGAAATTATTCTAATTTTCTTCTACGAGAATTTTCCCCCAACTGAAAATGTTTCTCCCACAAACAAACTGAATGAGACTGAATATTTTCTCGGACGAAAAGATCTTTCGGGTTTTTATTTCCTCGAAAAGTTTTCCCTGATCGCCTTTGGATCGTTGCCGACGAACAGGGCAGTCGGCGGATGTTTAGGGTAGCGCTGATCAACTCGGTTGTGCAAAGTTTGCTTACTCATTTTCCTGACCGAAAGGAAATAAATAGAATCTTGAATTATCGACGATCAAGCTAAACTTTCTTTTTCAATCTTCAGAAAATTGTCGATCTCAGCGCGCAGTTTATGAAGTCACGATCAAACTGGAATAATTAAGAATTCGAACTCCCATGCGGAGAGTCTGCAGCATCGAGAGGGAGACACGCCGATAGCGGACGAAGCTCATTTTATCATTACGGGTTGACAATGATATAGCTCTCGAATTTCGTCATAAGGTTCGTTATCGGGCAGTGAATTTTGTTCTAGTCCTTCTCAGTCTCAAATAAATTCTCAGAATTTTCTCCAGATAGCAACTGATCAAAGATATAAAAAGCTCTAATCATGCAGCCTCGAACCAACATTTTTATTTTATTTCCTTCAACGTCTAGAAAATTGTCGCAGGTTACAATTTCATTGCAGTCCAACGAGAAAGCTTTCGTGTCTTTCTGTTTTCACTTCTCAGCTTCTTGCACAATAAAGCTCAGTGGTTTTGATCCGCGAGTTTCAAACCTGTCCGGTGTCTTTATGTCTAAAATTGCAATGATGCCGATGGTCAGAACGAAACAGAGAATGAAGGTGACGAAAAGCCCAGAAGCAATTCCTGGCGACAAGACTCCGACACAGTCTTGAGCTCTGCTGAATGTATTCACGTCTTGCAAAAACGGTTGCACCTGATAAAACAAAGTCTTTAGTTGCAAGTTGGAACTATTAGAAGCTTTAACGAACCTGAATCGACTTCAAGAGAAGTGAAGTTGAATTATTTTGGTACCTTAAGTAACCACCACACGCGTAAGAGAAATTGACTGGAGCTGGAATTTCAAATAATCGTTAGCGTCATTATTACAGTTTGTAGTCTGCGATTCACCTGACGGAGAAGTTCCGTTTGTGGTTAAAGTTGTAATGTTGCCAGACGCTTCCACTTCGATTCCATTCATCGACCAATAGCCAGCAGATTGTTTGAATACAAACTTGATGAGAATCGTTTCTGGAACTGTGAACTTGACGATGAGTCTGAGGACGACGCCGTCTTTCACGACAAGCTCGTTAGACCAAACAGAAACGTTTCCGTTCAATATGTGAACGATGTTTTCACTGGGGCTCTTGCCGTAGAAAGTGAGGATTGGGGGAGAAGTTGTGTAAAGCATTCCTTTGCCGTCTGCAACGTAGATGAAAGATCCATCGCCCAACCTGGCGACGTGCGTAGTGTCACGTTTTAGTCTCGAGTGCTCTGATAATTCTCTTCCAGTCGTCAATACACCAAGAACATTTTTCTTGCCATAGATAGCTTGAGCGTCTCGGTATCGAGTAGCAATTTCTTCATCTTGCTGCAACTCTGAGCCTGATAAGACAAATGTCTGAAGCAGAAGCAACATTGAAAATGACGGCAAAATATATTTAAAATTTTTACCTCCACGTTCTCATTAACTTCGAGAGGAAAAGTTGGGAGCGTCTCCTGTGGCAAATACAACCAGTCGCTTTCCTCCATGATTTTAGAAAGTCCAGGGAAGTTTTCGCTGTTCAAATTGCTAGTTGAGTTCTTGATAAAGATGATGATGGAGGCCGCATGACCGTAAATTCCGCGGAGACTCTTATCGTCGATCGCTGCAAATGAAAACAGGGCGTGAAATCAGAAGCTGAAAGGTTTAATCAATTCGTTTACCTTTTAATGCTGGACCTCTCAAGCCGTTCAAGTTCTCAACTCCCCAAAGCAGAAACGGACCGAAATACGACGCGGCCGACGCTTTAACTGCTAAGCATAAACAGAAAACCACCAGAATGTTTATTTTCTTCATCACTCCAACAACGCGAGATCTTTAGCGTGCAAGTCTGCCTCAGAAACGAAAATAATTTCTAAATGTTCGTCTTAATTTTCTTTGGGTCAGTTCGCAAGTCACGTGGAAAAATATAAAATATGAAACCGACGAGATGCGCAAAAAAATCGTCTCAACATTTATTAAGAACCCCAGATCATGTTATCAGCATTCGAAGCGATGTGCTCGAGACGGCTGATATTTAAATCTTCACTTTCGAGAGTCTCGATGGCGGGTTTAAGTTTGAAAGTTTCCTTTTCCAGATTTACCAACTCTGGTCAAGTACCTTCAATCAACGAGCACTTTACAACAAACGATCGCGTTCAACTTATTGAGATGTGGTCTCGAACAGAAACTAAACTCAACTGAACAACGGGCCGGTTGATCTAAGATTTTCACGATTTTCCTCTTTTCCCTCGGATTCGTGTGTTGCAAAGTCGAGATCATTTTTCTCATCGTCGCGATGTGTGTGCACGTCGGTCGTGTTTCTTTTTAAAATGATCACTGAGGAACTAAAAATATTATTTTTACGCTTCGCGCATCATCAGCAAGGGATGGACTTGAACAAGCAATCGCTGTAAACAAGAGTTTGGTTAATAGTTCTAGGAAAGGATTGAGCGGCAAGTGAACGCGCGCATCGCGATACGGTTATCTTTTAGTGTAGGTTAACGTCTTTTTGATATTTGAATTCGAATCGGTTCAAAAGTTTTCAAACGGTTTTTTCGGGCGATTCAACTAAAAAGTTTGTTTACTAAAAATCTTAAAATATTTTCAATCTAAAATTGTTAATTTCACTTGAAATTCTAACTAGCCCATTGTTATAAATATTATAAAGTTTATTACATTGCGCGCAACTTCTGCAAAATCATATTTGCGAAGACATTTACTAAGCAGGACTCGAGTTGTCAGGTAATTTATCTCTTGCGTCGAGCGAACAAAACTTATCTTTGCAGTAGAAATCGCATTAATTAAAACATTTCGTTTTAGCAAATCTTTAAAATCATTCAGCTTTCTTTGAATCAAGTAGCTCCGATGAAGTATGGAAGAGTTTTCAGTAGAAGTTCTCGCCAACATCAAACAAGAACCTGAAACTCATTTCGAGCTGATCTTTTCTGCTGATCCAAACGAAAAACCAGAGGAGCGTCAGTATCAAATAAAGCGGCCAGAGCTCCGAGTCAAGCTGAAGAAGTTCAACAACAGATGGACCAGATCGGCTGTCAACTATTTCGATTCCTTCTTCATCTGTCAAAATTGCGAGTTCACAGCTACAGATGAGCAGATTTTGAACTTCCACTTGAAGACGTGCGAGCAGAGTTTGTGCTCTAAACCCCTCGTCGAAAGCTTTAATTGTTACCTCTGCGAACAGAGGTTTGATAGCAAACAACTCAGAGACAAACACGAGACGGAGTCTCACGTTAAAGGATTGATTTGGAAATGCAACAAGTGCAGTTTCTTCACAGTCAACAAGAGCTATTTACGGCGACACATCCTAAATCATTGCTGGACACTGACGTGCGATATTTGCGGTGCAAAGTTCTTCAAGTACAAAACTTTGAAAACTCATCAGTACAATTGTCGTGACGGTCTTAATCGAAAGGGTTTGGTGGTTTATTCCGAGAACGACAAGTTCGATACTTCGTTTGAAATCGATTACACCTCCCCGAATCCCCTGAAGCGTAGAATACGAGATAAACGCGGTCGTCCACAGGTTCCACCTGAGGTTCATTTGTCTAAGATAACTCCGGCGCTATCCAAGAGAGAAGTTCAGGTTTACACAAACAACGCTGCGTCTTGCAGATATCGCCACAAGAAATCAGCTCAACAAAAGCTCAACCAAAAAGCGCTGAAGAAAGAAACGGCACGCAACGAACTTCTGAAAGCTCGCAGCAAAAGTTTGGAACAGGCAATCGCCACACTGCTGCGCCTCGTGAAAGCTGACTCGAAACCGCGAAAGGTTGTGTTGGCATAATTGTAATCAGAACTAAGCATCACATTAGGTTTAGCATACGAATGAATAAAAATGAATCCATTAGCTTTACAGACATCACGACTTTGCTTCTCGACAAACCGACCTTGAAGACCTTCAGACTTTGAAGATACTTCAAATTGAGAAACCTAATCAGACCTTGAAGATCGAAAAATTGAGCCAAACGTGCCGATTTACATTCGGCGACGAAGAAATTTAAGAACTGTCGCAATGTTTATCGCTTTCAGAGCATTCCATTCATTGGAGCTGTTTATGATTTCATGCTGTTCGTCGCAATTGAGTTGCGCGTTTGTTTAACTCAAACGAAACATGAGAAGCGTTCTATCGAACTCTTTGCTGTATTGCGAAAGTTGCCTTTGAATTTCAGCCTAATTTAAATTCGTAGAGTGAATCGAAATCTGATTCAAGATGCGCTTCTTCCTCTGTGTCTTTGACGTTTGAATGGTTCGGGTTGCTTTCGTTGGAATCTTGATCTAATTCAACCTTCTTCTTAGACTCACCTTCGCCTTCATTTCTCGCGTTCTGGTCATCACACTTGCTTTTCTTTTTGCAACTACCGACTGCTTTAACCGACAGCCACTCCAAGCTTAAAACTATTCGAAGCTCATGCGGCTAGTCGATCTTCAGTTGCTGCAATGTTTCAAAATCATGGTGCGAACTTCGTTTTCAGTGACAGCCCGTCGCTGATAAAACTAAACGATACAAACTCTTCCGTAATTAGTCCGATTCTGAACCAACCAGACCATGCGAGGCTTCACAGCTCTCGATCATTTTTTCCAACTGAAAAATAAATTTTCTCACGAAATAACTGAACGAGATTCACTGAGTATTTTTCAATCAACAGATCGCTTGAATTTTATTTCTTTTTTCAAAGTTTGAAATTCAAACACTTTTCCATGGCAAAGTCCTCAAATTTCACAAACAAAATCCATTGCTTACGCATGTTGCCTGTTGATTTTCCCAGCGCGCTGTCGTCTATTTGCGACCGCTATGGTAAGCAGGGTTGTTCGGGTTGCCTTGATTGGATCTGTTGTCCATCGTGGCCTTTCCGGTGTCTCCGTGATAGCCGGACTGGTGTCCTGGGCCAGATGGAGAATGTGTCGGGTTGCACTGGTTGGTGCGGTTGCCTTGATTGCGGTCAGACATCTTCCTGATCGAAGAAAATAAAATAAAATCTTCAAATTAGGAGAATCAAGCTAAACTTACTTCTTTCTTCTTCGAGCGCTTTACAAAAAATTGAGAAGCTAACAGCGAGACACGCGTTCTTATATTCACGATGGGGAGAAACGATCTGGAATAATTTAGGAAGGGATTCGAACTTCTATGTGGAGAGTCTGCAGTCAGAGAGAGCATAATCGATCTCTTTAAAGTTTAAACACCAAACTTCTTATTGATGGCCGAAAGCAGTCGAAACGTGAAGCTTGGAATAATGAACTATACGAAGCTTAAGAGTTAAACGCGCTACATCTCTGCTATCCAAGTCCGAGGAATGCAGTTTAGCTTTAGGGACGCTCTCGTCGAAGCCGCGGAATTTATTTTGTCGCTCTGTTTCCTCTTAAAAGAAGGAAAGTGCAATTCACAAATAAATCAAAGCTTTGCTTATATCATTTAACCATAAATATGTTGGAGTCCTGCTCTTCACCCTTGTGGTCTAAATCTTCTGGAAGTTTTATCGTTATCAAGTGCATTAATGGAATCTTTTATTCGATGAACGGATGGAATGCGCTAGTTGCTGAGTTCGATCTTTCGTTGCTGTCGTAAAGCGAACTTATCATGTGTAAATCATTCCGCTCGTGCAATCTAAAAGAATCCCGAAATAAATTTATCACAGAGAACATGGGAACTTCCCCAACCCATGACGAACTTTTCCAACTGAAAAATAAATTTTCACACAGACTAATTGAACGAAATGCACTGAATATGTTTTTTAATCAACAGATCACTTGAATTTTATTTCTCCCTTGCGAATTTCACAAGCGAAATCCATTGCTTACGCATGTTGCCTGTTGATTGATCCATCTCGTGGTCGCCTATTTGCGGCCTTTATGGTAGGCAGGGTTGTTGGGGTTTCCCTGGTTGGACTTGTTGTCCATGGCGGCTTTTTCCGTATTTCCTTGGTAACCAGTCTTATGTCCTGGGCCAGACGAAGCGTGCGTCGGGTTGCACTGGTAGGTTCGATTTTCTTCGATTCCTCTTGGCATTTTCCTGATCGAAAGAAATTAATCAGAATAGTCAGCTATCGAGGATCAAGCTGGACTTACTCTTCTCGTGGGCTTTTGCTTCTAATCAAAAAAAAACTTTAAAGTGAAGCTCAGAACGCGACACGCGTTTATATAGTCACAATCGAGAGCGAAGAATCGATCTGGAATAATTTAGGAAGGGATTCGAACTTCCATGTGGAGAGTCTGCAGCATGAGAGAGCATAAACGATCTCTTCAAACATCAAACTTCCTATTGATCACCAATTGCTGCCGATGCGAATTTCACGAGAGTCCTAATTTCAATGTCTTACTTCCGTTTCAAGCTATACTTCAGGTATCGAACATTTTTTTCCAAAATTGGCCATCCGCTTCGAAATAGAGCAATTATTGATGGTTTGAAACCACTGGTTTCTAAAGATTTTGGATCGGACAAAGTTGCTTTTTGGTTTCGGTTTTTGCTCAAAGCTGTACGGTCACTCGACTTCATAACTTGTTTAACTTACACGAAAGCTTTATTTCATTCAACTCTTCTTTTCAATTACAGCTTCAGCTTATGCGACAATTTACCTCGGCAGAATTATTTTATTCGACTAAGTTTAAATGAAAAAGTTTTGGACGCAAAATAAAATTGATTCGGCAAAAAGGTTTTCCTCTTAAACAACTTCGAACGTTGCATATTTGATACGCACGTTCGACGAGACTCGACTCTAGAAAACAAATCTAAAACAATTAAAACGGTTTGCGTTGGCGAAAGATCGACTGAACACATTTTACAGTTGATGTCTTGATGAACTTTCTTCGTTGTTTAAACTTGAAATTGTGCAAAACGTTTCCCTAAACTCTAAAAACATGAATCTAATGGCTGAGATGATGGTCGAGAGCTTCAATAAATCCAATTGACTGGAACCCATTGGTGCTCGTGTGTCAGGACGTCCAATGCGTCGAGAACTTGTCGGAAGGTCTGGTCAAAGTCCTCGTTTACGATCACCATGTCCAAATACTTTTCGTACTTTCGTTGAAGCATCGCCGACTCTTCCACTTGATTGACGAGCTCATCGTCCTAAAATGTAAAAGATTAATAAGACGTCAATTGAAAATTGAAACCTTGTCACAAGTTCAACACAGCAGACAACGTCAAACTTACCTCATAGAGCGATGCGAGAGATTCAAGCGTTCTGGCGCGACGAGAGCTGTACCTGATCGAGCTTTGCCGGTCGAACTAAAGTTTGTTAAGAGTTCCGTTACACACAACAGTCCAAGCAGTTAAATATTGCGCAACACCGAACGCTAACGCAGGTTCTACTTACCGCCAAATTTCTTTGTGATCCGCCAGTAGCTCGGCGTTCAGCGTAAAGCTGCTTGAGCTGTTCCATTCCGGGTGCGGCGATGAAGATGACAAAAGGCATGAACTCAGGACTGTTGTGCAGGAGCTTGAGGGCTGATGGAGCGCAATCGAGAACGCACATTTTTCCTAAATCAAGAAAGAAATCGTGAGACTTGCGATCAAATTAGAGAATCATCGACGACAAACCTTCTTTAATGACATTTCTGATCGAGTCGAGATGAGTTCCATAAAGATTTCCATTGTGCTCGCCATACTCGAGGAAGTTATTTTCGTGAATCTCTTCTTCCATCTCTTCACGATCGACGAACCAGTAACCTTTGCCGTTCTCTTCAAGAGCGCGAGGTGGTCGGCTTGTGTCTAAAGTAAATGCGTCAATTAGAGCTTTTGATTTTGGTATTTTTGTGTTAACTCACGTGGCATGATCGTTCCGAACTTCTTCGTATCACTGTTGACCAAGCGATTCTTGAGGGTTCGTCGTCCGACGCCTTGCACTCCGATCAGAACTAAAGTTTTCCGCTTGAACGGAGGCATTCGCGTGACCTCTTCGTAGAGCGTGGTGTCAGCTTTGTCGAAGTCGCAGTTCGCCTTTGACTTGTAGAATGTTTTGATCTTTCGCTTCGAGATTCTCGTCCCACAAATTCCAATCTTGTGAACGAAGTCAGCTTCGCGTGGCACGTAAGCTTTGCGACGCTCCTCGAGTTCCTGTGATGGAATCAGTCCGATTGGACCTTCGGTTCCAGCGTGCTTCGCTTGCCACCAGTTGGGATCCTTGATGCTGATGATCTGCAAAATGTCACCGCTCGAAAACGACAATCCGATCTCTTTGCACGGCAGCAGCTCATCGTTTGTTGGGTCGTAATCGAACAGAGCTCGCATGTAGCGCTAGAAATCATAAATCACATCGCAAAATGAGTAACTAGTTCAGATACACTTAAAAGAGTTCGATAGAGTGCTAGAGAGTACAACATACCATCACCAACTTTCAATTCGAGTGCAAAGTTTCGTCCAATTAGTTTGTGCTTCGTCTTAAATTTTGATTGGAAAAAGTTTCGTATCGACCCTTAGAATAATAATGTAAGCCATAACGCATTGCTACAAACCCCACCCGCCCACTAAGTTCATAAACCAAAGTCATAAAACCAAAAGCAAAGCGAATGCAATCAACCGAAAAATGGAAATTTCGAGTCAATTGAAAATTTCTCTCGTCGGTCGGAAATTAAGAATCGAAAGCAACAAACAATTTTAAGCAAATGATTTTGTGAAAGCGGAAATCGGATCAGCGCAAAATTAAATAAGCTTGAAAACCACACTTACCGCCAGTTTCTTGCCTGCTTCTTGTGACTTGCTTTTTACCTGTGTGCCGTCACCGACTGCAGTCAGGCGAGCCGACTTCATTTCTTCGTCCACACTTGGCCCGATCTTCAGTGTCACTGACTCCTTGGCGCGTGAGATTTCCGTTTGAAGTTCTTCCGGTGAGTGCACGCCGACTCCGTTCACCTCCAGGATGACGTCGCCAGCTGTGAGAAGTCCCTGCTTATCGATCATTCCTCCGGCAAGAATTCTCGCCACTATAAGCTGGTTGTATTCATCGAGCTCCACCGTGAGACCGAGTGGCTCGTTTGGATTCTTTCGAATGCCGACCATCTTTATCGTTTGCCCCACTGGCATTTTGTCGTCTTTATCTTGATCGCCTTTTGTACTTTTCTCCGGACTTTTGAGTTTCCTGTAAACGTATTCGCCCGCCTGATCGTGTGAGAAGATTAACGACTAAAACAGAAGAAGAAGTTGATCGATCTGGCGACAATGTTTGTGGCTCCGAAATACCTTGAAGTGTGGATTTCTTAAAATTCTAAAGAGCTCTCTCGCTTTCGGATTTCGGGCGATGCTACAACGATCCTCCAACTCTTTAACCACTCGAAGGTTTCCCAATCGAACGGGTTTCAAAGGCTCTGGAGATTCCTCAAATTTGTCCTGAATCTGTAAAGTTAACAAAAAGAATTTTCTCAGTTAATTTTAATCTTCAACCTTTGCGGAAAGTGATCGCGGCTAGTGACTCATTGCATGAGAACGACGGAAGTTAAAGTCTGACCAGTTGCTTCACATCGTTGATTCCACGTTGAGAGAACAAGTAAAACGACAATGACCAATCGACGACACAAGCGCGAAAATTTCACAATCACGAGCGGCAAACAAGAGCATCGTTCAATTAGTCTTAATGATGAATAAATTAATTGTGTGGCGACCACTGAGGTCAAGGTGACGGCTCGAAATCTCGCTTAATTGAATCGAAACAGTTTCACGCTTTATCGTGTCAAAGTGAAGATCTCAGCCTCAGCCGTTTGGGTCGCAGCCCTTCGACAGAATTTATGGAATTAGGTCAGGAATGATGACATAGTTCGAACAACGTCGTGGAATTCTCACGAGTCGTTAAAACTATTTTCTGTTTCCATAGCATCGTGCACTGTCGTTTACGTTTGTTCATTGTGCAACCACATGCAACCAGTGACGTAAGGAATGTTTTCAATCGAGGCACATTCACAGATGATTCATCGCGACAATCGCGATTGTTGGAAAATCGATTTGATTAATCGCAAAATGAACAAAGAAAAAAACTTTTCTCGGCTTCGCGAATGTTCTGATTGATAGGCGAATATCACGCGAGCGCATCTCTGATCATTTTTTCATTGATTCGCAACGTTATTTTATGTTTCTTAGCTCTCAAAGACTTCAATATTTTGGTTTTGGTTCTTTCACTCTCATGGCGTCAACTTCCATTCACTTTCACTAATTAGGATCATCGCGCGCAACACACAACGAAAGTCGTTCGTCATCGCTCAGCGTGAGGTCTTTCTCCCTTCTGGTTCTTTATGATCCTTTTCTCTCCATCATCTCAATGATCTCAAGTTATTCAATCCATTAACGTTTACGATCTTCCCGATAAGTGTCTTCACCTGCTTTCTATCCTCGCTGGATAATTAATTTTACAACCTGTTCCTAGCACGAGCCAAACACTGAGCAGAGGTTCCAGCCCATTGACCAACAAAGCGATAAACAAATTAAATGAAAAATATTGTTATGGGAACGACCAAACTTCTGTCCTGCGCGGTATCGCGTTACGATCCTTCGCCGCAACGAAAATCAATGACGATGAATGAGTCGACACGAACGTGCAACATATGAACTCGTAAAATTTAAATGCCCAAAATACGAGGGAACCAGCAATGCACAGTTACTGCAACATCGTTCAGGTGTGACTGACCCCGAAAATAGACAAGCAGAGAGCAGAAGAGCCGACTCTAATAAGAAACGCACCTCAGGCTGAATTTCTTTTTCAATTTTCGACATTTCCTTCTAGTGACTTCACATTTCTTTTTACTATTTCTCGTTCCTTCTAGTTTGTTGCATTCTAATGTTTCTTGTGGTAACGAGTTCGTTGACCTTCGTTCATACCTTTTCGGTATTAAATGGTGATCGGATTTACAAGAAATATTTCAGTGAATGATTGAAAGTTCCGTTAGAAGTTTGAAGGGAATTTTTGTTTCGTCATGTGCAAGCACACATGATATGCACAAACATTCCACACACGCTACCCCGACCGTGACACTTCCTTCGGTCGAGCCCCATTTCATTCTCGCTTTCGGTCTTCCATTCATTGTTGTTGAGTGATATTTCTCTACAGATTGCTTTTGATTGACTTTGTTGTAAGTTACCCGAATGGCCTTTACGATAAAGCAGCGATCCTCCGACAAAGGAACTGACCCATTCAGATAATCGAAGGTAAAAGCAATTTCCGATTAAAATATTTTACGTGAAAGCTCAGTGACAAATTAAAAGTCCATTAAGTTCACTCGTCCTCGCTCGAGGTGGGAGCAAGAAAAATGTTTTTGTTTTACTTTGGGCGTTGGCATTCTCAGTCGCTAATTTAATGACGTGGTGGACGGTGTAAAAATTTGTATACATCAACCTCATCGTCGTCGCGCACATGTGAGATCAACAGTTGGTTCGCGTGGCGTATGTTGACGAGTGTTGGTGATCAAGTGAATCATAAGACGTCTTTCACAATTGACATTCCTTCACGTACAGGTCGAGATGACGGAGAAGACGAGAAAACTTGTCAAACCTTCGATAGCTTCTTAAACGAGTAATGGACAAACTAGCTTCACGAACAGAACTCTTTGGTCGATTCCAATGAAACCTCAACACAATTAAACCACATTTTGCACAATTTCTTCTCTTCCCTCATTCCACTGTCCACTGATCTCAGTCTGACGTCACCTGCCCCACTCCACCTTGAGAGAAACCTCTGCTTGTGTTACTTCGTCTCAGTTTTTATAACTTTTTAAAAATGGCAGACAATCAAAGTTTGTGGCGAAGAAGTCAACGGAAAATTGCGATGAAGACACTTGTTGGATGCAGAAACTCAACTTTGTTGAGCTCTTTTGTTTCCACGCTACGAGCGAGTTGAGTGATAACGACGCTTCAGCTAATTAAACTCGCCGAGATTTTATTTTGCGGAAACCTCCGATCGACGTGAGGTACACACCTTGTTTTATCCGCTCTTAACCACTTCTCTGTGGCAGCCGTCGAACTGTTTTCGCCGACTTATCCAGACATGAACGCTATGATACGACTTCACGAAATATTTGAATAACAATCATGTGCTGCAATCAGTGGAAAATGTCACTTGAAGCGGAAAATTAAATGCCGCCCTTGCGCCGCTCGATCGAAACGTACAACTTTTTCCACGAACGCCAAAACTCAAACTGAAGCGATTGAGCTGAGCGAGAGCGCGATCTGAGTTATTGCTGGTCGTTGTATAACAATGTTTGTTCACAATAAACGAGGCAGCGGAGAGTTGAAAATGAAATGAGAAACTGAAAAAGCTCTCGGGAGGCGCGAGCAACGTGTTTGTGGCTTCAACTTTTTTTCATGGTCCCTTGCATGTGTTGCGATCGTTGTTGATGTTTGCACATTTTCCTCCATGGTCATGGAACTGGTTTCTTAATTGCAGACGCTGCCCGAACACCAACGAAACCCTTTCGAGAAATCATTGTAAAGCAAACGTGCGACGCGTGAAAGTTTTGTTGACTCAACTGAGTTGAGCTTTGCGACGACGAAGAATTCTCCAAATTTTCTCTCGCAAAGAAATGCCGCGCTGATTTACTAACTCGATGGGCCATAAAAATTCATTCGCACGTAAGCGATTGCGTTCGGAAAATTGTTTCAGCTGATAAATGACGACAAACTACCGAAAATTCAAATCGGGAAATTATGGAAATTTTCATCGCTGTTGGGAAAACGAGCGGAAAATTCATTTACAATCAGAGATTTTATCAGATAATTTACTCACTGGGGGACGTTTGGTACATTTTGCCTTCGACGAATAATTCAATTTGCTTCATTTAGCGGCGACAGACGAACTGAGTGTCTCAGTTTACGACTTGGGAAAGCGTTAATTGAAAATGGAAACACAAGTCGAACCGCATTCGAACAATTTCCTTGCCATGTTTGCTCTCTCAGGTAGAGTTTGTCAAGTTGGGTTTGTCAACGCATTAGGCAACGAGAAACACTTTATGACAAATGTCATTGACATGAAAAATCGTTGCGCAAAATTCTCATTCATAAGTTTTCATTTCAATTGGAACACTAAAAGGTCAATTAAGAGCAAACAAAAGCGTCATAAATTGAATTATTTTCATAGTGACTAAGACAGTTGTCGCTGTTTCAAGTCGGTGAAATTTGATCGAGTTTGCTTCGCGATTGGCAACATCTACTGCATTGTTATTATCTAGCTGTTGAACGATTCCTTAATCTCTGTTTATGAAGCTTTGATGTTCTAGTGCTTCGTTCCAATTGCGATTTCATTGAAGGCCTCTCAAGCAACGATTCACAGAAATGCGATTAAGATTGAACTGCGAAACGACTTATTGAATTATTGCAACGTTAATTCATAACTTCTTCAAACTAATTCGACTCAAAAGGTCAATTAAACGAATCCGTCATGAAATTGATTCAATTAAATTTGTGCGACTCGTGCGTTTTTCCACATTGCAGTCTTTAATTAAATTTGATTGAGAACGAAGCGATCTGGAAACAACAAACAACTTGTTGTTGCTCTTCGTCTGGAGACGTTGGGTGCGACAGGTCATCGTAATTGGGTCGTGATACGACTTGCTGGACGTTTATGAAAAATCAATGGAATATTTTATCCGAAATTGGTTGGAAGAGTTCGGCGCATTAGACGAGAGAGTTGAATTTAGTTGTTGCTATCGTCGGTTTAACCGTGGTCACACGTGTCTTACACATCGATGAGCATTGTTTTGACTCACAGCCGCCGCCGATCAAATGTTTTCAAATAAACAAACTCAAGCGGAAGCGATTCGAGATCAAAAGCGAACAAACGAAAAAGTTCTCTTACCTGAATCAATTGCTTAACTGCGGGATTCTCGAGGAGACCTTTGAGAAAAACCAGATCCGTCTCGTTGGCTGTGCTCTCCAGCTCCGACAGGTTCTCTTTTACATGTTGGAATGCAGCTGCAATGAAAGCAAAAGCGAGACGTGAGAAAATTATGCATAAAATCTGCAGCGGATTAGCCGACGAGCTGAGCAAATGTTTTTTTTACGACCCGACAATTGGCCGCTACTCAAAGAGGTTCAAATGAACAACTTCCGGTTCGAGTTCGTGGCACGGAAAAATTGAAAGTAAACCGGCAAAGTTTCGCAAGCGATTTCAAGTTCAAAAGAGTTTGGAGAGAAGGCCAGAATTATTTATGTGACATATTAAGCTCGACAAGAAATTCCATTATCTCTGCTGCTGAGTGAAATCCCAAAGACAGAAAATTTTCCTTTGACTCGAAATATAAACACGACGATTTATGTTCATTAAATTGGCGTCGGTGGTGACACTCAACGCATAAATTACACACGAAAGTCTTCGGAAAAGTTTCATCCTAACGCTCGAACTACAACGGATAAATCAACATCACGACATCAATAAAGATAATGCGATGGGATTGTCCACTTGTTGCTGCGATGGGGGAGAGGAAAATTTACCGACGCTCGTAAACTTCATCTAAAGACGCCATCAATATTTTATTGCAGTTTATGGATCCATCAATTGGCTTCTTCCGAGATGAAAATCGCTCGTAAAATTTCCCTCTGCTTCGACAAGCTCGAAGGCAATCGAGATGAGAGAATTTCCCCGCGGCGCGATGATCATTTTATGATTCGCTCGGCACATTTTACATGAAACTAAATAAACTGTAAACATAACTTTTAACGTTCGCACGAAGCATAAGATTTTAGCGCCCAATTCTGTTGCGTAACGTCTTCTTTATTTCGTCCAAATGCTAGCGACCGCTCGAGGGGAACACGTGTTAATTGACAAGACAATTTCATTGAGCGGAAGTTTCTTGGTCGAAGAGAAAGTTCGACAGTGATAAGCAAACAGAGAATGAGACATTCATTTTCGAACTAAGGGTAGCACTGGCAGTTTTGTCCCGCATCTGGGCTACGTCACTTTACAATGATGTAATTCACATCACTGCAGACAGCGACCAGCCAAAGCGACCGGTATCCAAAGCTCGCCAGCTGTTTCACTTAATCTAACTGCTTCAGTTCTTGCCATCCCAAAGCCGAACTTCATCCCTAGCGATTAGACAGCGACTCGAGATGAAGAAAATGGTTTGTTTTGCTAGAAAGTGACGAAAATT
Organism: Smittia sp. YW1114-2; assembly: GCA_033064975.1. Lineage (NCBI taxonomy): Eukaryota > Metazoa > Arthropoda > Insecta > Diptera > Chironomidae > Smittia > Smittia sp. YW1114-2. Next base: position 17,744,162 of record CP093834.1, read on the forward strand.
TATTCCATGTTCGCTACGAAAAGGAAAGACAGGCACGAGAAACGTGGTGGTAATGTCGTTAGCACATTCGCATCTCCACGTGGTTCGCATGATAATTGGGAAACTTAATTGTCACTCCCGTCTTCTGTCTCGGTGCGACTTCTTGTAAGGTTTCTGAGGCTTCTCATCTGCAAGCCCTAACGTTCGTGTCATGTGCCAGCCCTAACGCTTAATGACCGTTTGACACTTTGTCAAACCATCCTGCTGCTCGTATGACTCACTTTGAGAAGCGCCACATGGAAAATGACGAGTCACTTGGCAAGAAGGAAAGTTGCCAAATCATTAAAAAGTTGTTAGGTTGTGAAAAAAAGATTTTTCCGGCTGAAATGAATCAAACTGATGCAAAAATAAAATCTCGTCTTCGCTCCATTAAAATGAAATAAAGACGAACGCGATCAAGAGCATGAATGAAACTGAGACGGGCACGCACCGCCCACGCACTTGTCGAAACCTTCACGATGAGAAATGTAGCTAAACGTTTCCCGTCGGATCGCTTCGCCGACTTCTTCTCTTCTCCACCGCAAGATTTAATGAGCTCTCTCTGCAGCATCGCGTAACCTGAAATTCTACGCACCCGCGATGTGCTCGTGTTTACCCATTCACCGACTGACTCGAATCCGATAAATAAACAAACGATTAAGCAGAAAGCAGAAATCGAGCGAATCTGTTGATGGAAATATATTCTCGAAGAGATGTAATCACCATCAAATGTCAAGAACATTAAAGCGCTCGTTCGCGCCCAATTAGCGAATTTACATAGTCAGATGTTTATGCAACAATCTTGTGATTCATGTTGTACCCGTAAGGGTCAATCTGTAAGCGACGTCGTTGAGTTGTGACCAGAGAATGTCTCTGTCAATCGAACTACAAATAAAGTAACCAGCTATGCTCAATCGGCTGAATTAGAACTAAACGACCAAGCTGACGAACGATCCCTCACTCTAACTGAGTGCAGGCTTAAGGTCTTTAAGCACTCGGCGACATTCTTTGTGTCGAGATAAACATTCCTAGAATACTTTTAAGAGCCATGTGGATCTAAAATTAACCGCGCGAGAAGAATTCGTTTGGTGATTCACGCAGGGGAAAATTTCATAGGTGAACTGATGAAAATCGCTTTTCCCCGACTGACATTAATGACGATGTCGTTGTCATTTCGGTTATTTTTAGTGCAGAATGTTGCGGCTTGTTTTTGAATGTCAAACTCGGAAGAATAACTCGAATTTACTCGTCATTAAACGTTCCCAAGACTATTGAGGGATAAAGTGAAGACTAAGTCGACTTACGGCTATGGAAACATGATCCGAGTCGAGACTTTAGACTTTCAATCGCCAAGAGCTCTCAGCCGTCACCCGAATCGCTAACAAACGCCCACCACAGCTCTCGTCACTCAGTTCAATGAATCGTTCAGGAAAATTCTCTTCGAATCCACTCGAGAGATTAATTGCTTGCAATAAAATAAGAAAAATTGATTTCTCTTTAAAATTAGCAGCTCCCGACTTTTATCTAAACAACAAATTAATTATCAAGAAATTCGTGAAAGAAAACTCAAAGGAAAACCGCAGGGAACGATTCAAAAGCTATTTTGTTGCCTTTAATCTCGTGCAACTGTTTGGACTGCTTACATGAAAGACTTTAATTGTAATTTCATCAGTATAATTAATTGAGCGGCTCGAATGCCGGGCGGATTATGAAAATGTGCTTGATGAATGGTTGTGGACAGCGAGAAGACTTAATGTCACACTCTGAGCTTAACGATTGTGCAATTATTAGCGACGGCCGAGTTTCTAAGATGAAATTGCGTCGCTCAATCTTTGGGTCGATGAGGTTTTAATTCCTTTCCAGATGTTTCACTTGATTAAATTTCACTAATTTCACAAAACTAATCTTGCGGCTTCACTAACCGCTTTCGATTAAAATTAATCAGCCCATCGCACTTGTGATAAGGCAACTGATACCCGAGTCCACAAGCTCTTAAAGTTGCAACACCTCCCCCAATCAGCCCCATGATCATCCTTACCATTCTCGTTCTCTTTAGCGTCGTTAACTTGATTCATGCTCGCCAGCAGCTCCTTGCGAGCTTCACTCTCTTTCTTATTAAACCGCACCATCGCTTCTTTGTGGTCACATCAAACGAAGTATCATAACTTAAGTTTAAACAAACAGTTTTCCTCCTTTCGACTTGAAGGTTTTTCTCGCGAAAATTAATTTCCCGACAGTTTTCCTCGTTGCTGAAGTGGCAGCGCTAATTGTCTTCTCCTCGACTCGACTCGTCGTCTGACAATTTTCTTTATAATTTCACTCAGTCTCTACAAAGAAATTCGCATTGTCACGATTAACTTTCACGAAACATTCCGCTGAAATTTTCCTCTCGTGAAAAATCTTCTGTTTCGTGAAACTCGTCGCTCCGTACAATTGTTCAGTTTTATTGGGAATAGCCGTGAGGAAAGGAAAACGCTAATATTTAAAAAACGTTTTCGTTCGCCGCCCGCCCACAAGATCGCCACGGCTCGCCGTTTGTAAACTCGAATTTCATTTGTGACGTTTCGACAAAAGCGAAACACGAGATGGAAGCTCGATCTGAAATCGCCCCAATTTGTGTGTCAGATGTTCGAGCAGCAAATTTCAATGTCTCGTCGAACACGTGAAGCTTGAGGGAGAAAGATCGATGGAGAAAAGATTATTCGATTGTTCAAACAAACTTTTTAGTCGCCAGAGGCTTTCAATGGAATTGGGAAAAGAAAATTCGGCTTGAGACTTTTGATGAAATTGCAAGAGACTAATGACATTTAGAGTTGCAGAAAAATGAATTCAAGTAAGTCAGAATGCTTTGAATCATTTTAGCAGCGGCTAAAGACTAAAATGAATTAAATGATAAGTAGAATCAATCTTCTGTCCAACGGTTTATTGTCTGTAGTTACTGACGCGAGTGCACATTTTTGAGCTCTAACGACAACGGTCTAAGTATGCAAACGTGATCGCTGCTGTGTAATGAAACCTGATCTGAGCTGGTTCGCTCCATAGAATCAAACACATGCAAACGATTTGCGAATTAAAGCTTAGAAGTGAGTTGAAGGCTTCAAGACGCGTCTGCGGTGAGCACGCTGAGTTGAAGAAGAGTTGAAGACGAAGGAGAAGTTATAAATAAGAAAAAAGGTTGTAAAAAAAGAACTCGCGATAAAACTTTTGTTAAACGTATGACGTCATGCCTCTCCTGTTGATCTGTGCATAAACAGATTGGCTCTGACTGGCGTCGACTAATGATTGGCATTCGAATAAACTGCACACTCGACTGCTAATCTTGTTTGCTATCAAATATTTGCGCTTTCCTCGCCGTCGATCTCTTTATGTTCGCAACATAATGAAAGCCATGTGTCGAACGCGACCAGAGACGAGACTCGCTAGCAACGTGTTGCACTTTAGCCGCCCAAGCCAAATATCGAGACGAAAGATTTTTCACGAAAAAAACAATTAGCGAAGTCACAAAGCATTAACCGAAATTTATGGTTTTCTCAATTGAATCTGAAGCATCAACACCGGGCTGAGATGATTTCACTTTCAGACACGCACAGTTTACGAGAAATGAAATCAAATTAATTTTCTGACTTCAACTTTAAACCGCCGAGTTGAGCTCTGATCGTCTTAAACATACGAACGAAACTGAAAGCACCAAATGCTTCAACACAATTGTGGAAGGAAACTGACTTTCAAGCGAGCGGCGAGCATTGCGCATTTCTCATTTGATATTTACTTCACGCTCTCCTCTGATTTCAGCTTCGCTCTCTTTCTCCTCGAAATATCTTGGTGAATATTTCTTGGATATCTTCGTGGTTCAGTTCGCGACGAACCGGTTTCGGAGAGCTTTCGGCTCTAGCATGCGACTCGTTGCACATCGAATAAATGCGCGCTACAATTTACCATGATTTTCGCAGGAAACCTTTGACCGTGAAGCTGCTTTTGTGATGCCACCGAAATCTGCGACCAAAAGCTTGAAAGCTCAGATCTGAGAAGCCACGCTTGACCCATTAGACTCATAATTAAGTTCAATACACGAGAGGGAACAGTCAACTGTGGTTGCGAAGCAGGGTTGCCTAGCAATCGCATGAGGTAATTCAAGTCGTTACTGTAAGTACTTAGTGTTGTTGTGCTTTGTCAAATAGACTCGGAAATTAAAGTAAAACTTTCAACTGCGGATTTTCTCGAATTGGAAAATCGATGAAAATTCTATATTGGGTTTCTGAGTCAACATTAAGTCAATTTTGTAATTCGCATTTTCTTTTTCTTCCTTCTGGACACAATCGTCGCGAGTTCGTTGTTGAATCGATAAAAAGCTCGTTTCACAAGCAGTTCGGTGTTAGGAAAGGCGGCGTTTGACTCACCCAGACCCGTGTCGAATTGAATCTTCTTCTCTGGTTCCTTCTTTTTTCTGTGGAAGAGCTGGCTGAAGCTGAACTTTTTCTTTGGAGGCACAACAGTTTCAATTTGAGGTTCAATCTTTCGAAGCTTTAATCGTCTTTTGAAACTGGAGAAGCTAAACTTCTCGTGGTCGCTTCGTTCACTGACGTTTGACTGGAAAGTTACCATCACAGCTGCCTTGCCTAATAAAAGTTCAGACAACTTTGACAGTGCACGACACGGTGGAAATTCTCGCGGTGTTTTCCGCTTCAAGCACGCGATGTGACTGAGTGAAAATAAAACGAAAAGGGAATTTTTCTAATGTTCGATCTGATTGATAGCCAAAAGGCATTTCGAATTAATGGTTAAAGTTTTAAGTTCTTTATTGGTGCGTTGGCTTTCAACGGAATTGAATCACGCAACTGTGAAATTTCGCTGTCTTAAACATTTAGAATGAAGTCAAGCTCTGCAGAAGGTTGATGTGTTCTTGCTCGATGAACTGCACAATCAGACTCACAACATCTTCATTGCTCCTTAAAACTTGTTGTTTGATAATCTGCTTGAAGTCTTCCTTGACGTTTTTGTCGGCGCCACGCGTTCCGATTCGTCTTTGACTCGTTGGAGTTGAAGACGAAGACGACAGTCGGAGGATTACATCGTGACCTCGCCAGAGATTCATGAACTCCTCAATCATTTCGATGTTAATAATGAAAGAGTGGAAGAGTGGAAAATCTAATCCTTTTAGTCTAATGATTTCGAAAATGTGCTCGACGAGCGGAATATTGTCGTAGAACTCGAGTTGCAGCAAAACAAGCAAGCAGCCCAGTTGGTAGTCGTCGACTTTCGCCGGATCTTTGAATGCTTTTCGTTTCAAAATGCTGATGACGATTCTTGTGCAGTATTGAACGATCGCGTTTCTAGTCAACGGCAAGAACAGCAAGCTTCTGTCAAGGGCTAAGTTCTTTAGGAACGAGCCAGAGTTCGAAGGCAAATCGCTAAAGATTAAGCGAATGTATTCAAGAATCTCTCGCGTTGTGTTCGGTGCGTTGATAACGAGGCTCAGCATTCGAACGTTTTTCTCGAGATTGCTCAGGCTGCTGTTGAAGACGAGGTTGTAGCTCTCGGTGTCGCTTCTCAGATAAATTGCAAAATCAACGACGATTCGGTTTATAGATCGAGCAATATTCAACTCGAAAAGAAGTTGATTGAACTCTTTGAAGAATACAACGTCGCGTTGCAGTAAATCCTGAGCCTTGAATGCGGTCAGAAAAGACGTCGAAGCTTCTGGGGGAAACGGAGGTTCGTGAAGAATGACAATCGAGGGCTGTGAGTCGATGAGGTCCGAGAGCCCATCAACGAGCGCGTACTGAATTTCGGTACCATCCTTCTTCACTTTTGTGCTTACGAGATAATCCTGCACCGAGATGAAGAACAGGAAGCAGCTGAGGTAATAAACTTGTCTGCTGTCGCTCGTCGTGCTCTCGATTTGCTTCAGCTTCTGCCAATAGAAATCCTTCGTCCACGATTGATTGTACTGGAATGGTTCCCACTTCAGTAAACGACCGACCCAAGCGAACAGTTCAATTATCTTGGCTCGACTGTCTTCCATCGAGTGCGGCTTTCCTCCCAAAGTGTCTGAAGGGTCCCAGAATTTCGCGATGTGATATTTGAAGACGGTCAGAAGAATCCGATTCACGAGATCGACGGGAAGTTCGATGTTCGTTTCTGACATCATTAGCGGCAGAACTTCTTTCACTAAAAGCTCTGTTGATTCCTTTGGCGACAAACTGATTCCAGAGAGAATCTTCTCTAATAGTCTCGGCTGGAAAGATACGTTGAGTTAGAACTTCGCTTGGGATCCGTTAGCGTTGACCACGCTTTAGTTACTCACAGCATGAATCGACAAATTGAAATCTTTTGAGAACCTCTTCATGATGCGAATGTAGGTGAAGTCGGAGTCTGAGTCGGACGTCAGCAGGGAAACGATCTTTTGACCTGCTGCCCCGTTAGCGAAGAAGTGGAACATGTTGACGTAGAACTCAGCTTCAGAAGTTATCTTTTCGTGTTTGTCGGCCGATTTCAGCGAATTTACGAGAACTTTCACTTCTTCAAGTATCTCAGGATTCTCGAAGCAAAGCAGGATGTAGCTGAAGCTTTTTGCCGCTTCATGGCAACTTCCCGACGCTTTCTGCAGCTGATAGTCGGTGAAGAAACTGAGAACGAAATGAAGTTGGTAAAGTGGATTATTGAAATGGTTAGCGACGGTTACTTCCAGCCAAAGGAAGGCTGGTCTATGCAGATAGGATATGGTTCATCATGCTGGCTTCTGGGAGTCACTGAACTTGCTCCCACTGAAGTTGCTTTGCGTCAACTTACATTTCAAATGAGCTCGGGAACAAAGCTTTCCCTGTCAGCATGAGCGCCTTTGCTGAATCCATATCAGTTTCTTTGATGGCTAGCGCCTTGTTTATCAAGTCTTGAATCTGTTTGGAGCTCATTTTGCCGCCGATTTTCTTTTCCGGCGAATGTTTTTGTTTATTTTCTGACTTTAGGGCGTTCAACTAAGTTTTGATTGAAATTTTGAAGTCGCACGAGAGGAAAATCAAATTAAAAGAAAAATCCGAGAAACGAACGGCTGAATTATGGGAAAACTCATCGTAACAATCCTGCGATATCTCACGAGAGACGATTTTCGTGTGTTGACAGCGGTGAGTTCAGTTTGAGTCGTCAAATTGCGAAGACTTCAAAATCCGCATGTGTTTTCCAGATCGAAATGCTGATGAAGAATCACGAGCTCTGCCCAGGGTCGCTGATAGCGTCAGTAGCTAATCTGAAGTCGGGTGGAGTCCATAAGCTGCTCAAGGAGTTGTGCAAGCACAGATTGGTGGCGTACGAGCGAGGAAAGAAATGTGAGTATTTAAGTTTTGACCTCAGCCCTTCTCTTCAACTTTATTTGTAGTTGATGGCTATCGATTGACCAACACTGGCTACGACTACCTCGCCCTGAAAGCCCTGACGATGCGTGGATCTGTATATTCCTTTGGAAATCAAATAGGAATCGGCAAGGAGTCAAACATCTACGTTGTTTCAGACGAGGAAGACAACGTTCTCTGCTTAAAGCTTCATCGTCTCGGTCGAACTTGCTTTAGGAACATTAAGAACAAGCGAGACTACCACGGAAAAAGGAAGAACGCTTCGTGGCTGTACCTGTCGAGAATTTCAGCCACTCGCGAGTATGCATACATGACAGCTCTTTACGAGCGAGGCTTCCCAGTTCCCAAGCCCATCGACTTCAGCCGGCACTGCATCATCATGGAACTGGTGAAAGGATATCCAATGACGCAAGTCGACGTTGTGGAAAACGTTGAGCAGCTGTACGACGATCTAATGAATCTGATCGTTCGACTAGGCAACGCAGGCGTGATCCATGGAGATTTCAATGAGTTCAACATTATGGTGACGGACGACGCAAAGCCAATTCTCATCGACTTCCCTCAAATGCTGTCAACCTCTCACATGAACGCTAAAATGTACTTCGACCGCGATGTGAACGGAGTAAGGGAACTGTTCAAGAAGAAATATGGATTCGAGAGCGAGGATTATCCAAAGTTCGAGGATCTTGAGCGTGATGATGTTTTGGACGTAGAAGTTTCTTGCACTGGTTTCACGAAGCAAATGGAAATGGATTTGATGAAGGAATATCACCCAGAAGAAGGTGAAAGCGATGAAGAAGAAAGCTCTGATAGTGACTCGGAAGTTGAGGTTGAAGAAAATGATGAGAAGCTCGGTCAGTACAGAGAGGAAGTTGAGAAAGAGGTGAAGCTAGCTGAGGAAAAGGTGAAGAAGGAAGATGTGAAGAGCAAACACAGCAACGTCTTGAAGTATATGGAATCGATGGCAAAGCACACAGAGTTCGACAAAGCCTTTGGAGACGAGGAAGAAGAAGAATTTAAAGATGCGTTGAGTGAACTGACTGTAAATGCGGATGCGGACCCCCAAGCCGCAGTAGGAAAGCTCGAGAATGAAGACGCAAAATCAGAATCCGGCGATTCAATAAGCTCGAACGATCTTGAAGTGCCTGAAATGGACGACGAGCTCAAAGATCTCGACCCCAACTCAAGAGAGTACCGAATGAAGATGGTCAGGAAGCTGCTCTCCGATGCCAGAAGTCAGCGATCTTATTCAACAAACGCTTCCACAATTGCTCCTTCAGTTATCACAGACCGGATAAAGCAAGGAATAACAGAGAGACAGAAGCGCGAGAACAAGAAGAGATGTGTTCCAAAAGGCGAAGCTTCTGCTGTACGTCGTATGCGGATCGAGAACAGAGACGTTGTCAAGGATTTCAAGGGATGGATTGATTAATATTAAAAATGAAATTAACAGAGAAAATAAAAAATATTTTGAATTTTTAACGAACTTTCTGAATTTGAATTCGAATTCCAGCAGTCAAAAAGTAAACAAACTCGATCAATTTCTATTTATTTAATTTCACGATGAAAGTGACGAGATACAAAAAGGCAAGCAAGCGAATCAACTTCTACATCAACAACTTCCAATACAGAGCGCCAATTCAGCTTCTCATCGATGGAACTTTCTGCTTTGCAGCGATAAAAGTAGGAAATTCTGCTCGCATGTGTTCGCAAATGATAATTTACTTGATTTCAGAACAAACTGGGGATTGAAGAGCAACTAAGGAATTATCTTCAACTTGAAATACGTCTCTTGACTACACCCTGCATAATCATCGAGACTGAGAAGCTGGGATTCAACCTGCAAGCTGCTGCCCAAAAGCTGAAAAGTTTTACGTTGAACAAATGCGGTCATGAAAAGAATCCGCTGTCTGGAGCCGATTGCATCAAAGCCATGGTCAAAGAGAATCACTTTGTGGTGGCTACACAGGACAGGGATCTCCAGGAATGGATTAGGAAACAAGCGGGCATTGCGCTTCTCTATCTACACAACGTTGTACCTCATCTCGACGAACCATCAGATGCCAGCAAGAAATTCCTCGTTCGGAAGACGAAGGCAGCGACCAAAGTTTCTTCATTCGAGGACGAGAGACTCCAGAGCTTAAAGAAGAAAGAAGGTTTGATTCAGGAGCCAAAGTTACCCAAAGTGAAGAAACTGAAAAAGAAAGGCGGACCGAACCCGCTGTCGTGTAGAAAGAAGTCGAAGCCTCAAGACAAACTGAGAAAAGTTCAGAGCAGAACAATCGACAAAACAAAGAAGAATAAGCTGATGAGTGGGAAGAAACCAGGAAGTTGAGCATCTGTGAGAAAAGCTTGAATAAAAATCTTGTCGTTTTCATTTACTGACTCTCAACAATTTTATTTCCAAAAATATTGTCTCGTATAAATTACAAATGATCATCAAACTGCGATTAAGGAGAAGGTTAAAGGTCTCGTTATGATTAGAGATACGAGTAGTTTAGGGTTCCATGCTGCTGCTCCGACTATATCGTGTACAATGTGTGATTATAATAGTTTTCATAGCTTGAAATGAGTAAAAGGTTTGTGAGTTTAAATTAGTGTAAAATGAGTATTCAAACGCATTTCGATCAATGGTTATCAACAAATAGTTTCTCCGACGCGAAGAGAAATGTCACACGCATAAGTTTAAAGAAGGAGAAGAAGCATCGCTCGACGAGTTGAGAAGTTCAACCGAAAAGTTTCACACTCTTCATCATGTTGGTCTGATTGCCTTGGATTTGCTGCTTCGAGTGGACCATGCGACGAGTGTGGGAGTCTTGATCGCCTTCCTCGACTGGATCGTAGAACTCGCGAGTCTGAACTGAGGTGGCGCCGTTGAGTTTCTTGGTTGTGGTGGTTTGTCTGTATCCGTTGTTGATGCGCTCAACGACAACGGTCGAGGTGGAACCGTCAGCGTTAGTATGAACTTGAGGTGGTTGAGTAGCGAGGACAGCCAAGTTTTCGCGCATAGCCATTGCTTGTTGTGGGTCAACAGTTTCCTCGACGGCATCGAAGAACTCGCGGGTCTGAGTCTTAGTGGATCCGTCCGAGAAGACTGTGGTTGAGATTTCACGATAGCCCTTGTCGGTCTTCTCGCGTACGACGGTGGTGACGCCTTCAGCATTGTCACGAGCCATCAAAGCTTCACGCTGCTCATCAGCAGTGATCTTCTTCGTCTGTCTCTTGATGATCTTCTTCGTCTCGACTCCACTGTCTTCTTGAGATTGCTGAACATGTTGGTAGTTCTGCTCGTCATCATCTAAAGTCTGTTGCTTCTCGATCTTCGACGACTTTGTCTTCTTACTCTTCTTGGTGGTGGTGGTTGATCTTTCTTCAGTTTCCTCGTGAGTTCCTTCGACTCCGCGGTTCTGCTTGATGACGGTTTGCTTGACGTTCATGCGAACCGAAGACGCTTCGTGTTCAATAATCTCAGTTGTCTCAATGACTTCCTTATCCTTCGGGTAGAAAACGATTTGAGTGTTTTGCTTGTGCTGTCCGTTTGACATTTTCGTGGTGGTAATGTCTTTGTAACCACCTGGGAAAGGTTCACGAGCGACAGTGACGGGATTGCCATCATCATCTTCGTATTCCTCCAAAATCTCTTGGTTCAAGTTGACGATCTTCTTCACCTTCTTCTTCTTACCAGACTTGGTCGTGTGCGACTCTTCAACGACTTTGGTTTCGCTCTCGGGAACTGGAACCGGATCGTAGAAAATCTTCGTTGTTGCCTTGTGGGTTCCGTCAGGGAATCGAACGGTGGTGATTTCCTTGTAGCCACCTTCGAAAGCTTCACGAACGACCTCAGCCTTTCCTTCGAGCTTCTGCTTCTTCTTCTTTTTCTTGCCGTCTTTGCCGACAGTTGTTTCAGACTCAGCCGTAGGGAGGGAAGTTGGGGCTAACGAACGAAGCTCCTGCAACTTCTCATCGTCGATAACTTCTTCTTCTACATTCTCCTCGATTTCTTCTTCATCTTCAACGGCAGCGTAGTAGGTGCGAACCATCGTTGTAGTTCGCTTGCCGACCTTGTCGTTGACCCATTCCTTAAAAGTAATTATTTGTTGAAAACCATCTTCAATGCGTTTGGTGACGATGGTAGTGTTTTCGTCGGAAGCTTGAGTGACTTCGTCTTCATCGCCGAGCAATTCAGCTAAATCTTCAAATGTTGATGGGGGAACGTTAATCATTTTGCTGATTTATTCCGCTGTGGGTTCTGGTGATGGTTCTACAATTAGTTCAGCAACTGTTTCCGCAATTGGCTGTGGTGTTGGTTCCACTGTTTGTTCTACAATTGGTTGTTCAATTGTCTCTGGCTTTGGTTCTACTGCTGATTCTGCAATTGGCTCTTGAATTGCTTCTGCTGTTGGCTCTGATTTAGCTTCTACTGTTGACTCTTGTGTTGGTTCTGTTGGTGGTGGCGTGTCTGTTTGATGTGTGGATAGTTTGGGTTTGTGAGAAAGTTTACTTCCTTTTCCTTTTATCTAGTGTTGCGTGTTAAAAGAAATTAAAAGTTAGTAACTACGCTACATCTACAGAGCGACTAAAAGGACAGAGTAAGATTGTCTAGGGTTGAGTGAGGGACTAAAGTGTGAACTAATATTTGTGGTTTAAACTAAACTGAACATTATCATTTGTTAGAACTCATAAATCTGATTTCGGTTAGTGAACATCGCGAAACATTGCAAAAATCCTTTGGTTAGACAAAACTGCGATGATTGCTAGTTAGTGTACTCGACTTTCATCCGAAATCTCTGGCGAGTTCGTCGCGAGTCTAGAATGAAATGGTTAGAATGTTACAGAACAGAGTCAGAAGGAGCGAGAAGGAAAATCGTGCAATGAGATGAAGCCCTGAAACAAACGTTTGGTCACTCGGGACATCTCAAGCACTCGAGTGAACTCTCTTCGGTTTCTGGAGTGTTTGATTGTCCCTGGATAAATCATAAATTTCTAGAGCATCGTCAAGCTACAAACAAAACAGCTTCGAAATCAAATTTAATAATCTTTATTAAATAAAATGTTAAATAAATTTTAGATTCGAAATATTAAACTCAAAATCTTTTTTATTCGTTTCCTGATGCGCTTACTCATTAATATTTTATTGCTTATAAACAAGCGTTAACTTAATTAAATACGATTTTATATTACGACTTGCCGGTCGAGCTTTGGCAGCTCAGGCGTTGGCAAGCACAAGAAACTCGATTAATTGCATAGGTTAGTAGTCGAAGTCATCAGCTCTTCGAGGCCAATGTAGTGTTAATTCATCGTGATAATTGCCCCGACAATTACTGACACGATTAATAAGATCACGCCCAGATACAATGCGAAATTAAACTCTAAATTCGATTTGAAATTTAAGGTCAACGATCATGTGAGTGCAAGAGATAATGAAGGGGGTGGATTGGTGGTCGGTTCGTGCGCAATGCAATAAAATAAAAAGAAAATAAAAATTACTAATCAGTTGGCGATGATCGCGGAACAAACACAATGCGAAATGAGGGTCGAACGAAACAAAGTTTGATGGCAACAAATTATTTATGGCTCATCACCGCGACCAGAAGTTCCACTCAAGTTCATTTCTAATGTCACATAAAAAAGTTTATTTGCAAAAGACTCGAGCGACATTGTTAGGCTTTTCCAATTTATTTTCGTTCAAGGCTAGAAGAGGAAAACTTAAATCTCAAGCGATGGAAAGTCCTTCGATTTCATGATGAGAAATTGCACAAGAGAAAAGGAAGCAAGGCAAGCTGAAGTGCGAGATGAGAGTGTGACAGGGACAACTAGAATAGAGAATCACTTTCGAGTGCATTCAATTTGACTTTTGGCTTCGGCGATCTAAAATATTTTAATGAAAGCTCTTCTTATTCTTTAAGCTAATGAACACGATTTCTTACTACCTGCAAGAAAGGAGAAAATCATAAAACAAAATCAAACATTAAAGCAAAATAAAAATTGAATGCACTAAGCAGGAGAAAACTCGCTGCATTGAAGAAATGAAGGGCGCAAAGCGAAGGCATGAGCTCTGTTAGTTCTTAGAAGGCCGAGATTTTGTTCAGTTCTACCACCAAAAAGCTAAGACTAACGAGTTGATGTTTAGAGATAAAAGTAAATTTAGAAACAATTAACATCACTACGAGAGACGCCGTGCCGTTTCTATCGAGATGGCTTTGACAAATGTCTGAGAGTCGTGTGATCGGTTATTTACCTTCCTTCTTCTTAGGTGGAACAGGTGATTCTTCTTTGGTTGCTGCTGCTGTCGGTGCTTGCACGACGATCGGTGATGGCGCGGCTACAACTGGAGCTGCTTCTTGTACCACTGGGGCTTCTGCTACTGGAGCTGCTGCAACTGGCGCTGGTACAACTTCTGGAGTCTTAGATCGCTTGCGTTCACGTTGTTCGACGACTTCCGCTGATGGCGTCTCGATAGTTTGTTGAATCTTCTTCAAAATATTATCAAACGAATCTTGACCTAAACAGAAATCGAAAGATAACGGAATTGAATTGCTAGGAATGCGCTTGAACTTGCCTAAGTAGTCGATTTGTCCTGCTTCCCAATTAGCTTTACGGAATTGGTTCTCGTATGCGACTTGTTCCGCTGAAGCTTCGCCTAACGTCAAACTGGCTAATGCACCTGCAACACCGCTCTAAGGTGACAGAGAAAGAAAGACAGAAATAGATTTAGAAATGCAATTAACTAGAACGTTTGAAGGTGAGAAGTTCCATGACTGACATCAAATGTTTATTAGTTGAAATCAGAATTTTATTTACGTTGCAATGGGGAGAGAGAAATTGAAAGTTAAAGGAAAGATTTTAGCGATTAGAGGGAGCTTAAGTAGTCAGTCATGGATTATGAAGCGATAACATTGTTAATGAAACATAAATTTATGTGCGAAACTAATCTGAAGAGAGTGCGAAATTATCTTCGACATACGCGCGATGATAACTTAAATTGGATGAGAAATAAAATGTTTTAAATCTTGAGCCGCCCACGCACAGATTTCCGAAGCTACTTGGGGATGAGTTCGCGCCTCGAGAAAGAAACTTTGTTTTCGCTATGCTGCCTGTTGTGTCGCTTGAAGCCGATAACTTTATGTGTTTGTTCAGGCTCACGTCGATGCCAGGAAAGGGGAAAAACGTCGGAGAAGCGAACACTTGCGTGCGTGATCAATCTATGATATTTTAAGAGTTTTCCTGAGAAGCGTTGGGCAAGTGGCTAAGACAATAATGTTGATGTGGTGTCTGAGTGTATTTTGGATAAGGAGGACGAGTCTGACAAGTGCATACAGCGCGTTACATCATGCAAGGTCTTCCCACAACCGCAGTCAAACAAACAGACGAGTGAAGGCGATTTCCCTGCCGCCAGACACCTCGGAGGTGGAAATATATTTCTCATCATCGCGTTTTAAGGTTTGTGACTCTTTGAAGTCGCGATGATGGAAAAATCTTTTTCCTTGGCCCGACTGAATTTTCGCCGGCCGATTTAGCTCGACTGAATTTGCAGTCGCGAGTCAAGTGCGGCTGTTTTCGAAAACAACATCAGCTTCGACCATTAATCTTGTAATTTCTCCTCTAGAATGGTCGCGTTGAAACGTAAATGTTTTTCTTATTAATTTGTTTATTTATAATTATGATGCAAGGCGCGGATAACTCGGCAGGTGAAATATTATGGCTTTCAATTAAACCGTCCGCGACTATAAATAATTAAAATGTTGCAAATGGCCTGCGAACTGTCTCGTTCACATCACAATCAGCGACAGGTGACGAGAGATTTAAACGCACTGTCGAGCTCGCCAATTCTCTGATCAACTTACGAACTGTTGGCTAACAAGTTGCCAGTTCTGAAGAGAGCTTAGCTGACATGGACTCAGTTAAGGAGAATTGTTATAACTTTTCCAAATATTTATTTCCATCGGAAACTTTCGCAGCGAAAATGTATTTTCCCTCAGCCGATTTATAACTGAGAGAAATGTTTACTGATCACCGTTAAAAATAGAATCCAAACGGAACGGCAAACACCGATTTTCAGCACTCGCCGGAATCCTAAATCATTCTTTAAGTGAACGTGAAATCTCATCGAGAGCGACTTGGATTGACAACGGACGTAGAGGAGAATTATGAAACAGCGCGTCAAGTTGTAAAAGTCTTCAATCGCGCATCGAGATTTACGATCGCGTATTGTTTTCGGCCCGATGAAAACAGATTGTTCCTCCAATGAAATTTATATTCGACTCGCGATCGCGAGAAGGAAACCGACTGTTGGAGATTAATTAAATGCAGCGAGTGTGAAAACACAAAACTCTGCGTGTGGGCGATCAGAGAATCGCCCGCGGCTCGATATCGACACCGGCTGGGAAATTCGATGAAAATAGCTTCGAAACGGACGAGGCTTAATCCTTTTTGTTTTGTGAAAAGTCACTAAAAATAAATAAATTATTCCGCTGAATAAAAGTTAATGAAGATTATTAAAACGTTTACGACTTTTGAGTCTCGCCCCATCAACTTTGAGACGGAAAATTTCGAGATCTTCCCAGCTGTTTGTCTCGTAATCTTTTAAGCAGCTTAATTGCCACTAATTGGATCAGTCGAGTACTTTAATTGCAATATTAAATCAGCTTGTGCATGTCACAAACGACCGTAACGGTCTCGTCAATCCCACTCATCCAGATTCATCCCCAATGACCTTCAATTTGTTTTCGAAAAAAGAAAGTTTGTTTTTTCCATTTAAAACTCTCACAAATTTGTTTCCAAATAAATTCCAGACATTGCAAACTCTTGAGGAACTTGTCAAGTACCTTCAATCAACGAGCACTTTACAACAAACGATCGCGTTCAACTTATTGAGATGTGGTCTCGAACAGAAACTAAACTCAACTGAACAACGGGCCGGTTGATCTAAGATTTTCACGATTTTCCTCTTTTCCCTCGGATTCGTGTGTTGCAAAGTCGAGATCATTTTTCTCATCGTCGCGATGTGTGTGCACGTCGGTCGTGTTTCTTTTTAAAATGATCACTGAGGAACTAAAAATATTATTTTTACGCTTCGCGCATCATCAGCAAGGGATGGACTTGAACAAGCGATCGCTGTAAACAAGAGTTTGGTTTGTAGTTCTAGGAAAGGATTAAGCTTCAAGTGGGTGAATGCCCGCGCTTGAAACTGTTTTCAAAAACATCTGCGAGATCGAACGATCAAGAACCTAAATGGCTAATGAGACCTAATGGAAATCAAGGAAAATTGGCCTCGATCTAGTCATTAGGCTTGGCAACGTCTGGGGAATTAAGACAGCAAAGTAAAATCGTAATACTCGGAAAACAGCAATGAAAATTGATGGAACAGAATCATTTCTGATTGAAGGGAGTACAGACAAGAATAAACATTAGAACTGGAGCGCAAAGCTGAGCTACTTCAAACCTTCTGGCTCTTTAAAGCCAGCGAGGCTTGTCCAATTTTTAGCTAGACAACGGTCTTCAATCTCAAGCGTTTGAGTTCGACCAGGTTGACGATCAAGGCTCCATCATGAAGCAGACACGCGATCAGTTAACTAAAAAGCGCAAACATGAATCAGCGCTCTGCGGTGGTCGTCCGATTATTATCATTCTTGCGACACCCACTTAAGCTCGCTTGATTGAAGATCTACAAGTCTGAGAAGCGGTTGGAAGCTCGATGAAATTCAATTCATAAAATTTTCTTTCTCTGCTTCGCTCATCAAGTTTCGCTTGTCTTTCTTCGCCTCACGTGGCGGAGAGGAGCGAAAATCAAAAGGAAAGCTCTGCTGTTGAAGTTTTCCCTCATCGCCTGCTTTTAAATTAGAAATCTAATTTAAGACTTGTGATGATAATGGAAGAGAAGTCTAAAAATACCGCCAACATCGAAATGCAGTACGCAAACCAAGTTGGCCAGTCAACGATCGAAGACGTTTGGAATGTTTCATCGTGACGCGCTGTAGAAGAACGGACACTAAATCACGATCTTACTTCATGCAAAAGAAATTTCCCAACGTTCCGTCAATGCTATCAAGACCGAACTCATTCAGAAGACATGCCAACGACATCACAAGGACAGAAATTCCCGAAGAAAATTAAATTCGTCACTCGGACTCACCTCGGAAACACCGTTTTCCACTACTACCGTGTTAATTTTAATAGTTAGGCTATCAACGTTGCTTTCCACAACCACATTTTCCTTCTACCGATCGTAAAGGTTTGAGGGAGAAGTTGAACATCACTGCGTTTCGATTGTGTTAAGTGGAAACTCACCTCTGCCACATGTTCAATTTCCGCCGCCTCTTCTGGTTCTGTCGAATCTTTATCGCCATGTATGACTTTGGATTGCGTTTCAATTTCAATTCCATTGACTAGCGCGATCGATATTTCAACCTCTTGGCAAGCATTTGTGTCTTGAACTGTGGCATGTACAATCGGAAGTTCGTTTGTTGTGACGGTTTCTTCCGCGATTATGTTAGTTTCGCTATCGTTATTGTTACTAATTTTGTCTGTTGCCTCTTCCACTTGAGCCCAGGGATCAGTGAACGTGAAAGTGTTTGTCTCTTCGTGATAAGAAATGAGATAAGGATCGTAAGAGCGAGGTTCACTCTCTTCGATCGCTTCTTGACTGTGAGGCTCAACGTAATCTGTATGCACAAGAGATTGAGAGTCAACGCCACCAACTTGCTTCTGATTCTGTGGAAAGTTTTCATGTTTGTGTCGAGATAAGTGCGAGAAAAATCATAACAAAGGTCGAAGGAGGTAGAAATAGGGTTGAAAGTGCATGCGGACGAGTTGCGAGATGTGCAGCAATTGAACTTAGCTGTAACATTTAGACAACAGGTTGAAAGCTCGCGAGAAAGTTTAGCAACGAAAGCAACAGGAATAGTTGAAAATTAACGCGGGCTTACCTCAATTCTCGTATTGTAAATTCTTAAAGATTGTTCAGACTTGAAAGCGGAGTTGAAATATTTAGTTATTGTTCAAGTTGCGGTATTAAAGTCTTGAGAGAATTTTATCGCGGGCCAAATGGTGTTAAAGATTTAAGCCACCCAATAGTCAGCTGACGCAACTCACCATTTCACCGCTCAGCGTGGGATGAACGTTTTGCACGAACAAGTCCCACCAAAGCTGCAAGTACTCTTGAATATGGCCATAGCCTGGAGGAGTCTGCACGTGTCTGCTGATCGAGTCGAAGTGCTGAGTCCAAGGCTTAGTGATGCCGATGAAGTGGAGAATTTTGATGTCCTTGTTGAATCTAAAACGACGTTCGAATGTAAATTGAACGATTGCAATGCAACTGATGGTTTTACTTCTTAAATGCTGGCAAGTATGAATATGTAGCTGTCGACGCTGTGTTGTACAAGAAGGGAAGACGCTTTGATCCGTCCGAGGTCGACCAGTCCGAGAAGTATTGATTAAGTAAACCTTGATCGCCACCTGCGACAACCAAAAGTTGAGAGACAGTCGAGTTATAATTCTAAGGATTTTCTTACCGTCGAAACTTCCCGAAGACTCAGCGAACTGAATCAATTTTCCGTATGTGTCAACACTTGGCTTGAAAACGAAAACACCAGAGTTGAAGCAATCGGGCCAACCCACGTCGGGAGCAGCTGACAATTCTTCACGCTCGAAGAGCTCGTCGCAGTTTTGAA
Organism: Smittia sp. YW1114-2; assembly: GCA_033064975.1. Lineage (NCBI taxonomy): Eukaryota > Metazoa > Arthropoda > Insecta > Diptera > Chironomidae > Smittia > Smittia sp. YW1114-2. Next base: position 17,763,195 of record CP093834.1, read on the forward strand.
GAATCTACGATAAAATTTGATCAGATTGTTTCGAGTTTTGACCGTCAAAACTTACGAGAACATCAGCATCTAAGAAGACGCACTTCTCGAACTGAGTCAGCGTCCAGCAGTGAAGCTTTGTGAAAGTGATTCCGAGTTCCGGTCGCTTCAAGACGGCCAAGTTTGCTGAATCATTCGAGTCGAGGACATCGACGAACTGAACGAGATCGAACACTTCTTGGAGCTTGTTTCTCATCGATTCAGTGACGCCAGGCGTAACGAGAACGACGAGTTGATGCTGAGTCGCAGCTTTCTTCAGCGAGTGGGCGACAACAAGGGCGCCCAGCGAGTAAGAATCATTTGTGGCTAACGTCACCCACGCGAAGTCTGAAGAAGAAATCGAAAGTGTTAAGTGCGCGATCATTTATGAATGGCATCTGCAAGTGATTGCGCGACAGCGATGGTATCACGACGTGGGTTGAATGAAACGCTGAAAGCAACAAGTTGGACGAAATCCAATTTCTTTTTTTAAATTCCGTTTACAAAAAAAATTGTTTTTGCTTTCAGTTAGAACGGAGATTTCGTCAGCCGTAAAGGAGAAAAGTTTCAAGTTTAGCCCTAAAAGCCAGTCACTTATTTGTTGCGCAATTGAACGAATTGCGATTTAAGATTCTCAAGATTCTCAGGCGACGCGAACGCGCTTGAACGCTGATGAATTTTCGATGACGTTGCGATCTTTCTCACTTCCGATGCTTTATTTCTGTCGCTTTAATCACCGGAGTATTTTTAATTGCGCTGTCTACGGTCCATTTCATTTAGACGAGAAATCGCTCGACTCAAGATTTAGCAATTCTCCACTTGAAGATTTCATTCAACTGCTAACGAGTCTTTGGCAAATGAGGCGAGATCGTTTTCGACACCACGACTTGTTCTGATGCTTGAGAGATAAAAGACGCGGCGTGATCTACTTTGTCAACTGTTGAGTGATTGTTTTTTCCGGCAATAGCTTAGAGTTTGCTGTGACATTTAGAAGGAATTTCGCTGACTGATCGCATGCCGTTTTCAACCGCAATGGAAACGTTTACACGTTATGTCTTTGCTCTAGTTGTAACACTGAATAACAAGCAAGAAACCAGTGAAGGCTTGAGGAAGTTTTGGATTAACAAACTTAACAGCAGATCTAATCAACCCCTTTCCTGTTCATGAGTCTTTCCATACAAGAATCGGCTTGCAAAATTCGTACGTGTCAAAGCTCAAGCTCATTTGCAAATATTCTGATGACGAGAACTTGCGCAACGAAAAATCTCTTCGAAATTGAATTGATAACACGAACAAGTTGTTAGGAACACGATTAACCCAGATTGTTCGTCGAGCCAAACTGTCCGTACTGCAATCATCATCGTGTTTCGCCTCCAAGGTATTAATGCGATAACCTTGCCCGACACTTCTTCGCAGTGATAAGAACCGCGGCACTGAAATTCATTCAGAAATTTCACTTTCGCTTTGCTTCGATAAGTGAAATTAAATCCATCAGCTCTAGCACGTGTCGACACACATTGTGTTATTATCAGCAGCGCGGTTCGTCTGTCTTATGTCTTGATTTACAACTCCACTGATTCGGTTGTAAAACATTTGCACGGGAAGATCATAGACAAGTCAATTAGCTCTTTTGATTGATAAGAACATTTGATCGATTTGAGCAATCACCGACGATCGAGCGATAGAAAAATAATTGACTCGGCCCAGCCTTGCACTGTTTTCTATTTTAAACTGTTGCGACTTGCGAGAGGAAATAGGCAGATCGCGTTCGGTGACGCATGAACATCACTTGACGTCGTGAGAAGCCAGATGCCCAGCTACGCCTTCCAGACATCCGAGTCGAGTCGATAAAAATTCCTACGAGATTGTTAAGAAATTATGCAAACGTTAGATTTTCGAGTCCTATCGAAAGTTAAACACCGCACGATTGAGAATAAACAAAACGAGTCAAAACAAAACCGGTCGATGGGAAAGAAGAAGCGACGAAGAGGCGACGTAGCATTGATAAAAGCTTCAATTGCATCAACTGCCCGCATGGTACCGGCATTTCACGTCTTCTATTTATATCAGCAGAGGCGAGGCGTGTAATTCAATCGAACCCCGAGAGAGATTCTGACTTGCTAATCGAGCGAGAGGCTCGCGGAGTCGTTGAGTAATAATCTGGGCTGACGATGATCTTGAACTTCCCTCTTCGCGTGTATGGAAATTTCTAAGGCGCCGATGCTGATTAGAAGAAATGGGAAGTCACCAGTGGAGAGAAGACGACTCGTTTGGCTGTATTGGCTCAATGGCATTTTCAAATTATTGTGTGTGATCTAATTTTACTCTTCCGACGTTAATGAAAACGAAAATCGCGGAATTTCGGGTGTGAAGATGAGGAAATTTTGATCGCGAGTAAAGGATCAATAAGAAATTTAGCAAAGCGTGTAGTAAACTAAGTTCTTAAGATCTTAGATTCTCTGAACTGAAGATTTAGGAGACTTCCTTAAAACCTGTTGAGGGTTGAGGGCCGTTCTGAAGTTCATCAATTTACTTGCATAAATCACTAGCCGCTTGTGAAAGAATTCAGCCACACGCTAGATTAGAAATATCAACCGATCATCGCGGATCTTTAGTCTAATTTCTCCTTCAACGGAGGAACAGCAGAAAGTTTCCCACGAAGATGTGAGCGAGCCGGAAAATTCGCAAATGAGAAAACACCGAAGCGCAATTCAGCTAAAATCCTAATTGACATCGACAGCTAAATATCTCCAGCGTTCGTTGCATATTTGACCTATTCACTCCCTCAATTGACTCTTTCTCTACTTTCAGCGATCCAAATCTAATCAGCGCAATTTGTTTCCGCGACCTTGCAAGGGCGAATCGAACTTACTGCTCATTTTCACTTTGATTTCTTGTAGACACGCACGAATAATGAATTAAGAACTCTAAACTCTTAAACCCTCCACTCAGATTCTTAAGAATTCACAGCTAAACTGCTCGCTTTCTCGGTTGAAACAATTCTGCGGGATTTTTAAGCGCAGCAAGGCGAGGGAAAAACTGAATTAACTTGGCGACAGTTGGCGCAACGGTCGCAGCTTCAAATTCAAATCTGACCGTTAAATTTTCATGGACTTTTTCTAAAAATCATTTTGTGTTAAATATTTGTCAATCTAGAACTCAGTGATCTTAAAGAAAGCATCAAGAAACGTCCTATTATCTGTTGCACATCTTTATACTTGCCCATTTTTGATTTACCCGATACCAACAAATTCAAATTTTCCCGCTTGAATCGAACGATTTTTTTTGTTTACATTTAAAATTGATAAGAAAATAATCCGGAAAAAATGATAAGCGACGGAACCCGACGAAAACGCCAACACATCGATCATTTTTCTGAGTCGTGATGTGGAGAAGAACAAGCCTGAGTGTTTTATTCGTGTTTCGTGGAGTGAGCTGCAAGCACAATTCCAACTGAGCAAATATAAATTTCGCTGACACAGCACGTTCGTCTGCTTATTCGCCTTTCGATTGCCACCAAGCTTAATCAGCGAAATCTCCTAGTTCAAGTTAAAGTCTTCAATCATTCGCCATGTCAATGAGTATTCTAATTACGGGCGGAGCCGGTTTTATTGGAAGTCACACGCTTGTCGAGCTTGTGAACGCCGGACATAATGTCGTTTGCGTTGATAACTGCTGCAACGCGTACGTTGAGGGCAAGAATGCTCTCCCCGAGGCTCTAAAGCGAGTGCAGGAGCTGACTGGAAAGGAAGTGACTTACTACAATGTCGACATCCGAGATAGAAATGCACTGAGTGAAGTTTTCAAGAAGGTGAGATTTATTAAATTAGTCAAACGACTGGCAAAGGTGGAGGCGTCGGCAAATGAGTGCCCGTTACTCTGAAACCATCCTGGTCAGCGGTGTAATTCACTTCAACAAGCTCTCCGTTGGGCAGAAGATAACGATAGCCGCCTTTCTGAACCAAAACGTTCGCTGTTCCCTCTTTGTTGGGCACTAAAGATCCTTGTTCAGTCCTTGCGACTCCGTCGCCCGTGAGAAAGTTGTAAGAGTACTGGCCGTGATCGTCACGAACGGTGTTTTCTTGAAGCAAAGCGACCTGCTCTTTGGCTGGTGCTGCTGCGGCGATGCCCACTAGAACGATGAGGATGGCGTATTTCATGATTCTTCGTCTCTTCTATTTGACTGTCACAAAAGACAGCCAGCACACGCATTTTATACCCATAAAAACCTCGACTGTCCCTTCTTAAAATCAACTAAACCGCCTTATCACGTTAGTCAATCGCCTAAGGCGAGTTATTTAATCAAAACAATCAGAGCAAGTTCGTAAGCAAACAAGCCAGCCCTGCTGACCTTCATTTAACTTTCCGGGTACTTGCGAGCGAGCGTGATGCAAAATATGGATGCGCCAAACTCTTCGTGATCCTAAACAGTAGTCGCAATATCAATGTTGCTCTAACACGATCGCAAACATATGTCGCAATTGCAAAAAAAAAAAAGTTATCAGCTCGTGTCGGCAGACGAGCTAGATAACTCATCGCTAAACTGTAGTTATCAATTGTCTATCACCTCTAATTCCAGCACAAAGTAGATAGCGTCGTTCACTTCGCTGCATTGAAAGCGGTCGGAGAATCATGTCGCTTGCCCTTGCAATATTATCAAAACAACATTACCGGAACGTCGGTGCTGCTCGAGGCGATGGCTGAGAACGGCGTCTTCAATCTTGTGTACAGCTCATCGGCGACGGTCTACGGTGAACCACAATTCTTGCCTTTGACCGAAGACCATCCCACTGGCAATTGCACGAATCCCTACGGCAAGAGCAAGTACTTCACCGAGGAGATTCTGAAAGATCTTTGTGCCTCCGACAAGGTAAGAACGCTGGTTGAATTATATGTAGATCTCCATATGTTGACGTTGAATCATTCCAGCGCTGGAACGTCATTTCTCTTCGCTACTTTAATCCAGTTGGTTCTCATGTGAGCGGTCGCATCGGCGAAGATCCCAACGGCGAGCCTAACAATCTCATGCCTTACATTTCGCAAGTCGCTGTTGGCAAGCTCAAGATATTGAAAGTCTTCGGCAACGATTATGCAACGCACGACGGAACTGGAGTTCGTGACTACATCCACATTGTCGATTTGGCCGAAGGACATTTGGCAGCGCTGAAAAAGCTGTCGTCAGGCGGAGTGAAGGGCTACGTCGTGTACAATCTTGGAACTGGATGCGGCTACTCCGTTGTTGATATGGTCAACAACTTTTCGAAAGCTTGCGGTCGCGATATTCCATACGAGTTCGCACCTCGTCGTCCTGGCGACATCGCAGCGTGTTATGCAAGCACTGAGAAAGCCGAGAAGGAGCTCGGGTGGAAAGCTAAGAGGGGCTTGAAGGAGATGTGCGAGGACACGTGGCGTTGGCAGAAGAACAACCCGCAAGGCTTCTCCGCTGTCAAGTCAGATCTCTAGTCCTGAAGCCAAAGAATTTAAAATCATTTTCAGTTACCAAAACAATTTTTCAAAGCCATTTATAATTTTGATTCGCATTTCCTTATTCCTATAGATGTAAACGACACCAAAAGCAATTTATTTTTAAATATTCGAGAGCATTTGAATTTAATTTTCTGTGTGCAATTTGATGAAAATGGTGTGAATAAAGATTTATATTTTGTTCGTGTATGAAAAGCGACTCCCGATTAACACTCAACTGTTGACACACGAAACTTGATGAAGTGTTTTTGCAATCGCCACCCCTAACTCCATCCAGAGCCGTCAAGTTTATGTTTGAATATATTTTTATTATCTGATCTTTGCGGAGTTATGAATGAAATCGAGTCAAAAGTGTTTTAAAAACTGTCTTCATGTCATTTTTCATGAAGTTTTACTGAAGGTTCATTGATCGGAATATGATGGAAACAAGAAGAATCCATCGCGACTACGCTCAGGTCAGGCACGCACCATCGTTTGAGCTGCCATGATCATCATGCGCATGTTGGAACTGTATGGGCTGTTGGGATGAGCTGTGAGATATTCTTGGAAAGTGTTCTTCAATTGTTGAAGGATCTTCGGCGCGTGTTCCTTCGTGACCGGGTCGCTCATTCTGAGACAAAGGACGGCTTCATTCAAGTAACTGCAAAAGGATACAACAATAAACTGAATGATCACTCAATGGTTAAGCAGTTTACCTGTTCTTGGTAGCGTTGTATTTGCTCATGTCGGCTGTCAACTGCTGAATCAACGACATTAGAACGGTTTGTTCCAAAGGACAAGGGTTGAAGACACTGTTGATGTCTGCTTTCTCGATTGTGTATTCCAGCAAGGACAGATCGCTGCTGATCAGCGCCTGGTGGAAGGCTTTGTTGACTTCCCCGTGGACGAGAAGTTGCTTGATATTCTCTTGATGATCGTAGATCGTTGGCGCGGGTGTTTCGGCTTGAGATCTCTGCACAACTTGCAGCACTGAATCTTCCAAAGACGACGTTTGTCTTTCGAAGCCATTCTTGATCTCGTTTTTCACTTGATCCATGACTTCGTGAATGAATTTTATGTGGAACTTCTCGATACGCTGACGGATGTCGACAAAGCCAGAGTTCATGTGCGGAATAATTGCTTTCTCCGATGCGAGTTGAATGTTTTCGGGGATTTGATGAACGACGCCGGCCAGCTCTGTCATCTGGAATTGCACAGCCCCGTACTGCTTCATGTACGTTTCGAATGCTCGAGTGTATTCTTTGGTGCCGGCAGCGAAGGACTTTGCCATCTCCATGAACATCTCGCGAGTGATTCTCTCGTAGTTAGGAAGCATGGCGTCCTCCAAATACTTTTTGAAGACGTGTTCGAGCTGCTTCTGGAAACCGTTCAGCAACGACTGGCTGATGCTTTCGACGAAGGCTTTGTGTGAACAGATTTTCACAAGATTCTCCTTCAATTTTGTCTCGATTAGCGCTGCTTGACTATGCGCGATTTGTTGTAGGACGTTAACAGTTGTCGAGTCTTTCATCTGGAGATGTTTCTCCATTTTGTTATAATGTTGTTCGATTGAATTCTTGCAATTAGCTTCAACCATCGCCAAACTCTTTTGAGTTAACGCAGCTTCGCCGCTGTTTTGGCCTTTGAGAACGTAGATTTCATTGCGCAGCTCGGCAATGTATCGCGATTGTTGTTCCATGATTTCTGTGGAAGTCGAGCGTTAGTTCAAGTTTCAGGTTGTTTGTCTGACTTACCAATCATCTGATTCATGCGAGTTGATAAAGTCTCAACTTGCTTGGACGTTGCGGGCGCTGATGAAGGATCGATGAACTGTGGAGCTTGCGGCCAATCAGCAAGTGACTTTGCTGAAGCTTTTACTGCAGGCTCATCATCTTCTTCGTCCTCCTCGTTTATGTCGTCCTAAAAATATCAAACGGTTCAGATAAAGTTTTACTATTTCATTTCAATCTCACCTCTTCTTCATCATCATCGTCAATATTTTTAAAGTCAACTTCAAGTGAGTTTAGAGCGTTGAGAACTTCCTTACTCTGCTCTTCTACGTTGTCCATATCATCGCTATCTTCGCCTGGATAGTAATCTTCATTCACTGAATCAGCCTTCAACAAAATATCACGAACTTCACGGCTTGGGCTTGAACCTCCCGAAGCGGCTCCAGACTTTCCTGTTGGTAAATTGTTCTCCGCTGGCGCCTTTTGTTGGAATTGCTTCTCTTCTTCGAGCAACGCGCAGTTCGTTAGGTTGAGAACATTGTCGAGCGGAATGGCTGGCTGTACTGTCTTGGCCAACATAAACATAGTTGATAAGACCTCCTGGCTAACGTCTTTAGGCTTCTCAATGGGAGAGCTGAACGATTCGGGCGTCAAAAGGTTGAGCGGAGCTGCTTTTTGTGGTGGTGTCTTCAGTCCAGACTTCTTCGAGTCAGTGACTGCCGAGATAGACGAGTTGAGTTGTTGGCTGATTGCTGTTGCTGTGTTCATGGTTTCTGTTGTCTCAGTGATTGATGGTTTGTAGAGGATTTGGCACTCTTGCATACTTTCAGGAAGGATCATGAAGAGTCGGAGCACGACACCGTACACTGAATTATTCTCCTCGTCATAGTCTTCGAGCTCGTCAATCATGAAATTGTCACTGAGGGCACATTTTTGTCGCCGAATCGACACATGCGAGATTCCGTAGCTAAGAACTTGCGACGCCAAGTCAAACTCCGAGATGGAATTGACAAAAACACGAGCGATTCCTCCTGAAGCTCCGTTCTCCGCTCCGTTGACGTGTTCACCGTTGCCATTCTCAATGTCTAGCGCATTCTCTTTGAGTATCTGCAGCACATACATCTGGCGGTTGTTCATGTCGCTAAGGATGAGGTAAGAGGACGTTCTGTCGATCTCAGCCTTGAACGAAAGAGGTAGACCGAGCTCTGACTTGAACGTGATTGTCTGCAACGTTTTCCAATTGTCACACTTTGAGATTTTGATTTCCGTGTTGTTATTGGCCAACGTCACTGCATGCTTCCAGAGAGTAGCTCCAGTTATCGGCTGCGTGTGGTTGTCCAAGAAGAAGAACGAGCTAATCGATTCTCCGCCGTGCGGACTCCAAGTGTGTAAGCGGCGTGGAACTGTCTCATGGAAGTAAATGTTGAAGAATTGGATCGATCCGTCAGCTGTGCTGATTGCGAGCGTCGTTCCATCTGGCGAATATGTTGCGTGTGTGATCAGAGCGCGATCTTCGTAGCTTCGAACGAGCCCGTCGGTGATATCTTTCGCTTGATGAACGCCGGCCTTGTATGTTTTGAGAATCGTCTTCACAGAGTAACATTCAAACTTACTTCCACGAACCCAGACAAGCAACATAACGGAGAACTCGTCAACAGACTCATTCTCTTCAGGAACGTAAGGACACCAACTAATTTTGTCCATTGTGGGAACGTGGTCGGGTAGAGGATTTTCGATCTTTAACAGCTGAACACATTGAATTGAGTCACCACCATCAACGACAACCAACTTGTGGATGTGAAGTGCTGATTCTTCGATACATCCGATGATGACTTCCTTACTGTAGTCGGCAAATTGAAGATCCAGAACTTCTTTCGCCATTCCTTTGATGAGCGCTCTCTTGTTTCCCATTCCAAAATGGATCAGACGCACCATTCCTTGGCCATTGACGTTGATTGAGTAAGCGACAATCTTCCCTTCCTTATGGATTGCTACAAGACGGCCAGGATAGTTTTTCTTCTCCCATTTGTAGCCAATAATGTTCTTCAACTTCACCATCGACGAGCCGTGCGAGTTGCTGGATCTTGGCTCAACTTGCACAACCACATCAGCGCCATTTGTCTCGTAACAATGCTGAGCGTCCGTTTCATTGTTAAATGCTCTAAAGCAGACAGGTAAAAGGGATGGGACGCGTCAACAAAGACGTCAGTCGGCAACTTTTTTCTCTACTTACATTTGAATTTGAGCATTCGAGTTAGTTTCTTCCATTTTCCGCTCGCTTTTGTTTTTTAACCACCGCAGGACAAAGATCGATGCTCCGACAGTCAGTAGAGCGATTTTCAGCGAGTTATTCAGGATATTGGCGGCGTTAGTTTGCGCGACGAAAAAATATTTTCGGCGTTTTGAGCAAAAAAAAATCAAGGCTTGCAATAGATGCGAAAGAGATGCGAACGTTTTGGGATGCGAAAATAGCAGAGATGCGAACGAGTTGACGTTTCCGTGTTTACATTTTTCAGTGAAATATTTGGTGATCGATTTAAAGGAAAAGTACGATCGGCAGCTGCTTGCAAACAAACGAAAGTGAAAGCCATAAAAATAAGCTTCTAGTTTTGGCTGCTTGCGATCAGAATTACGAATCAGCGCGATAAAAAATTGGGATTTGAATATTCAACTTTGCAACCACCTAAACCTGTTCACGCATTGGAAATTCTCACTCTCGCCAACAGATTCGACGTCAAAGCTTTGAAGTCAACATGCAAGCAAATCATTCTCGAAAATCTTTTCAGCCCCGACGAAATTGGCTCCAGGACAATCGAAGAGATCCAAGAAGCTTTTGACTCTGAGTTCATTTACCACGCGATTGATCCCGAAGTTTTAAAGCGAATCATCAACAGAAAAATCATTGTTAAAAGACAACGCAAAACTCAAAGGAATCTCGAAATAAACTTTTAATTTTGACTAAACATCCGAATAATTGCAGCAACTAAATTTACATTTCTTTGACATTTTATCAGTTGCATTTTCTTTGATTGCAGGAGCCTCCCTGCTGCTGCTTCTGACTTCCCTGCTGCTTCGTGTGGCTCCGTTGATCTGCGAGAATTGCCTTCTTCGTATATTTGCACTTCTCTTCGCATGTCATCTTATTCCAATTGTGAGCTGCTTGGATAACGAGCTCCGTTTGCTTCTTTCCGCAATGGTCAGGGCGAAGAGTTCTCAGATAGTTAAAGAACGGATTGTTCGTGATCTTTCCGGCTCGGCAGCGTTTGCAGCTTGGTCCTTGGCAACTGCTGGATGAAGAACCTGGTGGTCTACAGGCTTGCTCGCAGATTCCATCGCCTGAGTTCAACGCAGATGTTTGAGCAGGCTGAGTGTTGAGGTTGACTGCTGAACATTGCGGGCACTGATTGATGATATGTTGAATTGCCTCGTTCGATGCTGCCACGGCATTTATATAACAATCCAAGCCGCAGTAGTTCCAAGCCACAGCTCCAAGAGCAATCATTCCCGAAATGGCTTCCATCTTCTAAACTGAATAAAGCGAAAGAATAAAATAAACTGATCGGCTCGACGTTAGGATTTGGAATGAAATTTCGTCTTGAAAGTTCCGCAAAGTCAACTGCGATTATTCTAATGTAAAATTGAACTGAAATGCTGAAATTGCATGCTTCGATCTTCAGTTGTGCCACACGTGGTCAATTAGAAAGGTAAGAAGAGATTTCATTCGAAAGTTTTTATTTCGGTTCATTGTACACAAATATAACAACTTCATCTTGCATTGATAGTTGCGGTTTTAATGTTCGTTTGCTTTAATGTTAACTTAAACTTTTTCGTCAGCCTCAAGTGACTTGAGTCAAGTCCTCCTTTCCGACACTACATTTCCATTCCACAGCTTTAAATCTCTTCACAATAACTTAATTAGTTTCTACCCTATCTCACCAATTCCAATTTTCAACTTAAATAATTGTAGGTAATCTAAAAATGATGTTAACAAATCTGCCGCTCGTCGCGAAAAGTTCGATTGTCTGGCAACGCGATTCCGTGATTAGTGTGGCAAGCAAAAGCATTTCTTCGTTTCCATCATTGCTATTCTTAGTCTAATGCACTCCATTCTGCTGAAGGCCGTTTTTCTGCTCGAGCTTGTGCTGCTCGAACAGCGTTTTGATATCAGCTAATGCCCTGCAGATGTGCTCGGCGAACCGCGTTGAGTCGGTCGCAGGCGAGCTCTTCTGACTGGAAATGTGGAAGAAGATCAAGTCTTCTCCAGCGATAATGTAGGACACGCCGTAGCCTTCTTGTGAGACAGGCCCGAAACCGCCTCCGGCACTGATACAGTGCGGATGTTTCTTCAAATCCATTTTCGGAGTTTGCCCATGTGGCGTTTGACTCGTTGACAATCTCCACGGCTCGCTAAGGATTTCTTTAAGGAAAGGCGACTCAACTTCCAAGTATTTTGAAACGACGTAAAGGCAGAAAAGGTGGCGATCGATTCCTCGACCACACATGGCATCTTGATAGCCGACTTGATGTCTCGCACACGCTTCGTTCAGCAGCCTGACGCGAGCAGCGGTGTTCGAGCTCTTGTCTTCCATTGCTTTCACCCATGCAGCGGATTCGATCGTGCATGGCCGAACGGTCTCAGTTCGTCCCTCTCGGAACAACCGAGTCATTGAAGCTTCGTAAGTCAGCGAGAACCTTCCGGAGTCTCGGAAGTAAGCGAGTTGTAAAGCCATTTGGATGTAGGCATCTGGTGATATGCGACACTTCTTCATGAATCCCTTGCCATAGGCATCGTGCATGAGAATACGAAGATCAACGTCCTAAAAATATGAGAACTGTAAGCCTAATCTGCTAGTGGAATCGCTATGAACTTACGCTTAGCAACTTCTGTGCATCCTCGTGAGCTTCGTTGATCGTCTTTAGCAATTGCTCATTCTTGAAATCCCATTTCAACCTCGTTGGTGCTGGTGGTAGCGAATCAATCTTTCCAAACGTGTTGCCGTTCTCATCATATCTAAAAGGCCGAAAGAAATTTAGTCTCTCTCAAGTTTAACTCGAATGACAAGCAACGACTGTTAGGCAAGCAACAAAACTAAGTTAGTAACAGTAAACATGCAAATGTGAATCCAAAATGTGTCAGGCTTGGAAGTTAATAGATTAAGCATCGATTTTGAAATTTCGGTGGTCGTAGATCACAGTTGTGAGCCACAAACTCAAAAGATAATCTCATATCCACGTTCATTACCCATAGTTCACATCATCGCCAATGCAATTTTCCCACAAATGACCCATTATCGGCGCATCGGCCCTAGAAGATTCAAATCAAATGATAAAATAGAATCGGTGATCGACAATTCGGCGTGGAACTGTGGCGGTTGAGACGTGCTAAGAAAACTGTAGCAGTGCAAATGTTTGACAACGGCGTGCGAGCAGATTTGAAAGCGAAAACAGAAACAAATGCAACGACATCACAAGCGAAGCGTAGACGAATTTTCTTTCTCATTACCGCTGCAAATCTCCGTTCTCGTCCACGATGATCGACTCCCAAATGTGCCCCATCACAGCTGCATCCGCCCTGTATTACAAGTTCAGGATTATACCAATTAAGACGAGTCTCAACGGAGGATTTCCACCAGTTCAGCTGATAACGGAGACAAAAAACAAGCAAACTAAACTCACCATGTGTGCTCCGAATTAAATCCGATCTGGAAATGTTTTTAAAATAGAACGTCAATGATCGTGACATCATTCAACTTGAGTACACGTGATAATACTCACTCGCCCGTTTGACGCGACGCAAAGCGTGAAGCTCTTATCAAACCAACGGTCGCAACCTTTTCCGTGCAGTAGCTTACGGCCGAACTGATCCAACTTTTCCGGTTGGCTTGCGTCGAATTCGAAAGGCTCGTCGTCAAGCGAAAGAACGAACGCGGAGCTCTCGACAAGGAACAGTGAAGACTTGTTGACGCCTCTCGCGAAATACCGTTGGCGAGCGTTTGCCCACTTCGTACGATCCCAAGCTGTGAGGGAAGCCAGGAATTCTTCGCCTTCAGTTGGCTTGTCAGTGTTGTTGTTTAGGATTTCCTCGATTTGATATTGAAGCTCGCATGGCTTCAGCAGGCGCCCTTTACTGTAGATCGGCATCTTGTAGTAGCAGCCTTTGTACAACACAACGATGTGATTCGAGTCTTTGTAATGCACAATTTTGTCGCCCTCGACGCCTGGCACTCTCACTGTATTGAAAATTCTCTCGTACTGCCATGAGCAAAGCGGCACAAATCCTTGAACCATAATTGGCTCCAGTTCTTGTCTGTCAACGACTCTTCTGAACTGCAAAAGCAAGTGGATAACATTGGCGGCTCTCGCGGCTTGGTTCTTTGTAGGGTGCGCGAAGATTGCATCCATTCCATAAAAGTTGCTGTTGACCATCAAAGGACTTCGGCCTCGGAGATAAACGTATTCCTCCCACCAATCAGACACATAGTTTGTTGACCACCAGCTCTTCAGCACCAAGTATCGTTGAAGCTTCTTCGCGATTCCGCCCTGGAACTCTTCAGCTTCTCGTTCAACGCGCTGATAAGTCTCGTCGTCGAGAAGTGGTTTAACTGACCTGAGATAACGAGTCATCGTGTCTTTTACGCTCGGCAACGGTAGACGAGGCAGCGAGCTCTGAAAACTATATAAGCCCGGGTTGTTCCACATTTTGAAAACTATTTGAGAGTGAAAGTTGTGAGGGAATTGCGCAACAGACGAGGAGTTTGAGTTCGCTTACTTTTGACCAGAACCGCCCACGACTTTGTGGCCAAACTGACTTTGCTCCCGGATCCCCTCGACTCGTACATCCATCCTTTATACATGAGAAGAAGCTTCAGTGTGTAGCGCATGATTAAACAGATAACAATCCAATAAATGAATGCAACAACTAAGCAAGTCAGCGCCTGCCACACGAACGACGAGCTGGAAGTATCGAAAGATTGTGGAACTAACTGCGGTAATTAGGAATATTCTTCTCACCTTGGCATGTAGTTCATGAAACGGTTGACAAGATCGTATGGCACACGTTTCTGTGAGTAATGAAATATCGTCACTAGTCCTAGCAGCACCCAAAGGCTTTCCAAGTGAGCAGGGTAAACTCCATTACGAACTCCACTCTTAAGTCGAGCGATTCGCTTCTTCCACGATCGCACACCAGACTCCCAAACGAGGTTGAGCACTTCACGATCGTAATTCACATTCCATCCCTCGTGCGTGATCGAGAATGAAAACGCAACGGCTTGATGAGCTTCAGCCATGCCTTCTTATGTCACTTCACTTTCTTTTTCGTCTATTTATAAATCTCGTGAATTTGCTTTAAATCTGCAAAAGGCGGAAGGAAAACAAAATTAACTCTCAGCCTTGATGCGCGAAGATTTCAAAACACATTCGGGTCACGCGGATTGAATGTTTACGGTCTGCGAATCGACGAAGCTATGAGAATGGCAACGTCGAACTAACTTCCAAATATTTGTCAAAGAAATCTTTATCGTGTTATCGTCAAGGATGTTAACGATCAAGCAACATCTCTTAAGCTCAGCCCATCGATTGTGCGAAGGTGAATCAGCCGCATCGTAGTAAAGCTCTCCTCTTTATCTAATCACGCGCCCCCAAATTTATTTATTCTCTTATCACCAGCGGCAGACAAATCGGTAAATCCTTCAAGTATAATTCACGTTTGACTCGAAGTGTTGGCGATGTCTTTACGATAAGATTGCGGAGAACGCGCCAAGCATTAAAAGATTCTGATCCCGTTCGATCAATGAATTATGACGCACTGGTCTGCCTAATGCAATCAAATCCAGTTTTTACTCAGAGCAACTTGTTGAACGTTTTATCGCGACAACAATTTGACCGAAATAACTCACGACGTGACGCTCACTTTCATCTCGCAACAGCTGGCAATTCGACATTGTGTGTAGCTAGGCGAAACGTGGCGCTTATTCGCAACGCTCACTCTCGATGCTGCAATCGATCGTTTGTAGTCTCGCATTTCAAGGCGATTCCCCTTCTTGGATCTCTTCGAACCGAAATGGAATCGCGTTGAGGGGTTGGCCTTCTTTACCTCCTCGAATCCCCGACACCTTCAATTGACCGCACGCTAATTTGCGGCAATGTGGCTTCATCTCAGTTGTGAAGTTTATACAGCACTAACGAAAACTCTTGCGGTGTCCAAAACCCCTTGAGTTCATTAACTTCTCAATGATTCTACAGATTTTTTTTTGTTTGGCTACTCTCAATCGATTCCCGTTCTCAAAACTGTCAGCGATCTTTATGACGACACTGCAAACGAAACTTTGGAGTTTCAACTTGCTTGCTTCCACTATCATGTAATTAGGAGAAAGGATTAGCGAGGGCAAGGGCTAAACTCCAAGTTTAATCAGTAGCTGTCAGAGTAGAAAAGTCAGTGTCATCAGCTCGATCAAAAGTCTATTTCGCAGTCATCTCTTCCTAGATTGTTTACCGAGTTTGTTTATGTCATCGTCGAGAGAAAAAGATTCGCGGCTGGTCTGATAAACAAGTCTGACGATAATTATTCAATTTCGCTGTTTGTTGACAAAGTCCACACGGTAAATACATAGAAGCTGCTTCCCTCACTTAATAAATTGATTCGTCTATTAGCTCGACCCGTGTCGTTGCATGTATTCAGTTATTTAGTCATAACGATAATATTGTCAGTTTTGTTTTTATCATCTCGTTTGGCGCGGAGTCATTGTCGAACAGTAAACAGTATGAACAACAGACAAAGGAAGGTTTTGGTTGAAAAACCACTTGGTCGTGATCGCCGTGAAACATAAAAGAGTCGAACACATGCACACGGTTGTCGCGGATTTTTTTCGCGCAGAAAAATGTTGTTGACTTCGTTATTAATTAAATTTAGATGGGAAGAGCTGCAGGATTGTCTGTATGAGTTAGCGAATTTATCGCCTTCTAAATCTACAACATTCGTACGGTCGGCAAGAAAATTTCTTTGGTTGCGCAATCGTCGAGTTTTCACTTATCGATTGCTTTGACTTCACTCGTGAACTTGCCCTTGATCGACAACAAACTTACACGCTGACTTCTGCTTTAATGTCTTGAATGGCGAAATAAAACTTTTTCTAGATCGGAGGAGCTCAGAGGAAACCACGATCGCTCTCGCACATGTCTCAAGCGAAACTGCAAACTCGAGTAGCCGAGAGAAGAAAATAACTTGAAGTTGTGTGCAAAGAAACTAAGGAAAACGCTACAAACGTAAAGTGACGCAAGTATTCAGCAGTCCAAAGTCTAGTTCCGCCGGGCTGCGAATGTTTTCGCTATCAGTGGACTGAATTTACGCTTCTGGCATTATAATTTGGCACAGTTGGATCATCAGCTGTCTCGCGTTGATAACGCACAAAATTCAATTGCAGCAGCAGACGCTTCGATACTCATTAGGCCCACGCGTAGGAGTTCAATGAACGATGGGAAAGTTAGTAATTTGGCAAAAAAAACTCTTTATCACCTTAACGAGCCAGACAAAGTCTATCGATTGATAACTCCAGAAATAAATATTTGCGACGTTAAAACTCTCACACTGCACAAACAGAGCAACTTGTTCAGCCGAGACTCGAAAGAAAACTGCCTTGAAACAGTTTTATTTTCTTGATCGGAGCAAAGATGGGAACGAAATGGCTCTCTCGTGACGTGAAATATATTTTGTTTCGACTAACGTGCCTTCGCTCCGCACGTCAGTGAGTATCACAACAAACGCAGACCGACAAACGACTTCTGGTTCGTCGCCAGAAATTAGATTTCCTCGGAGGTGTGTCTCGAAATAGTGTGTGGCGGCAAGCACACAAGTAGAGTCGATGGACTCTGGACTGAGAGAGGAAATGTCGAGCGCACTTTGATTTGCTTACACACTGACCTAGAAACCTAGAGCGTTGCTGGCGAAAATCAATAACCCGGAGACCTTGAAATCGAGTCTGTAATGGCTCGTCGGATATTTACAATGGCTCGGATCTCAACGGGTTCAACAAACTTTGAAGGTCATCGACATTATTGTTTTTATTCTTATGTTTGTTACGCAATTTGTTGCGTTGTGTAAAAAGCTTTTGTTCACTCTGAAAATTCACCTGAACTAGAATCTTGAATGTGTTCTCTAGCAATGTTCATTGATTAAACTACCGGCCAACTCTGAACATTGCCATGTTTTCACTTGAATAGTTTTTCACATGCAAAGCAAGAAAACCGATGCGGAGCTTTAGCGGTTCACGAAGCTTTAGCGGTTTAGCGCGCAATTTTTATGCACGTGGCGCATGCGAAATCTTCGAGGCGCGGCTGATTGAAGCTCTGCATCTTAAAACAGTCCGATGAAACCTTAATACTGGACCTACATATTTTAGAAAAGAAAAATATTCTATTTATTACATATAACTTACAGGAGAAACATTCGCTGGGCTTGGAATTTCAAGTCATCTAAAGCTCCACAAAGTCGAGTTCACATGATGCCTTGTTGACTGCTATGTTTTGTTGGCCATTGGGGACTTATGAATTAGCAGAACTTAGGCGAAATGTTTTCTGAAGTATTGTTGAGCATTTTCTTCCTTTCAGCGTCCAGACGGTTTTGATAACAAGCAACAGTTGGTTGAAGAGAGTAAAGCCGAGTTCCAGCTTTGAACATTCCACAAAATCACCTGAATTCATTGCAACTGCGAAAGATGAATTCGATGAGTTTACGTGGGAATAATTTAATTCTATGGCTAGACTTTCGTCACGTTTGCTTGGTAACTGATGATGCTTTTGTTTGCGAAAGCTTCGAACATCGGGTTGGAAACATTTCAGTCTCTCGCATTGCGTTGAATCTTAAGGATGTCAAAACTCTCGCTTTTTGAAATAAGTGATGGCATCTAATATTGAAATAAACCAAATCATTTCTATAATAATATATTATCTATATTAAATATTATATTAAATATAAAAAGTGTTATTAATACCACTAATTCCATTACCTCGAGAAATGCGTAAGATTTATTGAGAAGATTTAAAAAGACTTGAACTAACTTTTCTTTGCAGACAATGATTTCATCGCTTTGATTGTTTTAGTTATTTTGCTTATTTTCTTCGTTGGTTTGGTTACAACGGCCATTTTCTTGTGTCAATTTGGTGTGTGTCTACTTAATTTGTGCTTTTGTCATCGGTCCCGCAGAACTGTAAGAACCACAGAAGCTACGAGACAGCAAGTAAATAATTCTGGAGCGAGAGAAACACGAAATTTTCCAATGAACACTGTCGACACAATGAACGAACATCCTGATCAAGAGACACGTCACATCCCTGATTATCATCCAGGCGAAGAATACGCATCAGCGCGAGCTGAAACTCCTCCGCCGGCCTACTCGACAGTTGTTGCTGCGGATAGCTCATTGCGCTTTAAGAACAGCGCAGCAGTTTGATTCTTGTTTAAATTTCACATAGTATTTAAAAACAGAAGTAAGAGTGCTCTAAAAAAACTTAGAAAAAATAAAATATTTTGCTGAAATCGGATGATTAATTTAAGATTTCATAATGCGTCGACGCAGTTTTCTTTTTAGCACGCGGCATTCTCACAGCAATAAGCGAAAGCCATCCCGGTGGAACTCGAACTAAAGAGAATCTCCAGAATCATCTGCTCGGAAATGCATTGCTTTCATTTGCTTTGACGGTAGTTTTTGCATCGCCTACGGAGTATTTTTCCGTCTTTCAGTCTAATGCTCTCTTGTGCAACACATCAACAGCTCTGAAGTTTGATTCCTAAAAATAGATTTGACCAAAACAATAACAACTTTGCTGAATGAGTCAGGTTATACTTCCATGGAACATTGGAGCATTTTCTTTTCGATCGACTAAACATCGAGATGAAACACTTCAGTACTGCTTAGGACTTTGATAAGAAAGCATCGCGTAATTTCTTGTAACGGATAACTTTAGGACGTACAATGATAACTCGTGGTAAATTGCAAAAAGGAAATATTTCCGAGAGTTAAACGAATCTTTCTCTTGTAGCGTTTTTGGGTATAGCAGTGTTATTCGTTTTATTTTTTGTTCTGACAGCTCTGGTAATAAGTGTGATTTATTCGGGATGTTATATATTCAATTTTTGTATTGAGAGGTGTAGTAACTTCTTGAAAGGAAGTAGAAGAAAGGTCGTCGTTCACACAAGACCATTAGAAGGAAATTCTGTAGAGAGAAATCGAAATCCTCGTAACCAATTCATCGATGAACATCAAGCGACCTCGAGTCAGTCACGTCTAATTGGAGACTCGTTTCAGCACGCGGCTATCGTTGCACCGAGACAACTTGTTCAACCGCGGGCACCCGACTTACCTCCTTCATATTCTACTATATTTATTGCTGATGGAATTCGTTACGAGCTGTGAACAGTAACAGGATTTTTATTTTGCCAAACTTATTCGAGCCTTCCAATTTTCAAGCTCAAAACCGCTCAATGAATTCTCACTTTGATCTTTGCAATTTTCTGCTGCAGTTTCGGAGTCAGATTGTCTAGATCAAATATGGACCATGTTGTCATAGTTCTAAATTGAAAGCTACGGAAAACATGTACACCAGAAGATATAGAAAAGCGCAGACATTTGGCGCCAAGTAAATAAATTCGATGAAAAGAGCTTTGTAGTTTTCTTTCTTTTCTCAGTCGCGTGTCATTCTTTTTAAAATACGAAAAAGCTGATTCTAAGTGCGTGGCAAGACTGTTCAAGCATCAATCTTAAAATTGTAACAAACTGAAAGAGCGCTAAAGACTTCAACGCCGTTGTCACGAATTACCTAGTAAAGTTTTTATGAAAAAATTTTGCTTTGACGAAGTTCGCAGAATCATGTTCGTTATTAAATATTTGTTAGTTGGTTCGTCAAGCCGGCTTTTCAGTCTTCAACAGTTTCTCTGTCTATTAAGTTCACATCTCTAGATGAACTTCTTCTCTAGCATGAGCTCGCAAATTCTTCTACTTTCACACGACGAGTGGAAAATGCCAACCGTTCTCCAGAGCGTGACGTGTTCTATAAATTATTCCGAGCACTTTTCGTTCTCTTTCGCCTTTTCGTCTTCGCTCTCTGCGGCTCGTTCTCATGATATTTGTTTGTAACGACTTTCAGTGTTTAAGCTCGCGTCTTCGAAGCAACATCATCTCGAAGCAAAGTGTCTGCATGTATCTTAAGAACGTGAAGAAGAAAACGAATTCTTAACTCCGCGTCAATAAAAAACCTGAATCGGCTCATTCATCTCACAGTGAAAGGAATTCCACAGAGGCTAATTCCCGCAAAAAGGATTACTCTGACAAAGGCTCAACGTTTGAGCCTCAAACCCAATTATGAAGTGAAATCGAATATTGTGATTTGCAATTAACCGCGCAGAAGAAAAGAAGAACTCAAACAATCGCTCACTTTCCCACACCGAACTCCCATTAAGCATTGTGACTGGAGAACGAGAAGCTTTCTTAACGGGAAAAGTCTTCATATTTAATTTTCCCTCGGCGGCAACATAATGCGGATGGACTTGCATACATTAATTCACAGGTTTCGGGTGAATATTTAACAAGCGATGAATTGAATTTCATTAGCAACAACAGCAAAGGTCTCCGACAAATCGACGAAGAAGAAATATCTCAACATTTCTTTCGCTTATGCTGTAACTGTTTTGTCGAACGTCGTTGCGTTGTATGCTGCAAAGGTTCTATGGACAAATTCGTTGCCTGTGTTTGAAGGAAAAAAAACAGAAACCTGAATTGAAACCGGTTTTAATCAATAAGGCAGGCCAGTGGAATTTATTACAGGAATTTAATAAGTGGAAGTGAGCGGATATCCTTTTTGAAGACCTGTGCCTGATGTGCCATGTAATTGTGCAGAACGATTAGCCTCAAGTTACGAGAAACCGTTAAAGAGTTCGGTGGCTTGTTTGGCATCTAAAAATATCGCCGATGAATCATAAATGAAATGGAAACAAACTCAAGATGTGTGAATTAAACTTAACACATGGTTTGCTGTGAATGAAGTGTAAATCGCTATAATTACAATTGGTTGTTTAGAGAGATCACGAGAGACTTAAATAAATGTTAAAGCACATTCCAATCCCATCGATCCCTCCACCATCGTCTTCGAGTGCGGTTGGATCGTCAGGTGTAACGAGTTACGTTACGACCCCGACGTCGCGACCCTCGCGGCCTCTTCTAACGCTCAATCGCTCGCAGCAGCCGTTGAATGTCTCGACGCTAACAACCGCATCGAACATCACGTCCAACGGCGGTCCTTCGCTCCTACAGACCTATTCAAACACGCCTTTGTTGACGCATTCCTTTCCCGATGCTACGCACACGAAGCCGATGCAGAACGGGCATGCACCGCGCATGTTCACTCCGCTGCCGGCTTTATCATCGAACAGCCAGCAGTTTCTGCTCAAGAACTACAATGGCAACAACCATAATCACAACAATAATGTAAGCAACACAACTTCATCGTCGCTATCATCAAAGCTTTTCATGCCCGAGCACAATGGAGCCCGGCAAGCACTTACAAGTCTAGGATTATTATGTTTAGGTGAGAATCGTCACGTCTCCGATCCTCCAACGTGTTAATTGGTTTCATCCTTTTAGTCTCGCTACTTCTTGCCTTGTTATCACTGATATTCCTTTTGAAAATATCGCCTGGTACAAAATCATTCCACAACATTCAGCAGCAACTGCTTGGATCTTCCGTTGAGGAATACGCCATCGTTTTCGATGTAACATTAGCTCTCTGCGCGTTGTCGCTTTCATTAAACCTCTGCTGCTTGCTGGTGTGCGCTATTCAATTCCTGTTTGCGGTCAAGCTTGTCGGTTCATCACCTGCCATCGCAGGCGGAAGGTGAGAGTGTTTTGCGACTTCGCCGTTGCCATGTGACTCACCCTCGTTTCCTTTCAGGGCGAACAAATATCTCCAGAAATCGTCGGTGTCGAGGGTGTGCGCCATCGGCGGCTTCTTCATCTCTATACCCATCTTTCTTACAGGTAGGTTTGCTTGAACCCAAAGCCATAAAACGACCTTGTCGCTTAAAATTTCATCTCGTTTTCAGGTATAATTCTATACACGTTCACGCAGTTTCACTCGACGCCGGCAATCGTCACAAGCATTCTGATTGGGATAGGAATTCTTTTCTGCGGCGGCGCCATGGTTCACAATGTCTTTATTTGGCAGAAGGAGAAGACGACTGTGTTTAACTGTATGAAGCAGCAACAGCATCAGATGATGCAAATGCAGCAACACTCGATACAGCAGCAGCACAACAGTTCAATGCACCAGACACAACCGATGCTTGTCACGCGCCAAACGCCTTTGAACCTCAATTTGTCGATGAATTCGCCAATCAGCGGAACTCATAATCCAATGACGAATAGCAGCACGCGTGAAATGAACTTAGATCATATCAATAACCACAGTTATGTGAATGGCGGGGGACTTGCTCATATAAATACGACGCTCAACAATACGCATCTGTCACTGCTAAGCCAGGCAGTCACGCCAACTTCGCCAAACTCTTACTTCGGACTGAGAACTACGCCACCGACTCCAAAGAGTCAACACAACGGCTCGCCGAACAATTCTGCGAACCTCGATCAATCAAATAATTTTAGAAACAGCTCGGCCACAACGGCTCACGAGCTTTCGACCCTAGTTTGACTATGAAGCGCTTGCAGCAAGCGGAAATTTATTAAGATTTGAGACGAAACGTTTTTTATTGAAAAGAATCTCTCGAAATAAATTTGACAAATTCCAATGTCGAGCTAGGAAGAAAAGTCTTTGAAGTGCGGGTAGACAAACCAGCTTCAAGTATTTTTATCATTTTACAAAATTTTATTTCAGTTCTCTTGATCGTGAACAATTTCTTTTGAGTAACCTTCCAACGATCTCATTACTGTGACTTTCCTCGGGCAAAATCAGATATTTTTTTCGCAAAGTCAGCGGCAATTCGATCGTCAGAAGATGCGCGAGCATTCTTTCCGTCTCGATTGGACTTCTTGTTGCCGTTAGTAATTGATTTCTCAGTTGAACTATGGGTCGAGCCGCTTCTGTGGGACTTCTTGGCGTTGTTGGGGCTTCTTGAAGCAGCAGACTCTTCAGTAGAACCATCTGGTGCATCATCGACTCTTGCTGAGCTTCGATATGACTTTTTCGGGTTGTTGGAGACGCTGTTGTGGTTGCGATGCTTCTTGGCAGCTTTTCCAGAATCGTCGCTAAGTTTACTATGCTTCTTCTCAGCTTTGCCAGCCTTGAGCTTAACAATGGCTTCGGTTGACTCGTCGGAGCTTTCTTCAACGGTATTCCTAATCGTCGATTTCTTCGAAGGCTTTCTCGAAGGCACTGAAGGTTTCGGCTGAGTGGAATGCTCTTCGGATTGCATTGGAAATGTGCCATCGGGGTCAACTTGATATTTCTCGAAAAGCTCTTGCAGCTGCTTCATGAACTGCTGCTGCGACGGCTCGTCCAGATCTTCTGATTCATCGATAGTTTCTGGCTCTTCGATTGCTGGAACGGAACGAGGTTTGATGGTGATTTTCTTTGGTGACGTTTGTTTCTTCTTTGGGGATTTTTCAGGTTTCTTGGACTTCAAATGCTCCTTGAGAATCGCGAGAATCTGCTCGTTTAACTTGTCGTCACTTTCATCAGATTTCCTCTGCTTCATCGGCTTCGCTGTCGTGGATTTTGGCTTTGGCGTCAACTCGGCAGCTTCAATCTCCACTGATTCTGATTCCGACTCGTTATTTTGATTCTTTTTGATGTTGTTTCTCTCAGCTCGCTTCACTGTCTCGCCCTTGAATTCTTCCATAGCAAAATCGTCAGACTTCGGGGCAGTTTTGCATGGAATACGCTCGAGGAGTTTATTCAGCATGAAATCGTATTTGCGATGGAAGCAAATGATGTCGTCCTTGTTAGCAATGGCATCGTCGATGAGATCCTCGTCGCTATCCATGGCTCGAGGAGCGATTGCTTCTGTCGCTGGAGCCTGAGTGGTAGTCGTGGTCGTCGTTGTTGTCGTGATCGGCTTCTTCTTGCAAACACATTTCTTATAGTTCTCGATTTGTGACTTTAGTGCTGACTCGAAAGCGTTAAGAACGTTTTTGTAGGTGTTTTTGTAGCAAGTCTTCTTGTCCTTTGCGGTTTCGTCTCCGATTGCTACGATTTTTGCTTCATCGATGTCTTCATGTGACTCGTGTGACTCAAAGTCTTCGTCAACATTCTCACGTTTCACAGTTCGTCTTTGCTCAACGTCACTTGGATTGACTCGCTTAGCGAACTTCTCCTTGATCAAAGCTTCAAGAAGTTCTGCGTTGATGGTCTCCATGCTCTCGTCGTTGTCCTCGATCTGATAAGTCCAAGTTTTGTTGCTGTGCCGATCTCGAGTTTGAATCTCGCTGTTTGGTCGATAAGCCAACATAACTGCCAAGTTGCTATTTCGACGATCGCCTCGGCCCATCGCAAAAGCAGAGTCAGCAGAGATTGCGAGAAATACCGCTAACGAAAGAACAACAAACGTTTTCATGATGAGATGTCACTTGATACTGTTTAATGTTCACAACGGAAAATTGAATGCTTCTGTCTCCGATTCCCAGCGATTTTATATTCAACATTTCTGTCGATGCGAAGCAGAAAGTTTTCAATGAGCTTCAATGAAACTGCTGCAAAGTCGGTGTCGTCTTCGCAAAGTGCTGAGCGCGCTGGCAGGAAATAATTGTCAATGCGTTTGTAAAAATTGTTTTGATCACGTACGGCGTTTGACACGCTGATTTGAAGTTAGAGACTAGAGAAAAATAATCTTGAAGGATTATTTCAATAGGGAAACAGCAAGAACTGATCAACCTTAGCATAGCTCCTCCCTTTTAAGAGATTATCTACCTGACCGATGGTACTTGAACTAAGGAAAGGGAGGCAATTAAAATCACATTACTTGATTCATCCATCCTTTTGCCTATAAAATAATGAACCATCGAACAAAATAAATCAGTCGAGTTTCAACTCTAAACGCAGCACAAGCTCGAAGTAATATTTTCGAGTCGCTAACTGAAATTTTCCGAAACATTCTTACATCAATCTTGGGTATTATAATGTCGTTGAATTGCGAGTTCTCCCGTTCGTATTGGGACCAAGCTATCATCAGGAACAAGAGACTTTACACTAGTTTGGTTTCTTATTTCTCTGACGATGTAGTCTTGAAGATCAAGTCAATCACCGGAAAACATGAAATCGCGAAGACAAACGAACATGTACAGGGGCTCATCTTGGAAGATGTTCCGTTTGCAAGCTTTCCGAGAAACATTTACGAAATCTTTCCGAGACTTACTCATCTCAACATCAATTTCTGCGGCCTAACTTCGATTTCGAGTCGCGATCTAAAAGGACTTGAGAAGCTGATTCACTTGTCAGTAACGCACAATTCTTTAACGACGCTGCCAGACAATTTGCTCGAGAACACGCCGAACCTCCAAGTCATATGTTTCAACGACAACAAGATTAAGTACTTTACGTCGAAGCTCTTGCAGCCTGTCATATCGAATGATTTGTTGGAAGTCAATTTCCTTCGAAACGAAACGATCAGCGCATGTTTCGGCATTTACTTGACAAAGACTCCAACGAAATTCGTAAACCGTTACGAGGCCGAGTCAGTGCAAGAACTAATCGAGATTATAGACACCAACTGCAAAGATCCATCGAAGCTGAACACGCCGGAGAGAAAATATTGCGAGTTGCTGTTCACCGAAGGAATCAAAGCTGACTTTGTTCTTATTGCCGGGGCGAAAGAGCTTCCAGTCCACAAAACTATTCTGGCTATGAACAGTTCAGTTTTCCGTGACATGTTCGAAACCATTTTCGATGGCAACGCTCCAAATCATCTCGTTGTTGATGGCTTAAAAACGGAAGTAGTCGAAGAGTTTGTGGAATATCTCTACAATCACAAACCACCTAAACCCGTCCACGCATTGGAAATTCTCACTCTCGCCAACAGATTCGACGTCAAAGCTTTGAAGTCAACATGCAAGCAAATCATTCTCGAAAATCTTTTCAGCCCCGACGAAATTGGCTCCAGGACAATCGAAGAGATCCAAGAAGCTTTTGACTCTGAGTTCATTTACCACGCGATTGATCCCGAAGTTTTAAAGCGAATCATCAACAGAAAAATCATTGTTAAAAGACAACGCAAAACTCAAAGAAATCTCGAAATAAACTTTTAATTTTAACTAAACATCCGAATAATCGCAGCAACTAAATTTACATTTCTTTGACATTTTTTCAGTTGCATTTTCTTTGATTACAGGAGCCTCCCTGCTGCTGCTTCTGACTTCCCTGCTGCTTCGTGTGGCTCCGTTGATCTGCGAGAATTGCCTTCTTCGTATATTTGCACTTCTCTTCGCATGTCATCTTATTCCAATTGTGAGCTGCTTGGCTAACGAGCTCCGTTTGCTTCTGTCCACAATGGTCAGAGCGAAGAGTTCTCAGGTAGTTAAAGAACGGATTGTTCGTGATCTTTCCGGCTCGGCAGCGTTTGCAGCTTGGTCCTTGGCAACTGCTGGGTGAAGAACCTGGTGGTCTACAGGCTTGCTCGCAGATTCCATCGCCTGAGTTCAACGCAGATGTTTGAGCAGGCTGAGTGTTGGGGTTGACTGCTGAACATTGCGGGCACTGATTGATGATATGTTGAATTGCCTCGTTCGATGCTGCCACGGCATTTATATAACAATCCAAGCCGCAGTAATTCCAGGCCACAGCTCCAAGAGCAATCATTCCCGAAATGGCTTCCATCTTCTGAATTGAATGAGGCGAAAGAATAAAATAAACTGATCGGCTCGACGTTTGGATTTGGAATGAAATTATATCCTGAAAATTTCGCCAAGTGAACTGTGAGGCTTCGATTGACGAGAAAAACTAAGAACCGAAGTTTTGGGCTCTTGAGATTCATGTTTCACAGTGAAATCTTTCATTATTGAATGGAAACCCGAAATATTTCTTTAATTTTGAATTTAAATTTTCGATCGCAGCAACGACGTTCGGATGCATTTGGAACTTTTTGCATCTGCCAAGTGACTGCGTAAACTTTTCTAATGTGTTCGTTCTCTGGCGAGAACAGCTTCCTTCGTGTATTGACACTTCTCTTGACAAGTCATCTTCTTCCATTTTTTAGCGCCTTCGATAGCAATCTCCGTTTGCTGTAGCCCGCAATTCGGTGGACGTAGAGTTCGCAAGAAGTTAAGAAAGGGATTGTTCGTGATTTTCCCAGGACGGCAGCAACGGCGACGACAATCTGGTCCTTGGCATTCAGCAGACGATTCATTCGATGGTTCACAGGCAGTTCCTTCAGGTTGATTGTCGTTCCCCTCGCCTGCCGGTGCATTTGAGTCGGACGGGCAACTTGGATCTGGCTGAAGAATATCGTTGACGGCTGTACACGTCGGGCACTGGTTTACAAGATCCTGGATGGCCTCGTAAGTTGCTGCTATCGCTGTCTGATAGCACTTCACGCTGCAGTAATTCCAAGCCAGGACACCGATTGCCACCATTCCTGAGATTGTTTCCATCTTCTGAGGAAAACAGAAATGCTGCAAAAATATAAAATAAAACGCTCGTGGCGTTTAGATTTGGAATGAAATTTTCTCACGAAAAGTTCCACAAAGTCAACTGCGACTTTCCGAAAATATGACAGAGAAAATATTCATTAGCCATCCGAGCTTTAATCAGAAACGAAGAATCGTTTTTGTGCCCTCGACACGTTCTCAACCAACGCGCGCTATCTCTGTGTTCTCGTAATGAACCGCCGGTCTCTGTCCTGCAATACGCTCATCGCCCCTTCTTTGAACCGACTTTGTTTATTTTTCGTGGCGATATTCGTGTTTCGTTGAATAATTAATTGTGAATCGATGTGAACCGATAAAGAATTGTGCGTGAAATGTCGTCCCTCTTTAAGTATTTTGCTGTCGCCTCGTTCATCGCCCTGTTTTCGATCATTTTCCAAGCCTATTTCTATCACTCGCGCGGTTTAATGAACCTGACGTCGATCCTGCAAGGATTAGTGCAGCTCGAGTCGAATCACGCCATCAACGCGAACGAGAAGCCTCGCGTCGTGGTCGCCTACGGAAGCTGCAGTGACCTCACAGTCCGTGCCATCGACTTTCTGAACTATACAGACAACCTTCGCAATTTCGCGACTCGAGACGAATCCGATGACGAGATTCACACCCACGACGACTTCATGCGAAGTTTCATGTTCTACTTCTCGAAAGGCGCAGCGGCTGAGAGATACACGCCGAACAAGGATTTGTTCAGAGGTTTAGTGGCGGCTGCAAAGAAAATGGATTCACATCGCTGGGAGCTCGGTGGCAATGCGCCGGTGATGGGTATGAGATTTCACTTGGAAGGAGCGAAAGTGTTGATCGCTTCAACAATGTCCACCAAGCAACGCACTCACCTAATCAAAGAGATTGACGTGACAGAGTTTCAACCAACTGAAGACTTTGTCGATGACATTCATTTGATTCTTGAATATAAGACGGGCGACAAGTTTGGTGAGCACGAAGCACCCCGAGCTAATCGCTACATTATCCACAACGATGCCAATAATCCGATGATAACGTCGCTAGAGTTGTTAAAAGTGAATGACTACAAGCCGAAGCTGTTTGTCGTTGCTGGCTTGCAAATGCTTGACAACTTCCCGTTCAAACCAATCACAGTTAGGAGCGAACGATTGACGGGAGTCAGAAAGCAGATGACGAGCGTTCTACCATCGACTCTCATTCATTTTGAAATGGCGAGTTTTGTTGAGATTGAGCTGATCAATGATCTGCTGGTGAACGTTATCCCGTTCTCTGATTCATTAGGCATGAATGAGCAAGAAGTTGATAATCTAGTTCACGTGCTTGAGACTGGAACGATTAGTTTGTCCGCCGATTCCAATCCACGAGTCGCAACGACTCTTGACCAGATGAGAAAAGTATTCAGACTGCAGAATCGAAAGTATTTCGCGAGTGGAAAGCGCGAAGAAAGGATGCTGTCGAGGATTCACATTCATACACTCGCCTTTCAACTTCTAATGAACGTTAAAGACAGTAAGTGGCGCAATATCAAAAATGCTGCTGCGAAAAGCTCACTTACTGCGCATCGTCACGTGTGTCAGACAAGCTACGTGAACCCCGAAAGCTCTCAACTCATTCTCGATGACTCCTTTGCAACATCGGCTGAAACTAGTGAGACTGAAGGCGACCGAAGGCCGAAACGTATTGATATTAGACAGGATGACCCGGCTCCATGCTGGAACGAGACCATCGCTGTGGACTTGAAGTCTCTCGAAGTAGAGATATGTGTGAGTCCTGTACTCGTGTGCAAGGAAGCAAGAAAGACTGTTGGGGCTGGTGACAATATCTCGGCTGCTGGATTAATTCTACAAATTTAAAAGCATTCCTAGGAAGCATTCTCAATCGAACATTCCTGTTTTACCTCTCCGTTTTACAACACTTTTAAGAAGCAAACCGTTTTTGTTGTGTTCATGTTGTACTTGATTAAAGACGAGTTTACAATTCGAAAGAAATCATTTTATTTATCTTTTCACTAAGTCTTACAAATATACAATGAAGCAATATCAGGTCTTAGAGTCCGGGCATGATGTAATGTACGTTATCCATTATGGCTTGAAACAGATTCTTTGGATCTCCTTCATCGGTGTTCTCGCCATTCGTCAGCGGTGGGTCGTGTTGGAAGTTAAGTTCTGGAACGTAGTTTAGACAACACATGAGTGAGCCCATTGCACAAAGGATACTGTCGAGTAGCACGGAGAAGCTGCCAGAAACTGCTATTTGACCCTAAAAAGTGAAATCTTATTAGATAAAATTCACACGGCTAAAATCTAAGGAACTTACTTCATGTTGCGACAGCCGCTCGCCTATGTTGATTAGACTTTCTCCTAGAAGCTTCAGATGGGCAGCCACGTCGATTGGCGCTAGGTCTAATGGCTTGTTAGTTTGTAGAGCATTTTGCCTCGAGCTGGTTGACGTTGACGGTGAAATTTTGTAATTGCTCCCACTGCTGGTGCCTGGAATCATTGCAAACTTTTCCTTCTGCTGCTTCTGAGCATTCTGTATCGATTGCGTTTTCGACTTTTCCGATTTTAAAAGTTTCTGAAACTGCTTTTGTTGCTTCGTTAGTGGCGTCGTCGCTGCAGAAGCTGTTGCTGCAGCGTTCACATTTGTACTGCCCTTGTTAAGGTAATATTTTTGCTGCATGTATTTGCTTGGCTGCGGCGCTTGTCCCTTCGCTCCATTTGACTTTTTGATTTTATTCGCAAGCCTCTTTGCCCGTCGCTTCCAGTTATACCTGAAGTTGAACGAGATTCATTAGGATTATAATCTGTAGATCAGGTCGAGCTTCTTACTTGACATTCGTGGGAACATTTGCCCACATTTCGCCAAGTCGCTTCGACACGCTTGCGAAATCCAGCTCTGGATTAGACTGCGAGATCGACTGACGAGCTTCTTTCGCCCACAGCATGTACGCTGTGTATCTCGTCTTTCCCTTATCCTTCCGCTGTGCCTTTCCCATCACAATTTTTCCGTCCTTCATCATTTTCTTCTTCGACGACTTCTCCGTCATGTAGATGCTTCGTCGAGGTGTCGCAAACTCTATTTCAGGGTCATCTTCTGTCTTGATAACCATTTGTTGCTCATCTGAGTCGCTTTCAGGGAAGTCGTCATCGGCACCGTCGAGCTCGTCTTGATCTGGTGCATAGTTATCATCGTGGTTCTTTCCTGTGTATCCCTCGTCATCGTAGGAGTCGTCAAAGTGCTTAACGGGTAAGACGTCAGTGATATCTAGGCCTGGCTCCATTTTGATATGGGAGAACTGCGTCTAGAAATAGTTGTGTTGGTAATAGGTAATTGTACAGAGGAAGAATGCAATGCGAGGCATTAATGGATTGGGTAAGCAAAAAGAATCAGGCTTGACAGCTCAGCTCGTCATGATCGTCTTCGCCTGCTTTATTTTACGAAACTCTTTTGGCATCAACTCACCATGTTAAGTTTCCTCGAAGCTGAAGCGATCTTTTTAGCTTTGAGCGTCTCGATGTCGTCTGGTGAAGTAAAATCCGCCAGCTTTGTACTTTTCTTGATTACTCGACCGCTTCTACTCATCACTCCGGGATTGTCGCCATCTAAAAATAATCGGGAAGATTAAACAAAGTTTCTGGTCGACTCAACGTTGTGATAATTGTAGAAGTGATCCAGTTAAAATGGGACGAGGAAACTTGCGAGAAGCCAAAATATTATTCTCATCTCCAGCTTTCACTGTTTTCGCAATTTTTCGTTCGTTTCAAGCGATTTTCGCTCACCTCGCGGCGTCCTCGGGCTCTCCATCGCGCTGCACTCTGAAGACAATTGACCGATGCCCAAAGTTCGAGCTGATTTCTGTAGTTCTGAGTAGAAACAAAATAAGTTTTCGCGGTTTTTCTGATTTATTCTGTGTTTACTTCAGAGCAAACTCGTAACCTGTTCAACCGCTCTGAGCCTTCGTAAGGCCAAAAACGCCGCGGAGTTTCTGCCCTGGCCGCGTCTGTTGAGCGGTTCTTCCTTTTTCGTATCGTTCTTTCAATTCAAAGGAACGTGCTCCGAGTTTTTCGCTGATTTTGATTAGTTAAAGTGAGTTAGAAGTTCTGAATATGAACGGAAAGGGTTCATAAGAGCCGGCTGCACGTGAATGTGCCCGAGGTTGCTGACTGCTTCGTTTCGTTTTAGGTCAAAATGCCGCAGGAAATTAAAGAAGTCAAAGACTTCCTCATCAAAGCCCGCCGCAAGGATGCGCGCGCCGTTAAGATAAAGAAGAACGAGAACAACACCAAGTTCAAGATCCGATGCTCGCGCTACCTCTACACGCTCGTCGTTTTCGATAAGGAGAAGGCTGAGAAGTTGAAGCAGAGTTTGCCACCAGGTCTCCAGGTCAAGGAAGTTAAATAAGCTGCCTACGTCATCAATGGATCTACGAAATCATCCTTGTGGATACAATTCCGTGCATTTGCGAAATAAAACATCCAAGTTTGCAAGAGAAAGTGAAAAATATCAAAACAGTGTTTAATTAGTTTGGGGTTAGAATCAGTTTTAGATTTGTTTACAGTGCTTTGAAGTTGGCTAGGATTCCATAGCCACAATTAGTTCACTTTTGTCTATGTTGTGCGCGTGGCTGTGCAAAATCCTTTGAATAGATGTTGCATCCAAAAAGCGATTGTTGGAGCTTTCGCAAATATAAATGTCCTGAGCTTTATTGAATATTTCGCAACTGCTGGCTTGAGTCTTCAGACTTGCAGCTTAGACAGCAAGCCTTTCAAATGTGTGCATTAGATCTAATAGAAAACTCTGAATCTCCGCGTCAGTTTCCATCAATTCTAATAGATTCACTTGAAAGCTTTCCGGAAGCTTTTGGAAAGTTCAGCCGAGCTCTTAATATCTTCATATTGATCATAGATCACTAAAGCATCGTCTCGTTCAACGTTCTATTTCTGTATTGTTCAGCGTCCAGCTACATTTCATTAATATCAGCTGTCTACCCATGACATCGATTGAGCTTTTTGTCGAGCTTTTTCACTCCTTGTCAACGAATTAATCATTTATCGCTCGGCGAAAAAAATATTTGAGTTTATGAATGAAGCGTAGCCAGCGAGAACCGGTGGAATCATCTGTTGAAAAACCCGAAATCACGTAGAAAGTCAAATATTTTTGTGTTAAAAGCTTTTTCGCTTTGTTTTTCGTTCCGGTCGATGCACCTGACGCTGCTTATCTCCCGGTTAGGGATTCCCGAACTTCGACGTATGTAGCTTTCTCAGCAAGGAATCGCTAATTACTTTCGTCATCCTAAGACAGCCTTGAGGCCATTACTGATTATGATTGGATTTTCCACTCGAGAGTTTGCGAAGATGGCATCAGCCTTCGACAATTAACACCTGTCCGTTGCCAGTGATTGAAGGCTAACCCGTGAAAGCGCGAACTAGCCACGCGCCATGCAGATTCCCGAAACCCTGATATACATAATTCAGTTGGTTGTAAGCAACAAGATTACGAGACAAACTAATTGATTCGAATTGAATCTTCAAACAGCAACTGACTCAGAGCGTGCTCGAGCCAATTTCTCCACAAAGTTTTGGCTTAGTTAGATTCCACTCTCTGTAACCGAAAACTCCGATGAACACATTAATCTCGAGATGATGAGTGATGGCAGAGCATCTTCTTATCTGATGCCATAATTCTCGTTTGACGTCATGGCTCTGATTCAGTCATCTTATCTTCAAGCCAGTTGCTTCACTCTTCGTCTTGTTGTGTTCGTAAACATAATGGCTTATCAGAGTCCGCCTAACAAATTTACGGGCCGTTGCCGACCTTCGTTGCTTTTCTTTTTGCTTAAATCGACTTGAGGTAGCTCTCCAGCACGTGAAGCGAATTTCGGTTGTTGGTAAGCTTAGCTGCGTAGTGGGCTTGACAAGATTGTAGATGTTTGCGCGAGATTTAAATCATCCTTGTTATCAACCGAGCCTGTCACTCACAAAACTGTTTTCTGCAAACTTTCCGACACATTCACGTTTCGAGACTGTGACTCCGTTCTTGAGTCGTCAGCTTTGATATAAAAACTGCGACGACAGTGGAAGCTTTTCTAGTGGTTTGCTAGATAGCATTCCTATTGGTTCCAGTGCCTCCGTTCAGTGCAAGGTGAGAACAGCAGTTGAAAGTCGAACATTGTGACACTTTAGCGAGCGAAATTCGGTTGACGAAAAATTTTTATTTTCGATGAACTAGCAGAAGCTAAACGAGCAGCATTAATGAAGTTAAACAGCGCGAAACTCGAGTGACGATTTTTAATTCGAGCTGCTGTGGCTGTTATAACTGCAAATTTCTTGTGAGAAGTGACACATGAGTGGTCACTAGGCAGTTAGCAGCTAATCTGCTGACTGAAAGATAAACATGCCAGTGAGACTAGGTGGAACTATGAATCATAGCGTATGAGTTTTAGGAAGAGAGAGAAGGACAATCAGTCCTAAAATAGCACAAGTGCTTTAACCAATTCACTCGATGGGCCAAAGCGAACTTTTCCATCATCCAGAAAATCTGATCGCGCTTCGAACTTGATAACAATCAAGCGTGACACTCTAAATGTTCATTTTCCAACACAAAACAAGTCTCGATTGTCCGTGAATGCTGTGAGCTGAATGCGTCAGTGATTGATTGGCGTGTTGACTCGTAAGCTTTTCTCATCTTGTCTAACAAAGAGCAAACAGTTTACGTTTCTTCGGGTTTTCTCGGTCATGTGCTCATGGAAAGCTCTCGGAATCTCGCGATGTTTTGAGCTTTCGTCGAAGACTAGTTAAAGCCGCAAGCGCTGAGCAGCCACACGATCGAAAAGCATACGAAAAGTTAAATACGCTTTCAGTATTATTCAAATTACAATAATAAACATCACATTGTTATTTTCATTATTGTTTCCATTGTGGACGAGTTTATAGTAGTAACTACACAAAATTTCAAGTCAGTTGAACTGCCGGACTCGACATAACAAGATCGTACTCAAGACGAAATCCTTTTCGAAGAAAAAGTTAAAGAAATTTCAAGAAGAAATAGTTGAACTTCGGTGACGTAGAGACGCGACGTGAGCTTTCAAAGAATTTTCATCGTGCAACCTGTCGTGATCGTCGAGACTATTTTGATGTCTTTATGAAAGTGACAATTGGCGAAGTTGACGAAAATATTAAGAACGTGAAATTTTCAGTAAGTGTTGAGTGCTCGAGTCGTGTGTGCTGTTTTAGAGAAATTTGCTGGCTTGACAAAAGCTTTCGTTTGTGCACATGCTTGGATCCCCTGATACGTGCGTTTTAATCGCATTTACATTGCGAGATCGCTTGATTTATTGTGATAAAATTCATAAGTGCGTCTTGATCAATGTCTCGTTGAGGAAGCGCCAGACTTTCGGAATGCAAATAGTCTGGAAACGGAATTGGCCAAGGAGAAATCGTTAACTAGAATAGTTTTGTGGGAAAATTCTGTGCAAGTTCGCACTGTGCACCGAGTGTTCTCTCACATATTTATCATCGTAGCTCAGCAAGACATAAACATTTTAATCAAATTGAATTAATTTTGAAGAGCGCACTGACGAAAAACTGACTTGACGTTTTATTCCTAATACTAATTGAATTTAAACGATGCTCGCCGCGAAGCTCTCCATCTCGAATCCGTTTCCTGCTTTCGGCCGCTGCTCGCGTTGATTCTGTGGGCAGCGAGCTCGTTAATTGTCACCGAGTTTCTAACAAGCAATTGCTAATTACACCAAGCAACAATAAGGTTTCCGTTTGGCTCAGTTTCGCTTGCAAAACGCGACAAATATTGACTCATCGATCGAGCACCTTTACAACTGTAAAAGGATGGCAAGTTTCTCAAACGACTTACTATTTATCT
This sequence comes from Smittia sp. YW1114-2, assembly GCA_033064975.1. NCBI lineage: Eukaryota > Metazoa > Arthropoda > Insecta > Diptera > Chironomidae > Smittia > Smittia sp. YW1114-2. The sequence continues at coordinate 17,798,884 of CP093834.1, forward strand.
TTCAGATTATCAGTTGACATTCAACCGAGACAACAACGCAGAGAAACCGCATAAATCTCCGTCTCCAATCTCCTTCCACTGGCACTAAAGTCATTTACATTATCTGCGCTACATAGAATGGTAGAAACTGACATCAAGCAATCGAACTCTCGCACTTCCGATGTAAAAGACGGTATCCAAGTAGCAAACGGCGGTGACTCTCGCGAGTCCATTGAATCGCGTCCCGCGATCATCCAAACGTCATCAGGAGCCCTCGTTCCCTTCTCCACTGCAGGCGACAAGAACCTAAACTCGAGCGAAGAGCAATATCGACCATTCGACCCAGAGAGGGGTTATGCTGTAGCACAATCCTTCAATCAGCCCCAACCGCCGCCATACAACGATGGCGCGGTTGCAAGGGCTGATTTTGAAACCGCCATCACGCAGACTGGCTATGGCAAATTTCACTACATCCTCCTGGGGATCTGCGGACTTGTCAGCACCAGTGAAGAGATGGACGTCATCTCGATGAGCTTTATTCTCCCTTCAGCTCAGTGTGACTTGAATCTTAATACTCACACTAAGGGATGGCTCAACTGTATTATCTTCGTCGGCATGATGGTCGGTGCTTATGTCTGGGGTTCCCTTGCCGACTCGCTAGGGCGGAAGAAAGTCCTAATCGTCATCAGCTACATGAACGCATTATGCATCGTCGCCTCTTCTTTCTCACAAAACTTTGAACTTTTTATGTTGTTTCGCTTCCTGAACGGAGCCGCACTTGGTGGAGCTGGGCCTGTCATCTGGAGCTACTTTGCCGAGTTCCAGCCAAAGCACAAGCGTGGATCGATGTTGAGCTTCATGGCAGCTTTCTGGACTCTTGGAAACTTGCTGGTCGCTTCATTGGCTTGGCTCATCATCCCAACTGAAATCGGATTTGAGTCGGAAGCTTTTGTCTACAACTCATGGCGAATCTTCCTTCTTATCTGCGCAGTGCCTTCCTTCATCGTTGCCATCCTACTGATGTACTTGCCCGAATCACCGAAATTCTTGCTGTCATGCGGTCGCTTTGAAGAAGCTTTGGCAATTTTCCGTGGTATCTACGTCACCAACACCGGAAACGACCCCTCAACGTACCCAGTCAAAGAACTTCTCATCGACGATCAACTCAGAGCTGAGCTCGAAGACGTCAAGAAGCCGATCAAAAATAAATACAAGAGAATGTTCGCTGACATTGCCGAAAACTCAAAGGGACTTTTTCAAGGCTCGATTCTCAAGTTTACTCTCGTCTCCATTACTATTAACTTCACTTTCCACATCGGTTACTACGGATTGATGATGTGGTTCCCCGAACTCTTCAATCGCTTCGACGCTTACTCTGAATTCCATCCGAACGTAACAAGCGTTGGGGTCTGCGAAGTCACTGAGTTTGTTGTCAAACAACACTCGCTAATGACCCACGAGTGTAACGATCACATCCCCAGCACCGTCTTCCTCGAGTCGCTCATCACAGTGGCAGCAGCGCTGCCCGCAAACGTTATAGCCGTTTTGTTCATGGATAAACTAGGCCGCAAATTCTTCCTCGTTGCGGGAACAGTTTCGGCGGGTGCTTGTTCAGCCGTTATGTGGTTTGTCACAAACAAGGTAGAGAATCTTATAGTGAGCGCGACCTTCAGCGCTGTCATCAGCTGTGCAAACGCAGCTCTCGACTGCTTGATCACCGAAGTCTTTCCAACCAATCTCAGAGCAACTGGAGTTGCTATTTCTATGGTTTTCGCTCGTCTCGGTGGAATCATTGGCAACGGTGAGTTACATAATTGATAACTGTTGCCAAAAACCGTAACGTTTCCTCTGATTTTAGTCGTCATCGCAACTCTTCTGGATACATATTGCCCGGCTCCGACATTTATCGTCGCCATCCTTCTCGCCGGTGGTGGTCTCATGTGCCTCCTCTTACCCAACACAACCAGAAAGGATCTTTCTTGATGAACGCCAAGCATCCGCGTCGGATAATTTTAATTTGAAAACCGAATTTTCTTTCATTCCAATCACTTCTCGACTAATCTGCTAGAGATAAGTTCCCGAGTAATCTCCTGCGATGAGATCTGTAAAACTCATTTAATAACAAAGTTTTGTAAAAATGGTAATGAAAATAAAAGAAGAAATGAATTTGTAGAGCAGACGTCGAAATGTTTTCCCACGCTAGTCCGACAAAGTTGCTAGTAGAATGAAAACCGTTGAGCTCGATCTCCACGCGCCGATAATGAATTCTAAGCTTTTTAGATTGTGGGTAAAGCTTAGAGGGCAATTATTAGTCTGCTGATTCTTACATTTCTGGTTGCTACTGGTCTGTGTAATTACTCGTTTTATCATCCAGTGAATCTCGAGTTGCTTGCTGAAATTTCTAGTGATCATTTTCATTCACAACTTGTGAATCGCTGAGCTTTGCTAATCGAAAAACGACTCGGATTATTTTCAATTTCGCAACGTCTGTCGCATGGTGACTTGGTTGTATCGCGCGCAGTTGAACAAACTCTTGAATCAACTGCATGTGTTGTGACATATGCTGGATGTAGCAACATGTCGAGCCTCTATTTTTATTTCATTCACAAATACTGACAAGCGAAATCTGTTCACCATGCGGTGCACTCGTTTCTCAAATGACCTCGAGCGGATATCTCGGTGATGAGGGCGACGATGAAGACTAATGAGTCTACGCGAAATTATGTGAGTTTTCGTGCTTTAGCGGAACTTCGCGCGCATATTCATTTTCCTGAGAGTGAGCGCAATATTACGGACCGCGACAGCTCAGTGTTGCTTTTCGCCTCAACCAAGCGAGAACGTATTTTGCTGTCGGTGAACATTTTATTTTTTTATTTCGGTTTCTTGTATAAATTTGACCTTAACTCGTACCGAATCTACGTCAGAGAGAAGGAGACAAAGGTAGTGCAATGTTTTGATTCATCAAATATCGACAGTTTGCTGTGAAGTGCAAAAACAATTTTTTATCGATTCCTGTTGCAAGGCTTCGCTCGTTCTTTCTAATTCTATACGGATTTTAAAAGTTCTCAAGGGGGGATAAGTGAGAAATTTATGAAAATTTTATGTGTCTGGTTTGCTTCTGTGCGATGAAACGTAGCGCCAGATGAAGCGCGAATGAGAGCAGAAGGGCGAAAGTGACAAAAGTGTGACGAACACGTTTTCACGTCATTAGTGTAGAAAACGTCGATGATTATTTATTAATTACTTTTGTCGTTTGCAACAGATATGGCAGGCGCTGCCTCATACTCATCGACGGTAATACATGAAACCGAATCGGATAACAAGACCGTTTTGTCATTGATTTGGCGGTCTGGACTTCGATCCTACAAAAAACGCTTCGCCTCGTTCAAGTCGAAAGTCCGCAATGGTGCTTACCCAGCACATCTTGAGAGTCTCTGGATTATTATGGGGGTGACAATGTCGCTCCATTTTTCGAGCTACGGCGTTCCATTCGATCTGGTTAACAAATTCGTTGGCAAAATGTCACGGTAAATGAGCGAAACGATTGAACGACATTGGTAATTAAAATGTGTGTGTAATTAAAGCTCGACGATGGATTGGCAGTTATTCGCATGCTTTATGGTTTCGTTGAGCGTCTGGATAACGATCTGTTTAGTCATGAGATACACTCTGAAGCTACTGCTGATGTACAAAGGTTTCATGTTTGAAACTCGAGGCAAGGGAGTCAGTGTCGCTACGAAAGCCTGGGGAGTTTTAGTCAAAGGTGCGATTAAAACTATTTGTTTATTTATAGCTGACAAACCGGTTTTTTTCGCAGTTTTCGTTAAGTGGAACACGCCGTCGCTCTACTCATTTCAGGGTTCTCTGCCGCGTTTGCCCCTTCCTAGCGTCGAAGACACGATTAGCCGCTATTTGAGATCCGTTCGACCTTTGCTCGATGATGAGAACTTTCAAAAGATTACAAAACAAGCCGAAGAGTTTCAGCGCGGAGTCGCAAATAAACTACAACGTTACTTGGTACTTAAGAGTTGGTGGTCATCTAACTACGTCTCTGATTGGTGGGAGCAGTACGTTTACTTAAGGAATCGAGATCCACTGATGTACGGCAGCAACTACTATGGATCGGACACGATCAAGCCGACGACAAACAGCCAGGCCGCGAGAGCGGCCAACATGACTTACTTGATGCTTCAGTTTAGACGAAAAATTGAGCGACAGGAGCTGAAGCCGATAATGGCTCAAGGTCTTATCCCACTATGTTCGTATCAATACGAACGCATGTTCAATACTGCTAGAGTTCCCGGAGTCGAGACAGATGCGATCGTTCACTTCGATGACGTCAAACATATCGTCGTCTATGCCAAAGGCTGTTATTATAAAATGATGATCTACCATGAAGGCCGCCTTCTGAAACCATGTGAGCTGCAATACCAAATCGAAGAAATCATGAAGAAACCCGCGAGCGCGTCACATTGCGAAAAATATCTGGCGTCGTTGACCGCATGGAACCGAACGAAATGGGCAGAAGTCCGCAATAAATATTTTTCAACCGGCATCAACAAAATATCGCTTCATGACATCGAAAGCGCCGCATTCGTTCTCGCCTTAGACGATGAGCCTTTCGTATTTGAGCTGACGTCATCGCCGACTGAATATGGGAAATACGCGCGACAACTTCTGCATGGCAAAGGATACGACAGGTGGTTCGACAAAAGCTTCAACCTCTGCGTTGGGACGAACGGAAAGGTAAGAACATCGTCATGTTGTGATTACATTTGCATGATGCCTACCAAAATCACAGGCGGGACTGAATGGAGAGCACACGTGGGGTGATGCTCCGGTTTTGGCGCAAATGTACGAAGATTGTCTCTTCGACGATTTCGGCAGGTGAGAAAACGATAGTTTCATATTCAATTACTTGCAAACCCCAACAACTCTTCGACAGCTATGACGTCAATGGAAATACTCGAGGATCTATTGAGATCAAGCCTCCGCCGCCGACACGATTGAACTGGGACTTTACCGATCAAACTTTGCTATCGAAAATCAATGAGGCTTATGAAGATGCCCAGAAGATTATTCGCGTAAGTTGTTAAATCATTTCGCGAATGTTCTCCTTAATATTAATCAAATCTACAGGACGTTGACCACCAAGTTATAGTCCATAATTCGTTTGGCAAGGGATTCATCAAGACCTGCCGACTATCACCTGACGCTTACATCCAAATGGCTCTGCAACTCGCTTATTTCCGAGACTACGGAAAGTTCTCGTTGACTTACGAAGCTTCGATGACTCGACTGTTCCGGGATGGGCGAACCGAGACCGTTCGACCTTGCACAATCGAATCAGCTGCTTGGGTAAGATCAATGGAGGACAAGAACTCGAACACCGAAGAGAGAGTGAGGTTGTTGAACGAAGCTTGCAACAGACATCAGCAAGGATATTTGGACGCTATGTGCGGTCGAGGAGTCGATCGCCATCTCTTTTGTCTCTACGTTATTTCGAAATACCTCGAGGTGGAGTCGCCTTTCCTCAAAGAAGTTCTCAATGAACCATGGAGACTTTCGACCAGTCAAACGCCTTTAGGGCAAACTCCACGGACTACTCTTGATAAAAACCCAAACTTGTGCAGTGCTAGCGGCGGTTTCGGGCCAGTCTCGCGTGAAGGCTACAGCGTCTCGTATATCATCTGCGGTGACGACCTGATGTTCTTCCACGTCTCAAGTGTCAAGAGCTGCGATATAACAGACACCGACCGCTTCGGAAAACGCATCGTGAAGGCAATGAACGATATCAAGGTCTTATTTGAAGATTACAAAAACTTGCATTAAGTGACGCGGGTGAAGTGTTATCACTTTTTTTGTCATGAGAATAAAACCACGAGTTTGATAACAAGTCGGACTTTCATCTCTGTCTACAAGTGATTGTGATTCACAAGTACCGGTTTAATGTGCACGAGCGATAATTGTTGTTTTGTTTGAATCTGGTTCGTCGCTAAGACTTGATTTGTATTCTTCCTTCTGTGTTGCATTGATTGAAATTATACTTTAATCTTAGCTCGATATACGCTGGATTGTGATATCTCTATAGGTGATGCTGCATAATAAGTTTTGCATTCATTAATTCCCCCTTAAGCCACTTCTCTCGTCTCCCAACATTCCGTCTTTGTACAGCTGATTGCTGTTTCACAAGTACTACCGGTTTAATGTGCACGCGCGATAAGGTAAAAAAAATTATTTTGTCCAGACGGCGAGAATTGCAGCGAGCATGTGCGCTCAGTATATAATCAAGCATGCGCTATAGAGGCCGACTCAGCTGTTTACGAACTCACCACAACTACCATTCGGTGATTTAGAAAAATAACTTATACTCGTGTTCACCGGCCTCTTGCCTCAGTCTTGCTCGTGTGTTTCGAACTCGCCGGTTGTTATTACGCATTCTCCATCACACCCGGTTCGGCAGTCTTCTTATTCTTCACGTTGTGTAAACATCTTTACGTCGCTGCTGGGCGTCAGATTGGGAGATATTTTCTCGCTAAATTACGCACAAACTGAAAACTTCATTTAAAGTCATCAATAGTTTTGGCAAACTGTTGCAACAGGTAAAACAAAAGTGAAAGGTGAACGCCCGTAATAACATTCTGTTGCCGGAACAGCCAAAAGCGACCTTTGGACTTCGAAAAAATCTAGTTTTTCTCATACAACTTTAGTTTTGTAAAATTTATTTGGTTCAAGGCGAGCGGCCAATTGATTGCGCGCGCTTGGATGAACGAGTTTGATAAGCGACAACTTTTAAAATTAGGCGCGACCGATAACAAATTTCTGTGGGCTGAATTGTCTTAAAAGACTTTGTTCAAGTGCCAAAACACTTGCGTTGCGTCACAGTTTATTTTATTTCCAGCGACTTTACCACCTTCGGCCTCATGCCAATCTATTTTCGATTAGAGCTCAACGGCTCGAGTCGATTTGGCTGATAAAAAGTCACAAGCCTACTTTCTTATCAAAGCGCCGTTTGGAAGCGCAAAAAATTGTAATAACCGCGATCCCAACACTTAGCCGTGATAAGAGAAGCGACATCGATTGCGGTGATTCATTTTGTTTTGTGATTGCAGACATGGCAGAAGCTCATCAAGCTGTGTCTTACTCGGAGCTAATCAAGCACGAGCACACCGACACCAACCATCGCATCGACGTATTAAAACTAGTTTGGCAGTCGGGTTTAAGGTCGTGGAAAAAACGCTTTGCCCGTTTTAGGAGCAAAGTTCGGAATGGTGTTTATCCAGCGCACTTGGAAAGCCTCTGGGTCGTCATGGGGCTGACGATGGCCTTTCATTTTTCATCGAAAAAAGTTCCGTACGACTTAGTAAACGTCGTCATGATGTTTGCCCCTGAGTGAGTAATGAATGAGGCGATTAACATAGGTGTAGTTTGATTAAGCTTTCTCGAACAGGTCAACGCTTGGATGGCAAATATTTGCATGCTGTGCAGCAGCAATTGTGTTTTGGTTCGCCGTTTGTATGATGATGCGATATACTCTGAAGATGCTGCTAATGTACAAAGGATTCATGTTCGAGTCGCGAGGGAAGAAAGTCAGCAAAACGACAATCATCTGGGGGATTCTGGTCAAGTGTGAGTTAGAAGGTTCCCTGAGTTATTAAACTGAATTATTCATTCATTTTTAGTCTTCGTCAATTGGAATACACCGACGCTCTACAGTTTTCAAGGATCACTTCCTCGATTACCGCTTCCTAAAGTTAAGGATACAATGACTCGGTACCTCAGATCTATGCGTCCGTTGCTTGATGATGCTGAGTATGAGCGAACCGTTAAACTTGCCGAGGAGTTCCAAAACGGAATCGGAAAAAGGCTGCAACGTTACCTGTGGCTGAAGAGTTGGTGGTCGTCAAACTACGTTTCGGACTGGTGGGAAGAGTACGTTTACCTGCGAGGCAGAAGTCCCTTGATGGTAAACAGCAACTACTACGGAACGGACAGTTTTGCACTTCCAACGAACAGTCAAACCGCGAGAGCTGCCAACATGACATACTGGATTTTGCAGTTCCGAAAGAAAATAGAACGCCAAGAGTTGAGGCCGATCATGGCACAAGGACTCGTGCCACTTTGTTCAGCACAGTATGAGCGAATGTTCAACACTGTGAGAGTTCCAGGAATTGAAACTGACACAATCGTTCACTATGACGACATTAAGCATATAACTGTGCTACACAAAGGCTGCTACTACAAGATGATGATCTACCACGACGGCCGTCTCCTGAATCCCAAAGAACTGCAATTCCAACTCGACCAAATAATCAGTGGTCATTCAAATTCGTCGCACGCTGAAACGTACCTGGCATCGCTCACGGGCTGGCACCGAACGAAATGGGCACAAGCACGTCATAAATATTTCTCGTCAGGAGTTAACAAAGCTTCACTTGAAACAGTAGAAAGCTCTGCTTTCTTCCTAATTTTGGATGATCGGCCCTTTGAGTATGACGTGACCAACACACATTCCGAAAAATTCGATTATTACGCTGTTCAAGCTCTTCACGGCAAAATCTACGATCGCTGGTTTGACAAGAGCTTTAGTTTGTGCATGGGAACCAATGCGAGAGTGAGTTGATGCTTCGTCAATGTTTTCGAAATCTTATCAACGTTTCTTTGCTTCACAGTTTGTGATGAATGCTGAGCACACTTGGGCTGATGCTCCAGTATGCGGCCATATGTTTGAGGGTGAGTTTACACTAAGCATTCATGAGACTTTGCTGACTTGTTGATTCAATAGATTCTTGCTTGGACGACATGCTGAGCTACGATGAGAAGGGAAACTTATTAGGATCGATGGAATGCAAGCCGCCACTTCCCGTACGACTGAACTGGGAATTCAGCGATCAGCTTGTCAACACAATTGATGAGGCTTACAACGATGGATTGAAACTCATCAATGTTAGTTGAAGTTTTATTGTATGAACTTTATATTGAACTCAATTTTCCAGGATGTTGATCATAAGCTCGTCTTGCATGATTCCTTTGGCAAAGGATTCATCAAAACCTGCCGACTATCACCTGACGCTTACATCCAAATGGCTCTGCAGCTCGCTTATTATCGAGACTACGGTAAATTTTCTCAAACCTACGAAGCTTCGATGACTCGCCTGTTCCGAGATGGGCGAACCGAGACCGTTCGACCTTGCACAATCGAATCAGCTGCTTGGGTGAGATCAATGGAGGACAAGAACTCGAACACTGAAGAGAGAGTGAAGTTGTTGAACGAAGCTTGCAACAGACATCAGCAAGGATATTTGGACGCGATGTGCGGTCGAGGAATCGATCGCCATCTTTTCTGCCTTTATGTTGTTTCGAAATACCTCGAGGTGGAGTCACCTTTCCTTCAGCAAGCAATCAACGAGCCATGGCGCCTGTCGACCAGTCAAACACCGCATGGTCAAACCGCCAGAATTGATTTGAAGAAATACCCTGGCTTGACAACTCCAGGTGGCGGTTTCGGTCCAGTTTCTTTTGATGGCTACAGCGTCTCGTACATCATCTCGGGTGAAGACAAAATTTTCTTCCATCTTTCCAGCACTCGCAGCTGCGAAAAAACCAACACTGAACGCTTCGCGAAGAATGTTTTCAAAGCAATGAGTGACATCAAAATAATATTCGACGATTACAACAAAACTCAAAAAATTAATGCGAAGAAAAATGGAACTGATTGAGTAAACCTTAAGCTTCAAATTTTAATTGTTAAAATATATTAAGAGCTGACGAAATAAAATGGTGACGAGATATTCGTAAGTGCAATATGATTGTGACTTTTACGCATTACGTTTCTTCTATCGAGAGTTCCGGACCTACCTGAACTCGTCGCTAAGACAGCAACTTCTCAGAAATCAATGTCGTTTTAGGTACCGAATCGTTCATCAAGTGTTACCACCAGCGGTCGAAAGGGAGCAGATTGAACTGCTTATTAAAAACGTGAACGCTGATTAGATCAAGTGTTTGACTGGATAAGTGAACCGCTGGGAAATTGAGTGCACTTCACTCGACAATATTTGTTTTAAGTGTAAAAATAGAAATCATTGGAGGAGTCGCGCGCCATTGACTGAAGTCTTGAAATCTAATCTGAACTTTCTAGCCTGCGAATGCATTGTTTGCTTTCACGTGTGCTTTATCACTGAGTGGAATTGCGTTGGTTGTTTTCATAAATATTTTTCTTCTCAGACATATTCCGCGTGTTACTAGAATCACTTGGAACCTCGCGCGCCTCTCATAAATTAAAATTCCAACAAAACGTGAAACTAATCTCAGGGAAATTTGCTCTCCTAGTACGAATCAAGATAAAAGGATTGTAAATCAAAGAAGAAAAAAACTTTCCAGACTCCACTGATGAGAACGCCAAGCTTTGCAATCATTCGGCAGTCAGAGCTTGTCGGAATCGGTCCTGAAAAACCTTCGATGTCGGTTGTTAAAGCTCAATTCAAGCAACTTGCATCTGAGGATGTGGAAGTTGACGAAATTCAATTCAAGAAGTCAAATGTGACGCGTCAAGTGTTCGCCACAGTTGTCATGGATTTGTTGGCGTTTTCCTACGGAGCTTCTTGCGGTTGGCCGAGTGCGAGCATTTTGATTTTGAAGTCGGACGAAACTCCTTTGGACACGGGAGCGCTTTCCACGGACGAAGTGTCGTGGGTTGTGTCGGGTGTCTGTCTCGGTGGCTTTGTGGGAAATCTGTTGATAGGCTGGGTAAGTAATAAAAGCTTCAGTCAAAGTTTAGCTTTATGACTATTGACATTTCCTAGCTGGCAACAAGAATCGGGCAGAAGCTGTCGTTGTGTGTCGTTGCGATCCCTCAAATGTTCGGGTGGCTTCTTATCTACTACGCGAGAACGCCGTTTTATTTGATATTGTCGCGAATCTTGAGTGGTTTAGGCGGTGGCGGGTTGTACGCCATCATTCCCAGCTACATATCAGAAATTGCTGATGATGAGGTTCGAGGAACTTTGGGATCAACCGTGGTCTTCGCCTGCAACCTCGGCCTGTTCACCGCATACGTTTTCGGAGAATATGTGGATTACTTGATGATTCCATGGCTCCAGGTTCCAGTGACGATGGCCTTTCTGTTGCTTTTCGCACGCGTTCCAGACTCACCAACATTCCTGGCCAAACGAAAGCTTTACGACGTAAGAAGTTTAACTGATATGGTTCGGAAAATTTACCGTTTCTCTACAGGAAGCTGAGAAGTCTTTGCTTTACTTCAAAAATATCAAAAAATATTCGAAGCATGCCACACTTGAAGTGGCTGAAGAGTTACAGAAGCTCCAGTTCGATACGAGCGGTGATGATGACAGTTTAACGTTGTCAGACTTGAGTGAGAGCTTCAAAGTTTTCCCTTTAACTTCCACTGATTCTCAAACTTTTTATAGCCACTAAATCGGCGCGCAAAGCTTTATTCTACGGGATCTTATTGATGGCTCTGAATCAATTCTGTGGATGTTTTGCCATGCTGAGCTTTACCGCAACTATCTTTAAAGAGTCGGGATCAACGCTATCACCAAACATTTCGTCGATCATTGTTGGCGGAATCCAAATCGTCGGGTCGATGTTCCCGACTATGTTAGTCGACCGACTTGGAAGGAAAACGATGATGGGAATTTCTGCATACTGCACATCGTTTGGCTTGAGCTTCCTTGGTACTTACTTTTTCTTGAAGCATCAAGGTCACGACTTAAGCGCCTTCAATTGGCTACCGTTGCTTCTATTTTCCTTCATCATTTTCATCGCTAACTGGGGAGTTATGACGCTGCCTTTCATGATCCTCAGCGAAATAACTCATCCTAAGGTAAACACTTTGATTAATTTACGATCTTTAGCTACAAATCTGGCTTCCAGATAAGAGGATTCGTCACAATTTTGTGCATGTCGTTTTTGTGGATTTTTGCCTTCCTCGCTTTAAAGGTTTGCAAAATCAAAAACATTTGTTGTCTCCAGCTAAAAAAATTATTTCCAGTACATGTCATCGTTCATATTAGTCTTGGGAATGCACGGGACGATGTTTCTCTTCGCCTTCAACTCACTTGCCGGCGCCTTGTTCATCACGATATGTCTTCCGGAGACAAAAGGCGTGAGCTTCGATGAAATCGTTAGGCTGCTTGAGAAATAAATTTGATGTCAAATCGAAAACCTCATGTTGCTTTTGAGTTCTTTCGTTTTGTTTCTTAAGCCTTAACTTCTATATCTCTTCTATGAAAAACGTTCTGCTTGATTCACTAAGAGTACAAATCATAATATAAAATATCTAACTTCTCCAGATCTGCCCAGAGACATTATAAAGATTGGGAAAATCATTCATTTCGCGGTAGAAAAACGCTCATTAGTCCTTCCAACAATCAGCAGAAAGAAAAGTCTTTTAGATTAAAGTGAAAGCTTCCGATGTTACCTCATACTTGCACAAACTGACATCAGAGTGTACCAACTTGCGGAATTAACCTCGTAAGTATTACTTTAGCATTACCTTTTATCAAGTTGCAGAAAGACATCAAAAGCTCTGATTTGCAGAAATGAGAAATATTTGAAACAAAAAAAAATTTGATAAGATATACAAAGCCTTTATTCATAGTTTTAAAATGTGAGAATACAAAGTTTTAAATTAAATACCAAAGATTTTTCAAGAGTCGAGGTTCGGTGGCTCATAAAACTCAATTAAAATGTCTTTCACTCTAAACGTTAGAAAGTTCGTTGGCAGCTCATTTGCTTCGTAAGTTCAATTTCTTCGAAGATTGAAGATTTCCTGCAAAACGAAAATTACAAAAATTAATTTTCCTGTCGGCTTTTTCTATTCAAAAAAAAATGAAGCGATTTCAATGACTTTAAGCATCCCTAAGCAATGAAATGCTCGTGTTTGAATCGATTTTTCAGGTTTGATCTTTAGTGACACGGTGAAAAATGACGACGAATGATTAGCAAAGCTTTTGGCCACACACTGATTAAGTAAAATTTGCCCTCGCCTGTCGTTTCTATGGTTAATAAATTTTTCGATGTTCAGAAGCTCACAGCGTAGCGTTTATAGTTCAGTCTCTTTAAAATATTTTTTTGTCACACTATCAAAGAATTGTCCAGGAATTACATCGACTGTTGGAGGCGGCGGTGCTCGACCTTTCGAGTGAGTCGCAGGGCGCTTTCTTCCGTCTTCGCTTGACTTGTCAGATGCGATGGAGAAGCTCGATGCTGAGAGGCTCGTGGTCACTTCAAGTGGTGCATTGCTAAGTGTTAGCTTCACATCGATCGTGTACTGGTCATTGTTAGTTTCGTCTTTCAACGATTCTGACTGGCTTGTATCTTCTGACTCAACTGTGGGAGTTTCCTGAGGCATATCAACCACAATTCTTGCTTCATCGTCTTCAACAATCATCAAGGGAACTTTTAAAAATTCTTCTTTGTCATCAATCACATCTTTAAATTCATCAAAGTCTTGAGTTCCAGTTTTCTGTATCGTTTCTTCAGTCTCACTTTTCACAACACTTAAAGAATCATCGATATCATCAACATCGTTTACCTTGGAAGCTTTCATGGGACTTGCATTTTGCTCTCTCTGTCTCGACTCCATCCAAAGTCGGAACTCTTCCTTGAGATCTTTTGGCATTTCATCTTTTCTATTCGTCTCTTTATCTACTACTAATCTTTTCTGATCCATTAGATTGTTATACGCCAACATTATCTCGTCTTCAGACAGCTCGTTTCTTTCATTTCGATCGAACCGCCGTCGATGTTTCGGCGAGTTTACACTCGGAGTATTTCGCTCACAATTAAAGTAAGCTTCTCTACCCTCCTTCGAATTTGTCTTGAAATAATTTAAGGAGAAACAAGATTAATTTCAATTTTCTCACCTCGATTACAGCTTGAGATCCAATGGGTCGAAAGAATGTTGGGGAACGCGGACTTGAGTAACCGGAGCTGATATCGTCGTAACTGAGACGGAAGATTTTTCACAGTTTCAAAAAAATCATAAACTTTCAAGTCGAACTCACCTGAAGTCTGCCGAAGGTTTTCGTCTAGCCTGGTCATAAGCCAAATTGAACTGGTTGCCGTCGTACGAATATTTTCTCAACCGCAGAGATTCGTCGACCTCTTCGTTTGCATCGGAGATGTTGCTCAAGCTGATGTTTTTCATTAATTGATGCGGCATGACGTAGTTTCCTTCAGGGACCTTCGCTTCCTGCATGATGATTTTGTTTGCGTAGTTAACGCTTTTCGATCCGAGCCTGAAGACATGCTGGAAACATAGAAGATGTTATGATAACAAACTGTTCTTTGAATAAATTAGAGTTCTCTCTACCATATATCCACGATCCTGTGCGGTCTGAATTATCTCGTCGATTTCCTGTTGAATTATTCAGAATGAGTAAATAATTATTTTAAATTACTAAAAGTTCGAACGATCGTGATTGTTGTTTAAAAAAGCATAAAATTCATCTCATCATCTCATCATCTCACCTGTTCCCGTGAAATCAACGTTGGATGAATGCAGGACTTATAAATCTTCATAGATCCCCGTGAGGACGGGCCAAGCAGCCAAATAAAGACGATGACTTTGATCTCGAAATAAAAAGGAAACCAGCTCATCAAAGCATCTGTGACCAGCTCGAAGCACGTAAAGAAGGCGTAGACGATCCAGTAAACAATCCACTTTAGATATTCTTTGAGATCTTTGTTCCTGACCGCTTTGAATGAACGATAAGCTGGATAGATGATCGAGAAAATAATTCTGAAGCCGGGATAAAGCGCGCGCTCGGTGAATCCTCTCGGGCAGATAAAGATCGCGAGCAACGAAGTCAAACCAAACGACATTACGCTCATTCTCGGAAATGGGAATTTCGAAACCATCTCGAGGAAAGCGCTGATGCGGTGCAAAATCATCGCGATTGTTTGTTTCGTCATTTCAAAAGCGTTCGTCATCTTCGCACTTCGCTTGTTGCTTGGATTAAAGTATTTTGACTTCTCGTTGTATTTGATCAAACTATTTTCATCGTCGATGCCGCCGTGCATCGCGTAGAACTTCCCTTGTGGCCTAGATAGTTGAACATACTTCACATTCTCAGACGTGTCTTCGTCGCTCGCCTCGAAGCGAGTGATTAGCTCGCTCATGTTGACACTGCCGCGTCGATACATTTCTTAAACAGTTTTATCGATTCGGTGTGTTTGCGCAAACTTGCCTCGAGCTTCCCGAGATTTTCTCCGGTAGCAGCAAACAAACAAATGATTCTCTATGTTCGGGAAAACTCTCGACGCTATTTATAAATCATTCAAACTTTTTTTCGCTTGCGAAATTTTCTTTCAACGTCTCACTTTAAGATTCTGAATCATTCGACGAATTTTCCATTTGTTTTATTTTCTGACTTATGAACAAGGCGATTATCTGGAGTTGCAGTCTCAGAAATAAACTTTTGAAACTGAAATGATCTTAAGACTTCGAGTCCCGAACGACGACTGAAGGGAGAAAGGCAAAGGAGAGGAAAATCGGTCTCAATTTTCTTCAAATCTATTTTTACAATCTCAACGATCGTCGATCGTGGATCTCTTACTCTCTGTTTATTTTCTGATTCCCTCGATCATCGCAAACAGATGATCAACAGAACTACGAAAACATTTTCCGGCTTGAGAGAGGCTTGCAGGGAATTCAGCTATTCGGCTGTGAGAAAAGAGACGCTGACTAAAAATAAACAATTCACTGCAACGCATTCGAGCATAACGAGACTGAGCTCTACACTCGAAGTGTCATCGCGCCCATAAATCTTGTTTTATTGTGTTTGCCTGCTAATCGATTTGTGATTGAATTGGTTTTTTGAAGGCCAAGATTAATGCCTCATGTTTAACGAAACCGGCGAGATGTTGCAACAAATAAGCGTCAAAGATGAAGCGAATAATCGCACTCGTAATATTTGTCGGTTGGCCTGCGTCAGTTGACAGGTCAGTTGGCCTGTGAGTTATAGGCAAATTAATTTGAGATTGCCAACAAAGTATTAAATTAATCCTTAATGACAGTAGCTTCAATCGAATGACCGAAAGCTTATCGCTATGCATGGAGCGAGAGCACGTGCTTCCAACTTTGAACATTTTAAAATTCATGATCGCAGCGAAACGGAAGAGACATTCGTGTCATGTTCGCGATAGCTATTAATTCCTAGCAGTTTTGTTATTTTCACGACTTTTAAATTCACCGCAATATACAAAAAGAGTAAAGAGATATCTACAAAATCAACGAGTTTTTATAAATCCACAAAATATCATAAAGAATATTCCTTCACGTTCAGTCAGCTTCCAACAATCCCTCACATTCCGTGATAACTAATCAAATGTTTATTTTAATTAATTCAAATCGTTCCAGCTGAACCCAACATACTAAAATTTATGAATGAAGCTAACAAGTATTCGCAACAAACATCACGAAAGCATGTCGGTGCTTTGAACCGTGAGCGACCTGCAGATTAAGAAACATCTCGCTTAACTCGAATCCACTCTTATTTTTCTCTTCTGTGTGCCATGTCTGTATACGCGATCGTCGACTCTACTCGTGTGAGCCAGTTGTGAACCGACAGCCATTGAGAGAAGTCAGAATTTGAATAAACGAAGCCATGAAGTTCCATAGGCCTCAGATCCTCCAGAGAGAGTTTCGTTATCAGTACTTGGCTGCGTTTCTCGGTAAATTTGTGGATCAATTAGTTAAATTGATTAGGAAAATGTCGCGTGATTAGTGAGTTCAATTGAAACGAATGGAGAGCTGCAACCGCAAAGCGCATTCAGATGATTGCGAAAGCTTCCGCAATGAATTGTTCAAAAGTCGTTGCGCACCTGGAAGCGAAAATTGTCTCATAATAGTGAACGATAAGATAGCCAGACATGTAGTGCAATGCACAAACTTCACATGGTTCAAGTTCAAGACGACTTTCATTTCATAAACGTGACAGAAGAAAATCAGGTTTTGTCGGTAAATCGCTGCTCGGTAATTTGCCCCGCCACGTTCTGCGATGAATTTGAATGAAAACAAAAATTTGTTTTGTGTCAGTGTTGCATTGTCTCGCAGTCATTGGATGAAGAATTGACCTTTAATGTTACAAAAAATGCTTTAGGAAGTGCCATTAGCAACATTGAGACCTTGCATACAACGAGTGTTGTTGGACTTGCAATGAAACCGTCGAGATAAACTCTTGCTTCAACTGACAATCAAACTCTTCACGGTTGAATTGATGAACTTGCTGATTCCATAAATCTCCGATGAACGATTAATGCAACGTGACTCGGAACAATTTTAAATTCGTTAAAGTCTCAGCTTCTTTGATTTTTGTATTCCGCTAATTGCGAGTCAGCAGTTCATCACTTTCGCAAATTTGTTTGCATGAAAATAAATCAATTAAAAGTCGCGAAACATGTTCAACGCTGATAATGTAACACAAAAAATATTTTTCAGTAAACTTGACGGCTTTTATTTTCGGAATCGTTATCGGATTCACTGGACCGAACTTGGAGCTTTTCAAGTCCGATGATTCGCCATTGGCGTCAGGAAAGATCACAGTCGACGAAGAGTCGTGGATTTCATCGCTCTCGGCGTTTGGGGCTATTGGCTTTACGCTCGTATACGGATGGATTTCGGAAAAGTTCGGCAGAAAACTAGCGATTCTTCTCATCGGAATCCCGCAGACCGTAAATTGACGGCGCGCGAATTCTTATCGATCCACTTGCTGACCTAGATTTCTCTCGTTTGGGTATAGGCCAGCTGGATTATCATGGCGTTCGCGTCTACCGTCAATCACATTTACATCTCCCGCCTTCTATCGGGAGTAGCCGGCGCTGGAGTTTTCTTCGTCGTTCCCGTATACATCGCTGAGATTTCTGATAAGAAGATCCGCGGTTCACTGTGCGCGCAGTTCTCGGTGATTTGCAACAGTGGCATATTCCTCGAGTTTCTGCTCGCTGAGTACATGGACTTTAGGCACGCTGCGATTCTCATCGCGATCGTTTCTATATCGTTCATGGTTGGATTTGTCTTCATGCCCGAGTCACCGCAGTATCTGATATCGAGGAAACGCTTGGACGAAGCGGAGATTGCTTACAAGTTCTTCCGAGGATTGAAAGCTAACGATCAACTACTGGAAAGTTGTTTGGACGACTTCATCTCGATGAAGGAAATTGCTAAAGGCGACGCTGGAGATGAAACTCAGTTGACAGTTCTGCTGAAACATTTTTCAAAGCCAGGAGTTCTCAAAGGAGTGTTTTTAGCCGCAGTCGTCAGTCACTTCCCGCTGCTCTCCGGATGCTTCGTGCTGATCACTTACAATCAAGGAATCTTCAAAGCAGCGGACTTGACGGTGTTAAGCGTCTTTTGGTCATCGCTGGCGTTTGCTTTCATTCAAATCATCGCTTCACTCTTCACAGCAAAATGTGTCGACAGAGTTGGAAGGCGAAAGATTCTCATTGGATCCTCGTTCTCGTCAGCGTTTTGCCTCGCAATTTTTGGAGCCTACATGTTCGTGAAAACTCAAACCAACGTCAACTTGTCATCAGTCTCTTGGATCGCATGGATCCCTCTTATCAGTCTATTGGTCGAAGTCTTCGTCAGCTCCATCGGAATTATTCCAGTTCCAAACTTCTATGGGCCAGAGATTCTCGATCAAAAGGTAAACAGACTAGCGCCTAATTCACGCAATTAATGATTTTATTTTAGATTCGCGGACTTGTCATGTCGATTTACTCCTGGTGGAGTTGGATCGTTGGCTTTCTCATCATTAAGTTCTACCCGCTCGCTGAGTCAACGATAGGACTGCACAGCTGCATGATCTTCTTTGCCCTCACGTGCACTTTCTGTGGTCTCTTCACACTCTTTCTTCTTCCCGAAACAAAAGGTCGGAACATGGAAGAGATTGCAAAGTCCATCGGCAAGAAAGACGAAAGGTTCTAGATAATTACGCCAAAATTCGTTAATGAACTACTTAGATAGCTTTAAGACAAACAATTTTCAAAAAACGCGATCTTCCTTATCAGACTTTCACTGTTGACCTAGCAATAAATTAGATTAAAAAAGCTTTAAGCTTTTCGCAGACTCACCGTTTTTCGTCATTTGTTCGTCTCATTCATTGAGCCTCATTGTGATTTTCAGCTCTTTGTAGTCGAAACGTGTTTGGGCTCTTGCTTGCAAAATTTTTAAAATGTTTTTCAAAATTCTAGTAAAGAAATCAAGTACGAGAAATCAATATATTTCTGCATTTGCTGGTAAGTAGCTTACGTAGTTTGTGTGTGAACCGATCGACGAGTTTCGTCTTCCCAGTGAATCTGATTGCATTCAGCCATGGATGCGCCGTTGGCTGGTTGTCGCCTTACCTGCCTTACCTCAGTTCACCAGAAACACATCTCGAAACAGATGAAGTGAGTGCAGAAGACATTTCGTGGATTGGATCGCTGCTGTGCGTGGGAGGTTTGGTTGGAACGATTGCATTCGGAGCAATCATAGAGAAGATTGGAAAGAAGAAAGCGATGTTTTTGCTCGTGCTTCCACATCTAAGCTTCTGGTGTTTGGTGTTTTTCTCTACGCAAGTCTATCACTTGTACCTGGCGAGAGCGCTCGCTGGAATAACTGGCGGCGGAATACTGAGAACGATTCCGCTGTACATCACCGAAATTTGCGAGGATAAAATCCGAGGGATGCTGGGATCGTTCTACGCTTTCGGCATTTGCAGTGGAATTCTTCTTATTTTCATTCTTGGCGCCTACGTCAATTTCTTTCTCGCTCCAATGATTATTCTCGTGCTACCTGCGCTGTTCGTGATGTCGTTGACGTTTCTTCACGACACGCCAGCTTCGCTTATCTCTCGAAACAAGTACAACGAAGCATTTGAGTCACTTCGGTTTTACAGAACATGTGGTAAAGATAAAACTGAAACTGAACTAGTAAAAGCTGAGTTCGCGCAGTTGAAGAAATCTTGTGAGCATAAAAGTGAAGAAAAACTCGAATGGAAAGATTTTCGTAAGTGGGAATCGAATTAGTTTTGAACATTTCTTAATAATCGGTATTTGGTTCAGAGACAAAACCAGCGAAGCGAGGATTGCTCGTCGGGATGTTTTTGATCTTCCTGAATCAGTTTTCTGGAAATTTCGCGGTCATTACATATTCAGCCGATATCTTCAGAAGCTCTGGATCGAGCTTGAGTCCGAACGAGTCTTCAATCATTCTCGCCATCATTCAGTTAATTGGTGTTTATGTCGCTTCAATCTGCGTTGATCGCTTTGGCCGAAAGGTAAGAAAATTTTACCAAAAATTGATTCTGATTCAAATGAATTTTCTTAGATTCTCATGGCGATTTCCAGCGGTGGAACATCTTTGTCGCTCTTTGTGATCGCCACCTACACTTATTACAACAAATGTGGCTACGATCTTAGTCAAATTGCATGGGTGCCAGTGATCAGTCTTTCGCTTGCAATATTTCTGTCTTCACTTGGAATCATGCCGCTTCCTTTCGTCATCATCACAGAGCTTTTACCCAACAAGGTAATTTAATGATTTTAAGTCTTTTCTTTGTTTCCTAAAATGGTTTGATTGCAGATCAAAAACGTTGCTTGCACTATTTGCATGAGCTGTGTCACTGTTTTCGCTTTTATAGTCTTGAAGGTTTGAAAAATCCGTCACAGCTTTGAGGAGAAAATTAACATAAAACTTTTACAGATTTTCCCTCCAATGGTCGACAAGTTTGATCTTTACGGCTGCATGTGGTTCTTCTCAGCTGTTTGTCTCGTGGGAATGCTCGTATCGATTGCGTTGATTCCAGAAACGAAAGGGAAAAGTCTGATAAAGTCTGGAAACGAATGATTCAAACACAAATGTTTTCACGGAAAGTTTTAAAATATTTATTCAAATTAATTGTAAAATATTTTTTTTTCAAAATATAGATAAAAAATATGATTTATAAAATAGTTTCTAATTTCATAATTCAAACAATACGTCGAGAATGAAACATTTGAATATTTGAAGTTAAACTCAAGTTCAGTTGACGGCCCTTGGCGGATCAAAATCAGCTTTCCCGTCAATTTTAGTGGAAGCTTTGACTTGTGCCAGTTCGGCGTTCCGGTTACGTGAAATGAGAATCTTCTGCTGATCCGTGTCACAGTTTTCTATTCAGTTGTTTCGTTAAACTTTTTACTACACTCGGCTCCTGGCTGTTGAGCTTACACTGTCTCGCGATACTGAGAACTTAAAGTTTATGTTCGTGTTTGTTTTGAAAAGAAAACGAACCGAGACTTCGTGTATCATCACAAGTAACTTCTCCTTGGCTGAGTTCCTGCATTCCATTAACTCTACGCAAGGAATCGGATAAACTGGCACCGTCAATTAAGTGACAGGCTATCCCAAAAAACCAGAACCACTCGAGTCAAAATGAAAGCGACGTAAGGTTATTGGCAACCAAGCTATTTCATCTACGTACATTGCTCAAGCAACTCTGATAATATTTATAGTGGAAATCCTTCCCTGTTCAGAGTGTAAATCCGTGAACAGCTGATCATATATTTCATTTACTCGAGAAGAAACATTCATCATATGATGGTCGGCGTAATCAAGACGTCATCAGTTTTCGCTTTTCTTCGAGCTTAAACGTCTCATATTTCGTGATATGATTTTTGTTGTGACTGTTGTAAAATATTGTCTCCACACAATTCTCTAAATGATTATTGCAATCCATCAATGAACTTTCATATGAATTGTCGATGACTCTCCTTCTGACTTAGAGAGTTTCTTAGCACTACAAACTACAATTCGTCACTGTAAGAATAAATTCCCTCAGTAAGCAGCTAATCTGGTAGATAAGAATTTATTCGTCTTCTTATTAGAGGGACAAATGACGTTCTATGTATGTAAAGCTGACCGGGTTACGATTATTTTCTAAGATTATTTCTTCTGGATCATTTTGAGCGCGCAATGCCATTGGCGACTGTTGGCCTAAATATTTTGGTTGCTGCTGCAATAATTCAATTCGAGACCCCCCTTACAACTTGCTTGTTTTCCGATGGAGCTTCCCATAAATTACGCCACTCGGCTTGTCGAGGGGCAGAAAGACTGTGTCGTCGTCGCTTGCGCCTTCCAAGCCTTTCAGCTTTGAGAAGTCAAAATTGACGTAGTGCTTGTTAGGCATCGTCATCTCGATCCAATTAATCGCGGGAACCATTTCAAGGGCTTCCTTCTCGGCGGTATACAAAGTGTTTTGAACGCTTGGCGAGGGCGTTCCGCAATCTAAATCACCGGCAAAGTTTCGCAAAATGCAAAGCTTCACAAAGTCCCAAGACTTGTCATAATCGACGTCTGGTATTTTGCGGTACTCCCATGAGCAGTCGACGATTGTGCTAAAAATCCGATCATTCTGGTCTGGGAGCGTGCGATACTCGTCGTTCACAAAGTTCACAAACGAGCTTTGCGTAGTTTTCAGAACGTGGAGCCCTTTGATCCCACTAACCACCGTTGGATAAGACTCTAGAACGAGACAACACCTTAATTAGTCTCTCCGTCGTTGAGCTATTTCTCAATCAGGAAACTCACCATTGCGCTTCCATGTCGCCGTTGTGCCGCGAGTGCAAATCGGCGTGTGAACGAAGGCATGATTGTGGAACGATTGAGTGATGCCCTCGCCGTAAGAGATTCGATTCCACAGCGTTTCTTCGACACTAATCACAACATTCATTACATGACTGTACTTAGTCAAAAAGTGATTGCAAAGGAGAATAGCAAAGTCTTCCGGTGACTTAATTCCGAACTTTTTCGCAAGCACGTAGACTGTGTTCTTCTGCGAATCGGTAGCGATGATATCGGAGTTATCGCCTAGCAAATAATCTTTCTCGCTCGAAAGGGTTAATCTTGTCGAGACTTCCAGTTCCTTGACACTGTGAATGAGCCCTGAACATGGTCAAGAGAGGCAGATGAATGTGAACGAAAGCAGTTGCGGGCGGTTGTGTTATGACTCACCCTCTTTCACAACGTGAAGTATTCTGACATCGCTCTTTCCGTACGAGCGATCGCCGAGCACGAAATTCGGATTCGTTCCTTTCACTAGCTCGTGCATTTCTGATTACAACTGACTATTATGCGTCTAACTCCCTAGAATTTATACTCGCTTTCATCGTCCATCATCACAAGCCGCTCAATGCGACGTCTTATCAAACTCGTATCTTCGAAAATATTTACTCGCGTCTTACGAGAATCTTCACTGAGGAACTTTTTGACATTGAGATCACACGAGGGAATGACAAATCAGGAAGACTCGAGTGTGACGTGTTGGTGTGCAACTTAATTAACTGCCAATCATTGACCCCACGTTTCGGCGTGAGGCTCACAGCTTGCGCTCGCAAGATTTCAACGTCAAGATTGAAATCAATAAGCCATAAATTACCAGCTTAAGAGAGACACAACAATGTACGCCACAGGCACATGTAAGACAATATCGAAAATCGCACATGATTAATTTCAATGAACTTGAACGTTCCGAAGTGTCACGTCAAAACTTCGTTGCGTGCATTTTCGAATTTCCCCGCTTGATTGAATTGTCAATTTCGATCTCCCGCGCGCCTGCCAAACGCGGAATGCTGCTGTTGAGACAGTTTTAGTCGATCGATTGCAATGCACCTGCCATGAGACAAACCACAGAGAGAAAAACGTATATTAATCTCCACGCTCGCTAAGCCGAACTCATGTGCGACTTCCTTATTTCGGAGTCGAGTAAATCTCGCGATTTGTTTGTTCAACTCTTGAGTTTCTCCTTCGATTGCGTGTTGCGCTGGGCGAATCGAAATCCCATTAGCATATATTTTAGTGTACTAGTAAACTCGACAACAATAAAAGCCTGAGTAATGTAAGTATTTCAACATTTAAAAATCTCTGTTTAATGCTCGCTCATAAAACATTATCAGTCGGAGCATTTACAACAATAATTTACTGTTGCTCGCCAGCCTTATTTAGGAAATCGAATGAAACGCGCCTGCGACACTGCAGTAGAGGAGTTTTAATTCGAATTAATATGTGTGCGGTGTTATGACTTCCATGTGCATAAATTCGCCTCGGGTTTTACTGTATCAAAACGGCTTCATTCTTTTATTTCGTTCCGGAATTCTTGCCTCCCTTTCGTCGAATTACCTGCAGGTCAGATTGAAGGAGCTTGAGGATGAGCAGTTCAAGACAGATCGTCTGAATCATGGGGAGATTGTGCGTGCTCTCCACTCAAGAACGAAACCAATGAACGATTTCAAAGCAATTGTTTCGCTGTCTCTTTTTTTCTCGGCGCGGCGACCGTTCTCGTCGAACTTGAAACAATTTCTTGGGTGCAAAAGTGCAAAAATAGAATTGGCGCATGGGAAACCATGAAACGTGTTTTGCGCCCATTTAGTTGAAGTCGAGGAAAATGCAAAACTATTTTTATTCCATAAGAGATTATCGATTTCGGTGGAAACATGGCATGATGGGGCTTGTTGAGTATTGAGTCATCGAGCTGACGAAACCATCGCGGCGGTTGACCGGAAAATCGAGGAATTCAAACAGAAGTTAATCGAAATCACTAAGCTGGCTTGATTTAACAGTTTCTCGTTAAGCGCCGAGGCAAAGGTCAAGAAATTTTATCAAGCGGTCAGCTTGACATGTTGCAATTTATTAATATTTCTGCTGCAACGGAGATTGGCTTTTCACTAAGCATTTACATTGTAATCGCATTGCAAAGTTAATTGTGAACACGTTGAAACATTTCCTAAATGTTTAGCTCTTAAGTACTCTCGCTAATCACGTCTGACATGGCTCGAGGGCCTCGGAAACGAATGTGTGTGACTAATCATTCGATATTGATTTGCAATCGAGTGATTAAGTGACAAATCAAAGCGGCGGTAATTAATTGGAAGTCCATTAAGCCGAGAACAGCATTTTTGTCACCAAATTACTCGTGAAGGTCTGGGGCAAGCCACAACTGGTTTTGTTCTCATGAATGATATTCGCATAAATCAAAAGAAATCATAAACGGCTGGGCGCGAAGTAAACCACGCTCGTGTTAATGAACTTTACATTTCTTATTTACATTGATTATGTCGATCGCTGTGTCTCTCGCACGCCCCCGGCGTGGCTCGGAAATCGTAATCTAATGGATTTAATTCTCACTTTTCTCCTTTAATGTCTCGGCGTAAATAAATCAATTGACATTTTACAATATTTCTGCATTAGACTCATGACGAAATTTCACCGTGCGCAGGAAAATTGTCTCCAGCCTCGCGACAACAATTGATTCTGTTGTCTCGACCGGCCGCTGATGTCATTCATGAATTCCTTTCAAGCCAAAGCTGTCCCTTCCAATTTTCGTTTATCAAGAGATGTATATAGCTCGGTAAGCTCGACATCGTCGCAAATTTGATCGTGTGGCTCGTCCTCTGGACCACGAGCTCCGAAGAATTCAACCGCCAGATGCCATGTCCACATGTTCTATCGGAATCAAAGCTGCCACTCGATCACGACTTGATCTATTTAGCTTTTTCCGGAGCTCCAGATCAGCAGTTTCAAGGGCGACAATCGAGTTTTTGTTGAACATACATGAGTGAGCCTCGAGATACATTTCCAGTTTCAGCTCCAGCTCTAGCTATTCCTAATTGTTGAATAATAGCTTAGAGAAAGAGCTTGCTGTTGTTGTGTGTGGTGCGCTTTGCCACCCGAAAAAAATAAGTAAAGTGAAACAGAAACAAGTCACAGAATCGACAAAGCGTTGAGAGAATATTTCAAGCTTGAGGGTGTGGAGAGCCGAGCTTGCTTGAGAGCTCAACTATATAAAGCACTCGCTTTGATTTTGCCAATCCAGTCGAACACTTTACCTGCATTTGGAAGTTTTACAGTTCTTGTTTAGAAACTTAATAGTCCAACAAATTAATTTATCAAAAATGTTCAAATTGGTAAGTAGAGTTCCTGCTGTGGAGGCGACGAACCTGTGGATTACTCAATTTGGATTAAGAAAGTGAATAACGAAAACAAATTTCTTTTCGTTGCACCAGGTGACTTTATTGACAATCGTGGCTTGCGCATCAGCGCAGTCAGCAGCCAAATTCCCAGCTGGTGTTGACCCCAACAAGTGCCCTAACTTCCCAATCTGTGATAACGCTGTCCTCCACAATCAAGCACCAGCTAACCACTGGAACGCTCAAGCTTATCAGGCACCAGCTCCTCAGCCACAATGG
The DNA here is from genome assembly GCA_033064975.1 of Smittia sp. YW1114-2. Taxonomy (NCBI): domain Eukaryota; kingdom Metazoa; phylum Arthropoda; class Insecta; order Diptera; family Chironomidae; genus Smittia; species Smittia sp. YW1114-2. The sequence goes on from CP093834.1 coordinate 17,825,089, forward strand.
AACCAATGGAATCAACAACCAGCCCAGCATCAGCAGTGGCAGCCAGAGCCTCAATGGAACGCTGCTCCAGCCCCACAATGGAATGCTGCACCTGCACCTCAATGGAACGCTCTTCCAACTGCAGATAAGTCAGGTGGTGACAAGTTCCCAGCCGGAGTTTCACCCCAATCGTGCCCTAACTACCCTTACTGCGACGTCAACGCCGGACACAACGGACACCATCAAGCAGCAAGAGTCGCTCCTCTGCCTGGATACACAGAACGCCTGTACCCAGCTGGAGTCAGCGCCGCTCAATGCCCCAACTACCCAGAGTGTTAAATAAGTCGACATTAGTTAGTCTCCGCCAATCACTGCCACCAATTTATTTGCCTAGCGTATTGATTTTTATACAAGAAATACATTTCCATCTGAAAAGAAAATCATTCCACGTTTTTATGGCTGTCGATTCCTTTTTTTCCGCTTTAAAACCCGAAGCAAAATTTATTCGCATAAGTTAACGGCTGCGAAAATTATAAAATTGACGCGAAGGTAAATTGAAGCGAACTGTTCAAGGTTTACGCGCCTGACAACGTTTATTCCCCCCAAAGTGATACTGTGCTTGTTGATACGCGTTGATAGCCACTAATGATAGCTACTTGATAGCTTTATTATCAACCAACATATTAAAAGTTATTCGTCAACCTTTGCAATCCTCCGACTCATCCACGTAGTTGTTGAATGTTCCTTTAGTCAGAATCATCGTCGTAGTCAAATGAAATTTCATAAATATTAAACAAAGCAATGGGCTCGCTATTATCGAGAGTTTTCTTCCGAAAGGTGAGTAGTGAAGTGACAGACTAGGCTGAGATTGGAGTTAGATGGAGTTTGTGTTTGCAGAAAAAGCGAGAACGTCCACTGGCGGAGAAATTGGAGGAGATCGAAATCAAAATAAAGGAAATTGAGGAATTCTCGGGACAGTATCAGCTGAAGCAGAAGAGATTCGTTGGCAATTTGCTGCTCTACGGCATCGGCACGTCCGTCATCGCATTTATCACTTTCTACTTCGCTTTCCTGCCGAAATCCACGGAGAAACGAATCATCTACTCAATTCCGATATTAACGTTTCCTATTCTGTAAGTTTCGCATTCACCCCGCAAATCACTTTCACTTGAGACTAACGAACATCTGTTTTCGTAGCATTTTCCTTCTGAAAAATCTAGTCGGTTGGTATTTCCAACGAAAGGTCAATTCAAACTCTGAGCTATTGGCAGAGCTGCGAACGGAGAAGCGCGACCTGTTGGATCAAGTGAAGAGCAAAGAAACGTACAAGGATGCCGTTGAGATACTCCAGCGTTTTGGAGGCAATGACCGCTCCTTCAGCACGCCATCGCGAGCTCCAGCCACCCCCAACACTTCACTTGAAAGAAAGACTATGGTGAACACGAGCACGAACATGACGCCGAATCCTCAAGCTTTTAAAACACCTGCGGCTCGTCATCTTGCAAACGTCACCGGTAACGTCAGCACTCTTCAACAGAGGATGAATGCTCAACAAACTCCAATGAATCAGAATCGTTCCTTAGTCGCATTATCTACGGCTGCCGTTGCTCGAGGCAACACGCGCACGCCGTATCCGATCATTGACAACACTCAGAAGACCGTCGTTGATAAAATGGTCGATTATCTTATTGGCGATGGTCCCGCAAACCGCTTTGCCATGATCTGCCATCAATGTTTCAAGCATAACGGTAAGCAAAAGGTGAATGAAGAATTGCAGCTCCTAATTTGGCGTTTGTTTTAGGCATGGCACTCCAAGAAGAGTACGAATACGCTGCATTCCGATGTGCTTTCTGTAACTTCTTTAATCCTGCAAAGAAGTTGCGACCGTTAGCTCCGCGCCTCGCCTCGGAAATGCCGCCAGCTCTCAACGTCATGCGGCCGTCGACATCTTCCGAAAGCTCTACAGGTTCGTAATTGATCACTCGAGTTCTCCAGGCGTTAAACAAATAATATTCCAGATTCTGACAACGAGATTTCCAAGCCGAAATCATCGAGAGTCGCTGAAGAGCCTTTAGCACTGCCAGTGCAGAAACAGAGCGATGTCGAATCCGACGACATTGAAATTCTCGAAAAACCTGAACGAACCGATATCGAGAAGAAACTTGAATAATTTACACTTTGTGACGTGTGTTTTGGGTGACGCGACTCATTGCAAACATTTTTCTTTCCTCATGACACATCCAGAAGTGGCCAAAAAATAGTTCGGCTTCGTCTCGCCCGAACATTCGATCGTTGTTGCTTGTTTTTAAGAATTTCCTTTATTTATTTGCACACTTTTATAGAAAACCACCGCGAAATCGTTTTCGTGTCGGGGAGTGAAAAGACGAGAAACATTTATAAATCACATATTTTATTTTTGCCCGTGGATCATGTAGAGAAGAGAATGTGAATAAAGTTTATTTTGAAATCATCTTGATTCTTAAATCAGTTCAGTCGCGCTGAGAGACCGTCGAGAGTTTTGTCGCTGTCCTCCGTTTGTTCTGGTGTGAAAGGAATGTCCCAGAAGCCGTAAGGGGTGTCGTCAGGATGCTTGCGAGGCTTGTACTGTATAAGTGGCAGTGGCGGAGCAGCTCGTTCTTCTCGGACTCGGAAGCCTTTGCACTTGTTTGGGCAGTTTCTAAAGTATTCGTCGGCTTGTGTCGGTCCGTTCAACTCAGCGTATCTGTCATAAAACTCCCTGCAATCGTCACATTCGCCATAAACTCGACGTCGTTTGCGTGTAGGCTTAACGATTTTAGGAGAAGGCTCGATGGAATCAACTAAGTAAGGATTGACTGTGGCTGGTTTTTTGAGTTCTTCAAGTAAAGTCTGGTCCTCTGGAATTGTATCTTCGATTAAGATTGGTCCATTGTCAATTGGCTCTCCGAAATAAACGCTCCCCTCGCTCCCTTCGTCTTGAAAGATGTCCAGGTCTGAGCCTAAAACATTTGATTGCGAATGCGGTTCTTGCTTAATTCCTTTGAGAAAGGAGAAGTCTACAGTTTCGTCATGACTGGGTGACGCTGGTTTGAGAGCCGTTTCTGATGTTTGTTGTTGCTTGAAATCAAACAGCTTTGATGTTGTGGCAGAGCGATCGACAGAGTTTCGTCGTGGAAGTTTTCGCTTGATGGTGAGCGATTTGTCGAGGTTCGGCTTTGAAGTCTTTGACTTTTCTGTAAAGCAGAAGCTTTCCACGACTTTCTTCAAATCTTCACTGTTGTATAAGCCGCTGGGCGTCTCGTTAAAATCCACAACCTTGGTTTCCTTCAGCAGCTCGCTCTTGACTTTGGTTTCGGCAGGTCGATAGTTGAAGCTTATTTTTGGCTGCTTCAGAAGCTTGGGCGAAGAATTGACTAGCGACTTAGTTGAAGTAACTGACGCTTTCTTAAGCCATTGATTTGATAACGACGATTTTGTTCGTTTCTTTGGCGAGTTTTCTTTCCCTGGTTTGAGTTTGCTTGGCTTGAAAACGAGATCGATTGAAGCGTCAGATTCAATGTTGTTGTCAGCTGCAGTGTTTAAGACATTCGATGCAATCTTAGCTGGTTGATTGGATCGAGACGACTTCAGTTTCTTAGCAGTTTCGAGCTGAGCTTCAAGTTCATTGATTTTAGTTTTCCTGAAGTAACGAAATTGCAGAGCACAAGGAATTTTTTGAACGGAAATGACTTACGCTTCGCTGTATTTCCGTTCGAATCGGTTGCAGGCCTTTGATTTCTCCTCGCAAAGCTTCCTCGTAGCTAGATAAGTGAGTTAGAGAAAGTAAAGCAAAGAGTTAGAGAAAGTTAAGCAAGTAAAGGAAATTTGTTTACCTTTAAGATGAAGCAATAAATTCTCAAATTGTCGCGGCATATCCTCGATAAACTTGGTGATTCCACTCTCATGATTCTTCAGGCAGTCGTCTGCGTCATTGGCAGAAGATAGCGCGCTTGTCTGCGACTGTAAAGAGCAATATTTACTCGATCCCATCTTGGCGGTATTTATTATTTCGCAACCTGCTTTAATCGAAACCTTCGGAACTTTCGGGTTCGCGTGCCAACTTTCCGGCCAAGTTCAACATTCAAGACACCGAACGAGTGCTCAGCTTCGCAGAAATGGAAAATCTAAAGAACCAAGGCTGGTGAGTCTATTACACAGTTATTCAAGCTTGACTAGCTTTACCAACGAGGGTTAGCACGAGGATTAACGATTGATATTGACCATTTGCAGGATTCTTTCGGAGAGCGGCCTTAAATCGATTGAATCGAGTGGAAGCCCGAAAACCGTGAAAACATTGCTGGATGTGAGTGAATTAGCTGATGTTGTGCAAATGCCTCTGTTTTACCTGTTCGTCTTGTTTTAGCGAGATCTTAGGGAGATCGGAGCGGGCATCCCGGACCTTCACAAAGGGAAATTCGAAAGCCTCGACCACGAAATTGTCGTTTTGCAGATAATGAAGATTCGAAACATTTCTGCGCCTAAAGCCAACGAGTCGTCAAAAACAGCACCGAAGATGCTGAAACTGCAGTTGACCGACGGAGTTAACACATATTCCGCTATTGAAATGGAATCGACGGCGCTATCAATCGAGACGAAGCCAGGATCTAAGGTAGGAACAACTTTGATGTCAATGACCTCACTCATTGATTTCCCGATTTGCATCTTCTCGTTCCCTGTAGATTGCACTCAAAGTTAAGGAGCTGAAAATGGCTAACGGGCAGCTGCTGCTGACGCCCAAAAACATTGAGATTCTCGGCGGATACGTCGAAGCTCTTGTCTCCAAATGGGAAGTGACTAGATCGCTAGCTGGAATGAAAGGTGAGTCTTCCTTGGATTCAAGACATTGAGATATCTCCAATGGTCATTTAAATATTTTTAGGTAGTAGAACTACAGCAGCTGGTGGCCCGCCACCGTTCATCCCATTCGGCCAGAAGATCTCGCCACAGAATCTCCCAACTGACCAGAGAGGATTCAAGAGTCTTCAGCCGGCAAAGCCGAAAGAAAGCGAAAACGACGACTCCGAATTTAAAGCTCAACGTCAAGACGCGATCGCTGAGGCGAGCAAGGCTGGAACGAAGAAAACATTCGGCGGAGGATCGAAGACGCTCGTCGACTCAAACGTTCAGAAGATTATGGACAAAGGCTACTCGGAAGAACAAGCGACACTTGCCCTGAAGTATTCGAGAAACAACGTTGAGAAAGCTTTGGTAATCATCAAACGGAAGGAAGAACAGCGACAGCGTGCAAGCTCAAACGACTACGAACCTCGAGAGTATTCCAAAGAAAAGCGCGGCGGCAAAGATCGTCAGACCGAAACGACAGCAGCAAAACCTTCAGGCGGAGTTTCCCTTTTCGCATTTCTCGAAAACAAAATTCCATCTCAGCCAGAGTCAATTGCCAAACAATCATCGTACTCTAACAACGAACGTTTCGAAAACAACATGTCTTCGTCGTTCCGTAAGCATGACAAGGACTTTTCAAACAACTCGCAGCATTGGTCGCAACACTCATCGAGCGATCAGAAATCTAGTCACAATTACAAAGCGTCGAGCAACTACAACCCTCGCGACTATCGAGATGGAGGACGAGACCAGCCAAGAGATTACAGGAATTATCGCGATTCTAGAGATCCAAGAGATTCGAGGGATTCACGCGAAGGAGATTCGAGAAGAGACGGTGACTCGAGAAGAGATGGCGACTCGAGAAGAGATGGCGACTCGAGAAGAGATGGCGACTCCAGGAGGGAATCGAAGTACCAGCAGTCGAGTAACTCTTACCAGTCAAAGCCCAATCCATCCAACAATCAGTATCAGAAACCATCAAATGCTGCCAACAACGGAGCGTACAACTCGGCTGCCAGCAAAGGAAAATATCAGAAACCTGATTACAACAGCAAATCAAGTTCGCAGCAAAAGGATTTCAATCAATATCCTTCTTCAGCAGCTAGCAACGGAAAATATGACGCAAGCAAATCTCGCTCTAACAATGATTCATCGTCAAAGTACTACAATGAACACGACTATCAGAAATCGAGTAGGAACGTTGTCGATTCGATGGAGAAGATGAATCTGAAAGGCAGCCATCAACCCTACAAAGGAGGCGACTCGAGATTGAACACTAACAACTATCCGCCTTTGACGCCAGCAGCCGACGCTCCAGTGCAGAAAAGCTTTGCTCAGCCGGGCTATCCAATCGTTGGGTTCCAGAACAAAGAAGCTAATGAAAATGCCAAAAATGCGCTTAAAACGAAGAACATACCGACTGCTCAACATCAACAACATCAGCAGCATTCGAAATGGCAACAACAGCAACCGCCGGCTTCGATGCCTGTTACAGTTGTCTCACAGCAAACGATGAAAACCCAGCCGCCGCCACCATTCCCATCAACTCCAGGCGGCGTTCAAACAGCTCCTACACCCATGCACACCTTGCCTCAGCCATTCGTTCCACATCAAGGCCATTCAATGATACACGCGATGCCTGCAACTGCTGTCATTGGAAATCCACCACCGACTGCAATCTTTCATCAAGCCATCAACTATCCAACGCCTATAATGATGCAGACAGTTCCTCCGCCACCTGGAATTCTTCCACCGGTTGGAAACACCCAGCAGCTCAAGTCTGGCGACTTGTGCTTGGCAAAGTATTGGGAAGACGGTCAGGTAAGCTGAAACCATTCATGTCAATAATCCGTAGATTTACGTACAACTTTTCTACAGTTCTATCAAGCAAAAATCACCGCAGTTAGCGAATCCACATACGTCGTTCTCTTCACCGAGTATGGAAATGCTGAAGAGGTTCGCAAGGCCGATTGTTTGCCATTTATTCCGAGTTGCCCAACGCCGCCGCACGCGACAAGCTTCGTCTCCGCACCTCCAATGACTGCGACCTATCGAATTCCAGCGCAGAAGATGCCGCCACACAATAACTATCATCAGCAGCCTCCGCCAACTTCCATGCCGTACAAGAGCGGGCCAGTGAAGAACCAGCGTCGCAACTACATGGATGAACGTCGATAATGCACGTTGAATGAAATCTCAGTTTTTCTTTAATCTCTTTCATAATTCGTTCACATCTCGCAACTTGATAGAAAGTCTCGAATTTGTTTTACTAGCGATCGGTTGATTTATTTGCGATGCTTAGGATTTTGTGCGAAACGAGAAATGTGAAAGAATAAAGTCGTTTGACCAAAATGAGGTGGCGTTTTAACTATTCATAGCTGACATTGAACTGTGCCCGACACTCGCCTGAAGACCACAAGCACCAGATCACTTGCTTAAGTAGCCAAAGTGCACCTTGTAAGTAACTAGTAATTACCCAGCCCCTGAATGCAAAGCTCTGACTGATTGAGCTTTTGACAAGACGCACGCGAGCAAACTAAATCGTCGAACAGACAGAGAACTTGATTGATTGCTTTGAACAATGATCTCGCTGCTGAAAGACAAAACGATGCCAACAAAGTTGTCGATTCCAAGACTGACCAAGACGATGATTGAAGAACTAGTTGTTGAATGAGATAAATATTTATTGCGACTCTTAAAAGTAAATTTCGTGCTTTGGGTTTAGTCGCTCAACAGATCTTCGTCATCAAGATTAACGTCCGACGTGTCGATGTTCTCATCTAACTCTTCATCGAAGTCGAACTCATCAAGCGAATTCTTCCTTGCCTTATCAGGCTCTTTGCTGCTTGTCGGCTGTTCGCTTAATTTTGTTTGCTGCATCTTCTTCACGAGATCTTTTTCAATACTTGGCTTGTCCAACTTTGAATATTGGAAGCTTCCTTGGCTCTCGTTCTGTCTCATTTCTTCCCGTGCGTCTCGATCGATGTTCATTGGAATCTTGTTCGCATGCTTGGCTGGGAGCAGTCCTGTTTCGCGCTGCGCGATGAACTGCTGCGTTTTCAAGGCATCGATAAATCCAGGAAAAAGATTTTCGTACTGTTCAGGATCGGCGAGGCTCTGGCCAGCTTTTTCGTTGATTTTTCCTAGCTCTGTCTTCCAAAGGCTCAACACATGCGACACTTTGTTGGGCAAGTACGTTCTGAGAAGAGAGAGAGAACTGCATTACAGATCTGATAACTTTTGTATAATACGAGTGACTACCTAGCAAACAAAGCTGCTTCGGGAATTCGATTTGTTTCAATTAAAACGTCCAGACATTCGTCCAACTTTCCCAGCAACATCATTGACATAAAAGCAATGTTGAACTTTTCTTGTGCGACTGCTGTATCCTTCAAGTTGATCATCATGGATTCGTCGCCAGTGCTAGAAGCTAATAACAATAATCCACCAAGATCGTTGGCTTTTGTAAGACACTCCTTCACTAAGTCCATTTTGTTTTGCGCCGTTGCTATTTCAGCAAGCTGCGACCACTTTTGCGGAGTGTCGGACTCGCGGACAAGTCCAAGTGCTTTGTTTAAATCACCAATTTTTAATGCTAAGTCAAAACAGTGGTCTGGATCGACAGAGACTTGCAAGGCTTGTTTAGTGAAGCCTTGTTTCTCAAGGAAGTGAGCGACTCTTGTTCGATGTTCCTTGGGAATTGTGGGAAGCACGCGGTCGGCGATATCAAAATCACGACGCATGACAGCTGTTTGGTACTCAAGAACTGATAGCAGCAAACTGTAGCTGATGATATTAAGCTCCTTATCACCAAGATACAAGCGATTCTCTTTCGGGACGTAGCCAAGTAAATACATCGTGCGATCAAGATGAGAAATTGTGACGATTTCACCTCCGACATAATATTGAATGCGATTCACACTGTTTGTGTAGATGAAGCAATCGCCGACCCAGAGTCCGGTCTTGACTGTTTCATTTGTTTCACCCACGACTTCGAACGCAGCTTCGATTCCGTCTTCTTCGATTTTAGTTTTCGCTTCAAGAGTTTGTTGAATCATCTCGGTGTCAACTCGAAGAATGAAGAACGATTCGTCAGTCGCCATGCAGACAAGCGTGCCGGCTTCATTCCAGTAAACAGAACGAGGCTGCACTTCAATACGGCGGATCAACTCAAGGTTTTCCCAGTCGTAGAATGAGAGACCACTTGATGTTTTAACGCCCAGCAGGTAACCGCCGAATATGCCTGAGATGACAAGAAAGTTTTATGAGCGGAATGAAGATGCATAGCTTGTCAGTTATCGTCGTATTAGTTCACCTTCTTCACGGTTTGGAAGCACAACGAATGAAAAATTGTTAAAAAGGATGGAGAATAAACACAATTTATAAAACAAGGTTTACCTTCAGCTCCAAACTCGGGTGTGAAACTCTTTCGTTCCTTGAAGTTCCTGAAGAGTTTAACAGCTCCACTGTTTTCACGAATCGCGTATTCGCTACTCTCCAAAGCCCAAACGAACTCTTGCGCTGATCCAAATGCTTTGTTTCGTAGTGCAGTTGATGTGTAGATGATGTACTCGCCGTCACCGCAAACGACAACGAAACGTCCATTTGGATTATGTGCGATTGTTTGAGGAAAGATCTCGCATGCTCCCATATCTTTGACAGCCACCGGAAGTCGTTCGCCGTCTTTTACAGAGCTTCCTTCTGGCAAAGCTTTTAAGTTCGCCTGTTGCATTTCAGAGTGGCGAGCCCAGATTATCTTTCCACCATTGAAATCCATGGACATTGCGGGCTCTTCTCGACCGACTTTAATGATAATCGAACCTTCATCGTAGCCGAGGGCGACGTTGTTTGTTCCACGCATGCAAGCCAAAGCCCAAACTCGTTCGAATCCATAGTTAAGCGACGTCTCTAATCGACAAGTTCCAGAGTGCCAAATCCGAATCGTGCCGTCCTCAGATCCAGTTAAGATAATCGGCAATTCAGGGTGAAATGCAACCGCTGAAATGTTTTGAGCATGTCCATCAAGAGTCTGAACGCAGGTCTTGTTCTGATAATCCCAAATCTTGACCAGCCGGTCGTCCGCACCAGAAATCAAGTAAGGCTTGTCTCCTCCGTGATAGTAATCGACGCAATTGACTCCTTTCTCGTGACCTTCTAAGGTGAAGTTTGCTGTGTTTGATCCAAGCTGCCAGACCTTGACTGTCCGATCTAACGAAGCGCTGGCAAAAGTGTTGTTATCTTTTGGATTGAAAACGATTTGCATGACGTAGTGGGAATGTCCCTCGAAGACTCGTTGGCACGCCCAGACCTTCTCCCAGTTCCATAATTTAATCGACATGTCATCACTGCTTGTTAGAATGAGAGGTTGAGTTGGATGGACGACGATACAGCGAATGTAATCGGTGTGAGCTTCGAATGAATGCTGCTTCTCCAAGGTGTTGTAGTTGAACACTCGGATCTGAAATTTGATTTTGTGATTGCTGATCAACGAGTTTCATTTATAATTTACCTGCATGTCGTCGGACCCGGTAATGATCCAATTTTTGCGAGCCACAAACTTAGCACAGCGAACCGGGAGATCGCAAACCTAAATAGAAACGAGTTGCTTGAGCAAGCGGAAAAAGAAATCTTCAGAACTTACCTCGAAGTCCTTCACAGTTTGCTGATTCTCGTAGTTCACAACAGTAATGTGACCATTGTAGAGAGCGCAAAGTACCCATGGCTCTGAAGGATGTAGATCGACAGACTTGACACGGTCTGATCGAGACGTGAGCTTTCTTTTGATGTCCAATCTTAAAGGCTGAAGAATTACAAAATGTTAACTAGATTCTGTAGATTTATATGATCGATTCGTATTGCACATCATGTCGATTCAGTTCCCAACGGCTTAGTGATAATCGTAGCTTTTTTCAGCTATCCAAAAGCTTAGAATTACGTACCATTTTCGATTTATTAGATCTTGTTTACTTTTGAGAGTTGCACCGAATTTTATTAACAAATTTGAATTTGAAACGACCGGTAAAACAAATAGGAAACATTTTAAACTCGATTTATTGGATAGATATCTTGATCTATCAGGAAATGTAAGTTGAAGAAGAAGTAGACAGAGGCTTATGATTTTGGAACTTATTTGTGGAAGCAGCATCCGATTACAATTGGCGGAAGCGCATTAGGCAATTATCGCATTGTGTAACGCACGGCTCGATTGTGTCGCCGAAATGTTCTGCCATGTACTGACGGCGACACATCGCTGTCGCACAGTAGCCTTTGATATTGCCGCTACAAAATGGGTTCTCGAAATTATAGATGCGAGCTCGCCCTTCCACTTCTGTTCCGAGCCGACCAGATTCCTGTACCAATCGCGAACATGAAAATTATAATCTTTAAATAAAACAGTGACTTCACAAATATACCTGATAATATGCCCGCAAATTTTTCGGTCTACCATAGTGTAAGACGAACTTTATATCCTTTTTGATGCCTAAGCCGTAGCTTTCGCTCGTAGCTACCATCACTCTGTATAAGTTTTTATCCCAGTCATCGTCGTTGTCGAAGCGATTTTCAAGCGTTCCGTAAAAGCAAGTTACAGGAACGTTCATTTCTTCCAGCATTGATGTCACTCTCTCCACATGGTCAATCAACTTGCAATATATGATGCCGCGTGGCGTTTGCTTTGGCTGCTGACGGTCGAAATTCGGATCGACTGATTCCATGAATGCGAAGAAATCAAAGCTTTCTACGACGTCATAGAAAATGTTTGTTCTCTCGCTACTTGCTTGCACTATTGTGAGCCCTTCACTCATTCCCGTCTTATCAGCCATTTCGTCTATCGCTGCTTTCGATGCAGTCGTCAATGCTATGAACGGAACTTCTGGGTTTTCTTGACGAATATTTTTCATCTTTTCGAATGATAAGCTACGGAAGCTGTCGATGACGCTGTGAACTTCATCGATAACGACGTGAGAAATCAAATTGCACCTCAACATCGCCATGATAGTTTCATCATATCTTCCTTTATCCTTATTGAACACCATCTCCGGACACAAGAACAAGAACTTAACTGTTCCAGCTTCCGTCAACAGCAGACTGCGAATTTCATCTCGATCGTCGTAAGGTGTTAAGTGGTTGATGTTTTCAGATAACAGCTTTTCACCCATATCTCGAGCCTTCAGAAATTTTCTCTGATTTCGAATTAGGCTTAAATTCGGGCTGACGATCAAAAGAGTTTTATCCTCTTTATCCTTCCGTTGCTGGAAGAGGCCTAAGATTTGTTTGTCATTGGTGTCGCATTCATTCCAGTTTTTGATTTTACTTACTGGCGAGTTGAAAGCCAAGAGACTTGCCCGAGTTCGTCGGCATGGAAATGACGACATTTTTCGAACCTCCGAGAACAACTTGGACAGCTTCCCTTTGCGCAATACATTTGTAATCAGTATAACCGAAGACTACTTCCATTACTTGACGAATTTCACTTTCCTCGATTTGCATCATTATGGAATCTATGTGTCTTAAAAAAATATTATTTAATATGGTGTAATTTATAATCTCAGAATGACTCATGTCATTTTAAAAAAGCTTTAAAAACTCAGGGCTTCTTCGACGTCATCACAAGAACGGAAGCAGCTAGAGATGTCAAACTTTTATAGTTGACAGTTGGTGACCACTGAACTACACGCAAACAAACGGACAACAAAGTGTATGAAACTCGAGCGTGGGGCCTGAGAAAGAGCCCTCTTGTTAAACGCTGACTGCGAAGATTACGGTATCTCTAATATTAAAATACATCTGGAGCGAAACCCGTCTAAATAAGTGAGAATTTGCACAAATACTTTCCGTGTTACAGGAAAAAGAGTGGTAGAACCTAAAAAATACTAACCGAAAGTGGTTGGTGCTTATGTCTGTACACTTAGAAAAGTAAACGGGAACTAAATGTCGCTTCGGTTCAGTATCAGCATTTATTGCATTTTCTCAAATCAATTCACCTGATAACGAAGCAGTGGTGTGCCTGGTCAAAATTTATTTTAAATTCACCGAGTACAGAGTTATGCAAAAAGGAATATGAATTCATCCCTTGACACAAAAGCGTAGTATGAATGTTGAATTTTTCTTCGACTGGGTCCAAGTTGCTAATGGTGGAAGCTTCAAATTTGTTGATCTATCCATTGATTTATTATTCTGGATTTTTGTATATGAACAAAGTCATATCATGGCTTAATGTTATCAACTTCCCGGAACGGTGAAACACGTTTCGAGATAACAAGATTAATCTTGCTGTAAAAGCAAATTTTTCTTTAGAAGCAAAAACGCAGAACGCCTTTGATGGTCACAAGCAGTGAAAGAGTTGAATTGCTTGGAGTTTCCGCAGACCGAATAAAATATTCACAAACATTAGCTAGTTATATTTTGATTACTTTGCCCCTTTCTATACTTAGGTTGCCTTAGCGGTCATCAATCTATCAATGTTGGTTTATTTCCATTTTAGTTTGACAGCTGAAAGCTTTTCGGAATCCTTCGTTCTTAAACACCCGCCAGTGCAAATCTTCCTTCTCATCAGCGAAAGCTGAAAACTCTGGGGACGAATTAACTCGACTTGGATGAACTTTTGCGTAGAAATGTCTCGCTGTTGCTACCCAGTAAAGCTGTCGATTTGTCAAACGATTCGCACCCAATTGCAGCTCAGTGCCACCCGAATCCAGCCAGTGTTCATAAAACTCGTACGACACTTGCATTTCATTCGAAAACAAATTAGTCTCATTCCATTCCTGCGATCAGAAAATATGTCAATCCATTAGAAAGATTTTGTAAGGCATCTCACGTCTCTAAGGTAGTCAATGAAGCCAATGTGCAGCGCTTCATAAATCAAGTTCGTAAGTGTCGCCGTATTAAAGAAGCGTGGTCGATCTTGGTGGTAAAACGGATAGTGAAGGTACATCAATGGGATATCTGAAAGGATTTAAATAGATCAGCGTGATCTTGATTCGAATTTATTGAACTTACAGAAAACGTCATCGTAAGGAAAATATTTGAATCCGGGGTCGAAGTTGCTTGTCAGCTCCTCGAGTTTTCTTCTTTTACTGAAAATCGGTTCCCTCAAGATATTCTCATGATTAACAATATTTCGATTTGCAATTGCCACAAAGTTAACGTCCTGGGTTATCAGGTGGCCATAGAAGTCATCAATCGTTTGCTCATTGAAAATTTCCTTAGGATAGCCAACGACGAACTTGATCGCCCTTAATCTCTTTATCACATTGTCGACCACCTCGTTGCTTCTTATTGCCACTTGTTTAAATTTCTCGATCGCGAATTCGAGTGACTCGTACGCAAATTTCTCCATCGACTTTTCCAACGCTTCGTCTTTATGTTTTAACAGGTACAGAAACTCGAGGGCCGGGGCTCCGTTATAGAGAAGCGCTGAAACGCATTGGATCCACCTCTCCCTTCCTTTCTTGACTCCAGCTATTGAATGCGTCCAAACGTTAAATGTGTATAAGATAAAGAACGGAGCATTGACGCCGAGAAAATTATATACGATGAAGTCGGCAAGAGTCCTGCAAGAACATTTTTGTAATTATAAGTTAGGGTCGACATGGCTCTCGTATCAAACTTTCTATCGGTCACTGCAATGAGTGCAGCTACTCTTCTAGTGATGTTGGGATCGACTATGCTGATCACTTCATTCTCGTCAACCTTAGTAATTAACATTTTGTTAATTATATTCAACCAATCAATGTTGGTAGAAGTGAGTTCATTCAACTGTTTGATGGTGAAAAGCTCTACTCTTGGTTCTTTGGGTTTGTCCTTGAATATTTTTTCCTGATAATTTAAGAAAAGGAAAATTGGTTACAGTTTAAAATTTAGTTCGGGTTTTTGTGACGGCAAAGTAGATGAGATGATTGAGGAAATGTCTTTCATTCGGTTAAGATAACAACGCATTCCTCATCCATTAAAAAAGCTTCAAGCTCCCGAGAGAAAGCTTCAATTGTATCTTACCAAACGGTCGTAAAACTCCTCCTGCTTGCGCGAGATTTTGATAAATTCTTTTTTGAATTTTCGGGAATGTGTTGAGTTTAAGTAAACTTGGTTCACTTCGTACAAAATATCCTGGAAGCTTGCGAACCACTCATTTTTATTCAGGAACTGGAATTGGTTCATTTCAAGGAATCCATAATTTCCTCGATAGTCGACGCGTGAGAAGTAGTGTCGAAGCAAGTGGTTCAACACAATCTCAGGTTGTTCCTCGATAAACCGTCTCAAGTCAAAGGTTGAGTCGTTTATTTCGGGATAAAACTTCAAACCATAAGATCTAAGAAAGTCTCGTAACTGGCCCAAGCTGTCCTGTGTGATGTAATTGGCACTGACGCATCTTTTGTAGAATCTTTTGACTGCTCTTGTCACATTTGTATCTTTCCCGTCTACTGGAGCCGCAACAGCTTTGCGCATTCTTTGAAAATAATTGTTGTACACGTCGCTGCTGAATCCAGAATAACTATCGCGATCATTCACAGCTTTGTACTTGATGAAAGTTCCGAGAGCGAATTCTTTGAAATCTTCACATGGTCTGACCGATTCATTTTGAGATGCAGCGAGAAACAAATCGTTGGCATCCAGTAAGCAATACTTGGACTCACAGTAATCTCGCTTCACTTGTTCTTCCTCTGACACTTCATTCCCGATATATTGCAAAGCAAACTGCTGCTTCTGCTCACCTTCGACTAAGCAGCAAAAACTTAAAACGAAAACTATCCCGAAATCCATTTACAAGTGCTGACTGACTCGGTGACCGAAAAGAACTGAAATCACTCGAACTTTCTGCTTGCGAAGTTAACCAATATCTTCCTTTCCCAGTTGGCCTCGATTTATTCAAATTTTAATCGGTTTAGCCAGGGACAGAGTAACTTGCTTTAACATCCATACAAGAGCTCTGTGCTAACCAGTTGCAGATGTAGCGTGACGGCTCCTTTCCCTTTAATGTGAATATCGCTACGCTAACCGTCCAAAATGACAAAATCTTTGTTCGTTGGTGTCTTACCAACTTGTGGAAAGTTCGATGGCCATCATCGGTCAGTAACATTTCTAGAATCACTTAATTTTGACAAGAGTTAGTTTATGATGAAAATCCGTAACTCGGAAAAGGAAAATCTTGATATTTGGAGTGTTATTTTATTTAAGCTTGACGGCATTTTGACAGTTGAAAGCTTTTCGGAATCCTTCGTTCTTAAACACCCGCCAGTGCAAATCTTCCTTCTCATCAGCGAAAGCTGAAAACTCTGGGGACGAATTAACTCGACTTGGATGAACTTTTGCGTAGAAATGTCTCGCTGTTGCTACCCAGTAAAGCTGTCGATTTGTCAAACGATTCGCACCCAATTGCAGCTCAGTGCCACCCGAATCCAGCCAGTGTTCATAAAACTCGTACGACACTTGCATTTCATTCGAAAAAACATTTGTTTCGTTCCATTCCTGCGATCAGAAAATATGTCAATCCATTAGAAGGATTTTGTAAGGCATCTCACGTCTCTAAGGTAGTCAATCAAGCCAATGTGTAGCGCTTCATAAATCAAGTTCGTAAGTGTCGCCGTATTAAAGAAGCGTGGTCGATCTTGGTGGTAAAACGGATAGTGAAGGTACATCAATGGGATATCTGAAAGGATTTAAATAGATCAGCGTGATCTCTATTCAAATTTATTGAACTTACAGAAAACGTCATCGTAAGGAAAATATTTGAATCCGGGGTCGAAGTTGCTAGTCAGCTCCTCGAGTTTTCTTCTTTTACTGGTAATCGGTTCCCTCAAGATATTTTCATGATTAATAATATTTCGATTGGCGATTGTCACGAAATTTTGGTCACCCTGGGTTATCAGGTGGCCATAGAAGTCATCAATCGTTTGCTCATTGAAAATTTCTTTTGGATAGCCAACGACGAACTTGATCGCTCTTAATCTCTTTATCACATTGTCGACCACCTCGTTGCTTCTGATCCTCACCTCTTGGATCTTTTTAATAGCGAATTCGAGTGACTCGTACGCAAATTTCTCCATCGACTTTTCCAACGCTTCGTCTTTATATTTTAACAGGTACAGAAACTCGAGGGCCGGGGCTCCATTATAGAGAAGCGCTGAAACGCATTGGAACCACCTCTCCCTTCCTTTCTTGACTCCGGCTATCGAATGTGTCCATGCATTGAAATTATATACGATGAAAAAAGGAGCATTTGTGAATAGAAAGTTATAGACGATAAAGTCGGCAAGAGTCCTGCAAGAAGTCTTTATTTAATATTTGATGGCTTAGTCAGTTACTGTGCACACCACACTTTCTATCAGTCACTGCAATCAGTTCACCAACTCTTCTGGTTATGTCGGGATCGTGAATGCTAAACACTTCATTCTCGTCAACTTTAGTGATCAACAACTTGTTGAATATTTTTAACCAATCAATTCGAGTTGAAGTGAGTTCATTCAACTGTTTGATGGTGAGAAGTTCCACGTTAGGTTCAACTGGTTTGTCCTTAAATATTTTTTCCTGATGATCAAAATAAATTTAGTTATAATTTCTTGTTCGTTCAGAATCTTAATATAAAAGCTCTTGTATAAATCTCCATGTTTAAGAATGTTTCGATCAAACTCCATGAGCGTTTAAATTATTACTTACCAAGAGGTCGTAGAATTCCTCCTGCTTACGCGAGATTTCATTAAATTCTTCTTTGAATTTTCGTGAATGTGTTGAGTTTAGATAAACTTGATTCACTTCATACAAAATATCCTGGAAGCTTGCGAACCACTCATTTTTATTCAGGAACTTAAATTGCTTCAACTCAAGATATCCATAATTTCCTCGATAGTCGACACGTGACAAGTAGTGTCGAAGCAAGTGATTCAACACAATCTCAGGTTGTTCCTCGATAAAGTTTTTCAAGTCAAAGTTTGAGTCGTTTGTTTCGGGATAAAACTTCAAAC
The DNA here is from genome assembly GCA_033064975.1 of Smittia sp. YW1114-2. Classification (NCBI taxonomy): domain Eukaryota; kingdom Metazoa; phylum Arthropoda; class Insecta; order Diptera; family Chironomidae; genus Smittia; species Smittia sp. YW1114-2. The sequence continues at coordinate 17,842,884 of CP093834.1, forward strand.
CATAAGATCTAAGAAAGTCTCGACATTGACTCAAGCTGTCCTGCGTAATGTAGTTGGCACTGACGCATCTTTTGTAGAATCTTTTGACTGCTCTTGTCACATTTGTATCTTTCCCGTCTACTGGAGCCGCAACAACTTTGCGCATTCTTTGAAAATAATTGTTGTACACGTCGCTGCTGAATCCAGAATGACTATCGCGATCATTGATAGCTTTGTACTTGATGAAAGTTCCGAGAGCGAATTCTTTGAAATCTTCACATGGTCTGACCGATTCATTTTGAGTTGCAGCGAGAAACAAATCGTTGGCATCCAGTAAGCAATACTTGGACTCACAGTAATCTCGCTTCACTTGTTCTTCCTCTGACACTTCATTCCCGATATATTGCAAAGCAAACTGCTGTTGTTGTTGTGCTTCTACTAAGCAGCAAAAACTTAAAACGAAAACTATCCCGAAACCCATTTACAAGTACTGACTGACTCGGTGACCAAGAAGAACTGAAGCTCCTCGGTCACGCTACTGACTATTTTAAGGTAACGAAAATCTTCCTTTTCTAGTTTGCCTTGGTTTTAATGTTGTCACTGTTTCAAGAAAGTGATTTAAGAGACTCTTAGGTGTCTCTGGGCTAACCACTAGTATGCCTGCAGCATGAAGGCTCCTTTCCCTTTAATGCAAAACTCTTTTCGCTTCTTACGAATCATCCAAGTCTTGGATGCCAAGATGATTAATCGATTAATCAATAAGCTTTCAAGGTTGGTATTCGTTGTTGCTATGTCTCTGTTCTTGAGCCGCTACAAAACAGTTCCTAGAAAGTATCAAAATATTTGCTTGATACGGAGAACACCGGAAAAATACGCCAGAAAAACATTTACGATTAAGTTTGATAACAGCGCTAAAGAAAACCTCCCGGTTGTCTAGGTTTACTCAACTGTGTGATATCAATCTTATTGTCGTAAACAAGTTTCAAACTCTCAGATAAACTTTGATATAAAAAGAAAGCTCAGTTCTAAGTGAGTTCTAGTTTAAAGCAAAACGACAATTCAAACGATGAGAATTTTAATATTTTTCCTTTTATCCATCTTTGGTGGTGTCTTGAGTCAAACGTACTCTGGCGATCTCACGTTTTATACAGAGTGGAACGGCAACTACGGCTCCTGTGGACTGGAGAGATCCCTGCACGATCCATATTATGTGGCTGCCCTCTCGACATCAATGATGGCACTTCCACCGGGTGAGACAAACCCGAATCGACACCCGAAATGCGCCGAGAACGTTTGCATCCAAGTCTACGGAGCTAGAGGCTCAGTTGTGCTGAAAGTCAGTGACACGTGCGGAGGCTGTGCAGACAATGACGTCGATGTCGCCGATCAGGTTTTCCCGAATCTTGACGATCCCATCAAAGGAAGAGTGCGAGTAACTTGGAACTTTGTTGATTGTTTCCAGAATCCACCAGGACCGAAATAATTAAGTCAATCAACAAACGTTTTTCCCTTGAATTTAGTTCAACCAGCTTGAAATTCTTCGGATAGAGAATCGCAGACAATAAATCAAGTTTCAAGTTTAAGCTTGATCCAAGTGACTTTGCCCTAATTATTGTTGAATCGCGGCGTCAGACATGTCACAAGGCTCTCCACCCTAGACATGTTAACAATCGCTTTAGAAGGGTTCAAGCACCGTTGCTGAGCTGTTAATGAAGGAAATTGGTAATTGTCGAGTATCGTGTTCGGCTGAATTGATCGAGAGAGACAAGCTTAAGCGATATTTACGAGCTAACGATTTTAATTCAACCTGAATTTTAATGAGTTTCAGCCGAGATGGCAAATTAAATGTTAATTGATTCTTTCGCAATGCGCCACCCACTAATTGTAATTCTTTCTCACAGAGGTTCTCGCAACGTCGTCGGTATGCGGTCAGACGGAAAATGCTGCTTCAAGCTCCGAGAAACCGACTCGAGCACATAAGGAAGAAATGTGAACTTGACAATCGCGATCTCCACGCTCTGTTCAAAGTGTCCGCGCCTAGATTTTAACATGCAAACAGCCTCGTAACCTATTTAATTGATCGCGCGAATGCGTTTATTGCAGCTTGAAAGTGAATCGTGCATTATGACTCTGGCGAGATATCCGTATTGGAATTTCGTTCGCTGAACAAGCTTCGCGCTCCTTCTGCTCGCCGCATGGGAATTGGGGACGGGCCGCTGTTGTTGCTGCTGTTTTGTTCCTAATTATTGATCGGATAATTTTATTCCAAAGCGAACGTTTTTTTAATTGAAACTTATTGTGGAATTTTGCATAAGAATAGTTGCGGCTGGGCAAATTGTGGGCACCGACGGCCGTTATTAAAATTCTCGCTGCGTTGAGGAAATCACAATTTGTTGATTAACGTTCTTCTTATGCTGGCGGGTGCGGGGTTTTTTGGGTTAACATCCTACCGAGAGTTAATCAAGCGGTCAAGGTTGACGTCGGCTTCGAATATTAATTGATTTGCGTTCACCGCAGTTCCAAAAGTTTTTTAGAGCGGTGAAACGGAATCAGTTAACGCCGAATCTGTGGTGATCTCACGATGCGACCGACATCATTAGCATAAGTGGAAAGAAAGCTTCGACTTTCAAACTCTTCTCTCCATTCATAAAGCGAATCTTTCATCTCTGCAGTTTCCGAAGAAGCAATTTGAGCCATGGAAATGAGAGCATTCCAATTAATTCAATTGTCGACGCTTCGTTTCCAATTCACTCATTTGCACAACGTTTCAGTCATCTCGCAGACTTCATGCGTTCGTTCATATTCTCGACTTCAACAGACGCCGACGACGGATACCTGCTTAACACAAGAAGCTGGCAACAATGAGTTAAAATGTCTCACGGGCTGTCTGAGATGCCCAAAGACTCACACGAGACATTCCCAGACGCGACTAGTTCCTGCTTCGAATCTAGTTTCTCGTGAGCTTTGATGGACGGGTAGGGGGCAGCTAGAGCTCAATTACCATGATTCATAAATTGAATTCGATGCAAACAAACAGCAGCTTGAGACAATGGCAATTGTGGATCTCTAGAAATTCATGAGCTGCATTAATTTCTCGTGAAATATTTTATTTTGTTTCAGAATCGCAAAAAAGCTTGCGTTCGACGCCCTTGACACAACGCGCAGTGCTTTCCATGTTTTATGATTGCAATGCTGGAGACAAGAGCCGAATAAAGCAATTTTTCTTCGACCGAGTGGTCGCTTGCTCATTTATCGGCGCATTCAAATCTTTTGTTGAGCCACGAACTGCTGCTGTTGCTGTCGGGTCGGTATCTAACGCTCGAGAGCCCTCAATTGCACAAGAAAACAGAGCAAACATGAAAAAATATAATTTAATGTACAATCAGTCGGGCCTTAGCCGTGGTGATCTGGTTTGTTCAATGCTCGAAGAATGCACGAACTTGGCAATTGAAAACTTTGCTTTAATTGAAATTAAGTATCGGCTAATTAATAAGTTACTTAAAATTATTATTCAAACCGCTGAGCCCACTGCGATGAATCACAAGATTTATGACATCACATTCTGGAATTATAAATTCAGGCAGCATTCCCTCATGCAACTCGAGAAGAAGGAAAAGAAATTTAATTCAAAACGCCGAAGCGGAGAGCTAAACCAGTTTGGTGGCAAATAGGAAAATTGCAGTGAGTCGAGGGGATCACAATGAGTCGGCAAATGTGCTGAAAGTGAAAAGAGCGAAGCGAGGAACGAGTCGGTGGTTACAAGCCGAGGCGTTATCTGACAAAATAGCTTCACCCACTTGTTGCTACCCCCTCTGAGTTATTGGAGTGAAGTAGTAGCCAGCAATTCTACGTTGCACCGTTTACGTAATGAGAACGACTCGTTGCCTTAAGTACATCAACAACTCGCCCGAGCAAGCTCAAATCTTGATGAAAACACAAAATGCTTTCCGAAAACATTGCTTTCGAACATAAAATCGCTTCAGCATGTAAATTGCTCCAGTTGGAGCGGGGCCATCGGGTTAAATGTTTCCAACTACCAGCGGATATTCACGTGTCAGTGTCCAATTGCAAGAACTCCGCTCGAACGTTCAGATTATGCAAGCGACGGTTAGCCGAAGAAATGAGCGACATAATGCGATTATATTTGCGTACTTTGAGCTTTTCTTCTGAGCGAACATGAAAGAATGCCCGCGATGCATTGACGGCTGCTGTTTGCCGCTACCGCAATCGAATTGACTTTTACATTGTACGTCGTTGTTGTCGCTTTGAAAAGGAAATTTGCCGAGCGTTTTTATGCATTCTAGACATGAGCACGAGAGTGAAATTTTTGGCTTCGATTATTTATTGCAGTTGGCGCAAGCGGTTGAATTTTAATGTCTCGACTGATGCAACCTGCGATTCCGAGACGAACAGTAATTGAAATCGGTTTGATTTTTAATTCGCTGGGCGAGAGGAAAAAGCGTTGTTGGAGTTTCCCAATTTTCGCTGTCATAATTTTCGCGCCGCAACTCGATTTACGTCATGACTCATGAGAAGCCTAATTGCGTCGATGACTTGTTAAACGTTGCACAAGTGTTAAGATCTGCAATTACTTCTTCTTACTTACCCTGGTCCAGAAAAGCGTCGAGATTCAATTTTCGCAGCAGTTGTAGCCGTAGCGCCACGTGCGCACGAAATTAGATTTCCTTCCTCTTCATCGGGCGCGCGCGATCATCGCGGTTAGCGGCGAAAACTTTTCATGTTCAGCGATTGTTACAATTTCTTACACAGCGGCATTGTTAAATCTAATAGCTCTTAATATGCCTAACAAAACAGAAAAGAAAAGCTTTGAAAGCAATGCGAGCAGCTCGGCACAAGTGTCGCTGCCACAAACATTTTTAAACAGCAAAATAACTGTTTTCATTATTCGCAAACGCGATAAACGTTCCGAGTGGCGATTGAAATTACTGAATTGAAATTAATTATCTTGTTTATTTATGGGCGGAAATGCATTTCTAGCGACATTTCGCAAAAGGCAACATGGATTTCGTTCGATGAATGGCTCAATAAACGAGTAAGTTGGTTAATATTTAGGTTGAACGGAAAGATTTAGACGTTCAACTTGAACGTCATCTCGCCTCTGTAGCTTAGAAGTCAACCCAGTTCATAATGCATGAGCTTATCTGTTTGAAAAGATTATGCAGACCCATCAAGCTAGGCTCGCCTTTCGACCCAAAGGTCATCGACATTGTTTGACGATTAAACTTCATCGAAACAGTGAAGCAACTCTCCACGCAGTTACTCAACGTTTGAACTTCCAAAACAAAGTAAATCTTTCGGAAAGTCAAACAAAATGATTTAACCGCTCAATCTCGGGAGTTTTCACTTTCGAACCTCTCGTAATCACTGTGAAGTCGCAACGCACCAAATCTGTCAAATGTCATGAACCTGTTGCCTTTTGTTCCACAATTTCCGCTCTTGTTTCGAGCGAGTGATTAATTCAGTCTTTCTCTGGTTTCAACTTTGCCATATTCTGTTTTTGGGCGCAACCCGAATCCACTGGAACGCGGCTTACGCCACAACGGATCAGCATTGTTAATTTTTGGCGAAAAATTCTTTTGTGCTCTGAGGTAATAACAACTTTCATCGCTTAATGAGACTGCGCGCTGCACAAAGAGCTGCTGACGTCTCCGGAGCGTTCTTAATTGGTCGTTTCTATCATCGACAGTCTATCGAGTTAACTCGAAGCGACGCAACAAAGAAAATACTCTTAAAAATTAAAATTAGTGAAGCTCGAGCTATAGAGAGACAGAAAATCTTTCGAGGCCTCCAATTTTCCGTATAATTTCTGGTACAGTTGTTGAGAGCATATTATTAAAGCCCGCGACCGACCGAATGAGATTTCGCCTGAAATCAAAACCAAACAGAAATCGCTTGTCGTATTGTGGCGGTTATGCAATGTCCCTCGCTCTCTGTCTCTCCACTCGGGTTTGTGAATGACGAAAGCTCAAATCTCCCATTCAATGTGTTTAATCCTATTGACGATATGCTTTTTATCGTGGGTTAATGCTAAATGGCACAAGCATAATGAACAGCAATCGATATGGCACTTTGAAAAGTTCAAAACGGAGAGTGTAAACGAGCGATGAAAGATGGAAGAGTCAGTCAGCCGATGGTGATGGGCCGATAAAGGCCGCGATCACATTATTGAAACATTAACCCAAATCGCTTTCAGAGCGCCCCGAACGTCGAATGAGTGATTGGCGAAGAAATATAATTAATGCATAATAAAGTCTTCGCTTCGACGAAGCTGTGACAATGTGAGCGAGCGCACGTCACGTAACGCGAGCTCGGTTGGGGATTTCGATACAATTTTTCATCGTCAAGACTTTTGATAGCAAAAGGAATAAAGCAAACTTCTCTCGCGATCAGCGATTGCGCAACAACGAGCGACAAGAGCTGATGCAAAACTTATTCCGAAGCTTTGGTTGTGCAACAAGATCGAAAACGAATTCATTGACTTATCATCGCTTTCCTCTTTCCTCTTTCTTTGCAGATGAAGCACTTCACCTTGACATTGCTTGCACTTCTTCAATGCCTCAGCTTTCGTGAGATTTCGTGCCTCGTCGATGCTGCTGCTTTGTCTGGCGGAGATTTATCGAAAGCGAACGCTTCGAATTCTGCACATAACTCAAACCCAGCAGACCAGATTTCCTCCATCGTCGGCGAGAAGAAGTAAGTGGAATGCAATTCGTGTTAATTGCTGCAAAGTTGTGAAGGGAAACTGAAGAAGATCCGCGGAACGCCTGGGAAGTTGACAAACAATTGCCACGCTAGAGAAGAAAACTAGAAACGAATTTATCTCGAAGTCGATTCGACGCTCGCCGAATGAAAGTCGAGAGAAATTTCAATTAGAAATTCAGAACGGCGATGAAAGCGATGAGGCTTCAAGCCCATTGTCCCATGCTGCACATGCGAGTCGAATTTTAATTTTATCACAAAACTCGATTAGCCGCTGAAAATGAAAGTTATACGAGGAAGTGACCGCGAGCTTACCAGCGTTCAATCTCAAATTAGATTGCTGGCTAAGTAGATCCAATCGATGGCCAAACCCCTCAAATCACGGCTCATTGTGACGAATCACTGAAATTAAATTTCTCCGAGATTCAATCAAATGATTAGGCGCTCAATTATCGTAACAAAAAGCTTTTTATTGCAATCATTCAAGATTCACACAGATTTTTCCACATTTGGCATCGCAAAGCAAAAGCGACACCGACTTATCAATTAAGAAACTTTTCATAAATACTTATCATCTTAGAGTTTTCATCAACGTGCAGGATTATTTTTAAACCGACGAGCTTACAATGCTAGGAAATTCAGGTTAAAAGCAAATATGATTGGGTTTCTAAATGGCTACGAGCGGGCAAGCTAAGCAGTCCGCAATTCAACTGGGAAGCGCTCAGATTTCGGGACTAAAATGCTTTCGACTCACGTTCCATCGAGTTCTATCTATCACAACCAAAAGTCTTAAAAAGCGTCTAACTCAACTTCGTGTCTCAATTCCTTGGCGTGACGTAGAAGTTCTCGTCAGATTTCTCCATTGGACGGTTGTAGAAAGTTATGTGAACGCTTTCGGGGTTGATTTGAGGGATCTGCGGATACTCGTACTTGACTAAATCGGGATGTTGGTGATATTGCTGCTGCTGCTGGAACTGCGGCCTATAGATTGGGCCTGGGTAAATGGGATGGTTTGGATATAGGTGATGTGGTGGAATAAAGTGCGGTTGGTTTTGTGGAATTTGTGGACTGTTCTGTGGAGGAAATCGCGACACGTCAATGAATTCGCTGTAAGGATTAATTGGACGTTGCGGTAGTTTGTAATTGACAGCAGTGTCATTGAGTAAGCTTGCGACTTCACTAGCTTGACCGAAGAATTGCTGCTGCTGCTGGCTTTGCTGAGAAGGCCTGCGGTATTTCACATTTCTATTGTTGACTCTGTAGCCGTGATCCACATTAATCGGAATCTGTTGCGTGTCGTACGTCGGATAGCTGACAATTTTCTGCGACTGTTGGTGCGGCGATGTCACAACCTCCTTGAAGATTGGCCGATAGTAATTGGCATTTTGTGGCCTGAGTTTCTGGCCAAATGCCATCGGCGGCGATGCACTCGTTTCAATCGGCTGATTTTTCTTCGGCGGCAATGGCGCCGACTGTTTCGCGCGATAATACTTGAGAGTCGTCTCAGTCGTAGTCGGATAATAGCTGTTGGTGTTTATCAACTCGCTTAAATGCGAATAGTTGATTTCCGGCTTCTGCGGGTAATAATTCTTCTGGTCGTACGAAAGCATCGGCTTGAAATCTTCGTGGTTTTTATGCTTCGACGCCTCGAATGAAAACTCGTAAACCGCCTTGACTTTCGGCGCCTTCTGCGGGTATTTCTTACCATTGTAGAAGTCTAACGTTTGACGGATGGCAGCAATTTCGTCTTCAAACCGCCCAACGGGCTTAAGAACAAGTGGCTTTTGAACAGCGTTGTAAGAGTTTGACGAATCAGTTGGCACGGGATAAGGCTGAGGTGACTGCACGACTTGTCCATATTGGAGGTCAGGCTTTGGTGTGACGTACAAGAACTTGGTGTCGACGTGCTGAGGATGCGGCGAAATCGTGGACGAGATGAATTGAGGTTGATAAAAGCTTTTCGGTTTCTTGCTCTTCTGAGTCTCTTTGAAGACTTGTGGCGGTTGCTGTGTGCTCGTTGTGAACGCTGGTGAATCGCTGAAGGTGTTTTCGTATGCGGGGCCAACGTACGGATTTTTAATTGGATTCGCGGTGCGAGCATCAAAGTACTCGAAGTAAATCGGATGAGCTTGCGTTCCGTAATCTTGTTTATATGGCTTGATGATTGCCGGTGATGGCGCAACCGTTGTCGTTGAGTAGACTGTGGGTAAGTAAACTGGATGCAGCTTAAGAGTCGTCGTATCGAACGGATGAATCTTCAAATTCTCCGCTGAAGTCGTGGAGTGCAAGATGGTCGTTGAGTATGTCGGACTTGGTTGTCGAAGCGTCGTTGGCTTCGCTTTATGTAATCGAGTGGACGGTGTCGTTGAAGGAACTTTCGCTTTTCTCGTGAATTCTCTTAGCGTGGAACTGTACGTTGTTGACTTAACGGGCGACGCTGTTGTGCTCGACGATGATGGCGCAGTCAATCGATTTTTCAAGTGAATATCTTTGATGCGTTTGATTACATCGATAGGCGTTTTAACCGGTTTCTTATCTTCATCTGGGTCATAGACGGAGAAGAAGTCAGGTGGCGGAGGCAAAATAATGCCTGGAACCAGCGGACCTACTGGCGCGAGATTAGTGTAGTTCGTCTGGTAGACGAAACTGTATGGCGGCGGATAGAAGAGCGATGGATCGTCTTCATCAAAGTCTTCCGTTCGATTGAAAACGTGATCGGGCAACGGCAAGTTGAACGGGAATTGTTTAAGTAAATCGTTGTCTTTGTTCTTGTTGTGGAAGAGCCAAGGCGGAGGCTGAATTACATCAAGTACCTGATCTTTAGTAATATTTTTGAACGATCCGTTCCCGGCAAAAACGTTCTTCGTATGGGGATGGACGGCCTGAGGGAAGTTGGCCGTGCCGTGGCTCGGATCATTTGTAAATAATCCAGTTTCGTTTGTTTGCGGATCGAATAGCGAGAATTGATTATATCCGACAAATTGTAGTGGTCCATTTTCGAAGCGTATTGGAAAGGGCGGTGGTACCCGTGGATTCAACGGAATCTTCACGGGCCGCTTGGGCGCTTCGTAATCGTCAATCGGTTTCCAGTCACCGCTTGCATCATTCTTCTTCTCGTTAGGTGTTCCGCCTTTGAGAATCAGCAGATGATCTTCGGCGAGCCAAATGTCATCCGAGTCCAACCCACCAAGCGTTTTTTCATTATCGTCGGGCGTCTCCGAGTTGGTCTTGTAGGAAATGATTCCGGGAGCTTTCGGCGGCTTGCTGAACAGTTCTTTCTCAATCAAGCCATACTTTCCTTCCGCTATCTGGTCCGAAAGAGTCTTCGACTTCTCTTCCTTCCGGACATCCTTTGAAGATGTCTTAACCAGATCTTCTTCGTCTGTTTTATTGCCCGCGCCTTCGCCGGCAGCGCTCAATGTCATCAGCCCATAATCTAAATTGTTCTCATCGTCGTTTGTTTCACCTAATTCTTTGGAATTTTTACTATCTAAAGCAGCCAAGCTGGCAACATTGCTGCTGCCGCTCGCGCTGCTCTCTTTCTCATCACGACTCGACTCACTGCCTCGTGTGGGAACCGTTTTGATTTTCCTTCTGAAGTAGCTCTTGTGGTTTTTAATACTCGAATTAACCGGGTAAATCACTTCACGTGATGACTCGGTCGTTGTAGTTGATTGTGTGGGCGGCGCTGCTGTCGATGATTCTGCCGTGCCCAGCTTGAGGTGTCCCCCGGCTCTTCGATACAAGGTTCTTTGGTCCCGATGTGGTCTGAGGGTGGAGACAAACAAGTTTTTAATTAACTGACTTGAAGACTTGAAATCAAGAAATAAAACTTTATCGTCTCAAATTTCATTTTAATTTTGGAACTTAAATTGAATTAAACCTGACGATTTTAAGCTTTAATAGCAGCTAAGCGACAATTTAGAAAGCTTTAATGCTCCTTTTAATTGAAATTTCTCTCGACTTTCATTCGGCGAGCGTCGACTCGACTTCGAGATGAATTCGTTTCTAGTTTTCTTCTCTAGCGTGGCAATTGTTTGTCAACTTCCCAGGCGTTCCGCGGATCTTCTTCAGTTTCCCTTCACAACTTTGCAGCAATTAACACGAATTGCATTCCACTTACTTCTTCTCGCCGACGATGGAGGAAATCTGGTCTGCTGGGTTTGAGTTATGTGCAGAATTCGAAGCGTTCGCTTTCGATAAATCTCCGCCAGACAAAGCAGCAGCATCGACGAGGCACGAAATCTCACGAAAGCTGAGGCATTGAAGAAGTGCAAGCAATGTCAAGGTGAAGTGCTTCATCTGCAAAGAAAGAGGAAAGAGGAAAGCGATGATAAGTCAATGAATTCGTTTTCGATCTTGTTGCACAACCAAAGCTTCGGTATAAGTTTTGCATCAGCTCTTGTCGCTCGTTGTTGCGCAATCGCTGATCAAGAGAGAAGTTTGCTTTATTCCTTTTGCTATCAAAAGTCTTGACGATGAAAAATTGTATCGAAATCCCCAACCGAGCTCGCGTTACGTGACGGGCGCTCGCTCACATTGTCACAGCTTCGTCGTAGCGAAGACTTTATTATGCATTAATTATATTTCTTCGCCAATCACTCATCGTTAATGGATCGAGATTTTTATTTGACGTGAAATATTTGGGTGAACAGCCAATAGAGTCATTCGCCGACGTAGATTTTGTTTTGATTCAAATTTAACACGGTCATCATGCCGATGCCGATGATATAATCAAATTCAAATCCATTTTTACTGCGTCGTTAACAAGCCCCGCTCGTTCGGTTACGCAGCTTGTTCATCAATCACATTAATTCTGATTTGATTGATATGTGAACTCGCAGTTTCCCTCATTGCTCCACGTGGTGCGTCGAACCTGCATTTTCCTTGCACCGATGAAAAGCTGTTCACCTACTTCTCCGGAGCTTTAATCTCCGGATTGCGTAACATTCCGAGCATAGTTTATTTCCCTCGGTCATTAACGTGTGAAGCGCAAGGTGTAAACATTCAAAGCTCGCGGTCCATTTCCCATTCGAGTCGCAGCTGACAGAAGCTTCGCCTGAGTGAACCGAGCCAAATCGAATTATTCGCGCAAGAATTTATTAATTATTTTTCCTTTGAGCCATGATATGCCACTTGCTACGCTACGGTCGGTTAAGGTGACCATCGACAGATCGAATTGATTGAGTTTTACGGCCACAATGTCAGCTTAATCAGCTTATAATTCGATGTTAAACGCCATCGAATCGATACAAAGAGAGGAAAAAGAGGTAATTGCTTTAATTGGACAGCGTCGAGTGAAAACATTCAATTCTCCTCCTCTCGGTCCGACTTCCTGGCCTGAAGAGGTTTCAGCAGCTGACGTTGAGCTTCGATTTTCAGCAGCTGACGTCGCCGCCTAATTTCTCGCTCGATTGCCAGCGAATCCACGTAAGTTTAATTAAAAGCTTTTCGTAATGCGCTGCCGAATAATTGATTTCCGAACTCGTTTCAACGCTTTTCATTGTGCGAGAAATTAGTTCATCATTGAAAGTTAAAACGATGTCGTCGATGCCATGTGGTAAGACAATTGATTTCTGTGTTATGGAGACAGACAAAGGTGCGCAAAACTAAAGCAAGGCTGCTGGGGAGCAAAGTGAAATCAGATGCAATCGCTTCGTCGTAATTTTGTTGATTTGTTCTCCGACATCCTCGGACTAATCCTTAAGAATATCAAACCTAATCCTTTTAACGAGATTATAAATAGTTGATTAGCCCCTTTGGCTGTTCACTAAAGACGAGGGCAGATTGCGTCAAGCTTGCAATCAACTAAATTAAGACTTTATGGATCAGCCACCACAACAATTAGCAGACCTTCCTTTCGTTTTAGGACCCGAAGCATCGCTCGTCGACTTTAATTAAGGTCGTTATGGAATTATCTGTGTTTTTCGTCCGCGCAGTTTCAGGTGCGTCAATGAGTTTTCCTTGTTTCTTAATTGAGCGACTTACTTATGATCGACGGGACATTGAAACAGCAGTTATGCAAGCAATTCGATCTCGAAAGCAAACAATCTGATTCCGCTTTGTTATGAATAGGAAAATGATCTTTTAATTATATCGAGAATGAAGCCGAGCGCTGTCTAATCGCTGTAATCTCGAAACAACATAGCAACTTACATTTTATTGATTTTCACTCTTTCGAAAAGCAAAAAAGTGCTCAAGTTTTTATTTTTTCTTCGCTGCTCGGCACGCCCCGAAGTCGCGCTGAATGAAAAGGCATTTTATTGTTTCTAAACGGCCGGAGAAACCTTTAACCATGCGCCATGTGCTCCACATTAATTTATCATTCGTGCAGGGACGTCGCCATTCGTTTTATCAGCGATCGAGCTGGGCAGGAAAACAAACATGAAATCCCTGCTAATTCACACTTGAGCAGTGGGCCAGTGAGACTTTCAATGCCTCCTGCTCCATTACGTCGTAATCCGATCCGTAATCACATAACATTGAAGGCATGCTCGGAGAGAGAGAAAAGCTGTTGCGACCAGAAAGCGATCCGAATGGCTTGCAGTTTTTTTTCGTTTCGTTTCTAGTGCAAAAAAGGCAAACAACCAGCAGATAAATAAAAGCCGAGCATGAAGAAAAGAGATTTCTGAGGCTCACGAAGAAGGAAAAACTTGCAAAATTGCTGTTCACCTACTAATACGCAGATAATCGCTTTCGGTTTCTCGTTTTTAAGAGGAAAATTGCATAATTTCGCTGTCGTCGTCGTGATTGACTTGACAGAGGTCGATGACTTAAACGTTCTGCATTCCCGAACGCTGGAGCAGAACGATCGACTTCGAGCGTGAGTCATCAGATAAGAATATCGCGATTGTTTGACGAGAGACAAAGACTTAATGAATGTTTGCGTTTTGGGCTTGTAAACGCCCCGGGCCGCATTAACACTAATCTTCGACCCGAACGGAGCAACGAGAAAAATCACTCAGTCAATCATTCAATTAAAAGTAATTGATGATCGAAACGTGTCGTTAGCGATTTACGACAAACATTCTCGGCTTTCGACAGATTCACCGCTGCGTTGTAATTCCCTCTAATTAAATTGCTGATTCAGATTTTCCCTTTTAGAGATGAAATCATCGACTCGAGTCGGATCTTGACGCAGAGCAACATCGACGAGCGATTCCATTGTTCCGCTCGACGCAGATCGCTGTTTATGGATGTAAAAGATTTTTTGCATTTCATTCCGATTGATGATATCGAGAGACAAGAATTGTCTTGGGATATAACTCGAAGCATCATATAAAATTGAAAGCTCCTTGAAACCTTCTGATTAAAATGAAAACTGGCAATTTTAAGGCTTCAAGAATCGTTTTCAAATACATGTAACTTACAACTTGATAATTTTAATTTGGACAACACACTGAATTTTTATCTAAACTTCAACTAGTTCCAACTGTCCTGAGGTTCAATGCCTCTTCTGGCTTTAAACTTAGCGGAAATATTTATTCAGCGTTCTATCTTCTTCTGACTAAGTTTCTCACGTCCAGAAACTCAACTTTGCAAGAGACTTGAATCGACTTTGTCTCACGAATGACGACAGATTGTTACGATTTATTTCTCCGGCAACTTATCGTCGTCTGATCGAGTGTCTTCAAGGCCGCCAAGCTACGACCCGAAATGCACTCACGTCTTGTAAATAAATTTATAATCCAAATCGAGATCTTGACCCCGTTTGATAAAATTTTCTTGTACTCGAACTCGAAAATTTCACGCTTGCAATTCACCAATCGCTATTAAATCTAATTATCGCGTACACTTCTATTGCGGCAAAGAAAACTTCAGCGGCAGCTGAGAAAAAATAAACGTGTAGGAACTTTTGGGGCGCAATAAAGAGTTATCAAGGTGAATTTCAGCAACGTTCACGAAATCTAGATTTCTAACAATTACAATTCGTTTCTTGTGTCCCGCGCGTTATGATTGTATCAAACGAAAAGTCATCGCGCCATTTACAGGCAATGCACGTCCACATCTCCGAGAAAAGCTAAGCTCAGCGAGATTAATAATCCGGCGATCGGTGATGATGATTGTGCGGGGGTTTCCTCGTGTTCCCCCCGACTGAGCGATTCTCATTCTCTGCAAACAACCGACCGATCGATCACCAACTTCTATTTTGAGAACTGCCTCGATTTGGGGATGACTAATTGCAGATGACAGCAAACTTGCCCCGAGCAAACAAAAAGCTGTGCAAACTAATTTTTGGACAAAGATCAGCGGCGCGACATTCGAAGGCGACAAGATTCTTTGGCCTAATGTCCATTTAATTAAATATTTATTGCGCTTGGCTTTTTGGCGAGAAGCTTAATTTGACGTCTCGGCGCGGGACCGAACCAACCTTGCGATATTGCGGAAGAATTTTGGTGATTTATGTCCACACTTGGCAAAAATTAACTTGTTTCTCTTCGAAAATCTGGATAAGACTCTGTTTTGATTGCCTTTCAGTCTTCAATTACATTTTCGAAGGCACAGTCGATCACAATAGTTGAACAAGGCACTGGACCATTTTTGGGCAACACTTGAACTTGAAAGTTTTTCGATCTTTATCGCGGCTCATTGCTCGTTGAACTGAACTCCCGATTTAAGTCTGTCGCACTCTGTCAGCGGCTTGAAGCTATTCCATGACTTGTCGCGGCGAGTGCTCGAAGAAAACTGAACTTGAGCGATGGTTATAGCAATTGCTTTTTCTCTTTCCGTAACTCTCGTGACTGTTTCGACTTAAGCTCGACTCACTTCTCTCTCTTTGCTTTGCTTCGCTGGGAAAAGTTATTAACAAGCAAAGGTCTGGTCTCTCGCCTTCTCGACAAAGCAATTTGTCCCATCATCAAGAAATCCAACCCGAAAGTAATAATTGGCACGCGAGCAAGATCATGTTCGCTTGCGCCTTGAGACGTACAACACATCGCGATCATCAATCGGCGTGCCGCGTTGACAGTCAGCTTAATAGGCGCGTTGGAGCTAATGAAAGAACGCGCGGCGCTTCGACTGATAGATCGAATGGATTGACTTGAGCTTCCTGATCTCCATGACATCTCAAAGATTTTTATGTTGGCTGTTAAATTCGCACAATCGACGGGTTTTATCGATGTTTCACCCACTCGAGACAAATGGCTGAATATTCATGATAGCGAAACAGACTGAAAAGTTTAAATTTTTTAAGAAAATTTATTCTCGAATTCTTGTCTACTAAATCGTCGGCAATTTATAACCAAAGAACTAATTTATGACAAGCTATGGGAAGAGGCAGCGACGTCAACAAAGAGCAGCAAATTGAATCGTTTTTTCTTGATTTAATAAGCACGTTTTGCTAAACATAAATATTACGCGAGCTGATGGAAGCAGAGTGTAACGAGCGAAGCAGCCGCGTCAACTCATCAGCCCCTCCCCTTGAACCCCCGAAAGAAATTCGCTTGCTTCCGACAGTGTTACGATTCGATTTCATTTGTTGAAGCACATTTCGCTATTACTGCTTCGTGATGCTCACTCGACAACATCTCGATGATTGAGTGGAGCGCAAAAGCCGTTAATTTGTTTACGTGTTTTATGGCAGTCACACTTGCTCGCTTTGCACTCTTCGCGACTCGTTGAAGCTAGCAGTTCGTCGGCAACAAAGTGTCATTACCATCATAACACTGTGTGGAAAACAAAAGCGCGAGGAGAAATGTAACGAGCAACGGCGCTCTGAGGTTTCGTGAAAGTTTTTTCGGGGTTTCACGCTCTGGAGCGTCAGTCAAATGAATCGGAAAATTTGATTTATTTGATCAGCGAGATCGAGATTTACTCCAATTAAGAGATTTATTGTTCATGTTTGGTCAATGGTCTTAACTTTAATTCCAAAGTTGCGCAATCTTAGATTTCACAAATCAGATGAAGCCGAGTAAGAAATCGGCGCTCGAGTTTATTCACTCAATTTCCCTTATGTTCCACCTGCGCTCGAGAAAATCTTTCTTGCGTCATAAACGCCGATGTGCCATTTCGACTTCTCGCATAATTTATGACTCTATTTATTCATCCTACGTCGTTCGACTTTGTAACTCGCGAAAAGCATCAAATCATGACACGCCTTGACTATACCGAAGTCTCAAAGTGACTTTCATTGTTTTATGCGCAGAATATCGACGCGAGACCTTTGGCCGCTTTGCTCGTACCTTGCTGTCGATAATCATCAGGGCGACTTTTAATTGTTGGGAAAGGCTCTATCGACTGGCGCTTTGAAACGTCCGCGGACGTTATTCGAAGGCGCAATCAATCTCGCTAACTCGTTGTCATACATCAACTCGAAGAAACTCCTCGACACATCGATTACACAACGCCTTACTGGTCCGACACGTGCAACATCCGTTGCAATCTGAGGCTTGCAATCGCTCGAGAAACCTCGAAGCGAGAAATTCTTCTTGTCGATTTCAATTATGTCAACGATTTTTCTCTCCGCCAGTTCTCGGCTGGCGTTACATAAAGCGCGTGCTTCACATAATAATTGGAACATGCAGAAAGCTGCGCCATGCAAATGATCAAGCAGGGACGACTAATTGAATTCAAAAGCTCTCTGACATTTTAACGATCGGGCCGAGGAATGTTTTTCTTTCACTCTTTACGACCAATAAATTCAACCTTCTTCGCAGTCAAACTTATTAGCGGTCTGGTCTACACTCTCCCGCTGCACAAAGCTTTCCGCAATATCATTTCATAAATTACAAGCTCTTTACACGGCATTGCGCAGAGCGGTCCTTAAGGCCAATCCGAGTGATTAATTCAGAGCTCAGAAATTGAAAATTAGCCAACGAGTTGAAGGCAACGAACGCCAGTGAGTCACCCAAAGAATTCTCGAGCTTATTGTTGGACTCTGTCGAGCGAAATGCCCGAGCTCCCGATATCGATTTACAACGAACGAACGAACGAAACATTCGTTTTTCCATTCTGTGCAATTCGAGCATGTCTTAATAACTTTTGTTGTTTCGTTGTACGCCCAAGGAGAGAGACATGCAATTGTCGACTTCGATACTGAATCACAGACAAACAATTATTATTAATACGTAGCGAGAAACGTCATACCGTCAATGAAAGCTTGGAAATTCTTCTAATAATAAGGCAAACGTCGCTCGCTGACCGAGCAAAAGTTCAATGATTTAGTTCATTCAATATCAGGAAAGTTCAAACTTTCGTGTCAAATGGTAGCATTGACAATACTGTCATGGATAGTGAGCATTGAACGTCAAAGTCGCACTGCAGAGCAGTCTGTCAGAATAAGGTTTACCACACTGGCGAGTTGAAAATAAACGAAAGATTTCAATGCAACGATAAACGGCAAACTTCGGCTGCGCAATGGAAAGTAAATGAATTGGTTTCTGTGCCATTCTCAAGGTCCTCGAGCGTTTATCGCACCTCAGACGTTCTCGACGGTGTCTTGAAACTGAGCCTAAATGTTTGCTTTGACACGCTCTGCTGGCTTCGTCTTCTAATGTTCGTCGTCAGGCTCATCTCTTCCGATTTTCGCACGGAACCTGTCCCATTGTGTCTAATGGTTGTGTGACCGCAGCAATGATTTCTTGAGCAGCCGCTTTTATTGTTCCATGAAGTTCAGGTTTAATTTTATTTTTGCGAACGCAAATTCGAGAAAAAAAAAAGTCGCCGGCGGCACGGGAAAATTAGACCGAGACAATAGCCGGAGCAGCGCTTTTGTCATGGGAAAAAGCATCTCCCTTCATTTGCATGACAACAAAGCGTGCTGGCTCAGCTGTGACCGTAAACTCCAAACGATCGAATTCCGATGCAAAGCCAACGAGTTCTGGAAACGGCGGAGCAATAAATTTCGGACTCATGACATATGAAAATTGAGTCGATTTGGGAACCGCACGCGCTATCAAAGCGTCGAAACAGAGACAAACTCGGTTGCGTGACTAAGACAATTCAAAGGCGTTCAAGTGCATGCTTTGAGCGAGAGAAAACCAACATAATGAAACCAATTCAAGTCAAAGATCTGAGCTCAATTCGAGCAGCGAAAACCGACAATTGAATTTGAAGCAATTAAGCCGCCGTTCGGAAAACTGACGAAGGGAAAATGGAGCATTTTGAATGTTTGAAGGGAAACGCGAGTGAAAGTTCAGAGCTTTTCCTTTCGTTTAAATTGAGCCGAGCAGATTCTAGCGTGCTTAGTCAACAATGATGGAAGAATAGAGCTGATTAAGGGAACTGAAAATCTGATAATTCGGCTAAGGCGAGTCATAGTTTTCGTGAGGTCCAAGCGTAGTGACAAAGTTAAGTAAATTTGAAGCTGAAGTCGCAAACTAAGTTTATGGGAAACAAAGCTAAGCTAGGCTAAGTCAGAGCTCTACAACTTTATCAAATGAATTGTCAGAGCGAAAGTTTCTAATCCTTCAGTCAAGCGTTGGCTTCAAAGCGGCGCAATTGACTACAATTAAGCTTTAGTGCAAATTAAAGTCGGGAAGGAAACTGTAATTAACGGGACTCGTGCATGGCTTTTATCGCCAGCGCCAAACAAGCGCGCGCGGTCTGTTGTGATCAAACTAGGATTGGCTAATTTGCCTCGTGTTGCTCAATTCGATTAAAACTTTTGTTTCTCCTTGCACATACATCGACCGGAGTCTGCAGCCGAACGTTATTATCTGCTGTGCCATGTGATTGAAGTTTCAAGTACCTGAGCGCGCGAGATCGCTTACCGTATAATTTTAATTAGCAACATGCATTCTGATCGCGGGTAAAACAAGTCGGAGTCGTAGCCGACATGCCCGCAATGCTTTTGCGGTTCAAATCTAATTAAATCGATCAAGGTGGCTTTCGACACGTTGTTACGGTTCTTGTTGTGACATTCCCATTGTTTCATATCACACGGTTGGCTTCCGTGGGCCGAAGCCGGATTGAATTGGCCGCGGTGTCTTTGGTCAAAACCGATCGAGCGACTTGCCCCGATCGGAAATTGCTCCATTTTCTTAATTCATCGATGGTCGGACGGCTAACCGTCGAAGCGAACTTTTCATCTAAAAATCTTTTGTTGCGGCGATCGTTGCGACCGATTAAGCTTTTCGGTACAGACCTTGATTCGCCGTTGTTGCGGTGACCTGCTCAAGACTTTTTGTTCTTTAATTGTTCGGCTACCAACACGAAATAATTGCAGCTAAGCTTTCGGTTACACTTTTCTCCTTCAAATTCTTTTCAGTCCTTTTAACAAAACATTTTTTTGTTGTCTTCTCTTTAATCACTCGAAATTGCACCAAAATTCACAATCCATATTCGATCACTTGACTTGAAAACTCCTTATTAAGACACTATGGCAATTATGCGCACTCTCGTAATTCTTTGCCAGCTTCACTTTTGTTTTGAAAGCTCTGAGCTTGAAAGTTTGTGAGAAAATCGACTTGAACTACCGGCAGCTCGCAGCTGAATGAAACCTAAGAAACGAATATTATGCTTCGCGTATCTGAAAAGCTCAACTTGCTGTTCATTCTCTTTTTCAACGCTGCAAACAAGAGAGAAACTCGCGAGCTTTGAGAGTGCGGAAAGTTTATTTTATTTGAACGTGATCAGTCGCTATCATCGGAGTCGATGTAAACTGACTGCTGCTTCTTCTTGGCTTTCAGTTGCTCGGCGATTGACAGCGGTTTTGTGGCTTGGCCTCGAGTCTTCTTCACGTTGAGCGATCCAGCTGAAGTGTTCTTGGTATCAGGTGATGTGACTTTCTTTCCTCGGCCTCTCGTTGAAGTTGCTGCTCCACGACCACGACCACGTTTAGCCGGCGGAGCCCTCGGTGCAGTAGAATCATCATCGCTTAAGATTTCTTCATTGTCACTTCCTGTAGACGGGCGAGGCTTTGCGCCCTCTGACTTGGTGCGGGAATTCTCGACTAAAGCGTCGTTGAAAACGTTTTTCGATTTTTGTATTTTGAAGTCCGCGAGTGCTGCAACGATGTCGTCGTCTTGACTGACTTTCCCGTTCAAGAACTTGACTGCTTCTGTGTGGTGCTTTTCGAGGATGTTCGATGCGGCTGTGTCGTCATCTCGTACAAGCAAGCGACAGTATTCCGTGAGGCTCTTCAGACAGAAAAGCTCCAGGTTGCCTTTCTCGTCTTCCAGCTCGTTGAAGTAGCTTTCGACAACATCCTCGACCGTGTCCTGCTGCTCCTTCTTGGTGAATGCATTCTTCAAAGCGTCCTCATCCGGATTAAAGGCGATCTTACGGCTCTTTTTAACGTTCTTCTTGAAGGTCAACAACGACTCGGGGTTGGCGATTTTCTTGTCGAATATCTGGCCGAATCGCGCTGTGTTTATAACGAAGTTCTCATCGGTGTACAAGATGCGCAAACGGATAAGTGGTAACGTTGGCTGTTTCCTGTTTCCGGTGAGTTTCTTCTTCGACTCTTCAATCATTTCTTCCACGTTCTTGACGAAAAAGTTCTCAAGCTTCATTCTCGTGTTGCCTTCGTTGAAGCGCAAATCCTCAACGAAGTCATCAATGTTGATTGAACGGAAGATGAAGGGTCGAACGGTCTTCAACGTGACTGGATTGAGTTTAAGTTGTTTTCCTCGAATGTTCAAGATTCCGATTTTCTTCTCGATCGATTCTCCTTCAGACAGCGACGTTGCAACTGAAGATCCCGGCTGGCTGATATACGTGCTAGTCTTTGGGTTCGCTTCAGGCTCGATGCGGCAATCGTGTTCGTGGCCCCAGACAACTAAATCCATGAACGCTGGCAGTTCATCTTCGGGCAGATAGTTGAATCGACCACGGTCAGCGCGATTCTGATGCAACACCATCAGGTGGAAGATTTCGTCGTCCGGGATGTCTGGCTTGCGTATATTTACTTTCTTATCACGGAACAAGCGGGCAAGACGAGTGTCATGGATGTGGCTTAGGCCATAGAGAGCGAGTTTGGTTCCGTTCTTCTGCAGCACGATCGGTGTGATGTCGACATGGCTAAGATCGCGCCACTTACCGAAGTAATTGATCAATCCTGTTGAACTTAGGATGTCCATGGAGCTGAGGCGACCAAGGCCCGTTATGTCGTCGTGGTTGCCGTGAATGGAGAACACTGGGATGGCCACGTTGAGATTCGTGTCTTCATAGTTGACCGAATGTCCAAACGACTCGGGGAAGTTCTGATTCTGATCGCTCAGGAACTCGAAGTCGATAATCTTGTCGCCGAGGACGTGCTTGCGCAGGAGATTGATGCATCTGGAAGAATCATGTTGAGTTCAAACCACAATTAATTTTTTTTATTTAAGCTTACTGGTTGAGAGAATTAGGAGATGGCGTTGGATCGTGAAACAAATCGCCTCCAAGCAGAATGAAGTCGACCTCGCGACTGCTTGCGATCTGAAGAATTTCCTCGAAAGTGGTAAAGGAATCGCTAGCTGGAATTTCGAGATTTATTGAAATTGTTTTTTGTTTACGTTTTGTCCTACCTAATATTTCATTTGTCTCTTTATATCCTAAATGAATGTCAGTTGCCACAAGAATCTTGAAGTTATTGTCGTTTATGTTTTCAGATTCTATAGACTCTGCCATTTTAATTCTTTGATTTCTAACAAAAATAGGAAAAACTTTCAGCGCGGGAAATTCTACTCCAGTTGCTCTTGACCTTTGTGAAACGATTTTTCGAGATTTGAAATCTTTGTCGATTTTGAATTTGAAACTAAATTAACCGTTAAATTTTAATAATTTAATGGATATTTCTTCAATAGTTGAGGAAGTTCTCCTGAATGTAAGAGCAGCAGCGTTTAAACAGTTTAGACTCTAAACTCTTCTGTATATGTCTCGAGATTTTGGTATCGCAGCTTCTTTCGAAGGAAGTATGAGCGGTCGTACGAGGCTTGTGGATTGATTCACGCTTGAACATCAATAAAAAACCTTGAAAAAAAAGCTGAAATTGCAATTATCTCGAAACATATTTTCACGAATATCGATCATTCATTTTCTTTATTCATCTCTCAACTGCTTCTACTCAAAGTCCTTAAACTGCTACATAGAACGGGGAAGAATTTACATTTGGGAAGTGTCAACTGATGCTTGTGATTAACGCTACCGTAGCAAATGAATCGTAGGCTACGATCTTTAGGATTCGAGCTAAATTCAAGCTATCAGAATATCATTTAATTTGAGAGCTCAGGTCTACAAATTTAGATAGAAAGCCAGAATTTGTCATCAGTTTTTGTTTTAAGAAAATATTTCGCCTCAATCTCTCAAAACGTTTAGCTAACATCGCGCGATCATTTATTTAAAGTTTTTTTTACTCAATGGCATTTGGAAAGCGAAAGAAAAACAAAACACAAAGGTTGTCGCTCATGCAATTCAATTACAAGTGATTCCACTGGATTTGGAAAATGTGCGATTGAGCTTCAGTTTTCCTTGCGATGTCTTCGTGGATGCCGTGGCCGAGCCAGAGCAGCTGAAGCTTCTTGTAGCTCTCTCGGCACAAGTGGAGCGGATTTCCTCGTCGTAGGCCTTGGTCGGTCTCGCCATAGTCGTCTAAGTAAGGAGCTGACAGGAAGCAGCCGGTGTTTTGTCCCAAGAGAAGAACCTCAGCGTCTCGGATCCTTAGATAAATTCCAGCCCCAGCTCCACAAACCTCCGTGTGATAGTTGCAAGCGCCAACTGACGCTTTGTTCAGTTCACGTTGACAGCAATACGTCTGCGAGCAGAGAACCTCGCCGCATACCAAGCACATTGTTGGATTACGAGAATCTTCGCGCTCGTTGTTGCGACACGTGAACAGCGAAACTGAATTCATTAGATCGCTGTAGTCGTCGGGAAGACTTACGAGCTGGCGCACTGACGCCGTCGCTGGCACAATCGGATTCAAATGTTGGTCGTCAGCCTTCAGCTTTCGATAAGTCTCAACAGCTTTGTGTTGGGCGCATTGCAGAAGGAACTTCAGGATTGGAGTTTCACTGAAGAAGCTCACCACGTTGCTGTTGACATTGAGATAATCTGCCATGACTTCGAAGGAATCGCCACCTAAGAAGCTCATTTCGTCAGGCAACGGGACCTCTGTGATGAAGTGGAACAGTATGCACGAGCAGCGAAGGAACGTCTTGCTTTGATCCCTCAGCGCTTCCACCAGTCGCTTCTTAACTTTCAAGCTGTTTTCCTGTGGTGTTTCAGTCTTGCGATAAATGTTAAACTTCTCGTAGATCGCAAGCATCGAGAGCTCGTCGGGCGTGAGCTTCGCATCTGACGGGCCGGCTTCACTCTCATCGTATTCCATTTCCTGGGTGTCGTCAAGCTTGAGAGTGATGAGAATCTTCATCAGGTTCACAGCGAACATCGTGCTGAAGATTGTGTGGTCGAGCGAGTCGCCTCGTGGAATCAGATGTTGCGGATGGTAAGGGAAGAGAACTGCTCGCGTGGTGAAGAGCATCGACACCATCATGCTGAAGACGTCCCAGTGAAGGATCGACATCTCTGGCTTGCGACCGAAGAAGTTGTCGTAGAGATCTCGCGCGAAGATAAGCAGCGAGTAGTAGGACGAAGTTATCGAAGGAGTTTCCTTCTCCTTCAAGCGTCCATAAAATCCACAAAGACGAACAAGTCCTGACACGCTCTTCTCGTAGCGGATCGACATTTCTCCCTTCAGCGGCTTCTCAGTCGCTCTCATGTACATCTCCAAGGCTTCAATCGTGTAAGCGCACGTCTGCCAAGTCACCGTGTAGGAATCGACCTCATCGTTCTCGGTGACCGTCGGCGGCGCGACTTCCTTAACATTCGTCACGAATTTGTTTGCGTAGTCCGAGACGTTTGGATTCAGGTCAAGCGCTTCAACGCTGTCGTCATCTTCAAAGTTCAAATTCTTCTTCAAGAACTCGGTGACACATTCTCGATAATTCTTCTGAAGTTGGTCGATCAATGTCGATTGGTCCATCGATTCCTTGTTGCTGTTCTCCATGAACTGGAGCGAGTCGATGTAATTGACCATCACTTGATGCCACAAGTCGAAGTTGAAGGATTCCGTTGCACTCTTTCCTTTGTATTCGCCGAGAGTGTTGAGTGGTGGCACGATTGGAAGCACCGTGTTGCTCAAGAAGCGGCAAAGCGGGCACAAGAATTGGTTCTTGTCGATGTTGAAAATGCTTGGATTGCGCGTTCTGAAAGGTCGTCGCTGTTCTTTGAGTAGCTCGTTGTTGAAGTATTCCTGCCAGCAAGCGGCGTGCATCTCGTGTCCGCACGAGCTAACGTATGGCGATGGATGAATCGCTGTTTCGAGGCTCTGTAGCTGATTCACGTCGTTGGTGACTTGATAGCGACCAAGGACGCTTGACTTCTGAATGAAGGCCGGGAAGACCATGCAATCTTTGTTGTTCTGCGACTCCTCCGAGCAGAGAATGCAAGTGAACGACTCCGTTTCGCTGTGGATGATTTTCCTGTCGCTGCCGAGACAAGCGACCGTCTTCTGTTCTTCGAACGACGTTTGCCATTCCATTTCAGCTTCACCTTCGACCTTTTCGTGGTCCTTGAAGTGCTCTGCGTTTGATGTGATGAAGCTCTTCTGAGCTTTAGCCATTTGCGCAAGCAGCTGCTCGCGTCTTTGTGCTGCCAACTTTGACCGCTTCTCTTTCATTGCTTGCTCTGTCTCCATTTGAGTGTCGTTGTCGTAGCTAGAAGCCATCGGCGTCTCTTCAGCGGCACCTTGAGAGCTGTTCTTGGCTTGCTGATCTTTGTATTTCTTTATCGTCCAAACAAGGAAATCACGCTGCGATTCAACCTGAAGATAAGGCAAAGTGTTAAATGAAAATAGCAAAAGCAAACGTTGTAAAGTTTACCCTTGGACTAGACAGCAGCTCCTCCATCAACGAGAGAATATTCCACATTGCCGAGCGTTCCAAGAAAGTTAGGAAAGCATAATTCTCCGACTCTTCCTCCTGAATTGCATAGCCGATGAGATGGAGAATCTGAAATCGAAATCGTCATAATCTGCCATCGGAAATATCAAACTTATATCTTTACCTTTTGTAAATGACCTTCACCGAAAGTCTGGCAACTGAGATCGAGCGCCTGCTTCAAGACGTTCTTCATTATCATCAGCATCACATCACACTGGAGAAGGTTCGCAATCATGTTGAATGGAGCGGCCAGCAATGGAAGCTTTGGTGGCGGACAACAGACGAGTTCGTTCCTCGTCTTGTGACGTTGTCGCTGCATTTCTTCCGACTTTGACTTTTCTTCCTTGGTGTAGTGATAGAAGTACATGTTGTAATCACCGTAGAACTCGTCCTTGAGCTTGTAAACGCCTTTCTTGTCAGCCGATGTCGGCTTTTCGAACACAGCAATGTCGTTAATCACCGGTTCGATTTCATTCTCATGGCCGTGGCCATGTTCGTCATTGAGAGCCTTGTTCAGTTCCGAATGTGACAACGCTTTGATGCAGAGTTGTTGGATGATTTCCTTCTTGATTCTTTCCTCGTCAGTCACTTGTCCAATGCCTGGTATGAATCGTTCGCCTACAACGATAATCAGCAGCTCGAGAAACTCGTCGACCATGTTTATGATCTGCCGGATTGAATCCTCCTCAGAGTTTGGCAACACCGGCTTGAAAGGGTCTTCGGTCCATTGCAGTAAGTTGAACTTGTTCATGACGTGGATCAGGAATTCGTTGCTTTCGATCAGCGATGCTCCCATTTGAAGAATCACAACGTCTCGGTCCAACATTTCGCATCGGCACTTCACATTTCGGTAGAAGAACAACTGGTTGAGTAGCGAGTAGCCGTTGCGTCTCCACATCCCTGAATAGACTTGAGAAATCATGGTACGAGTGCAGAGAACGGGTTCGATGATTTCCTCGGGAGTTGGTTTGTCGTTTGTGGTTGAAACGTTGTCAAATGTCAATTTGAATTTCTCAAAGTGAATGTAAAGTCCAGCGAGGAATCGGGTCAGCGGCAAATGAATTGAGACGGGCTTTGTAGCCACATCGTAGTTGAGACAATTTGCTGAATGATCAGCAAGCTCTTTGACTTCATTTGTAGCAGATCCAACGATAAATTTGTTCTCGTTCAAAGCGGCGAGAACCATTCGATAAACTTTCACTAGAATCACTTTGTCAGTGCTGCACCAGTCGATGATTGATGTGATCAAGTGTGACAACTTGATGTGAAGAGTGAAAGCTGACTCCCACTCTGGTTCGTATTCCATGTGCTGTCCAACTTGGCGTGTCACTGCATCCATTCCTTGCATACTTTTCAGCAAGCGAATGACGATTTGGATTCCATGGAGAAAGCCAAGGCGAAGTTCTTGAGTCCACACTTCGGGTTTGAACGTTAGAAGATAACGCAAGTCTGTTATGATGAAGTGGGCTCGCTTGTTAAAGGTCGAAGCTGCATTCTTAGGAAACACGAGCACTTTGTTCTTGATGTACTTCTCGATACATTCGGCGTAGTACGTGTGCATCAGTTTGAAGAAGGCCGACTCGTGAGCCATCAAATGGTGAGCGACAGTCGGGACAGTAAACAGCTGAACGCTCAACGACACGACCGAGAACGAGTGGTAGTGGTCGTCACGGAGGAAGTCTTGCATGATGTTTGTGTAGACTTTAGTGAAGTTGATGGCGAGCTCCTTCTTGTTGTCGTACTCCATGAGCATGCCGGAGATGAGCAAACGATGCCACGCGCTTCTGGCGATCTTCCACAACTTGATGTCGTAGAGAAGTATTTGACGCAAGCTATATTTAGACGACGTCGGTGACGTTAGGATGATATCACAAAAGATCGCACGGAACTTGGCGCTCAATCCTAAGAACTCTTGGAACCAGTGCAACAGCTGGAGCGCAAACGTTTGGCAAGCCACTGTGTTCTTGTGGAAGATCGCGACCTTCAGAGGCTGAATCTTCGAGCTTGCGATAGTCGCTCGCATTCCTTTCTTTTCAATCTCGTTTTTCAATTTGATGCAAGCGGCGAAGGTCGCGCACTTAACAACTGAACGTCCATCTCTGTCGATCGAAGTGACGTACTCGACCGCTTCTTTCTGCTCGCACTTAACAATCGAAGTCAAAGTGCTAATGACCTGGAATAACAAAGAAAGTAAGCGGCGGAATTGTGAAGCTGAAAAGCCCACAAACCTGATCGAATGTGTGCGTTTCATCGTTGTAGAGCAGCGTGCAGAAAACGTCCTCAACTGAGTTCGTCTCGCTCTCCATGTCCGGGAAGTTTGCATCGGAGTCGACGTGCAGCATGCTAACGCAATAAGCCAGAACAGCTCGGAACACGACATGACAAATCTCCTTCATTTCTTCGGTGACGAGAGCGTCGACTTCCGGTTTTTCAACTGCCGCGTGATCTTCGCAGCAGAAATCTTTCTTCCACGCCTCCGGATCGCCACAGTCGCAACAGCCTCCGCCGTACGATGTCGACATCTTGTATTTGTGGGTTCGATGCGTTGATTTCTTGAAGCAGCTCGAGCACAGAACGCAGGTCGGATCCATGCTGCACTCGCGGCACGAGTAAGTCGGCTCTCCATTCTTGAAGATGTTGCCACACACAGACGATACGTTGTTGCCGGCCTTCAACTTGGCCATTGTCTCTTCCCATCTCGCACCAAGGATGAGTTCTTGGATGATGTCAATTATCGCGGCTTTCGCTCCGTCCTCATCGAATATGCAAGTTCCTACAACAAAAGAAAACATTCAAATTGTTGTGTAAGAATTCGCTGTCGCTCTCTTTGCTCGGAATCCCGCGAAAGTATTATAAGTGTTATCAAGGCATTCACAGCCCCCTATCTGACGGACTGAGCTCAAACGATGACATGTGGCGATGACGGTTTAGTGTCGAAGAGATTTTTTCTTTCACAACATTCTGCGCATTAGATGACAACGATGACGTGAACTCTCGTCGTCGTGACAGAATGATTGAAAATTATTTTCTCAAGAGCTCGCGTTATGCATGGACGATGACTTAATCGGAAGCCTCGAATCATCACAATGCACAATCGAAACAAAAAGCGAAACGTTGAGAGTGGAAAGGGAAGCAATTCGACTTTCTCTTTGTCTCGACTGCGGGCAGACTTTGAGCGTTTTCGCGACTCCAGGAACTTCCGGAGCTATAAATCATCAACTGTGTGACTCACCGATGTCACTGGCACTGTCTTTCTTGGAGACGGTGAGGAAGTACGAAGCCGAAAGCTGGAAGTAGTTCGTAAGATCCGATGGCTCGAGTGACTTGCTCTCCACCTTCGCTCGCCACTTCTTCTTGATTTTGTCGGGTGTTGTTACCTCAGCTGCTTCTTGAATCTCTTCCAACATCTTTTCTACTGCTTTGTGACTTTCATTCACAACGAAAAAAGTGATGACTGACAAAAAGGAAAAGAAAATTGCGAGATTTCAAGGTTTCGCTTAAATTCCACTTCAGCTGCTGTTTGCCATGCTTACTTTGTGATATAAACGTAAATTAATAGTCAAAGACTTTGTGTCAGTCTTCAAATCAGCGCACCAGCAATGCTAAAGCTTTTAATTGTCCCTCAAACTTTTTCAGTCAAAAACTTCTTTAGCCTGAAACTTAACGAATTCACTTGACGAAACTTGTTTCGTTGTGATTTGAAATTTGGTCCGTTAGATTTTTTGTATTTCGCAGAGTTGGTCTCGACTGATGCTTTCAGTTGTTCATCTCTTTAGACCTACACCATGGCAGCTTTCGGGACCATTCGCTTACGTTTACGTTCAGAAGGACAGAGCTGCTCTCACAGTGAATCGTCACATTCTTCAATCAATACTTTGTGATAACGTTTTTATCTTTGTTTTTTTGCACAGAGCGCAGACGTTTTATAATAGCTATATCTCTGCTATAAATGCACTTGAGAGTCCAGAAACCATCCAGTTTTCAGCTTCGAAGCCAACATGTCGGTTCTACAAAAGTTTGCTACGCAGAAAATTGTTCCGGATGTCATTGAAGTGGCGCCGAAGGAAGTGTTGAAAGTCACATATCCTTCAGGTTTGACCGTTGACGGAAATGAGTTAACTCCAACGCAAGTGAAAGACGAACCGAATGTTGAATGGGTCGCTGAATCTGGCACTTACTACACTTTGCTGATGACAGGTGACATATATGTTATTTTAATAAGCTGCAAAAATAAAAGAATCGAAAACTTTTCAGATCCCGATTCACGAGAACATAGCGAAGTGAGACATTGGACAGTCGTTAACATCCCAGGAAATAACTTGAAGCTCGGAGATCATATCGTCGAGTACATTGGCTCAGGCGCGCCCCTAAACACTGGACTTCACCGCTACGTCTTCCTTCTTTTCAAGCAAACCAAAGGGAAGCAGTCTTTCGCCTCCGTGCCGGCTGCCACCAAGAACACAGTCAGCGGAAGATTCTCGACCAAGACTCGAGACCTTATTGCTGACCATAATCTAAAGCTCGTCTCTGGCAACTTCTTTCTCGCTCAGTATGACGACTACGTTCCCATTCTTAGGAGTCAGTTCACCTAAATGCCAGATTGACGGTAATCACGTGGTAATTGATCACCAAATGCCCAAATATTTGATGCTGCAATCTTAACAGTTTCAAGGCCAATTCACTTGCATTTTTTTTATACATTTATTATCTTCAAAATGTTTTCTTAAATACATTTTTTTTCGATCAGCAACTCTGATTCTACAACATTTTCCTCGTTTTGTTTTCTTCGTGTGAAAAATTTCATAAGTTTTATCCTTTTTTCCATTCAAGAGACATAGAAGCTCGTGAGCTTGGAGAATTTGTTCATGTGGGGGGTTGTGATGGGGAAGAGAAGGGCCGTGATTAAAACTACACCGTTTCACCGATCGACGACTATCTTGCTTTGTACAAAACATAAGTATTCTCATCTGAAATCAGCAGCTTTAGGCCGGAAATGCTCTAATCATTCGTGTTCTGATTCTGAGTTTGGTTAAGATTATCTAACAAACGCTTAAGAAACTAACAAAGGGTTTTGTTCAGCTCTACTTAAGCTCTAAGCTTCGACAATTCATGTTCAGAGTTCAAAGGGGAAATTAAAATGTTTCATTGAAAATTTGTTGAAGAAGAAAAGTGAAATGAAATGTTGAGTTGAAAAAGAAGGAGACGACGATTCTAATGATTGAATTAACGAGTTAAAATGAATATTTCCTTCTTCTTCTTTGATAAAAAATAAATTACATTGCTGCTCGTTCGCAGATAATTCTCTGATATTTCTTTTGATTTGATTTAACACTAAAGTGACAATGTTGCGCTATGCGCTCTCATCGAAAGCATTTACAGTTTCTTCTCCCAAATGATGATGTTGGCGTCGGTCGAGTTGAGCATTTTGTAGTTGATGGACGTCAGCGAGTTCGATCGGAGGTGATAAGCTGGTTGTTGCTTTCCATCGCCGTTGGTTCCGTTGGTTCCATTGAACGAGCTCTTCGGCCCGTTCGGTGGAGTGTTGAAAACATTACGCCAGTTGACGTAACCTCGTCCGCCCATGACCATTAGCACCGTTCTTCGGCCATCAACCATTTGCTGGTGGTAATTGTTCTTCAGGTTTTTCCGCTTGTTGTTCTTCAACGTTGCAGCTGAAAAGTTGCTCATTGCTGCTTCCTTCGCGTCTTGATGCGACTCATCAGGCAAAGTTCTGGTCGGAGTCGAAGTTGCTTGTGCAACGGCATTGTGATGATCGCATTCGTTGATGTTCATCAGCTCGGTTCCATTGAACTTGTGGCTAGCGTTTGAGCTGTTTCTCGACACGCTGCGATATTTAACCGCCATGCTCTCTTCACTTCCACTCGAAGTATACAAACTGCTCGAACGAGAATCCACCGACCAATTTGATAAGTCAAGAGATCGTGGTCGGCCAACTTTCATCTTTAGACGACGATCCAGCGTGCTGACCTTCGAAGGAATCGCAGCCAAATCTGGATCAGAGTTTCCGCGCCTCAAACTGTCGTAAGCGACTTGCTCGTGGAGACTGAGCGTAGCATTTGGCGTCATTTGAGGATCGAAGTCTTCCTTCACGAACAACAAATCACTGTAAAGTCCATAAACATCACATCCGCTGTCAGATCCGTTCTGCGATGAGCCAGATGAGCTCGACGAACGCATTGAATTTGTTCCATTGTAGTAAGCGCTGACACCGCTGAATCCTCGAGGAAGCGTCTTAGAAATTCTCGACAAATCGCTCTCCCGAATGTTCGACTTGCGGCGAAGCACGATTGGACTATTTGGCAACTGATTCTTCATTTTGGCTGGCGATGGCGACACATCAAGCGAACGCTGCTTCTCCAGCTTCACCGCTTCTTCCTTCTCTGCTGTGACAATATTCTTGTCAATCGTTTCGATGTTATTATTCGTATCATCGTGAGGCGGAATGGCATCGACCTTCAAAGGAGCTTTGACTTGTAACTGAGTCATTTGACTTGCAGATTTGGTAATTAATGGCAGGAAGAAGGTCACTGGGCCGCAGTGGGCGTGATAGGAAATGTTCACGTTGCCGGAGATGATTGGAACTCCTTCCAAGCGTGGCAGAGGAACTGTCAATGTGATGCCAACGTTCGTTCCGACCCAGAGAAGTCCTTTGCAAGCCATCAAAGCTGTCACATAAACAGCCGACGAGTTGTTTGATGGAGCGTTGCTTGATGAGGTCACGCGGAGTATGTGCGGAGCAATGTTGATGTCCTGGAGGTGTTTGAAGGTTTCCGTGTGATACAGGCAAATGATGCTTGAGTTCTTCAGTGAGATCCAAAGTCCCACACCAGCGTGAGCCATCAAGTTCACGTCACTGTTGACATGTTGAATTTCAAAGCTTTTCTGGACGTCTCCAGTCAGTCCGTTGAGAACGAAAATCTTTCGACCACTTGCTGCGTAGACGCTCATGTTGATAGCTAGAACGCTCGTGATTGATATGTGATGGTTCTCCAATTTGATCAGCTGATATTGCTTCATATTCCAGACGTCTTCCTTCATGTCCTTTCGGTACATCAGCATCTCACCATTAGCAAGAGCGACAAAAACGCTTTCGCCAGAAACGTGGAACAAAATTTGTGTCGGCGTCTCGGGCATGCTGAGCTGAATTATTTGCTTCTCCTGCTCGGGATTGGTCCCGCCGTAGATAATCAGCTTCTTGCCGCTGGTTCCAAGCCACACGCACTCCGAATCGCTTCCAGCTGTGCTATCAGGCAATCCAACACGACCACGAACAAAGTCCATCGCGGTAATCACAGTTTCATTGAGACTAAAGGCAGTCACATCTTTAATCATAGCCTGAGCCTGATGCGGCTGGTGCATGAGGATCGTGATGTGCGAGTTCGAGCCGTCGACGCTGCAAACCCACATGTAATAGCGGTTCTTAGTAGCTCGCTTCTGGAACTTTGATTCCGGTGACATTGAGTAATAACATCCGCAGCGGACCTAATCGAGATAAAATCTTGTTAGACGCAAAATTCATTCCTGTTGTTCTAAGCTTACCTCAGTTTGATGCTGCGATGATTTATAAACCGGATGCATGCGCACGAATAATGGCATTTTCGTAAGCGGCCGTTGATGAGCGTCTCGATCTCCGACTTCCCAAGCTGGCGAGTTGTTTGTGTCTAGAGCCAATTGAGCCAATCGAAGCTCAGTTATCCACTCCTTCTTGACGTTGGGGTTGTCTGTGCGAAACGTGAGCGTCTCTTCCTTTCCAGACTTTTGCTTGACAATCAGCTGAAGGCAGCACGAGTCGACGTAGGACATTTCTTCATCCTTCTTTCGAATGCTTGTCTGGATCGTGTTGAGAACGTTTTTGGTAATGTTCAGATTGATTTCAGGATATTCGCCTTTCAGCTGCCCAACCAGATCGTTGACTCGCGACATCACATTGTAATCGTGCATGAGACTCGACATCTCGTTAGCCAGATTTTCAGCACCATTCGTGAGTTGTGCGGCAAGCTGCAGTGAGTTGGCTGACATTTCGTTGCCGCTTCCACTGTGGTTCGATTTGAGGCTTCCGCCTCGGTTTAGGCCGCTGGTAATGTATCGATTAAGCGTGGCTGACGTCGCGTTATCAACGATTTCCACGTCGTTAACGTGGTACATCCATTTCAACGAAAGTTTCTCCGTTGATCCAAAATCTTGCGATTGCTTTGGAGCGACCGACACGCAGATGACTTTGTCGTTGGCCAACAGAAGGCGACGCGTCTTGGTCTTCACCAACAGACCGTTTTGGCTAAACTCGAGCTGAGTTACGTTGTCCTCGCGTAGCAAGTAGTTGTGGCGCTGATCTGACGATGAGCCGGTGATGAATCGAGTGTTGAAAGGCCCAGAGATCTGGCCAAGCATCTCCTTGTATGCTTGGTACTGTTCTGCTTCTCGCTTTCGCTCATTCAATGAATCAGCGAGTGATTCTAGTTGTGTTAATGCCATCTGAAGAGACATGCGATCGTGATGTCCTTGAGGCGTATATTTTAATAAATCCTAAGGAAGAAAATCGGTCAGTTCTTGTCAAGCTAATTAAATTCGAAGTCTCACTTGTAAGAATAAAATAAATTGCGGGAATCGTTGAACGGGTTTCACCATCAGTCCGAAAAATGACAAACGATCGTGGGCGCTGATTTGCTTCACATTAAGAAAGTCAGCAAAGGCTGATTTCCTTTTCGTCTCGACTTTCGCTAAGTCCATAGCGTTAGAAAAGTTGTTGATGAAGCCGCTGTAGACGTCGAGGACGTTTGTCTTGCTAAAGGCACCCATGAACACATCTCCAATCTTCTCGTCACGGTCCCAGTTTCTTATGTAGTCGGTTAGGGCGATTCGAAACAGGGTGTGGCATTGGAGGATATCTGGTACGCGATGGAAGAGAATCGACATCTTTGAACTGTTAAGGATCGGCGGATTGCTTTCTTCCAAAGGCTTTTTGTAATCCTGCGAAATTAGTTTCATTAGTTTTGCATCGTGAATGCTCAAAAATTAAAACTTACTTTGACTAGACGCTGAAGAGATGAGACATAAGAATTCTCACTGTGAACAATTGCGGAGATGATGTGACGTCGTTTGAGTTGGGATTGTGATAGATTGGAAGGTGCAGGTGGCAAAACGAGCGGTGTAGTGCGACGATCCATCCTTGCCTGATGCGACAATGAGGGACTCGCTCCGTCGATTTGTGAGTGATCTTCTTCAGTCTGTTGAACATAAAGTAATCAGCAAACCCATCAGACAGATCAAAATTTCTTCTCTTACCTCTTGCAACTGCGGCATCTTCTTTCCATTGGCTTGCTTATCATCTCCATCTTTCTCAATGCTGTTGCTTCTGTTGGGACTGTTAGATGAGTTCAGATCATACTGCTGACTGCCTCGCCGAATGGAGAACCAACGCGATAAACGCGACAGCGGCTCACCCGGTGATTCTTGATTGTTTGAACTGGGCATCGTCGTCGATGAATTGTTTCGCCATTTATCGAACGACAAATGTTGTTTGGCTTTGTTGAACGTTAACCTTAGCTGACTGTTACGAGCAGCGGAGATCAGGCTGGTGCTGCGATCACTCAAGTTGTCGTCGTCATCGTTGTAGGATGAAACATCGTCGTTATCATGATCTTCTGACGGGCACCAGCTGTCTTCTGAGCTGATTGTACTCCTGGCCGACGGCGTATGTTCCAGCTTTTTATGCGGCTTGGCCTGATGCTGGGAATGATTAATGGGCGAAGTGTTGCTATTGATCAGGTGATTGTTGTTAATTATGCTATTGAGATTGAGAATCTGCGGGTTGTTGTAAAAGCTCGTCTCCTGATTGTTGTTCACCGAGTTCAGGTTGTACGAGTGATGACGTTGCGGCAGCGAGATGATGCTGTTGCTCGACTTTCTCGTCACCGATTGCGGATTGAAAGTGTTGGTGGTTGATGAAATACTGTTGGAGCGTGGCAATGGATCTTCCCAAGAAATTGGCTTTTGTTCATCTGTAATGAGAGAAACGGAGAAAATCGACGTTAATTAAATGTTTCGTTCGTTTAAAGAATCATTGGATTGTTAGCGTTGCTGTTTATGGGGCGCAAGACAATGAGCTATCATTGGATATTTACTCGTTATGACCGCATGGACAACGAGTTCCGAGTATCGCACGATGCGGAAGCAACGAGCTAGTGACGACAGTGCGCTGTCAGTTCACAGTTTGAACTTCACAGTGAGCCAAACAACGAGAGACTTTCAAGAGGAAAAAGAATTGCCAGACACAAAGACCCGGCACAAATTAAATTTGCTTGTAAATAAAATAGATGAGCATCGCGAGTCCTGCACTTTCATCATTTTTATTGTCTCAGATGTGCAACGAGCGACATCAAATGAAACAGCGCAAAGTGCCGACCGTGAAAAGCGTTTGAATAATTTGCCAACTAGTCGCGACACCCGATCATCTCGCAAGCTTTGATGAATTTATCGTTTGAGCTCGAGAGATCAGCGCAGAGTGCAATTTTTCACGGTTCTTAGTCAGCGAAGCTTTTAAGGAAAAACTTCAAATTTGTTTCTGTCGAAGAGTTTGGGATGCGAGAAACATTAAATTCCAATTAGCAGATCATCGAGCTATTCGAATATTACCAAATAAGCAAATTAAATATATCAAAACGTTCAATTAGTGGACAACCCAAGCAACACGTCGCAATCATCTCGACGAAGCTCGTTTCGTTCTCGTGTGTGCTTCGAGTCGTTTCCGCGCCACAAACAAAGGAACTGCGAAAAAATTAAAACAAACCCAAGCGCCGCCGCGCTGCTGATTCGCTTCATTTCAGGGTCTTAGGTAAAATGTGTGTGGAGAACTTTTTTTCTGTCGCTGTGGGAAATTAGCTCCGGCTACACAAAAGCATAAATTAATAGAAAATATGTCGTTAAATCGAACGGCGAGAGTCTTAGAACCACAGCAAATATAACGTCGCAATAATGGCGAGCGACTTTGGTTTGCGGTTCTGCGTTTGCTGCCGCCAAGCTTGCTCAACCGAACCAAGTCATTCATTCATCGAACGAGCGACAGAAGTCGAAGAAAGAAATCATATTTGGAGTGAACGTCAAACCCTTGTGGGCGCCTGTGCTCGTCCAAGGACAACGTGACAAGAGTCTGGCTCGAGGTAATTTATTTCCTCAGCTTTGTGTCTTCGCTCCTGGTGCCACGAGTGTCCATCTTAAAGCAAAGTGGACGAGGCAGCCGAAGGTTTATAAATAGAACCGAAAGCCTAACGAAACTACTCTCGCTGTTCTAGGAAACCCGAGTCGTCTAGAGGATGATTATTTTACAAGAACTCGAAATCTCAAGAGGTTCTCATCTCTCATTCCCTTTCCCTTCGTTTGCCTTATTTATTACTGGGCTATAAAGATTTCCTTCTTCAGCTGCGCCTGTCGAGCGTTCCCTTAATGAAGCTTACTATTTATAAACAAATCTACTGTAAGTCGCAGCACAGGGAAATTGTCATAAAACAGCAGAGCAGAGCCTTAGGACCGGCTTTCCTTCTCAGTCATTCGGCATTCTCCATCCCCCGCTTCATCGTTGACTCACTCTTGAAGCGAGGCAACGAACAACTGTCTTCACATCATCGCGATTGATTCAGTGAAGAGAAATGTTTGTGTCGAAGCGAGCTAAGCTGCGATTATGTAATGAGCAATTATACAATTCTGTTTCATCCGCCCGAGAAAGATTTGCATCTTGCAAAAGTAATGAAAAGCCGTGGAATGTCTCTCGCTCGCTCTCGTTCCATCAAGTTCGTCGCTGCAATAAATTCAGCATGACGAGGGCCATGCGGAATCGATCTTTATGCTCCAATTGCTGATTCCATCTTAAGCGCTCGTGGCTCTTCTTCTTGCCTCGACTCATTGCATTCGAATTGTTTCAGTTTTCAGCTTGCACGTTGGAATGTGCAAAGCTTCGCAAACTGATTTGATTCTTTCGCCGAAGACGAGAAATTTCGAGTTAACTGGAAAGGAAAACTTTGACCAAGAGCGAAACTGAAAGTTATTCACTTTTCATCTCGAACGTCGATGCGCTAGCAAAACGAGTTTAGAGTTTCGAGCTGATTTGGAAATACGTTTTGCGAATGGATCAGCTCGCAACTAATCGATTTCAACGTATTGCGATCCCGCAGTGCGATTAGCGAGGAAGTTGTAGTGAGGCGAAGTCCGCAAAAAGCAAATTGAAAAGGAAAGAGAAACTAAGCGTTCGTACTTTGATCATCTAATAGCCATTGTGAATTATTAGCAATTCTCGAGCGTAACTGACTCCGTTTGCAGTGAGGTTTATCATGTGAAGTGCTCGCAATAAAGCTTTAACGAAGCTCACGTTCAGTATCCAGCATTGCACTGCAGTCGTCTGCATATTCAGCGAATGAAAACTTGCACTGTACGCGGAGAACGCCGAGCGAGTTCAAAGCGAAGCGCAATCAACAATAGCAGCTCCTGACCCCCATTAAAGATTATAACATAAACTTTTATTATCATTCGTTCTGCCTTTCAATTTGTTTCCATTAAAATCGTAAATGTAAACAGCGACGCGAATGTGTTGGTGTCCCTTAACTCCCTTCTCAAGCTAGCGTTGAAAACTCATCGCGATGATCAGCACATGTTGAGTGAGGGAGCGAGAGCCGGAAATAGTCGAATGAATCGTAAATGAGTCAAACACAAAGCGCCGAGCGCTCAATAAAAGATGTGAAAAGATTTTTCGGACGTGAGCCGTTCGTTCTT
Source organism: Smittia sp. YW1114-2 (assembly GCA_033064975.1). Classification (NCBI taxonomy): domain Eukaryota; kingdom Metazoa; phylum Arthropoda; class Insecta; order Diptera; family Chironomidae; genus Smittia; species Smittia sp. YW1114-2. The sequence goes on from CP093834.1 coordinate 17,881,226, forward strand.
GCCAAGCGTCGCAGTTTTTTCGACGTTAGATTAGAACGGGGAAGGAAGCGTTTGTTTCACAACGATCAGCGCAGTTCAACGAGGTTTTTGATCTGGTGAATCATGTGAACAAGGCAACGAGCCAAGTTAGGCGATATGTCTTAATTGAACATTTGAAATCACTTGCAAACAATCGAGCCAAACACAAACCGCGAATTTGTTCGATAAACGAAATACAAACAAAACGTTTAGTCACCAAACCGAGCCACGGAGAGACATTGGGGGACACAAATGGCTAATTGAGTAATGGCAAATATTTGATCACGTTTGGTGACTTCAATCACGAGCTGTTTGATCAAGAAAGACTTGATTTTTAAACTTTCGAGTCAAGGTGACGCACGAAGAAGACGAAATTGGCAAAGAAGGAAGAGCAATGAGATGCAAAACGCGCCCCGCATGACATCAACAAGTGTCTCAAGCTCCAATCTCTTTAGCTTTCATGATCATCGGTGAGTGATTCACGCGCAGCATGACATCACTTGTAGTTCAAATCTCATTTCGTATGGCGAACGCTCTTCTTCCTTTTAGATTAGAGGAATTTCATTAAAAAATATTCGCTGTGCGATGACGCAACACGTCCAGCACTCGCTAGCACGAGTCGGCGTTCGAACGAAAGATCAAAGTTGAATCGGGGAATGGAAGTCAAGGAGGAATTTAGCGGAGGAAGTGAGCCATCCGTTGAGGGAATTTCCTGATGACAACAACACGATTCCCCAGTGACTGAGCGTCACTTTCTTCTGAATGAAATCAAGTTGTTATTATCAGCATGGAGGGAAGGAGAATGTGGAGCATCGCGTGGGCGAGGTTTACGAGTTTCTTCGAGCTACTTCAGCAACAAAGTCTTAAAGTCTCGCAAGCATCGACTCGTTTCACAACTCTCGAGCATTGCGAAATAATCTTCGGATCGACAAAACTTTCGTCGCAAAAAAAATAAGTCGTCACCAAGAGCATTAATTAGACTTTTTCGCATATGAAATGCCCCGAATTGGGTAGAGCGGATTTGAGTTTATAAGGCGATATGGGTCAGACGAGTGTGCGGCAAGTCGAACGCCGCACGAGAGTGTTATTAGCGAATTCAATCCATTTATGTAATCTCAATTCATGCGAAAGATTCAACGTTCGGTCCTTCACACCGCACACATCGATCATCGCCTCACGCGAGAAGCTTCGCCAGTTATGACGAATGTAAATCAATCAATGACCGCACGAGGAGAAGAGAAACGAGTTTGTATCATCGACTATCAGACGAGCGAATTGAGTAAATCGGAAATGGTGAGTTAATGATCATCAGCGCACGATCCGTCAAAGCATTACAGCTGTAATTAAACAATTAATTCTCACAGCGACCGCTCAAGTTCAATTATAAATCCCGAGCCTGTCTTTCGAAAGTTATCGACGAGATATCGTGAGCCGTTGCAATGCTCAATGAGCGCTATAAATGGAGTTTTATTAATTTATATTGCGTTCATTAATATCCCTCGAATGATTAAGTGGCTGCAAAGCAGCAGTCAAGTTCATTCATTAGTTCGCTGTCCCTTTTGATGGGTCACCCGCCGATGTCAACGCAGCTTTATTCAATTAAAATTCGTAGCCGATCCCAAGCAGCTCGATGACATGATGAAAAAAGTTTGATTGGAAATTGATGAAGTTGGCGAGAAATTGAATTTTAATTCGCCTCGGCAACTCGGCTACAAGTGTAAGCGGCCAATTTACATCAAGCCTCATCCCTTTCTTCCGCTATCATCTCATTTGCATTGACGCTGCTGCTGTTGGGAGTTTCCATTAAATTCAAATCATAACACAAGCTCGTAAAAGGGGCGACGGCATGAGAAATTGAAAAATAATTGCAACGGCTCTGAGCAGGCAACGGCCGAGGCTCAGCTCGTCAACGTCGAATTGGTACAATGTTGTTACTATGTGGGTGGACGGTCGAAGACTCTTCGTGCACAATTTGCATGCTAATAAGTACTTCATGGAGAGCCGTCAGAAGGAACGTTTTACGATCGTCCTTGAAGTTATTTTCTTCTCAGAATTCAAGGACTGCATGGAGATGAGAGAGAGGCGAGGGAAGATTGATTTTTCATCTTATGGAACGTTTAGCGTCGCCTCTACTAATCACTCGAGAGTCGCTTTGTCACTTTAAGATTCTCGTGCCATCATTTGATTTTCTTTAAGCAGAGTCTTCCTATTTCTCGCTCTGTCAAGAACGAAGAATTCCCAGAGAAAAGAAATTGCGATGTTATCGCTTGTACTTAAATTGTCAACGAGTTTGTGACGCGCTTCCGATTCGCGTCACATTTTCTCACGACTTACGAATCTTGAAATCGGAATCACGTCGGAACCTGTTGCGGTTCCTTGAACCCAACGTGCTTTTGATTTCAATTGGTGCTCTCATCTGTCTACTTCTCTTGTGTCTTGTTCTTGTTTGAATATCGCGAGTCCATTCAGAGAATGAGACATGTTTGCGCAACCGAACGTCCGCGGTTGAATCGGGAATTCAACGTACATGCTTTGAATGGCAACATTGCGAAAGAAACTTCAAAGATCTCGCTCCAAAGAGTGAGTCATTTGCGCGCTTCTCATTTATTATGAGCACCGCATTCAGATGCTTGAACTTCTTCTTACGCTTTGCTTTTCTCGCGAGGGGGAAAATTGCTGGCAGGCGAAGTGACGAAAATAATAAAGTTCAACTAATTTAATAACGACAGCGTGCTTTCGCGTTCTATCTGTTCGCGGATGGCGTGAAACCTCGCTCACACAATTAGGCGGTCTATCGACGAAACGAGTCCAAACGGTTGCGCGACACATCAAGCGACAGGGCGTCCCGTCAAGGGGCCAGCTGAGTCACTTAGCAATGCGGACAAGGTTATCCACCTAAAAGACGGCTGAAGTCAATTTCAGTCTCTTCGAAGGAAAACAAAGAATTCGAAAGAAACTTCTAAACAGAAGTCTTGCGATGGCGATGAGTGGGCAACGCTCTCGCGAGAACAAAGCAAATTTGCACAATTTAAAGTTTAAAGTCCAGAGGAATTATTTTTCACGATTTATCTTACGCCAGGGAGATGAAAAGCGGGAGAAAAAATTTACATTCCGACTTCAATTGCGCGCCTTTTCCATCTCACTTCGCTGTTTACAATTTCAGTTTACTGTTTCTAATTGATGGACATGTCTATTTAGTTAGCAGTCGCATGCATCCTGTGCTGTATTCGAATTGCGCGCATTCGCTGGCAGAACGAGGAAAAGTTACGCGATGAGAGCAGAAAGTCTGCTGCTGTATCGGGAAAAAGTCTGAATCATAAAATCAGTTTATGTTTTTCTCGACTTCCCAGCGAGGAAGGAGAGCGAGCGAGGAACACAACATTATAATTAAATTAGTTTTCATCGTCGAGCTTTATTGCGCACCATCAAAAGCAATCGAGAATTGGCGCAAAGAAATTCTCGTTTGATTTATTTCCTCTCTCTCGACTTGCCTCCCTCTCGACCCATTGCGTTGCATCATCCCATCCGGCCTTTGAGCTTTATGATGTGAAACGTTTAAACGTTCGCCGGATACTCAGTTACTCGAAACGGTTTGTTTACATCGACACAAGTCGCCCTCGAAAATCGAATTTCAAAAGCACGGCCGAGTGAATTGGTGAATCGTTTAACTGTTGGTGAACATTGACTTTGAATTTCTTGCCGATCGCGTCATGTGATAATTTTAGGTCTCTTTGTCTTCTTCTTTGCATCTACTCCAACAATAACGAGCAGACTTGAGCGAGTGATCAATCCTTTGGTCGCTTTTGTTCTACAGACTTTTTCAAAAAACAAATACGCGCAAAATGTTGTGACAAGCGTTCACATGAAACGTCCTACAGACAGAGCAATTCACTTCGTTTAATCAGCGAATCATGCTGGCTCTCGAGTTCTATAAATACAATCGGAGGCAGTGCTGCATTCGCGTCGCCAAAAAAGGGAAATCGTCGCTGGGCGAACACGTTATGGATATTTGTTGCTATTAATAGCTCGTCAATCTCCATCAGCCGAGACAAGCGATGGGAAAATTCTGTAACTCACCGATGGCTCATGTAATCGCAATTATAAATCAAGCACGACGAAGGTCGCTCGATTGAAAATTCTGAATATTTCGGAGACAACTTTTTCGATCGAATCATGATCAGCGAGCGCCGCCTTTTAAGAAATCGTAATTAATCGAGCGGAGCGTGATATTAAAAGCATTCCTTAAATCGATTCATTGCCACGCTTCGATTGGAGAAAGAGAATTAAAGTGTTTTAATAATTGCGGTGGACCTCGAAGTGCATCACGATCTCCGATGAGTCTGCTGTTTGATAGAAAAGGCGGTCGAGAAGTGTCTCGGGTTTCAGTAGCGCGAATCGCAGATTAATGTGCGACCCGTTTTTGATGATCGTGTGACTCCATAACTCGTTTTTGCCTAATCCACACGCACGCAACATTTGAGCCGAAAGCCGAAGTCGTCTTGAACTTTACTTCGCCGCAGGTTAAACAATCCCTGATGCAACTGAGAGAAAAACAGTTACACTCGAATGTCATAACAAGTAACTGAACGTGCGAGTAAGCATTGCATCTGGAGTGTAAACTTGAACGTCTCGAGTCGTCTTTGAAGACAAACCGGTTCGTTGAAAGTCAGATGGTGCGAGCGATCAGAATCTTTTAGAATTTTCAAAGCTCTTTTTGGTTACAGAGTTCGGCCTCCACGCGCCGTTGTCGCTCTCCCTCCCTCCTCCTCCTTCTCGACGAAAACTAAACTCGAACTCAACCCACGCACAATGCAGTTTCGAGAAACTTTAGTATCCAAACAGTTTATTGAGTGTGATTCATTAGCTGTTGAATGAACTCAAGGCCACTTCGTTTACCCAATTTTTCCTGCTTCTTGTGCTCGGTGCCAGGAGCGGAAAACGAAGCTTTTGCGACACACCACATCAAAGACTTTAGAAACAATTCCGCACGGTGTGGCGATGTTGGCAGCTAAGTTTTTTCTTTGCAGTTGAGTGAGGAAACTCCTTTGTAATTCAACAGTGCACACAACGCTCAAGCTTCATAATTTCTCGTCGATGCTTATCGATGTTCGCCAGAGTCGCGAGAAGGGCGTGGGCGGGTAACATGTGTGCAAATTAATTACTCAGCTTTAACGAGATAAGTTGGCGATTCGAGTCATGCAGAAAATGCTTTTACAATTAAATATCGCCAGCTAATTAAACGAGATCGTATGCAGCGGACCTTCGACGTCATCGTCGGTGTCATTTGTAGCCTTTTGCGCGCTGTCGGCGCTATTAGATTTCTTTAATTAGAATTTATAATTATCTTCAAGACGTTAATCGGTTCAATGTGTTTATGTAAATGGCTTCGCTTTGAAATTGATTCATGCGCGTCGGATCGACAGCGCGTCGGTATCAGAAACAACAAATTATTTCATGTTTCTCTGAGATTTGTTGCTTGTTCGAGCTTAACGGAAGTTTCAAGATCACAATGGGACTGTAAAGTCACGCAACAGTTGGACAATCCCTCGAATCATAATCTGACTACATCAGGCGATCGACGTTAAGCTGCGTTAATTTATCAATAACACTTGAAGGCGCAAAACAGCAAAAACTCTAATGGAAAATTACTTGAGATTCATCAGCGGGTGAAGTCTCTCTAGATTAATTAAAAGCATTTTGAGGAAGTTATTTTAAAACTCCATCGGCTGCTAGCAGATACATAATTGAAGATGCAACTTGCGGGGAAATGGAAAATTATAATTAAAGTTTTAATGTTCTTTCGCGCTCAAGAATTTACTCGGCGGAGTTGCAACATTTTCAATTATTCAAATGAGCTCAAAGCAGGTCGCGAGGTGATTCAACCCACCAAGCAACCGTCTGCATTCAGGTGATAATCTCTTTCTTCACTTCTTATTCTCTACGCGCTGAAGAATTTCCAATAAAACTTGAATGTCCGTTTGATAATCTCTCACTAAACAGTTGGTTCACAGAAGGAATTCCACCAGCTGGAATGTGGAAACCGTAGCGAATCGGTTGGATCGAGGCTTTCGCACCGTCATCGCAAGTGGTCACGACGATGCGGTCGGTGTTGATTTACCAAACGGCCGAAATAATAAGAGACGAAAATCCCGCGAAACAATGACCTCCATTCTCTGCACGAAAGAACATTCTTTCGATCTCCACACACACCGAACGAGCTGCGGCCCATCAAGAACTATTTAAAAATTCATTTATTACTTCTGCCTCGCATGAGACCTGTGCCCTCGACCGGTGGGATTTCGTTTGGCTGACTCACTCAGACAATCTTCGGCTGTTTCACGTGCTTCTTGTTCAAACGTCTCAGCGCGGCAATTAGTGGAAAAGATCAGCATAACGAACTGGCCGAGGATGGCAGATAAAAGCGAAATCTGAAACAGTCGCTCGCATTCCACGATTTTATGATCCGACTAGAGTTATGGCGCTTCGTTTTACGACACTGTGAGTTGGACTCGCTTATCTTATCAGACAGAAAACTCTCTTCAAGATGTTCCGGCTTCCAGGAAGAACATTAAACACAGCTTCAACCTTCGACCCCTCAAATTTTATGTTTGATCGTCAAGTCAAGAGATTCTTGGAATGGAAAATAAAACTTTACATTTGATGATCACCGCCTGTTGTTGAACCCTCCAACGATGTGTATCGCATTCTACTTTATAAGAAGAGGCTCTCTCTCTCGTTCCCCATTTCACAATGTCTTGAAACCACAAGCTATGGTGGTACTCTAACTAAAGTGCTGCGCTGTCGAGAGAATTCTTAATTTCTTCATTCGCTTTCAACAATCTTTTTCAGACCTCTGAGTCAACGATTCAACAGTCGACTGTTTACTGTGTGCGTGTGTTTTCGTTCTTCCTCGCATGTTTACTTGCCGCCGAATAGGTTTGGTGTATGCAAGTCTTCTTGTTCTGTTCCTACCAGTCAGAGGGGAAGTTCGAGGAGCGACATCCGGTGTGCGCTTAAATCGCTGTCGTGTGTGTTTTCTCTTTATCGGCTTTAATGCTGAAGCCAACAAATCGTAATGCTTGATAAATAAACATATTTGCATAAAAAATAATAATTCTGAGACTGAATTTCAGTCAACGAAAGTTACACATTGCGACGACTACGAGCGAAGGTCTCAAGAATAAACAACGAACATGTGTTGGATATCAATAAGAAACTTGCCATGTTCTCTTGCTACATGTTATGTGTCGTGTTCTTACTGATTCACAGAGGCGCTGAGGGATGAAGATCTGGAACTTTACTTTGTTCTGATCTTCCTCTAGAGTTTTGGGCTTGATCTGCGCCATGGTCGACTGACTTCGAGCAGACCTTTCTTCAATTTCTCCTCCCCGTTTTTCCTTCCAATTAAATCTTCAACCTTCGATGCAGTTTTGCTTTAATGATACATGACCAGCGATGGTTAAATCGACGTTCGAATGCGATTCGATTTACTTTCGATTTTTCATTTTCAAGAAGTCAAACTGGCTCTAGGCGAGTTCGCGCGCGGCTGATTCAATAACATTCAATCATGAGACGCGAGTCATGCCCAAACATATCACTTCGCATAATTTTGAAAAGTTTCTCGGAATTTTCAATATTTTATTTATAAACGGCGACTTGTTTTCGAGACGACATCAACACAGCGGAGCTTCTCACGAGCTAATGCAAGAGTTATCACGATCCAGTTTAGCGATCGCTGGATTAAACATGAGGTAAAACTATCGCAGCAATGTGTGACATTCTCGCCGTTCGTCCATCATTGACATAAACTTCAATTTGATTGTCGAACGTTTTTTTACATAATTGATAAGCACAAACAACTTCTCATTCATTTTTTCTCTGATTTATATTTTTGAATGTCAAATTCGTAAGATTGAGCAGTTGATTGGTTCAGATGCGGAGCTCATGCACGATAACTCGATGGACTGTCGACTATCTGTGATTATTATTCATCATCAGAGAGCGAGGAAGATGATTTAAGTCTACTTGTCTGATAAAGCTTGGGCGCGCTCAGATAAAAGGCGCTCAGCCCGCATCTGATTCGTATCTGAACGCACCATTTCATGGCAATTAATCTTTACGAAGCTTCCCCTTGGTTTTGACAATCGAAAGGAGAGCAGCAGCATCAGCAAAAACACAAAACTTAAATGATTCGTCGTCCGAATGATCCGAAAACGAAGTCATTCCGTTTAATTAATTTCCATTAAAGAAGCTGAAGGGAAGATATCGAGGACGGTCTTATCAATGATGGAGACACGAAATTACATTTCAAGCCGAATTAAGTTCATCGCAGAATGAGAGAAACAGCGATAAAGAGGAAGTGAGGCGTAACTAAGCGGCAGTTTTGCTTTGGAAGAGGTCAGACATCCTTGGCCGCACTCTCGTCTCCTCCTCTCGCTCTGTAATCACTCAACTTGTGTCAGCTGATGCTCAACAAATCGCCGGACAAAGGTGCTAAACGGCCATGGACCGGCGAGAGACGGTAAATGTTTGCGTCCGCTTTTCGTAACAAAAGCTCTTTGCATAATTATTTATGGACGTTAACTTGATGTTGGGTTCTGTTTACCCTCTCGACGATTTACGTACGTCCAATATTGGCAATAACGCGATTACGACATCAGCTACTCGAGATTATGTTTCACTCTCGGTCGAGATTTTGTCGCTGCACTTTGTTCACGAAAGAAACTCGCAACTTTATGTCTCTTTAAATGCCCGTAATGGAACATTTCTCGACGAACTATGCAAGCCAAGGATGTGAAACATTTTTGGAATTTAATTAAGCCTTTGCCTTTGTTCTCCCTCAATCGATTGTTCGAACCGCCAGAGCTTCGTGATCGAGACAGAGCCACATTGCACAATCATTTCGCGGTTCTTATGCTCGTTCGCATATCAATTACGAGCAGGCATATGTCACCAGCTTCGAGACTTGGCTGGAGCTAAAAAGCTTCAAATTACTTTAATGAAAGACACATGCGGACGATTGAGTGGAAGCAAAAAAGATTCGCTCAGTCACCGCGAGAAGCGACAGACGGTGATGAGGATTTATGGAAGTTCACTTTCATTCGGCAGCTTCCTCGACTTGACACTACAGAAATGCGGGAGCGATGCTTCAGTGCGATGGTATTAATAGAAATGCTCTCGTCTTCCGCCAGACGAAGTTGACGAGAAAACGCAGCAGCAACAACGAGATATAAACATGATGTGCAAAGTTTAATATTTACATGAAGTTACGTCGTTTGCTTCACTCCGTCGTTGTCGTGTTATCAATCACTGGATTATCATCAATCGAGAACTTTATATTCTTTTTCCTTTGTTTTCTTTCAGTATTCCGATCCATAAACACAAAACCTTGAGCTTTGGCTCTTTCTATCTTTGCTCTGACACAGGCACAACGTGTATCCGGCAGCTTTCTTCAATTATTTCACTAATTCATTCAAATTCTATTAATTCAATTCGATTAAAAGCTGCTAACTGCTAACGAAAACGCGTCTGCACTCAACGACCTAAACTTTCTGACTGAAGTTCACCACAGCAACGGAATTCGAAGAGAGAAATGGGAGAGAGCGAGAGAGAACTGTGGTGGGAACGAATTTGAATGTGGAATGAACGTTAGAAATGACGAGAGATTCGATGACTCGCATTTTTAATATTCTTACCATCAACCGACAAGCGTTGACGCGACTGGCTCCTACTCCGTCTGAGCTTCTCCCAAAACATTTCACCGACTGCGGTTCGATGAGATTTATCGTCTACTCAAATGCGGTTTGTTTACGTTTGCTTCATCATCGATAACTTCCACCGCACTCCGATTTAATTGAAATTTAAACTTTCTCGCGTTGTCTGGTGCTTGATTAAAAGTTATTTTAATATTTGAGATTGAAACAAGTCCGCGTGTGACTTTATTCGACCGAAATTCAATAACCACTTGCAACTGCGCTCGCAGCATCAGCCACTGGAGTACGAGGGCGCTGCGAACGAAGCGGCGTCGTAGGCAAATGATGGAGCGTTTGAAAGCCTTCGATAGCCGAGCTTGCCATAAAATTGTTAACGAACGAGCCCCAAAAATGATTGATGATCGGCTTCGGTGTTTAAGGGCTCATTTAACTCAAGTTAGACTTTAAACATCGCTCATTCCCGACAGAATCTTAAAGGCGGACGAGAATGTTGTTTCAAATCGAGAGACCGTCCACTGCAATTAGGAATTAACTTCCTTTGTGTCCCATCAGCAGTTTAACGGTAAATTAGTACGGCACAATTTCATTCAATTTAGAGAAAACCGAACAGGGAACAATGAGCAGACGACAATTGCTCCAGAGCAAGGGATTTTGGGTCTTTGCCTGCTGAAAAGCCACCGAAACTTTCAGTCAAGAATTCAAATTTCACACGTGGCGAACCTTAACGGTTTTCCACAAACTCACGTGGGCAAATCTTCCACGCTTTTAAGCGACAAGTCTACTGATCGAAAGCCTCAACAATCCCAACAACCTAATGACTTCATTCGCTCTGACGGCCAGAGTCTGACCGCGACTTCGTTCTAAAAGCAATTTTGGCAAAAAAGATTCGCGATCGCTGACAGCGCGAAATTAATCTTTTCACCTCTCTTCGCCCCAGTGACTCACGAACGATGAGCTTCGATTCGTTTTCGATTCTATTTATACCAGACATTTTCTCATCATTCGGACATTGATGAGATTTGTTTTAGAGAAATCGCTCGCTGCCTGAAGACCAAAGAACTAAAAATAGTTGGATCTAGTCAATTTAGCAGCATCTGGTTCTTAGACGTCTAATACGCACAGCCCAGAAGATTGAGAACGAGGAGAATCGATCGGTCCCAGGGCAGATGAGTGTTACACAATTTATGGTATGCGCGACTGCGATAAATACAAACATAGGCATGGAGTGGAGTTAAGTGGCTCCGACATGTTTCTCTCCACGGATGGCTGCTAGAATCCACTTGAACGGGCCCGAGAGCATCGCCTTGCCGCATGCCTCACGACGCATTATCGTTAAATAGAAACTCAAGTTGACAAGTCCCATGAATGAACGCTGCATGTGTAGTGAAAGCCGCGACTGAAAAGCGCCAATCAACGTTGATTGAAGTTCAGGAAGAACCTGAATTGGTGTTTTCATAAGAACATTCTTCCAAGTCGACAAACTTTCTTGGAACTACAACGGAATGAAGTGAAAGATGATGAACGCATGGAGGCAAATACGGCACGAAGAGAATAATAAACGACCCATTTGTCGATGTTTATTCGTTTCTTCCTGTGTCTCGCTCGCCAGAGTGACTCGACTTCAAACGCAGCTTCACGAGAATTGTTAATGATCTTTTATTTTGGCGCATTCCAGGCGATAATAATCAAAACTCCCAGCGGCGTTGCGCTAGTTATTCAGCACGGAAGATCAACATCAATAATCGAAGACGATAACGAGCAAGTTTGAGTATCAGAAACTAATTAAGTTGCTCGACTAACAACGCTTCTCGCTGGACTTTGCAGACCAACCACGTTGATCGCCTCTTAACCCTTTTAATAACCCATCCGGTTTGATTTATGATTCATTTTTTACTGGTTTTTGCTGATTGAATCTTTACGATTATTACTTGCGACGCCCGATGCGGCGAAGAGCTTCTTGTGGCACTCATTAAGGCGAGAAACAATTGAGACGCACGTGGTGGATGATCGAATGCAGAAATCATTTGCATACAATTGTTACACAAGAGCTTGGGCGTTGAAGACGAAGCTAATCTGAGGTTCATGGTCGCGAGACTAATGAAGCCCAAGTCGAAGTCGATGCCATGCAAAATTCTTATAATTAGGAATCCATGCTTAGTGTCGGTCAAATAGAATTAAATGATCAGCTTTGAGTGTGAACAGAGGAAACAGGGTCGTAATTACCATAAAGACGTGTAAATTAATTTGTGCGCCGATCTTTCATCTTCCACAGACGGCGCGAAGATTCTCATAATCCTCATTGAGAACGCTCAAGCGATCTAATCATCATCATTTGCCGAAAATCCATCACAATGGCTGGGCTTGAGCCCGTTCCTCGCCGACTCTTGCCCGTAATTTCTTTTAATGACGGCGAGCATCGCCTTCGTTCCCATCTTGGGAAGTGGCGCGAGATCCAAATTAAGTTTAATTCTCAGCGTCACCAGAATTCTTTTTTATGGTTTCCCATATTTTTTATGACGAATCGTGTCGCAATTGCGCTTCATTTAAATTGGGAAACTGAATTTGAACGTCGATGAAATAGAAAGTGGAAGGAAGATGGCAATTGACGTCTCGGCATTTATTGAACGGGTTTTTCGAACCCGCATAAGCGCACGAGACTCGGGAAATGAGTTTCTGATGGAAACAAAATGCATTTAAATTAGCTGGCGATGGACAAATTAAATCTGCGTCAGCAAGGCCCGCAGCTAGTTCACGCCCCTACATTGATTAGCTTTCGCATGATCGCTTCCCCGCTATGCTTGCCTCCCACCCATTGGCAATTTAAATTACATTTGATTGTCCATCAGTCTTATGCTTATGTTGCGATAGACGCATCGAGCGAATTCTTGAGGCGAACGCGAAATTAAAAGTCATCCGTCTTGAATCTCATCCGGGAACCCTTTGCCATTGTCACGTCGACCGCAAACTGGGAGACATCAATCATGATGGAAGCGACCAGCGCGTTAGCCCTTCAACGTTCCGATGAGAACTCTCAACCGGATGATGACACTCAAGCTCACGATTGTGTCCAACGGGCAGCAGATCGCGAAAGAGATAAACTGCGATGACACTTCGTCTGCTTTTGTTAATTGTGTCATGAGTGATTTGTTCCAATTACTTCTCATCGCATGCATGATTCCGATTAAGAGTGACACATTCGAAGCATAATGCAGCGCGAAGAAGACGATTGCATCTCACCCATCGCTGAAGCAGAAGATACCGAAAGTTCAGAATTTCATGAGTCGCTTTAATTGTTGATGGCTCGATGATGGATGGGAATTAAATTTCCACATTGCATTCAGAGAGAACTGCAATCAAAGCGTGATGATCCCTTGAAAATTGTGTTGTGCGAGTTTTTAATAAAGCAGAGAAACAGCATTTGGATGATGGATCATCATCGCATTAAGATTTTATAATTTCGCTTCAATTCGTGCCCATCATAAGCTCGCCTCATCATTCTCAGGCATGTCGAGCCGTCGAAAGTAGACGTAATTATGTTGAATAGAGCGTGAAATTGTAATATCGAAATTGGTGCATCGATTTCAACAGTGAAATTGCCATCTCATCGACCCTCCTAATCATTAATTGCCCAATGAATCCATTGTCGGAATTAATTATTTGTTTAGATTTCGCATGAGCACGCGAATGCAAAGGAGGGGGAAGCCATGGGCATATGGTTTAAACTGCCTGACGACTTTTATTGTGTTGTTGATGGTGCCATTGATCCGAGGCAGCTACATCAGCAAATATTGCTCACTTTAGTGTTCCAATCGAACGAGCTTCAATTCGGAAGCACTGGGATGGAAAGAAGTCTATGATGAACTGAACTCTTCATCTGCTACCGAAGTTCGCGAGTCGAAGAGTGACAGCGATTGACGTTAGACGCAACAGGTGGCAGCCATTAATAAACATTCGATCGGCTCTGTCCACCTTTCGCTTCGCGCAAAACTTGTCGAGAGAAATTTCTACGCTTGGGATTTGCATTAGTTTGGCCGTGAACGAGAAAAGTTTCCGCTGTCAAGGTGAAAACTCGTCGCGACGTTGGCTACCGCAGTCATTACAGCCCAAAACTGTTAACTGGATTTTTATGCTAAATCCAATCGCACACACACCAGCGATCTTATGCATGCAGAGCCATCAAACGGAACGAAGGCGGAAAAGCATCGAATTTACATTCGTAATTTTATGTTTGCGGTCAGAAATGTTTTTCTGCGAATTTTTAATTTCCTGCGAGCCCGAAAGTCAACGATGAATTCTCGGCGATTAAACTCTCGAGCCGGATTTTAATGGATTTTCGCAAATGCGGTTCGTGGCGATTACTAATTTGGTGTCTCACCCTAGTTTCCCTTCTAGTCGAAGGCTACAACGCCATTTCCACGACCCAAATGACATCTGCTTAGATGATCAGAAGCAAAATCTGTTTGTGCGAGACTCGAAGCTGGACAAAGCCACCTGCTCGAGTTCTCGACTTCCTTCTTCTCTCTTCGCTCCGGCCCCGAACGCAAATGTTTATTTTAATGGTTCTGCTTCTTCGTAAGAATTTATGCATCGATCGATCGAGGTTTAATTGCTTCGGTCTGGGGATGGCGAACGAAATATTTTTATGAGAGCGTGTTGAAGGTTTTTCTCGAAGCAATTTACAGACGGCCAACATAAACGAGAGTGCATCCTGTGCCGGGCAAAAACTTCCGAAAAAAGAGCAAATTGCCTGCACATTGCAACCACAAGCAAGTGAGAGATCGAGGGAAGAAGATTCTTCTGCAATTACAGTTCTGGTTGAGTGCATTCGTCGGGAGCGTCACCGAGACACTTCAGATTGAAGTTCTGCTCGGTCCACGGCTCTCTGATCAATCCCAAATGCAGCGCAATCAGAGAGTGACTGCACTTTGGCTTTGATAAATTGGTGAAGCAAGGAATTCGCACCGCAGATTGATGTTTTCGTTCTCGTTCAATGGCCATCATTCATCAAAGTCCTCTGAGCTGGCAACGTCGTCACATTTCGCCAATTAAGTCTTCTTGTGTTTACTCAACGGCAAAGTGCAGGCTCTCCACTGCAACCCCTAGTCACTAGCAATGACCCCGAATGGTTGAACGAGAAGGGAATTCGTGAGTTGTTCGAGTCGTCGAGTTTATAAAACGGGCAACAATGAAGTTTCTGGGACTCAATGTGCGCAGTTTGCGGTAGTTTTCCATTCAATCGGAGGAGAATAATCGAAAATCTTCAACTCCGTTCGCAGCTCAAACAAATTAATTGTTTTATTGCGTATACTTCACTTTTGTTTTGACGGTTTTTCTAAAACTTTTCACGTTGCTGCGATTGCACAATGGAATCTTTCTTCTCTCTCTATTTAAAGCGTTTAAGCGGTTTTTGCTCGCGACGTCGATTCGAAATTGATTTCTGCTCGCAAACAACTTTCGCTTTAGAGATTTCATCGACAACTCTGTTCATCAAACTCCAGTTATGTCAGTCGCGAGGGACTCGCAAGATTAGCGCAGGTTGGATGAGGTGGCAGCTCTGCAACGACGGAAAAGTCGCAGGCCACAGAAAAAGGTAAAAGCCAAGAGATTCCAATCGTTGGTACGTCGAGGAGACAATTAATCACACAACTGCAATCGATATCCAAGCCACAACAATGGCGCATCAGCAGTCGAGCTACCAGCATACAAACACGTCGATAGCGATCTGGAGGGAAATTCATTTCTTAATTGAAATTTTGCACGCGGACCGCCCGAGATTGAATTTGCAAAGCGAAACTCTCGAACGTGGTTTGTGCACTTTGTAAGCTGCTGGCAGTGTGTTGGATGTTGCACAACTCTCCTCCGTTCTATGGTTTAATTACAGTAAAATTCCCATTAATTATTGAAAACAAAATCTGAGCTTGTTCGCTGCTCGTGCGCTTGGAGAATCGGCAATCGATGAAATCGGCTGTCGGAGAATGGAAAGGCATTGGGATGCCATGAGAGCTTGCGGTCGCATTTGGCATTGTCTCACCGATGGTCGCGCTAATTTTGTCTGAAGAATCGCTAAAAACTTTTGTTCCGCGAGTTTCTAGAGCAAACGGGCAAATGTTAGAATTAATTAGCGGCTGAGTGATGTTCACGACAATTTCGCGATATTTTACACGAAACAATTTTTGAAAACCTCCGTCCATGTCAATTTCCCCATCGAGCCGTAAAGAAACCGAAGCGAATCGCGCTCGTTTCCATGGCTTGACATTGCTCAAACGAACAGAGTTATTGCAATTAAAATGTGCAGCAGAAAGAAAAATCGATTAACGGTTCGAAAATGCGCGGCGACTGGCGTGCAGCAGGTCTCGCATTTTACCTTTCAGTTCTCACAGCAGTTCCACGAAGCCAATTTCGCAATCGAACGCTCCAGCCTTATTTGCTTTTCGTTCTGATAAAAGCGAATTTATTGGGTCACAACATTAGTTGTGCAATCCGAAGGGGAGAACAGCGATTGATATAAATCATTGACATGTTGATAATTTGTTGCCCGATTTGATTGCACAGAGCTTTATATTGATATGGGAGCGTCGTGGTGGTCCGGAGTAGAGTGGCTGTTATCAGTCTCTGAACGTCTCAAATTGTGGGCAGCTTCAACGCTGTGGAACACTTTGAAAGCTTCCAAATGCTCCGTAAATTTTCTCAAGCTTCCTTACTTATTCCAACTGATAGAATTCGCAGTCGACTCAACCTTGAAGTACTCGATAGCTCTACAAAGCAATCAACCACTCGAAGATCCCCTCGCTCAGTACAAACATTCGATGAAATATACGGCAACACAGCACGAGGCTGTTAAAAAGCATTTTTCGCCTTATCAAAACATAAATAATGAGACAATATTGTCTGTCGACTGATAACAGCGCGCGACGAAATTAGAAAAAGTGATTTCGTCGAGCACTTCGGCGAAGAGCGACGAGCATTTAATTGATTTTCGGTTGGCTTGGTAAGAACTGATTTGTTTACCAACATTTACGAGCTCGATAAGCGAATTGACATTGTTGGAGTTTGAACTCGCGATGAGCGCTCAATGTCATAAATGTTAACGCCCGCTTAGCTTCGTTCAGCTTGTGCTGGAAAATCTGGCAACAGTTTTTTTATCGAGCCGACTTCCGTAATCAAAGTAAAACATTTCGTTGTTATTGCAGCTGAAATCGTAACATTGACATCGAAAGAAGTCGAGAGAGTGTTTATTTAGTTTCTGTCTGCGCCAGTTATTTAATCGCCGAAGCGGGTCTGGGAAGTGGAACAGCTCGGTGCTTATTAATGCTCGTTCGACATCAATTCCGATTAACACCGTGGCCGGGCTTCAGTTAGAGCCTCGCTCGCTCGCCAACGTCTTCATGTAGATTTTAACATGTTTGTAATTTCTCGTTGTGTAAATTGAACATCGCCAGCATCGCGTCACGGACGGGGTCACGTTTGCGCAAGAAATTATCGGGCAATTGCATGGAATCGATAAGGTTAACAGTAAACCGTTTTCTCTCAAGCGCATCCAACACTGAAGTTGTGACAAAGCCATAAGGAAACAAGCACGAGAGACGTCGGACCATTGAGTTCAATCAAATCGCTATAAATCATTGTGGTGCCACTCGAGAACATCAAAGTCGATCGCGACAGCAGACGGAGAGAGAGAGACATCGAAAGCCCCAAACATGTAAATCATCTTCGATGGGAATTTTATTGATTTAATAAGAATGTTTTCGGATCGGAATTTCACTGTCGTGAAACGCTTTTTGTCTCGTCGAATGTCAGATTGAGACATTTTGATTGCCGAAGTAAAATTGTTGAGCATCAAACGCGGAAACTGCTCCAAATGCCATCGGCCGCGGCGAGAGCATTTTCCATGTACTTTCAAATCTTTCTTGAGTAGACAATAAGTCGATCAAGCCCGAAAGCGATCACAAATCCCGCTCCGATGCAAATCATTCCGTTGAGACTCGAAGCTAATCGTAGTCGTCAATCTCAATTTAGAAAAGTTTTGAGTCGAGAGGGAAACGCGGATGATTTCATAAACGATGGTGAATGAAACTGGTCGAGTCAGGTTTCGTCTTATCCTCAAGATGATGAAGGATGGGAATCCATTAGCTCTGGAACGCTACAGACAAGTTAACAAAATATCTGAAACATTCTATTGATTGTCGAGGATGAAATAGCTGTCTGAAGTAGGGAAGAAAGGGTATCGAGAGCCTAATGGGGGCACTAAAGCAACTTTACTCAACGAATAAGCCCTCAGTCTGACCGACAGACCGGGCATGACGCATCATCGCAGCGATTGAGAAAGTTGAAATTCTCATTTCTGTTGATTTGCTCCATCAGATGTCGATCGGTTTGGCTTTTGTTTCTTCATGTTTTTCGAAGCCTATAAATAGCCAACGCCACTTTCATTACTCGGTGCTCTTAAAAGGAGAGCTCGAAGAAGAAGATTCGAAGTTGCATCACATCGCAGCAAGTGACGAGACTGCAAGATTGAATTCGAGATAATAATCTGCCATCTCGTCGCTTGTTACCCAACGAAAGGAAGCGTCGTGAGCTGTCTCACGTCCCCAGAACCGTATCGGTTTCTTCTTAATCAGATTATCGAAGGACACAGAAACAAAAGATTATTATTGTCGTCTCCGCAAAGACGACGATGACGATGTTGTGATCCCTTCTCTACCTCTTCTTGCACAACTTCCAATTTCTCTCTACCTTCAGACTAACCGTGAACGAGAACGGCAGAGACAGAAGGAAAGGAAAAGATGCCCGACGGTGCAAACAAAAGAAAAGTTCCTGAAGAACAGAAATTTTCTACGAAAAAACGGAGCCGAAGAGAAGGGAAGACGAGCCAGAAACAGGTTCTCGTTTCTTAGATTCCCATCCATCTTGTGAAGTCTTCTTGTTTATCGCAAGTTTTTTGAAGCAAGATGCTCGCTCAACGACCAAGAAGAAATTTCACTCATGCTGTACGAGCGAAGCAACAACCTGTTGCATGATGCGCAATTTCTCATGCGATTCTTGGCTTGTTTTCAGGGCACTCTTCACGATCTGACAACTTTCCTGCCTCCACGACAATTTAATTTCAATTTCCCATCTCTCGTGTCTTAATTCAGTTTGGCAGTTTCTGCATCGACAATTAAAATTTGCATGGGCTCTAGCGTGTGGCTCTGCCACGGAGGGCTCGAGGTGACTGCGCGAGATGCTTGTGAATAATTCATTAGTCTGTCCCGCATACAACGCCAAGCCGTTCCCTGATTCAAGAATTCATTGCGTTGCATCTAACAACAAATCATTCTATTCTGATTTTCCCTTCACAAGACAACAGCATTTCTCTTGCGTCTATTAATCTTGCGAGCAGAGTTGTAAAAGAAATGTGTGAAAAGAGTCGTAGTCGTAAAGCAATCAAACCCGGGCCTGTGAGAAACCTTAGAACCGTCGAAGAAGGGAATTTCTTTTGTCTTCTCGTTAGCTTTGTTCATCGTCGACTTGGCGCGGAGAACCTGCGACGCTTTTCACGTTTGCTAATTGAATTCAAGTCGAGAAAGAACTTGGAATAATTCCCCGATTGATTGAAACTAATTCTTCGATTCGTCCTCCTCGTTAAAGCCACAACGAGAGATCGCTGGCATTAAAATCCCATCTTTTATTTATCAATAAACATTAGACGTTTCGTTCAATGGGAAATTTCTTCTTTCTTCTCTAGGATCGGCCTTCATTAAAGAGATTTCTTAGTCATTCCCCCGAACACTTAATGATGCAACATAAAGTCATAAAAATTCAATATTTTCGGTTCTGGGTATTAGCATCGGCTACAGATGGAAATGCTAAGCCATTCAACGACCTCTCCGATAGTGCAATTGAAGAACCTTCAACTATCTTTCGGGGAAGTCGGAAGACACGAGTCGAGAGTTCCTAAGCTGGTCAGTGTCACACGACATCGATTTCTCTCTCCCATTGATGCTCTTCATGAGCGTCCAATAATTGCTGCAGTTCTGGCCTGAGCGCTAATGTATGTAACTAGGGAGTAAGCCATAGAAAAAGATATGCTGATGTATCAAGGGGGAGTGCATCTTGAAATAAAAGTAATGAGGTATATTTAGGAGGTTTTTAAACTATTTTTTATATCAAAACCCCTCGACAAATTAGGTTGCGATGCATACACTCAATCCACCGAGTTCTCTTCGTTTAACCAGCGCCAATCCGTTAATCGAGCGCAGCAAAACCACATTGCTGAGAGCATGAGTCACAATTAAAAGAAAGAGACGGCGGTTGGAAAAGGTTCATTAAGCCAACCGAACCAGTTTTGCTTTCATTTCACAGCGATCGGCAGGGAAATGTGATCCGCGCACGCCTTTTGACCCGAGCGTGATCCAATTAAGAACTTTCCTGAACCGAGTTACGCGAATTGTCGTGAAACTGCATAAAATTAATCGGGATGGTAACTCGAGACGAGTGAGAGTTCAACTGAACTCGAATTGCGCTCGTTGCCATAATAGAAAACTTGGAAACGCGACGAAGAAGAAAGCGGGCACGACAATCGAAAGTTTTCCACCTGAACAATCGCTTTAATAGGCGTTTGTCCTTCCACTTAAGGCTCAAGGATTGCTTTCGCTGCTCGGTTGGGTAACTTTCCGTCCGTTGCCATGGCGCTCGATTGCATAGCAAACTCGTCGAGAGCCTGCCTCGAAAAGGTTCTGTGGCAACTCTTGACTCTTGAACCTATCGAGATATCGAGATGTTGCGTAATTGGGTAGGAACACATCTTGTCCAATTAACGTCCTAAGAGATTTTTGTTTTGTTCGCTTACATTTCAACAGAATCACTCCATTCGCTGATCCTCCGCTCTTCATGTTGCCCGCCGCTGTTCACTCCAGCCTCTCGAGACAATGACAACAAACTCGAACAATGTTCTTCTCGTCGACTGGCTCCGGTGCTTAATTAACCCAATTGTCAATTAACTGGCGATAATTATGATGACAGTGTCATCTTTGTGATCGGAGGCGATGCACCGTCAAGGTTGATTTCATCAATTAATTAACTACACAATTATTAATTATCTTCGCACTCGACTGTCTTGCGACTTTTGATTATTCTTCACTCCCCGATGATCGCACCGCACGCATGGAGCGGCAATCTCTCGTCTCACTCGTGTCAGCTTCTCTGACCTATTTATAGCAGAGACTTTTATTTTCGCGGAATTCCTCCAACAACCGAAACTTGAACTAGATTACACTAACTGAACACACCTCCTCGCTCTTCTCATGACACATCGGATGGAGCGACAAGACTCCGTAATGAATGGCCAAGGCCTCGTCTGATGGCAATCTAACGATCGCTCACTTATTCTCTTCTTCGCCTAGACTTTCACATTAATTTTTTATCAACGGCTTTCAGTATTCCTCCGCGCTTATTCAATTAAAACGAACGTTTCAAGGTGAAGGGCCGTTTACACACGATGGACATTCACCATCAATCACATCCGAAACTTGTCTAGTTTTCGATCGCAATCCAATTGCGCGTGATAACAATCGATGTGCCGAAAAATCACTAACGACTTTCAATCGATACCTGTCATGACACTGAATTTCCAACTTCGATGTAATCAACTTCGTTATCATTTAAGCACCGACTTTTGCCTCCAGTCGCGAATTTATCGCTTTAAAACAAGATTTCTTTATCTCTCAAACAGTTCACAAAATAAAAAGTTCAAATAACATTTCTTCGTCGGAAAACCGTCTTCTACTTTCGACATGTATCGAGAGAATGTGGATGAAGCCAGAAACACCGCACACGGTCGAAGAAGAAGCGAGGAGAGTCGACAAACGACGAAGAGAGTGAAATATGCAGAAAAATTGTTGGTGAATAATTTAACGGAATATTTATTTTCAAACGGATCAGCGCCATCTGTGGAAAATTTGACAAACTTTTTTAATTTGAGCTTTTAAAAAGCTTTTTTACAAAAGCTCAACAATTTACTTTAAACTTTATTTTGAAATTGAAAACAAAAATTAATTTTTAACAAATTTTCTGGGCTTTTGCAAACGCCAAACCTGAGCTTTTCCCGTCCTATTAATATAATTTTAATTCTGCAAACCCACTCGAGTTGTGGGGAGAAATGATTAATTACCAAAAATGAGTTTTTCCCGGTCGGGAGCGACACGTAATCGAATTAAAGGTTGGTGACCACATATAAATTAGCTCTGGGCGGGTAGCGAAAAAGTTTCATGTGCTTGTACATGTGGATTATTTTTACGGGTTGAGTTCTCCGTGGATATAAATAAAATAAATGTCCTTTTCACAGCATTAAGCACTCCGACTGCGGAGTTGTTGCGAAATTGTATGATGTTGTTTGAGGACGCCCTTGCCGAATTTGTTAACAAGGGCTCTTGAGTTTCGCTTTCATGGGAACCGGAGTAATCGAGCCAGCATTGCAGCTGTACTTGAAGCAGCGCGATAAGTGTTTAAGGCTCGATTCTTTGCCCATCGACATCATTGGCGAACGGATATTAATTCTATCGTTTAATGCCTCGTTGCTGCATTAATTTATCATGATTACGTTCTAATTGTATAGCGGCGGGGAGAAGACGGAGTGAAATGCAGCTCACGAATAATGCAAATAATTTCCAATGCACAACGTTTTCCCGTCTCAGCAACATCTTGCATTTTTCACGGCTTAATAGCATAATGCATAATGGCTTCATGGATCGCAATCTAGAATCTGGAGCATTGGCAAAGCCGACGAAAGAGCAACTCGAGGAAGAGAGGGAAATAATTCTCTACTCTTCCACCTTAATAAACTACAATTATTAATATAAATTTCCGCAATCGCTAGACATTGCTTGTTAACGATCTTTATGGCCATTTTTTGTTGTCTTTAGCTTTCTTGTGCAATTTTCTAGTTCCATTGTGCCTTTTCATTAAAAACGGCGAGAGGCATTCTTCGATTAGGGCGAGCTCGTTGGTTGTGTCACGACTTTAGAAAATTTGTCGGTGATTCAGTAACTGAATTCCAAAAATTCGACGAGTGACTCAATTGCAATTTTCCCTCAACGAGCATGAACGAGCCTTAATCGTAAACTAAAGATTTTAAAGAGAAATCGAGTTTAAACTCCTAGAACAGCCAAGTCTTCCCTGGACGACGATGAATATAATCGAAATCTAACAACCGCCGACGTCATTGTCGATCCTTCCTCCCTCACAGCCATCGGTGAACCCGGGAAAGCGACCGACGGAGCGGGAATCGAATTTACGACGTTCAGCTCGAACATCCCCATTGTCTAATAACTGAAGCGACTTGAAGCGACGAGGAGAAGAGAGCAGAAATAATACAAAAGGTCGTGATATTCCATAACTTGAGCTCTCTTCGTTTCTAAAGCCATAAACGTGATCGTAAAAAATGACGATGACTTTATTACAATTATAATTTTTTGTTTCGTGTTGCTTCATATAGTTTTGAGAGTGCGGGGCGCATGAGGGATTGACGTCACGTCACGCCTCCGTAATCAATCATCAATTTTATGTATCATTGACCGCCGCTCGCCTTTTAATTGATTTCACTCGTTGCGCTAAATTAAGCACAGTTAATTGCATCAAACACATTAACCCTCGGAGAGCGCTGAGAAAAAACCTTCGCCAGCAGAAAAAATTCTTGGGAATTAACCAGTCAAAGTCCCTCGGAAACCCTTTTCAGACGACCGTTGAACCATCATACGTGAACCCACTCTAATCTCCACCGCACCGCTTGCGGAATCCATTTTCAATAGAGAGAACGAGCGATGGGCAATAATTTTTAGTGTCCCATGCTTTTTCTTTGCTCCGTGCGCTCATTGTTCCCCGAGATTAGATGACATTGTATGGCGAGAGTTATGGTTATGGGGATTTAGATTGTCTGGAATGTGATTATGTCGTTGGGTTGAGAGCGAGCGCGCTGCGAGTTACATCGGACCGCATGCGAAATTCTGAACCAAGGGAGGTGGTTCGAGTGAGATCGTGAGCGGGAACGAATTGTTTGCATTAAAGTTTTAATTAAAAAGCATTGGAGAGTTGACTTACCCGTTCCAATCTTGTTGATGCTCGACGTGCTAGAAAAGCCGGGCAATTTGTTCTTCCACCCCTTGCCGCGCCAGAACGAGGCCATCTTCCCGCTCCGCTCGGCGCTCTGGTGCGATGGCGATGATGAGGTTTTCAGTTTGGA
This sequence comes from Smittia sp. YW1114-2, assembly GCA_033064975.1. Lineage (NCBI taxonomy): Eukaryota > Metazoa > Arthropoda > Insecta > Diptera > Chironomidae > Smittia > Smittia sp. YW1114-2. Next base: position 17,905,172 of record CP093834.1, read on the forward strand.
CTTTTTGCCACTGTCGTATAATGACGAGGATGACCGACTAGACAGCGAGATCATTCCGATTTCATCGGTGGCGGAGGCTGTAGAGCCGCCGTAGAACGATGATCCGCTGTCAGTGTGCTGATGATTGATGGGCAGTTCAGTAATGGGCGCTTTCTTCGTGAAGCACGAGGCAGCTGCCGATGATTTCTTGTATCGCAGACTACCGATGTAACTACTGTTGGACCCACTGAAACCACTATCGAGGTCAAGGTAGTTACCAGCACCATTTGAGCCATTGTCGATCACCTCGCCGTTGTCTAAAAAATCCATCGGGTCAGTTTGGTGGTGGTCGCTAACCGGTGAGGTTGGGATGAAGACAGGCGGAGGTGGCATGAGCATTTCCTCAACTGACAGGTTGAGCTCGCCAAGCACGCGCTGGTGGCGATTGTGAACTCGTCGAAACTCTTCCTCGACGAGACTCTGGTTGAGAGACATAATTGAGCCACCGGCAGAGCGAAGCATCTTGCGCTTTTCAGCGTCGTGAATCTCTTCGTAGACATTCTCTTGACTCCTCGGGCCATTGAGCTGTGCTGCCGCTTCAGGTGACATTGAATATTTACCACTAGAGCGCTGCATGTTGTTCTTCCTGGCAGTGGACAACAATGCTCGAATAGAGTTAGGCGGCGGTGGTCTCGACGGTCCGGCTTCTTCGTAATATCCGGCGGGAATGTTTTGATGGCGCATCGGCGCACCGGGCTCGTAATAAGCGTAAGCATAATCGGAGTGGTGGATCTCATTCTGATAATCGCCGTGTGGTTTGTGGTTGTTGCTGTTGTTATGCGATATCGTCACGTGGCCTCGATGATTGGGCGAGTGATGATGCTTTACCGTTGGCTCGTATTTCTCCATCGTGGCTGCAATGTTTCTTCGGTTCCACTTGATCTTCAAACGATGAACATGAAAGTAAGGACAGGGAAGTGGAGAAGAAATTGAAGAAACATCGTCGTGCAGAGCCCGCAAGCAAGAAACTCAATAAATTACCGTTCTTTCTCTCTCGTCTTTCGTTTAGGGCAACTCGAGTGTGTTCAGTTGCCTTCTTTATGGAAATTGGATGTTAATACCTGACAAATTTGTTTGCCGCGTTCGTTTTAATGCTCCGATCGATTCAATAAATTTTAATTTGACGGCAACTTTTAAGTGAAATTTAGATGGCGAAAGAGCTTAACGACATTTGTCGGGTCTGAACACGCTCGCGAGGCTTGAAAAACGACAGCATACCATAATGAGAATGAAAGTACTCACCGACTCTTCATCGACGCCCACATGATTGCCGTGCTGGTTCTCATAGTCGATGCACAGCTCGATGCTATTGGGGTCTGATTGATGGAATTTCTTTATGTTTGGACGTCGATGCAATGGACTCGGCTGCTCGAACAAGCAATGGCTCTGTTGCTGCTGAGGCGGGTGATGATTGGCGGGCGGGTACTCGGGTGGGGGAGGAAAGTGAGCCGAAGGCGACGTGAAGAATTGACATCGCGACTGCTGATAAGCGTCGTGGGGACTGTCGAGAAAGTAGTTCTGACTTTGCTGTTGTTTCACATGCAATTGCAGCTGCTTTTTTGACAGTCGCGTTTGATTTATGAACTGCGATGATTCCATGTTAACATGGTTGCTGGTTGCATGGATTCCTTCGCTGCGAGTTCTCGACTGTGGGCGTCTATTTTATGCTAATTGAATATCCCGTCTGTAAATAAATCAACAAAAGTTTTTCCATGAAGAATAATAAAATTAGAAATTTGCATAATTATGGAGCGAGTGAGAGACGGAATCATCATGTTTGCAGAATGGAAATGAGACTGTTGCTTTCGGAGAAGTTGAAGCAGACGCACAAACAAACTCTGGATGTGCCTTCAAGCGAGTCAAATTTATTTACACAAAATGTAACTCTTTCTCTCTTCATGAAAAGCTCTTTGCAATAGGCAACTGAATCTGCTGCTAGACTTTGATATGTGATTACCATCGACGCTCTTCTTCAGCAGCCGAAGAAAGGCTTTTGTTGTCGAGATCTTGTCTGCCTCACCTTCACGTCTCTTTGCAAGATATCTGTGGCCTTTCAAGAGAACTTTCTCGGCCCAATCTTCAACATGAATAAATTACTTCCAGCGATGACGACGGCTCAACAATAGTTTTCTACTCCGACATCATTTTCTGTTACACAGTTCACTGCGGGCTCGAATGGGCGAAGCTCCGTAAACAGCTCCGAATTTTGTTCAATAGAATATGAAAAGATTTGCTTGGATGCGAGCGAGAAAAATTCAATCAGAAACGTCTGACGTGGAGAAAGGAAGGCCAAGCATATTAGGTTTTGGGTCAATTTGGCAGTTAATTTGGGAATTTGCCTGTGGAATCGCCTTTGCCCTCCGGGAATCGACTCCTTGCAGATTGTTTCACTAACAGGATTAATCATATCAGTTTCGGTCTACTCGACCAGAGCGGAGAGCGAAATATGTTGAGGAGAGTTATGCTAATAATGTTTGAGGCTATTAATAAGTCGAGTGTACAGTGGGCTTGGCTTTCAAGCCCCCACTGTCGTCAATCATCCGAGAGAGAACAAACTTTCTGTTGTTGTTTGCGTAGTAATTAATTAATTTAATTTTCGTGAAGGTTCTTAAAGCCGCCAGCGCGATGAAATTAGAACCGGCGCAACCGGAGAAATTGTTTTCCTCTCGAGTTTTCGCAGTGTCGAGTTTCGCTTTAAATCAACACACTTCGTCGTTCTGTCGGAATCGCTGCTTGAGAAAACATGAAATTGTGAAAATGTGATTCGTCGATGACGAGAGCAAACGTGTGCACGTGAATTCAGTGCCTTGTCAAATGGAGTGGAAGAGGAAAGCGACTCACTTCAGCCCATCCAATTCGATGGCATTTCTGGTTTATTTTTCTTTTCAACCCCAAGAAGAGGAAAATATTTCATAAATGCGACGATTCATAAGTTGATAGCAAACATCGATGCTGAAGAAAATTGAGAAGACACGAACCGCTTGCGAGTCAACATCGATGAGGTTATTTCGGGCGGAATCCTAAAATAACAAAGTCGGGGAATGTCATAAATTAGGCGCTTTGCTCATAAAGTCAACGGTAATCGTTTGATTGCGTCTGCAGCAGCGTTTTGGTTGTTGCAACTGCTCAACCGCCGCGTGTCGGATCAAGTTCGACGTTCGGATGTCACAGGAAGTTGGAACTTTGTATCTCAATTAGAATCGTCTGGTGGAAAGATCAGAGCTCTAACAAGGATTTATGTTCGTTTGATTAACTTCAATTGAGCATCACAACTTTCAAAAACGGTTCGCCGCAAAAAGATTTCAGAGTTCGAGAGTTGGGGAACTGTTGGCTAGGTGGAAGGAAGATTGAGTGTGCTTGATTGCAGATGCTCGAATTATTATTTTAGATCACTTGAGAGTTTCGAAACATAAAGCAGAAGCAGCAACGAGAGAACGAACGGATCGAGTTTCCGAGCCATTGTTCGCAGACCTCATAAACATCTTGTGTACAACTCGCCAGTCAGCACAGAAACATAAAACCGAGAATGAAAATCCGACGAACGAATTCGACACGATCTCGTTTAGCATTTCTCCTCACTCTTCTCGACAAATGGATTATTAATAGCTTAGCGAGAGAGAACAAAAAATATTCAAATTGACTTCGTCATCGAAATTCTGATTGCGAGAGATTTTAAAATTCATGAACATCGCCTCGCGACACAAAAAAAGCATCCGCTGAACCGTGAAAATCAATGTGGCGGCATATTGTTGCTCATGCCGAATAAATTTTTGGTTTACTTTTAATTTATCGAGCAAATACAAATTTTCATTATCAAAAATTTATCGGCTGAGCGAGACAATTTCGAGCCCGAGCGACATGTGGAACTTTTAATGCAAAGCAAAAACCAATAAACGATTTAATTAAATTTATTTGCCAATGGAATTGGCGCTCAAATATGTTTTAATTGCTCGACTATCCGTTCCCCATGCCGCTGAATCGCAGCGAACTAATTGATTTATTTTGAATCGATTCCACAGGGAAAGCACTCTCGGACTTTCTGACTTTTTATGTCAATGATAAAAATGCTGGACAACGATGGCGATTGCGTCACTCTATCACGAGCGTCGGCGTTGCCAATTAAAAACGAGATTTGTCGTCAAGATCGTTTATAGTCCCCAGACAAGCTGTCGCTTTCACCAGCTGAAAAATTCTGTTTATTCGTCCCGGCGGGCAACTTAATTTACGAACGACCCACCTCGCCACTTTAGGATCCGTTAAATTGTTGCGTGGATTAGGCTCGTAACGAACTAAGTTTGCGCTCTCACTCTCGCGCTCAACGTAGTTGAGTTGATGTAGTTGCTAATAGGCTAAAAGTTGAAAGTCATAAAACAATTTTACGAGCACTTTACCATAAAAAGTAAATAAAAAACGAGAAGGAAGCAAAGAAACTCAGAATCAGAAGAATTCGTGGCATTAACGAGGGCGAAGAAACGTCGAAATCTCGTTATTCATGACGATATAAATCATTAAAAAAGTTTCCTCGAGCCTACCGCACTTTAAATTAATCGCGTTCATTCCCTTACTCAAGTGTAAAAGAACTCGCGTGAATCGGCGTTTTGTTCGATCGTGCCTCGACAACGCTCAGCTCTATCAGCTGTTCATCTACCAAACCTGCTTTTACGGGGCCATAAAATCAACATTCAAAGTCATTGAATACATAAGGAGAGAGAGAAATTAATTAAACAAACAGAAGAACACGAAAAGCTTTCGTGAAGCTTATGAGAAGATTCAAACGTTCGGAGAAAATGTTCCTTTATCATAATCGGCTTTGATAAAAAAGCAATGATACGGCGGCGCGCCCAAAACGTTATTGTGAATTTAACCAAATTATGCAAAACATCTTTGGTGGCATTCAGCCGTTCACATTTTTCTATCACCAAATTCTTTTTCAATTTCCTAGGCTTGCGGGTAGCTTCCATAAGTTGTGTAGCTACGAGACTGTTGGCAGGTGGATTTTGTGGCATTTGAGCGATTGTAAGTCTGCGAGGGAAATTCACGATACCACGAAAACAAAGAATCGGAAATATCGCTAAGTGGCTTAGTTATTTGCTCTTGAGATTACATCGAGTTACGTCTACTTAAATTTTATCATGAAACCAGAAGTAACAATACAGAAACTTGCTCGTTTTCATGACGAAGAGCCCAGTCACTGACGGTTTTGCCCCACTCAAAGATAAAAGTTATAAAAATTTGCATAAAATTCAATTCAACTCGTTCGATGCCTTTTGTGAATGTGTCGCCTCTTGACTCTCGCTCGCTGGCTAAAGTGTTACGGCAAACGGGTTTCGAGTCACGAAATTCTTTTCTTCTCCCGGAAAGTGATTTCAATGCAACAATTTTTCTTCTATCAACGAAAATCATCACATTAATCTTTATATGGGCAGCCGAATTTCTCATTCAAATGTAAATCGCTCTCGAGGGATTTATTGATGTTTATGGCACACTGAAATGGTGTCGGTTTCATTTAAATATTTACAACTCTTTGGCTGTTGAAGAGCGTGTCGAACTGAATGTCACAATAAACCTTCAACAAAGAGATGCACGAGCAGAATGTTTAGAGGTCAATAAACCTCTCCATTTTGCGCTTGTGATTATTGTTTGTCGAGCAATTAATTCGAACTTGATTGACGTTGACGGCCACTCGCGAGCTTGGGAATCGTTTTGTGGCGTTGAGGCAATTAGCTGGCATTAAATATTTATCCCCCGCATGAGATTTAATCGCTTTTAATCAGCAAACAGAGTCGAGCTCAACTGCAAATTAATAAAATGCGTCGCTATAACAAAACGAAAATGAATTGTAATCAATTAAATTAAACGGCGCTTTACCCACTCGCGCTGCAGATCTCTGCTGTTTCTTCCATTTAACTAGATAATTGAATTTTCTCTCGAGCTAAAGAGACACTAAGCTGCATCATAATTCGCCGCGTAGCTCCGCGAGGCGCTGGCGAGAGGGTTTGCAAACACCCGCGGTTATTTATATTTAATTTCCTTGAGCGACGAGGGCAAAGCAGAAAGGATTAAATTGACTCAATTTCTCATTGTCGCTGGTTGATGTCGGGTCGCGCTGAATCCGTCGGGTTGACACCTTAATGGCACAAAGAAACATTTCGATGGCAAAATTCTCTTCGTCAATATTTGACGATTTCGTTTTAATAATCGCCCGTGGTTCGTGAATGGGATCGTCAAAGCACCCTCTCGAGAGTTCTCCTACTTGCACTGGACAGACCACAACAAAGCGAAGCAAATACTTGATTTCCTTCCATCGCCACCGACGCCCCTTTCACTCCTTGCTTTATTTGCTTTAATGACTTTTCAACTTCACAGACTGCAATTGTTTGCCTTTTCTGCTCCTTTCCCCTTCGTTGCATCGAGTTTCCATGCAAGTTAGTGTGTGCGTTCTGCTGTCCAGTGACGAGCCGGGGAATGAGAGACGAGCGAATGGGTTTGCACAAATGATTAAGTGGATTCCACCGCCGGCAGGCGAGAGTAATTTTCCAAACTCGAGCATGATGCAAAATAACATAAAAATAGGAAAACAAAGAAACAAATTGTGAATATTACACCTGCTGAATGCATGTCGGTGAGTGGAAGGCAGAAAGGGTTTAATTAGCCGCCGGTCAGAGCACGGGAGAATCAAGATTGTTGCCTCGATCGAGCGCAAAACGATTTTGTGATTTTAAATGGACTTTTCCTAGTCGAGCGCAGAACGTGCACTAGAACGTTAAATTTTCACGCTCCGTTTTTAATGGCCGCTGACTATAAATGAATTCCACGCCGCGACTGAGCGATTGCATGATAGCTTCGCATTTTTTACTATTTACCTTTTCCTCTGTCGCTATTTATAGTCGGTTCGTTCCCTCGCCATTTGTCTTTGCCGAGCGCAATCACTGAAGAGATTTCCCAGACTTTGTGAATTTCCAATTGAGTCGTTTGCCATTTTCCAGCAGGAAATCTTCTTGGGATCACTTGCCTTGATGCGACGAGTTCAGTTATGAATTACAAGCTGCACTCTTGATTCGCAATTTTCTTCCTCAATGACTTCAACTTGAACTTCTTTGTGCTCAGCAAAACATTGCTAAGTGAAAAGCTTAATGCATTCGAACGAGCTTATTTGCACGAAAGTGGAAAACAAGCAGAAAGGTGAGGCGAACTCACATATCAGCATGTCTCACTCGATTGCAGGCAATCGAGGGCTTATGGAAGTGCTTTAGATCGAGATGAGGCATGCTCATGCAAGTGGAAGGGAAAGAAACGCTTTAAGTCGATATGCAGCAGCACCGAGCGAGGAGTGGAAATGTAAACATCGCCGAGTTTATTTATCGTCGGCACTAAAATGTTTATCAAGAAAACAATTTCGACATTGATACGTTAATAAATTAGATTAGTTTATAGCTTCGTCAAATTTCTTTTGCGCATAAAAACTCTCTTCACCATCGAGTTATTGATTCATTAGACGCCATGAAAAAACCATAAGCTCCGCGCTCATAGACAATGTTATCGCGTTTCATCGAATTCACTGCCCTTCGGGTAATTTCAGAAATAAGCTGTGCTCAAGCACTTGAGGGTCTTCAAGAAACGTATCGATTAAATGGTTTTAGATATTTTAACAGTTCAACGGACATAAGGCGCAGCGACTTAGAGAGATCAGCAGCGCCGTGAAGTTTCCACCCTTCATGCTACACTTCCTCGCCCATGGCAACGAGCGACAATTCATCTAAGCGAGCGGAGAGAAAAATGTCGCATATCAGCTCAGACATGTCACATTTTATGACAGCATTAAGCAGGCGACGAGAAGTAAAAAAAAGCAACAGATAAACACAACATCGTTCTGCTCATAATCCAGATTAATACATGACGTACGCTTCACATTCACGGCTCCAGCAGAACCGGGATTAGAGGGAGTGGAACGAGAAGCGGAAAAATAGAGAAACTCGTTGGTTAGCTTTAGTGTCGTTTGCATAAAATTTGTCAATTGTTTAGAGATGTCGAATATATTTTTGAATAATTTAGTGAATCGATGAACGGAGAAAGCAAAATTCCCCATGACTGTCAGGACATATCCAAAAGGCATTTAAGCCGAGAGATGAAGACTGAGAGATAAATCGGGTGAACGAAGCGAGAGGGAAAGAATCGTTCGCTGGCTCGTTTTCTGCTGAAATGCAATTTGCTTTTTTATAAGATTCGCAACTCGCAAAGAATTCAAACGTCGAGCGTTGAGGAGAAGCAAAAGAAATTATGCTTGGATTTGCACAAATCTTTATTGTCATGACCGAGGATTTCTCTTCTGTATCATTCTGCGTTTGGAGCATGTTGGCAAAGTTTTCTCGTTCTTATGTGCCGCCGCTAAATGGACAAATCAAGTGCCGAACAAACTTTTCACTCAATGATTCCTCCGTTCTCTACTTCGATTTTCTCCCGTCGTTCGCGGTAAATCAGTCGAGAGAGGAGTAACGATGGAAATTAATTGGTTTTTCCGTCTCATCATTTTGATTCATTAAATTACGGCGCGAGCGAATCTTCAAGTAATCCATCTTGTGGCATTAAATCCGAAACATTGGAGCGACATCGTCGTCTCGTTGCGAACTCTCGATTCACGTGCGATGAGAAATTTGTTTATTCGTTCGGCATCACGCTGTCGTTTGAGGAAAATGTTGACGAGAACCGAGAGAAGCTTGGCATCGAGGATGAGTCGCTGAATTTGTTTTAATGCTTTTTTTGCGCCCAGGAAAATTGAAAAATGAGACAAACTTTCAACGGTGACGATGACACCCAAGATGAAACATTTCCCCGAACTCAAACGACGAACATCTTAATCTGTGTATCGCTTCGATGCGCTGTCTTCAGCAGCCAAGAGAACAGCGAGAAGTGAGAAAATGATGATGACGACAGCCGGCGATTCCCTCGCCCGCACTTTGCATCATTAGACCAAGTGAAACGAACGACGCCTCAGATATTAATTATTTCTTGCTCCAATCGCTAATTGAATTCACTTCGTCTGAATCAAAAATCATGATTCTTGCGGCCACAAGACAATTAGAACTGAAATCTTGATTGTGAAACGTTTCACTTCATGTTTTCGTTTCGGGAAACCTCAAAACCAGAAAATCTTAATTGACATTTTTAATTCCCAGTTGGTTTCATTATGTCACGCTTGAGACGAGCTGGCAAGTGAGAGCGGAGACGAAATTGAAGTCAAAGCGATCCGAAGAGCTCGGGAGGGAGGAAACAAGCCTCATACTCCAATTAATAGTTTCTGCATATCCAATGAGACTAATTTCGTCTTCTCCCCTCCTCAGACCTCGACGCCGAACTAGAACGAATCCCACAACAAATTCTTTCTCGTTAAAATTCAAATTTTGTTTCGCTTCAAACACTCGGAGCGCAAATTCCTAGCGACGTCTCGAACGAGCATTTATCAGACGATAATGTTTCCTGGTGCAGGAAATGAAAAGTTCTCTCGAGAGCGACGTTCTTTATTGATCTCCGCCGTGAATTTGTCCCTCGAAGGTTGTAAACAGAAGAGCAATTTGGTGTTCGGCAGATAAAACTTCTTCCCTCGAATGGATTTCATTTGAAAGATGAAGCGATAAGCGCAGCCACAAACGGTTTTGATTTCAGTGTCGAGACACAAATTGAAAATGATAAATTAGCGTCGTTTATCGAAATAATTGGCTTAGCACCTTCAGCCACTTTGCGCTCGCAATGGAATCCGAAATGCTTTGTAATTATCGTCAGCGATCGGAGAATTGAAGAAACTTCGTTTTCTCAATTAATGTTTAATGACTCGGCGGCGAATGTCGGAGACTCTGTCGAGTGCGATCGCAATGAACCGCGCGCGGGCTTAGAAGCAGAAAGAAAAGTGTTCGAGGTAGTGTAAGGAATTACGGTGAGAGTTAAGAGAAACAAAATAAAATGCTTTTTAACAGATTGCGAGAACTCGTTTTGTGATGAACTTCTCCGGCTCGACTCGAAGTTCACTCACACAGGCGAGGGCCCAATAAAATGTTGAGCCAGAAAGAAGCATGTGAAGTGAAATTGATTTAAATTATGGGTTTGAGCCGAGACGTTGCTCTGTTAGCCGGGAGAAGACTCAAAACATTTTTCGTGATGTCGATTATAGCGTACTTAAATACATGTTTTAGGCTCCTTCGTTGGCCACAGCTCCACACAGAACGCGGCTTGAGGTTCTCAGGTGGTTGAGGTGCTGCCGCAGGCGGAAATAATCAATTTAACCATGCGGCCTTTGTGATTACTCAAATAAACACTTTGATGAAACATCTACGATGGGATTTCATTAACAACGATGCCCGAACAGCCAAACACAAAACAGGGAAGGCTGAGAAATGCTGCTTTAAACGAACTCCAATTAATTTCACATTTCCATGTCGAACGGCGATACGGAAATTCGAGAATCTCTTGAGCGTTCCACTCAGGAATGTGGAGCATTGCTATGTTTCTAATCGTTCCACTTCGACTTCTGTTTACGAATTTTGGATTAAAACGAACCATTTCCGGTTACAACGCTGATAATTTCCCAACATGCAACCGTAACAGCGACACATGTTCGGGTCGTTTCTTGTTCTCGTCTCAAGGACAAGAAGTGCAACTGTTCACGGCTGCGTTGCCAAGTCTTTCAGTCTGCTGATTCCGAGAAGATTCAATTAGTAGGTTTGAGGGATCGTGCGCGTTAATTAACATCTCGTTATTTCGTCGACTCTCCTCAGAAATGGAGTGGACTTGTTATGAAACTCAGAGCAGCGACTTGGGTGGTTGAGAGAAAATTCAGTGCTTTTGTTTTAATTGAACAAGTTAATTACTTTGCGAGTAGAAACCACAAGTTGAAGAAATTTGCCGCAATTCAATTCAACGTTGCCTCATTTAATTTGACGTTTATCCCGCTGCAATTTATTCGCTTCGACGGTCCCGTCCCCTGAATCCAGAAAAATCTCTTGAATAAAAAATGAGAAACCCATAAAAAATAGATAAAGAAATTCATGACAAGAAACATCACATAATGTAATTCATCCATTCAATTAAACTCCCTCTGTTTGTTGTGAAACGCAAGGAATAATAAATCGTCGACATTCGTCTCTCCAAGGCTGAACGGCCTTTTGCCGGAGCGAACGAACTTGACATCGGAGCGAAAGACTTTGTCATAATTTTTGATCTGATGACGAAATTGTTCAGCAGCAGTTGATGAATTTCATATTTCCATCCAACGCACAATAGAACTGATTTTGCTGGCGAAAGGGAAAGAAAACAAACACGGAAAAATGTCATCAATTTCTCTTGAGGGAAATGTTTTCCTCCGCTATCTGAAAATGTTCTCTTAATGGTAAACTGATTTGAAGTCATTAATCATCAAAGACGATTTCATTTGAGGCGAGAGAAGGTCGCTTGAGCGAAAACTTTCCGCTTCGCCTCTATTAAGTGTCTCGTTAGGACGGCGGACGGGAATATTTCGCACAACATGCTTGCAATATAACACGCAATCGCTTGATGAATTTCTCATATTTTTTTCTGAATGACTCTCTCGGTTTCTTTACATCTTGAGAAATCCTTTGACATCACGGCAAGAACTCGAAGCATTAAGCTGAGTCGTTGTGCAAGCTTGAATGCACTCTCGCAACTTACATGCTTTGCGTTTGAGTTTTAATGTGGACTTTGACAAATTCACGCTTCGCTTATTAAATTACTTAAACTTCTTAACAACCAGCCAGTCGCAGAACTATCAAGAAAAGATTAGAGTTCAAAAACTAATTGGCCTGACGAGCCAAAGATTTTTCAGAGAAAAGGTGGCATGGGTGAACACTGAACGGTTTCCGCAAGAATAATCAAGAGCTAAATTCCGCGAGAAATTTACCATTCCAAACTGAACAAAAACTCTTTAATTGTGCAATCAGAGCTGAATCCAAGCACGTGACGAGTTTAGCTTACATGGTCGACTGGAAAGCTTGGACTTGTGATGGACGTTGAATTAACATTTTCTGTGACAGAAATCTCGTTTCGGTTGAGGGGAAAAACAATGAACACACAATTGCATTCGATTTATGCGGATCCCGGATGGACATTGGATCAAGATGAGAACTCTCTCGTTCTGTTGTGCTGTGTTTTGACAACGGGAAAGTTATTTTCTCGGCTGGCACTTTATGCCACGAAGTTTATGGAAGTCTGGCAACGATGGAATCGAAGTGGAAATCGGAAAACAATTTGTTAAAATAAGGAAACGTTTCCCGGTTGGTAAATAAGCAAAAGGATGTTGGAACTTTTGCGAGCGGATGCCGAAAGGTATTTTAGAACTTTGTTTCCCTATTTGAGTCGGGTGAATGTGATTCAGTCGTGCTAATCATTTCGTAACGAGAGAGAGGTGTACCGGTCAAAACATAAACGGCAATAAATAATAAATGTTTATTCAGCAAATGCGAGAGAGGAAACTTCATAATATTATGTAAGGAATGTTTAAAGGATGTTGAAGGTAAAGAAGAGGATAGAAAAGAAAAGATACTCGAGACCCTTAAAAGGCAAGCAGACCAAGAAATCGACGATTCTCCTTTGCATCGTCTTCATGATCTTGTCTCTTGTGTTGGTGTCTGTGTTAATCTTTCAAGAAATGAAGAAAAGTGCAAACTGCTTTTCACTTTAAGAGGCAACCGAAAAGACGTTTGGGCGGTCAAAATGCCTCGCGCGCTCTCACGAACCAAAAGCAACAATTAGATTATGTCTCAAGGCGAATTCTCGCATCACAAAAAGAGCCAAAAACTCGGCTCATTTGTTAATTCTTAAGCTTTTTATGACCTCCGACATACCTCAACTCGCTGTTGCCTTTTATTGTGTTCTGCGCTTTCGTAATCCAAGTTTGTATCCGCGACGTTCTGTGTTTGTTTAATCCGCAAACAGGTTTTTCAATTAGGCGAAGAACTGACACTTTAGCAATTAGCTAACTTCGGCGCTTCTTCTCGAAACACTTTTCAATTTTTAAATTTTATTTTTCATCCTGCAGTTCATTGCATCATAAGCAGGATTTTAGCGCACGATATTCTTTTCCACAATTTCTTGAAACTTCTCTCCACTACACTCTTGGAATAATTTCTTCTCGTGAACGAACTGCAGCGATCCTGCCACGGCAAACGTTGAAAATACTCTGAAAGTAGAGAAGAGAAAATGTTGGTGAGAAGGCGAAGCATGAGTGAACCGATTCGAGGCAGCATGGCATAACGTAAACAAACGGAGAGCGCTCTCGTGACGTAATTTTGCCGGCAAACTTTTATGCTCTGCCGTGGCGAACGTTGACATGTTGTCGTTCAGACAATGTAACGTGGAGCTTCATGACATATTTCGCATAACTCTCATCCTAATTGAAATGGTTGTCATTGTTACATAAAACGAGATTGCATTTAACTATTTTTGATAACAGGGCTTTGTCTCATGCAAAACGCTGCTGATGGAAAAATCTGTTTTGTTCCCAAAGTTTAATTTCGATGATGACTCGGAAGACTCGGTATCTTCATCATTTCACTCATCATTTCTGTACAGGTTTTAATTAGTCAGATGACGCTGGTGCGATGAGTTTGCTTAAAGGTTTCGCAACATCATTCAGATTCTTTTGAAAATGTTTTTCCTTCTCCGCTCCGTCTGCATTCCGCTTTTTTGTCTCGCTCGGCATATAAAAACAGATGGTAATTGACATCGCTGAATCATTATGCTTGCGACTGCATAAATGAATGAGTAACGCTTGATTTTCCATTTGATGTTAATGTTCTTTGTATCAACGACTCGGGGGTAAAATCACAAGATTTACATCAGCGTTTCCTGTTATTGTTTGTTTGGCGCTTTGTTTGTGCACCGAAGGATATTGAAAAAATAATTGTGGAAGCCGTTGATGAGCGAATGAGGTAGAATGATCTGCGAGAAATTTGCTCCGTCTGCCAACGCTTGCAGCAGCACGAAAAATTTTGCTTTGTTTATCTCTCACGGCATTCATCGGTCTCGAGTTTCATTCTACGACTCAGTGCCTAGACTTGTTTGTCTTTAGGAATACAGCCAATGACGACAGAACAAACAACCTTTGATTGCCGCAATATGCAGTTCGACTTCATTAAACAGCGTGCAAACAAACGCATCGTACGCGCCAAGTGTTGAGTACTCAAACATTTGCTCGGAAATAAATTATTTACTTCGAACGATCGACAATAGTTTCCATCTCCGACATCATTCTCTGTTACACAGTTCACTGCGGGCTCAAATGAACGAAGCTCCGTAAACAAGTCCGAGTTTTGTTCAACGGAATATGAAAAGATTTGCTCACATGCGAGCGAGAAAAATTCAATCAAAAACGTCTGACGTGGAGAAAGGAAGGCCAAGCATATTAGGTTTTGGGTCAATTTGGCAGTTAATTTGGGAATTTGCCTGTGGAATCGCCTTTGCCCTCCGAGAATCGACTCCTCGCAGATTGTTTCTCTAACAGGATTCATCATATCAGTTTCGGATTCACTCGACTAGAGGGAAGAGAACAAAATGTGAAGAGTTATGCAAATAATGTTTGAGGCTATTAATAAGTCGAGTGAACAAGAGGCTTTCGTGTTCATGTCGATCTACAGGAAAATTGCTTCGCCTAATTCTTCATCTCCAACATAATGAAACGAGGTTCTACACAGGGTTTCAAGTTACGCTGACTGGCGAGTTGTACACAAGATGTTTATGAGGTCTGCGAACAATGGCTCGGAAACTCGATCCGTTCGTTCTCTCGTTGCTGCTTCTGCTTTATGTTTCGAAACTCTCAAGTGATCTAAAATAATAATTCGAGCATCTGCAATCAAGCACACTCAATCTTCCTTCCACCTAGCCAACAGTTCCCCAACTCTCGAACTCTGAAATCTTTTTGCGGCGAAACATTTTTGAAAGTTGTGATGCTCAATTGAAGTTAATCAAACGAACATAAATCCTTGTTAGAGCTCTGATCTTTCCACCAGACGATTCTAATTGAGATACAAAGTTCCAACTTCCTGTGACATCCAAACGTCGAACTTGATCCGACACGCGGCGGTTGAGCAGTTGCAACAACCGAGACGCTGCTGCAGACGCAATCAAACGATTACCGTTGACTTTATGAGCAAAGCGCCTAATTTATGACATTCCCCGACTTTGTTATTTTAGGATTCCGCCCGAAATAACCTCATCGATGTTGACTCGCAAGCGGTTCGTGTCTTCTCAATTTTCTTCAGCATCGATGTTTGCTATCAACTTATGAATCGTCGCATTTATGAAATATTTTCCTCTTCTTGGGGTTGAAAAGAAAAATAAACCAGAAATGCCATCGAATTGGATGGGCTGAAGTGAGTCGCTTTCCTCTTCCACTCCATTTGACAAGGCACTGAATTCACGTGCACACGTTTGCTCTCGTCATCGACGAATCACATTTTCACAATTTCATGTTTTCTCAAGCAGCGATTCCGACAGAACGACGAAGTGTGTTGATTTAAAGCGAAACTCGACACTGCGAAAACTCGAGAGGAAAAATGTTTTCGTTATCTTCAAGATCACGATTTAATTTAACAAAAACTCAACTCAACGTTGAAGGAACTAAGTGGCAAACTTAGCGCTCGCTAATTATTCTGTTTGCTCTCAAGCAATGAAAATTGTAACTTAAAGCTCTATCAAGCTACGAAGAGCTTGAAAATTCATGAGCATCGCTGTCAGTCGAACCGGAAAAACCAATTCCGCGACATGTTGCATAAAATGTTCGTTTTCCTTTAAATTTATCGAGCAAATATGAATTTCCATTATCAAAAATTTATTGACTGAACGAGGAGAATTTCAATAGGAACTTTTGAGTTCGACAGAAATCGATAAACGCTTTAATTATATTTGCTCGACATTTGCGAACGAAGCTAATGCCCGACATTTGTTGGAAAAAACTTTTAATTGAGCTCTTGAGCTCGTGACTTGCTCAGCATTGAAAGTTCGGCTTTTGTTAAAATTGCTAATGATTGTTCATTGATCGAACTTCAATCGCTTTCAACCTTCAAAACCTTCCAGACAATAAATTTTTCTTAATAAAAACAATCGTAAAGTTTCATTGCGTGAACGAATTCCGAAATGAGCGACTCACGCCGTTCCTTGTTGTTATTTATTCCCGCAACTCGGGAGTTCAAAGTTAAGAGCTGTAAAGTAAATTTTACGACTTTTTACCATCGAAAGCAAATAAAATATAAATTATAGCGGCCGCTCGAAAAACGTTTAAGGTTGCACAAGCCAGCCCGGGCTAATGAAAACATAGAAAATTAACGTTCTGGTCACGTTGAAGATTTATAAATCATACGAGAGGGAAAAAGTTCCACCACAATTTAAAATGTAATCGCTTGTGAATGTTTGCATTACTCACTTTGGGGAGGAACCTTGATTTTAAATCTACTCGTTCATATATTATGAACGCGCATCATTCCCAAGTTGGGTTTGTTCCAAGTTAAGGTTTTACTTTCACAATTCATGTTAGACCTGAATGATTCAAGCTGAACTCGAAAACTTAAGGAACTGTTAGCTCAAAACCTAATCTATGGGCTTTTCCCTCTTGTTACTTTTCACTGAGACCTTCAAACAGACATCACAAACCGTCCCTAGCTTTTTCTCGTGAAAATTGTTTTCACCAGATTCGAGAGCATGTGAACATGAGCAAATTTATAAATCTTTTATCTACGAAAGACCAGCAAAATCAACATCAGTGGAACAAAAATGAAATTAATTAGGCAAATAGAAAAACGTTGAAAGCTTTTTTTTATAAAGCTTAAAGCGATTTTGAGTGGTCCAAAGTTTCGAGTTTATTAGGCTCGGGTCGAGCAGCTAGACAGTAATCGGCTTTGATAAAAACAAACGATACCGACACACCTCAACTCTCGAGGTTCCGGATCCGCGTGAGCCCGGAATTTCTAATTCACATCGAATGTGCCAATGTCATACGCTGCAACTATCTAGGCCAGTAGCTGTAAGCAATAGATCAACTGAAACGTCAGAAAGCAAGCAATTCGGATCCTCCAGAAAGCAGGAACTTGTCTTCAATACGTCGTCAGTAGTATTTGCTCTCAGTTATTTACCGACTTCGTTGTTGAACAAAACCAAAGCAAGAGATCAAACCAAGTTGTTGTGTGAAAGTTTCCCCAGTTTCATTGAACGAAGTGCAAATAAGAGAACAAATGACTTCAAATAGCAATTTGATGTTCTTTCAAGCGAGTCTGAAAGTCCTGAAAGTTTCCGAGTGATAACGCAAATGAGAAAACTTAGGAATCTCTACACATCAAGCTCGAAGCGTATCAGTTTTAATGAGTTTTCCATCTCGAATAGTTTTCCTTTCAGGCTGCATGATGAAATGTAAATAAACTGCACTTTTGCTCGAGCGCCAACCTTTAAATGACACTCTGTTTAATGATTCAATGGAGATAAAGCGTGGAACAAAGTCTGAAAGCGAGGAATTAGTTTGCCCGCTCGCTCGAGAACGAACTTTGCGAAACTTAAATTTGACAAGTGAGATAAATGACAGCCGAAGTTTCACTTAATGCCAAGTTTCAATTCTTCTTTCTTCATTCCTTCGCGTGTTGTTCCCAATTCATGGAAATCACAAAAACGTCATGAATATTTTTCCTTTTCGTTTGAAAAATTGATTTCACACTTGCACAGACTCGGTGAATGACACGTTAGCAACACAAGATGGTTGGGCACTGAAACTGGGTTAACGTAGGAAAATGACTTTGGCATCCAGTTTATAACCGAGAATGGATGTGACGCAATCGAACCACTCGCTTTAACGTTTTAAGAGCTTGATAAATAAGTCAAAGAACGTGACTTGGTGTGACTTTTTGTGCAGCTTGGGTGGGCAGTAAGCGTTCAGCTGTTTGCTCGAATTCATTTCAAGAACATTCGAGTCGAAAGGAGGAAGGAGTTGTTAATTAACGCGCACGATCCCTCAAACCTACTAATTGAATCTTCTCGGAATCAGCAGACTGGAAGACTTGGCAACGCAGCCGTGAACAGTTGCACTTCTTGTCCTTGAGACGAGAACAAGAAACGACCCAAACATGTGTCGCTGTTACGGTTGCATGTTGGGAAATTATCAGCGTTGTAACCGGAAATGGTTCGTTTTAATCCAAAATTCGTAAACAGAAGTCGAAGTGGAACGATTAGAAACATAGCCATGCTCCACATTCCTGAGTGGAACGCTCAAGAGATTCTCGAATTTCCGTATCGCCGTTCGACATGGAAATGTGAAATTAATTGGAGTCCGTTTAAAGCAGCATTTCTTAGCCTTCCCTGTTTTGTGTTTGGCTGTTCGGGCATCGTTGTTAATGAAATCACATCGTAGATGTTTCATCAAAGTGTTTATTTGAGTCATCACAAAGGCCGCATGGTTAAATTGATTATTTCCGCCTGCGGCAGCACCTCAACCACCTGAGAAACGAGAGCCGCGTTCTGTGTGGAGCTGTGGCCAACGAAGGAGCCTAAAACATGTATTTAAGTACGCTATAATCGACATCACGAAAAATGTTTTGAGTCTTCTCCCGGCTAACAGAGCAACGTCTCGGCTCAAACCCATAATTTAAATCAATTTCACTTCACATGCTTCTTTCTGGCTCAACATTTTATTGGGCCCTCGCCTGTGTGAGTGAACTTCGAGTCGAGCCGGAGAAGTTCATCACAAAACGAGTTCTCGCAATCTGTTAAAAAGCATTTTATTTTGTTTCTCTTAACTCTCACCGTAATTCCTTACACTACCTCGAACACTTTTCTTTCTGCTTCTAAGCCCGCGCGCGGTTCATTGCGATCGCACTCGACAGAGTCTCCGACATTCGCCGCCGAGTCATTAAACATTAATTGAGAAAACGAAGTTTCTTCAATTCTCCGATCGCTGACGATAATTACAAAGCATTTCGGATTCCATTGCGAGCGCAAAGTGGCTGAAGGTGCTAAGCCAATTATTTCGATAAACGACGCTAATTTATCATTTTCAATTTGTGTCTCGACACTGAAATCAAAACCGTTTGTGGCTGCGCTTATCGCTTCATCTTTCAAATGAAATCCATTCGGGTGAAGAAGTTTTATCTGCCGAACACCAAATTGCTCTTCTGTTTACAACCTTCGAGGGACAAATTCACGGCGGAGATCAATAAAGAACGCCGCTCTCGAGAGAACTTTTCATTTCCTGCACCAGATAACATTATCGTCTGATAAATGCTCGTTCGAGACGTCGCTAGGAATTTGCGCTCCGAGTGTTTGAAGCGAAACAAAATTTGAATTTTAACGAGAAAGAATTTGTTGTGGGATTTGTTCTAGTTCGGCGTCGAGGCCTGAGGAGGGGAGAAGACGAAATTAATCTCATTGGATATGCAGAAACTATTAATTGGAGTATGAGGCTTGTTTCCTCCCTCCCGAGCTCTTCGGATCGCTTTGACTTCAATTTCGTCTCCGCTCTCACTTGCCAGCTCGTCTCAAGCGTGACATAATGAAACCAACTGGGAATTAAAAATGTCAATTAAGATTTTCTGGTTTTGAGGTTTCCCGAAACGAAAACATGAAGTGAAACGTTTCACAATCAAGATTTCAGTTCTAATTGTCTTGTGGCCGCAAGAATCATGATTTTTGATTAAGACGAAGTGAATTCAATTAGCGATTGGAGCAAGAAATAATTAATATCTGAGGAGTCGTTCGTTTCACTTGGTCTAATGATGCAAAGTGCGGGCGAGGGAATCGCCGGCTGTCGTCATCATCATTTTCTCACTTCTCGCTGCTCTCTTGGCTGCTGAGGACAGCGCATCGAAGCGATACACAGATTAAGATGTTCATCGTTTGAGTTCGGGGAAATGTTTCATCTTGGATATCATCGTCGCACCGTTGGAACTTTGTCTCATTTTTCAATTTTCCTGGGTGCAAAAAAAGCATTAAAACAAATTCAGCGACTCATCCTCGATGCCAAGCTTCTCTCGGTTCTCGTCAACATTTTCCTCAAACGACAGCGTGATGCCGAACGAATAAACAAATTTCTCATCGCACGTGAATCGAGAGTTCGCAACGAGACGACGATGTCGCTCCAATGTTTCGGATTTAATGCCACAAGATGGATTACTTGAAGATTCGCTCGCGCCGTAATTTAATGAATCAAAATGATGAGACGGAAAAACCAATTAATTTCCATCGTTACTCCTCTCTCGACTGATTTACCGCGAACGACGGGAGGAAATCGAAGCAGAGAACAGAGGAATCATTGAGTGAAAAGTTTGTTCGGCACTTGATTTGTCCATTTAGCGGCGGCACATAAGAACGAGAAAACTTTGCCAACATGCTCCAAACGCAGAATGATACAGAAGAGAAATCCTCGGTCATGACAATAAAGATTTGTGCAAATCCAAGCATAATTTCTTTTGCTTCTCCTCAACGCTCGACGTTTGAATTCTTTGCGAGTTGCGAATCTTATAAAAAAGCAAATTGCATTTCAGCAGAAAACGAGCCAGCGAACGATTCTTTCCCTCTCGCTTCGTTCACCCGATTTATCTCTCAGTCTTCATCTCTCGGCTTAAATGCTTTTCAAATAATCTAGTTTAGCATGAGAATTTATATTTATGAATGTAACTCGAGCGGAGCGGGAATGATTAAAAAGTTCCCCATTGGGTTTCATGTTCTAATAACTTTCGATTTAATTAAAACTCATGTTCACTGAACTCTGAAGCATGCTTGTTCCCTCTAACTGCAAACGCATTCAGAAAACTTACGAATGTCGGGCATATCAATTATTGACGACAAATTTGGATTTCGTTTCTAAAGTGAAATGTGCCTGACGAAATTCGATAGCGTTGTCTCGCAGCGGTATGCTCCGGAAAACTTATAGTTTAAATGAAAATTTTCCAATACTTTATTGATTAAATATCAATTGCATGATTCAGCAGAGTACGAGCTTGAAAAATGCTCGCTGAGTTGGCTTATTGAACTGTCGAGAGATTGATGGATTGCACTTGTGGCATCGGGAAAGAAGCAGAGCATTGAAGAAAAATCAACTTCGCTGTCTGCCTTTTACGTTCCGCTCATCGTTACTCGTTGTTTGCCAATTCAAATCGTTTCCTTTTCCACTTGCATGAGCAGGGAAATATTATTTTCAGAAAGCGGTTGCATTAGCTTAAGTTTCTCCTATTGTTCTAAAGTACTTCCATAAGCCCTCGATTGCCTGCAATCGAGTGAGACATGCTGATATGTGAGTTCGCCTCACCTTTCTGCTTGTTTTCCACTTTCGTGCAAATAAGCTCGTTCGAATGCATTAAGCTTTTCACTTAGCAATGTTTTGCTGAGCACAAAGAAGTTCAAGTTGAAGTCATTGAGGAAGAAAATTGCGAATCAAGAGTGCAGCTTGTAATTCATAACTGAACTCGTCGCATCAAGGCAAGTGATCCCAAGAAGATTTCCTGCTGGAAAATGGCAAACGACTCAATTGGAAATTCACAAAGTCTGGGAAATCTCTTCAGTGATTGCGCCCGGCAAAGACAAATGGCGAGGGAACGAACCGACTATAAATAGCGACAGAGGAAAAGGTAAATAGTAAAAAATGCGAAGCTATCATGCAATCGCTCAGTCGCGGCGTGGAATTCATTTATGGTCAGCGGCCATTAAAAACGGAGCGTGAAAATTTAACGTTCTGGTGCACGTTCTGCGCTCGACTAGGAAAAGTCCATTTAAAATCACAAAATCGTTTTGCGCTCGATCGAGGCAACAATCTTGATTCTCCCGTGCTCTGACCGGCGGCTAATTAAACCCTTTCTGCCTTCCACTCACCGACATGCATTCAGCAGGTGTAATATTCACAATTTGTTTCTTTGTTTTCCTATTTTTATGTTATTTTGCATCATGCACGAGTTTGGAAAATTACTCTCGCCTGCCGGCGGTGGAATCCACTTAATCATTTGTGCAAACCCATTCGCTCGCCTCTCATTCCCCGGCTCGTCACTGGACAGCAGAACGCACACACTAACTTGCATGGAAACTCGATGCAACGAAGGGGAAAGGAGCAGAAAAGGCAAACAATTGCAGTCTGTGAAGTTGAAAAGTCATTAAAGCAAATAAAGCAAGGAGTGAAAGGGGCGTCGGTGGCGATGGAAGGAAATCAAGTATTTGCTTCGCTTTGTTGTGGTCTGTCCAGTGCAAGTAGGAGAACTCTCGAGAGGGTGCTTTGACGATCCCATTCACGAACCACGGGCGATTATTAAAACGAAATCGTCAAATATTGACGAAGAGAATTTTGCCATCGAAATGTTTCTTTGTGCCATTAAGGTGTCAACCCGACGGATTCAGCGCGACCCGACATCAACCAGCGACAATGAGAAATTGAGTCAATTTAATCCTTTCTGCTTTGCCCTCGTCGCTCAAGGAAATTAAATATAAATAACCGCGGGTGTTTGCAAACCCTCTCGCCAGCGCCTCGCGGAGCTACGCGGCGAATTATGATGCAGCTTAGTGTCTCTTTAGCTCGAGAGAAAATTCAATTAGTTAAATGGAAGAAACAGCAGAGATCTGCAGCGCGAGTGGGTAAAGCGCCGTTTAATTTAATTGATTACAATTCATTTTCGTTTTGTTATAGCATTGCGTTTTATTAATTTGCAGTTGAGCTCGACTCTGTTTGCTGATTAAAAGTGATTAAACCTCATGCGGGGGATAAATATTTAATGCCGTCTAATTGCCTCAACGCCACAAACTCTCATCATGTCTCATCATCCTTGATTATTTTCATTTAATCGGACGGAAGTTGAGAAAAAATTGTCATAAAGTTTTAAGCTTTAAAATTTAAAATAAATCTCAGGAGTTTTGTTGAAGTATTCATGTATGCATCTGCATCGTCGCTGTCGTGATGCACAGTGAACTTAGCTTTGAGTCGAAATTATAAAAAGCGGGGTGCAATGAATTTGAAGCAGAGCAAACAAACATCGCACGGTTATGTTTGCATTCAAATCTCTTCATCGTTTTAAAAACTTTTATTTCCATTTCAATAAACTTTTGAGATGTCTGCGACATGAATGGAGGAGGCATTGCAGGGGATAGAACGCATGAACACAAGTAATAATTAGCAATCGTGCTCAAGAGATAGGCAATTCACATGATTTTATGTTCAAGAGCGCTGCGCTTCGGAAAATATGAATGCAACGTCGAGTGCGCTCGAGTCAATGTTTCAGGTCACAACATGGAATTTATGCCGGCTTGGTAATTAGATATGAGAGTTTTTCAGAGCGATTCATCCTGACGAGAGCGACTCAATTTTTGCAAGATATCCGACAAGTGTACGAAGAGGAAAAGCGAATGATAGAGATCGTCTGCGATGAGTGGAAAGCGCGGAAACTTCTCAATTATGTTTGAGGCTTGCATAATGATTAAATCTGTCTGGTTCAGAATTAAGCAGTGATTCCCAGATTTCTTGTAGTTGATGCATTTTATATTGCAATAATTTCTATGTAAGTTTTGTTTATTGTTTACCATAACCAATGGTCAAGTGATCATTAAAATAATCGGATTTCTCCTGAACGCGTCAGGGCATGTAACGATCAATCATGCAGAAGTTTCAGCTCCTAACCCACCATCTCCCACCATCTCACAGCTAAACCAATTGTTCCACAAGCGCTTCATGTTTGGACTACAGATAAAGATGAAAATGTCATTGCAGTAACAGATTCGGAAGCCAACTATGCATGGAAAAATATTTGCAATCAATATTTATTCGAATGAATATTTTTTTTCTGCTCGTTTGAGTCAATTGCCGGCAAACTGGCAACGATGCCGAATAATTTACGAGCTTCAGAACAATCGGTGAAGGCAAAACTTTTGCAGGCATGAACTCGATAACTTCTTTGTTTCAGTAAACATCAGTTGTGAACTTTCGTTTGTGTAATGTTGTAAAGTATAATTGACTAATAAAGCCTCTTTAAAAATTAATGTTTATTTTGCCAAGTTGGAAAAAAGGAAAAACTTTGCAGAGCGTTTTGTAATGGATTCTTCAAGGATTCGAGAAGAAAGCAGAAACATGAATCGTTTAAGAGGCATGCAAAATCAGCAATTCTTGGCTCGGGATCCTTTCACGCAGCGCCTGTTACTGTGTGTGTTAATCTTTTGTGAAATTGCTGTTTGAACAGAAGACACAAAGCTTCATCAACTCGCTTTGAATGTTTTCACTTCATCTTTAGCCCGGGTAAAGGATTTGAAAGTTTCTCATTGCGCGCTCTGCGATAAGCATCGACGGTGGAGCTGCTAATGAGTTAGCAGAAGTTTCATTTTGTGTTCACTCTCACCTTCTGATTCGCGTCTCGAGGGAAATATCCAAAAATAGTCTTCGTCTTCTTTAAGCTTCGGACAGGTTTCCGAGCAGGAGAAATAAATCTGACACTCGCACTCAATCAATTAGCTAATTTGCCTGCCTCGCTCGCGTCTCATTTGAATAGAAATATCTCACAATTTTCTGCAAATCATTCGCCTTTCAACAGATTGATTTATTTTTGCTTAATGAACACAATTTGTATCTCATTACAATTATTAATATTTCTGTGTCCATCGGCAATTTCGTTAACAAACATTGGCTCGACACGGTAAAGCGATCCGCTAACTCTGAGGTTTCGAGACACTCTGAGCAGCGATCCGTGATTTCGAGAGCGCGTTTTTCCCTCGAACACAACCGATTCGACACAGAGAGACTCTCGAAAGTTATAGCAAGTTTCTGCTTCATTGCAAAACTTGTTCATTTAGCGAGCGACATCCGAGAGGACAAAAAAGAAAGATGAAGCTAACGGTAAGCGACAAACCACATTTTTCTGTTCTTTAATCCATGGCAGTCACCATCAACTGCTTTTTAACTGTCGGCTAAACAATTTATCTTGCCTCTGTGTCAAAAATGAAAAATGTGAAACTTTCCACGACGAGGAGGCGAAGGAGAACGAAACAAAAGCGCAGAAATATTTAACGTAATATCGCTCGCGAGATGAAATTAATTTCTGAGGTTAAACGGCATCATCAGTCAAACTTCCTCGCTGTTCCGTCTCTGTTGTCGACCGGCGAACGAAGATTTTCGCATTGCCGGGGAAAATGTTTAAAGATGTTCCATTCAGAACATTCAACCCCCTTCGGCTTTCGTCGTTCGACTGCAATAATTCAGGGAGAATTTGTAACAACCATAATCTTCTCAGACATGCAGCAAGTGAATTGAATGAAAATAAATTTTATATTTATGTTTTCCATCTGAAAAGCGATGACGCTTTCACTCGTTAGGAAAGATTTGGAGAAAATTGCGGTGGAAGTGAATGAATGAATGCGGGAAACTTAAATTGCGAAAGGAAAATTTGACATGTTGAAACTATTAATTTGCTTGGGACATGTCGCCGCCTTTCTTGAGTTCCCGAAGCGAATTTATTTATGTAAGTTACAAGACTCTCGATGCCGGCATTCAACGAGAAATACGAACCAGAAATTAAAATGTCGCTTAGTGTTTTTCGGGGTTTGTCGGCACAAAACTTGCAGAATACTTGAGCATTGTTCCATTGTTTCGTCCATCAACTCAATCTGATACGCTTGGCCTTCAGCTCGTTAAAGGCTCGACGGCTGTTTCTGCTTCGAACTCGGTGGTTAGATAAAACTGTGAGACTCTTAATTCATGTTCCAACTACCAATTCAACCGTGGCAGAAAAATATTTTATTCAAATATTTGACAACTTATCTGCGCGCTTCTGATATCCTAGCAAGTTTTTTGACCATCAATTGAACCTTCATTTCAGTCCAACGAGAGCCACTTCTGCTAAATTCATTGACATCAGACGCCAGGCTTCAACTTTAAGAAACTCGATAGCTAGAAAAAGCTGTTATACACTCTCCATGTCAAAGGAACCTCATTCCCTGCAAAAAGAAAAATTCGCTTTTAATCTTCAAGCTCATATCAAACAGCAGTCTGTCATATCGCCTTTAAAGTGTCACGTTTAATCCTTTGCATGGAAAAATACGCTCGAATCTGGCGGCTTGGATCGAGTTCTCTCTTGGAGTCGAATAACAAATTCCAGAGTAATCCAAAGCCAGATGATAATTGACATCGCTTTCATTCGCGGAGTGAATGAACAGCGAGCTAAGACACAGCTTTTGATATTCACATCGTGTTGTTTGTTTCCATGCAATGCGAGAGAAGTAGCTCGAGTTTTACATCAACAGTCTGTTTTTGTTTTTATTCAGGGAGAAATAAATATTTTTCCTTGTTTCCATATAATCGGGAAAACAAAAGAAAAACATGTAAAGAATTTTTCTTTTCTTCGAAACGATTTTCTGCTCGAAACGACGACCCGCAGTTTTATCCTTTCGCTACTTAGAAGCCGACACAGTTCCAGCTAATTAATTCACGATAACAACGTTAGCATGATAAGCGGTTGATAAGAAGAGTAATGGGCCGAACACACCCATTTAACTAAGAGCGACATGCAAACATCCTTGGTGGTCATTCACATTTCATTTCGAGTTTCTAGTTGTTTGATGATTAAGAGCCGTAAAAGAGCCATCAAATTTGCATAAATTACCATCTGAATTTTAATTCACCGATTAGTCGCCGCTGAACAGAAAAGCGTTAATAGATTTTTACTATTTAAAACACAGTAAGGTCGTCGAATTCCCGGGTGAAGCGCAACAATCTCTAGGTTTGTATCAACAAGAGCCATCGCATTAATCTTTATTTGGGCAGTCCGAGAACATTCTCATGCAAATCGGTCCCCAGAGAATCGACAGCTCTGACTAGAAATTAAGCATTTGTGTCAAAACACGTTCCGAAAGAGGCCCAGAGCGGGTAATATAAAGTGTGGATAAAGTAGTTTCGTATCGTCTTCGAAGTGAATTCTCTTTTAAAACTCATAAATTTGTGATAATATTGATTTATGCTGCCATTAGGTCTTACTCAAAGATGATAACGTGCTCGAGGCTTTTCCCGAATCGGCTTTGACTGTAAGACGCTACTGCTGTTAGCAGCGTCTGTGAAGTTCGCAGACAGCAACTCCTAGGACGTCCCCCAACTTTATCTGTCAGCTTGACACACTCGACCAAATGGAAAAGTTTCGATTGCTGCAGCAACAACAAACCGATAAAATCGAATGAGCCAGCGGCTAGCAACAGACTTTTTTGCAAACGTCGCCCATTGGTGGCAAACAGATTGTTCGAATTGCACCTGCTGATTGCATGTTGCTGCAAAAGTGCTCGAATGGCCGCTAGTTAAACTGATGTAGATAATTGAAATTATTACACGAAACGAAATCGATTTCGCAATATGCAACAAACTACATAAATGTAAACTACGGCAGCGTACATTGTTGGAGGCAATCCACATAAGCTGCATCAATTAAAACAAGTTCCACACTCCAGATTGATTCATTGTCTACATTAGATTGATTTCATCTTTTATTCATTTGGTTCAACATACTCCACCGCATATTTCATCATACTGAACATTCTCAATCCCGCTTCCCATAAATCCCCGATGAATTATGCAGATTGCGCCATCGAACTTTTTGTTGGTTTGGTGATGCAGTTTCAATTTCGTTGTAACATTCTAAGTAGAATATAATTGCATCTTTTGAGTAGATCGACTTATTTTAAATTATGTATGATGAAGTTTCTGTATTTTGTTCAACTTGATGAGAATTTCAACTGAAATGGCTTATTTTGCCATTCAATCGAAGAAGTTTTGCCTTATAATGATGCAATCAATTTAAGTTTCACTTGTAAGCTTAACAGTTTTGCAGCACCAGTCAAAGTCTTTGAACTGCACAATTTTCCGTAATCCTCGAACTTGCCGAATCGCATGAATATGTTCCCATTAAGAGACAGTTCATTAATAAGATCAATTCGAGCCCAACTCATCAATCGAAGAGCTCGAAGGATCAAAAAAGCAATGCAAACGAATTCAAATCCAATAAATTAAAAGCGATTTCTCTATTGATGGAGAATCCTCGTTAAAGCAACGTCCCGATCAAAATGCTCGCTCGTTTCAATAGAAAATCAATATGCTAATTGCTTGGGAACGTTTGCAGAATATTCTGAATGCTAAATATTTCCTCTCGAGCTAAAATCTAAAACGTGCAAAAAATCTTTCGTCTCGATGGATACGCTGCGATGAACGCACAGGTGGGATTTGAAATGAATCTACTGAGCTTTATTGATTCCTTATTTCGTCGAGTTTATTTTCAATTAACTCAATTGCTATCAATCCGGCAGAGTGCATGCAGCTTGCGCAGATCTGATTCTTTGATGTTGTGTAGTGTTTTGTTTTGTGCAATCGACTATTATTGAATTTGTTTTCAATATAGTGATATGCATAAAATCCTTTTATCGAAATTGACCTTTTTCCAGGAGAGAGAATCAGAGAAATTGTGTTGTTTTCGCAAAGCGATTCGTACTTTTGTTATGCTGCTGAATAAGGGCAAGAGAAGATAAGAAGGAGGTAAGTCTGACATTGATCATCACAGCAGAAATAAAGATAGCAGTAAGACCATGCTAGATACTCAAGAGAAAGGAACCACTAATCAGTATCCATGTGTCCATTCTCCACCTGTATCCACAAGATAAAGTGACTGAGAAGGGGGGAGGAAGGGAGGTTGAACTCAACCTAAAATGTTTATAGCAAAAATTTACTTAGATTTGGAACGTAGTGAGTTTTCAACCCCCGACTCGGGCAGCAGAATAAATTCAATTTTAATGCGCTCAGACAGAAACAATTTTAAAGTTTAAACGCCTGACAACTTAAATTTTGCTAAATGCGATATTTCAATTTTTCCACCTTCTCCGCACTTCTCCTTTTTTCAATTTACCCGCGCAGGAAAATTATGGAAATATTTATTCGCTTCCGAGGCGCAACGAGATCCCGACAATTGAATTCACACTTTTATATATTTTCCACTTGACTGACAATTTAACAATTTCGTGATTTCAATAAAAAATGAAGGTGGAAAAATAGGTTACACATTTTAAACAGTTGAAAAGTTTTGCAGCGGAAACTTCCGAAAGCGGGGAAACCAGAACGTGGAATTAATTAATAACCAAGCGAGCGAACGCAGTCATTAACATTGTTAAATAAGTTAGCGGAAATCGCTGGGAGCCGTCGTAGTCATCATCATTTTTCTCACTTCACTTTAAAACGCTGGTGTCGACTTGACTGACATGAGCGCCATACAAACAGATCATGATGTTCTTTCGTCGACGCTCGAGTTTGGGGAAATGTTTCATCTTGGGTGTCATCGTCGCACAGTTGAAACTTTGTCTCATTTTTCAATTTTCCTGGGTGCAAAAAAAGCATTAAAACAAATTCAGCGACTCATCCTCGATGCCAAGTTTCTCTTCGTTCTCGTCAACATCTTCTTCGAAAGCCAGCACGATACCAAACGAATAAACAAATTTCTCATCGCACGTGAATCGAGAGTTCGCAACGAGACGACGATGTCGCTCCAATGTTTCGGATTTAATGCCACAAGATGGATTACTTGAAGATTCGCTCGCGCCGTTTTCTAATGAAACAAAGTGATGAGATGAGAAAATCAATTAATTTTCATTCGCTGGCTTATGACTCAGATCCTCGTAGCCTCCCATCAAAATCAATAAAAGTTCGAATCTCCTTCCTCCCGACTGCACCGAACAATAAACCGACGATATTGCGGAAGTGACATAACAGATCAGTTTTCCCCATCTTCATGCCAAAAAATAAACCTTTCCATCATTTTTCATTCTTCGTCGCTTTATGTCGATGACAGAACTTTTCCTGATATAATGATTTGATTTGCAAGATCATTAATCAGAGACCATCTCCATCAAGAACGGTATCTTTGATAGTCGTAAACGTGTACGCAAAATCCTCAAAGGGTTGTGAAGAAAGAGAGAAGAGCATTGCAGATAGGATTGCTTCAACATAGTTTGTTAAACAATTCCAGGCGTAATTAGCAATCGTGCTTAAGTGAATTTCAACTCGAGGATTTTTCTGGAGCCGTGCATAAATTCAGAGAGCGGTCTCTTGAGCTCTTGAGTTTGCATTTTGAGCTCATTTGCCAATGCTATAAATCCGAATGATGCACTTCATCTTCATCGTTGACAAGCATAATAAAGCCTGGAAGGATTAGAAACAATTCGTCCAATTAATCTCCGCAGAGCTTTGAATTACATCGTCAGATCATGATAATGGAGAGCAGGTGCATGGCAACTTTGCATGAACGTGCAGATTTCTTTGACAACGTTTTCCGTTTCGGCATCCTTTATATGGAATCCAGATGTTGGCCTCTTGACGACGATGAATCGCTAAGTACGCCGCGAGTGCATTGCCGCAACCCCAGTTTAAAATATTCGTCGAGATCTCTTGAATCGAAGAGTTCATAGTTCGATAAATGCAATTTCCAGTTGTATTGACGTTGTCCGCCGCTTGAATTTCACTCCGTAAACTTTAGAAAATATAAGACGATTAGATGGCTTCTGTTCAGCGCAACATTGCGCAGCTAAATAATTGATTAAAACCATGTTGTTTGAGATCCCCTTTCATTTAATTACAACTTCCGACATTCATTAGCCGGGCTTCCATAATGCTCAGCGGAAGTTCAAACATACGATACTTTGCTTTATTGCGAAGCTCAGTAAATATTTTAGGCGATGAGAATCAGAAGCAACGAGAAAATCGTTTAGAGAATAATTGAAGTCCGTTTAAAGCAGCATTTCTCAGCCTTCCTGAGTTTGTCTTGTGTTTGGCTGTTCGGGCATGGTCGTTAATGAAATCACATCGTAGATGTTTCATCAAAGTGTTTATTTGAGTCATCACAAAGGCCGCATGGTTAAATTGATTATTTCCGCCTGCGGCAGCACCTCAACCACCTGAGAACCGAGAGCCGCGTTCTGTGTGGAGCTGTGGCCAACGAAGGAGCCTAAAACATGTATTTAAGTACGCTATAATCGACATCACGAAAAATGTTTTGAGTCTTCTCCCGGCTAACAGAGCAACGTCTCGGCTCAAACCCATAATTTAAATCAATTTCACTTCACATGCTTCTTTCTGGCTCAACATTTTATTGGGCCCTCGCCTGTGTGAGTGAACTTCGAGTCGAGCCGGAGAAGTTCATCACAAAACGAGTTCTCGCAATCTGTTAAAAAGCATTTTATTTTGTTTCTCTTAACTCTCACCGTAATTCCTTACACTACCTCGAACACTTTTCTTTCTGCTTCTAAGCCCGCGCGCGGTTCATTGCGATCGCACTCGAAAGAGTCTCCGACATTCGCCGCCAAGTCATTAAACATTAATTGAGAAAACAAAATTTCTTCAATTCTCCGATCGCTGACGATAATTACAAAGCATTTCGGATTCCATTGCGAGCGCAAAGTGGCTGAAGGTGCTAAGCCAATTATTTCGATAAACGATTCCATTTGTTATGGTAATTGAAATATTTCTCGACCATAGTCTGGTTGCTCACTAAACATTAAATTAATGGTTTTGGATGATGAATGCGGCTGATTGCTTTACCAGCCAGACACTTCAAGAACCTTCAACTTCAACATTATGAATGGGAAAATAAGTTTTAATTAGGCTCCGTAGTTTGGCGGATCGAAAGTAATTCGATGTTCGCCTCGATGTGAACTGCAGTCGTTGCCCAGCTGAAAACTCTCGCATCTCTCGTTCTTCCGTTTCAAGCTTTTCGTCGCATTTCACATCACGGATGGATGAAAATCATTCATCGTTTTCATAAAAAACCTCATAACAATTCTTAATGCTATTCATCCTTTCAATTAAACTCCCTCTGCTCAGCAGCGAAATGAAAAGAATAATAAATTGTCCACAATTCATCTCTCAAATTTAATGTTTAAGTGAAAAATCCGAAAGAAAAGCATTTTTAATAAATTACTCTCTCTCGCTTCGAAGAATCCAAAAAGGCTTTGTCAACACAACCTTTGCTACCATGCCCGATCTATCTGAGCTGCTGGAAGGGTTGGAAGCGAATTGAATGTGAAATATGCTCAAGGATCAAGTGAGTAATTAAGGTAAAACAAATTCATTGTTTCATGGAATGCGCTGTAAGAGAAGAGGTGGGAGGTTATTAAAAGAATGGGGGATGTGAAAACAAAAGAATCGCATGGTATAATTGTCTCGTGTGTTTGATGAAAACTAAGATAATTTAATTTTAATTTAGTACCAGTTTAATTATAGTAATTAAATCATGTAATAACCTGTGATTTCGTGTTGCTACAGCGATTGAGGAGACAATAAATCATTCGAACCATTCGACAAGGAATTATCTCGGGAAATTGTCACCAACACGCTGATGAAGGGTTGGATCGCGTTGATTAATAACAGGAAATAACGAATCAATATATCGAAGCTGCTCTCACTCATATCGCACGATATCCACAACCTTATTAGGTATTCCATCAGGCACTTCGCATGCTATTTCTCGTCCTCTAACGACATTCCGTTATTTATGAATCCACCCTTATCTCCCTCACACCGAAACGACTTCCAACCACGGCCATAAAATCGTTCTGTTTGTACACTGATTTGGCGCATCATTAATCAAACGGCTCTCGCGTGGGATGTCTTGATTGTTTCTTTTTGATCAGCTGATTCGAGCTTGCGATGTTTTCGCTTTTTTGTTTTTTGCTGTTAGAGCTGAAGAAATCGTGAATTTGATTTATTTCCTTGTGAACGGTTTGACAATAACAAGTCTTCGCTGTTAATTGTCTTGAATATCTGACGAGAAATTTCCTCTCAGAAATCGAGGGAAGAGAAAGAGAAGATTAATGTTGGCTTATGCTCAAAAATATGCTGAATCGGTTCTGAGCGCCTCGAGTTTCTTTCGCTCTCTTTTATGGCAACGAACCAAGCACGAGACAAGAGTCTACGCTCGAGCAGATATATTTTATAGCTCGACAAAGACGACAGGCTAAGTATCAGCAACTTGAGACCAGCGAAATGTTCGCAAACTCATAAAAGTAAAATAAAAATGAAAAACTTTTCGCAATGAAACTCGATAACATCATCCAGCATAATTATCGGAACGAGATTTTTCTTCTTCGAGAAAAAGTTGGCAACTTTCCTGGGAGCAATATTTTTGACATTTTTCTCTCCTTATCACTCGCTAATAAGAAGTTGGAAACAAATTTTAATGCCAAGAACCGGAATGTCCGACTCGAAAGGCAAAAGTTTGTTATCGGGGGAAAACGACGAAGATTTTTCATTCTTCTTTGTATTCCCTTTAAACTTTTATTCTCCTGCAGATTGAATTACGCCGATAACGCGAGACGATTGTGATTTCAGTTCAATTTCTTTTTAAACCTCTAATTCCTCGTCGGAAAACGTCTTCGTTTGTTCTTTCCAATCGAAACGTGAAACTAACCGGAATACGATAATTTGTTGCGCAATCTTTCGCTTCTTTGTTCACGCTGAGATAAAACCGTTGTACAACCTCAGTACCCTCCTCCTTCCTCCATCGACGCCAAAGAAATCTCCAGAAGAAAACAAATTACAAGAAGATTTTCGCAATGGTTCATTAAATTCTTTCTTTTAAATTAAATTTTCCGAAGGGGTTGTTCAAGTGCTAGCTAGTGGTTTGACGAAGGGGAGAAACAAAGGGTCAGCTAATGTGGTCCTACTAAACAGACACATCGCCATTAGGGTCGTTGCACGCTCCTATCATCAGTGCCGTCAATCGTCGTTATTGATGACGTTGGAGTTTGGTATGTTGCATTTTGACATAAGGATATTTGTACCTTCTGCCCCCATTCGGAAAAAGTCAAATCAATTTCGTCAGTATTCCACATTCCATCTACGCAGTATCTGAATGGCCCCTAAAGGAGCTTTGGTCGCAGCGATCTGCTTTCCCTCAATTGAGACTTGGACTGAGTCAACAAATTATAAAATAAAAGAAAATTGCTTATGTAATTTTCTCTTCCGCCCTCTCCAGCAAAACAAGAACAGAGAAGAATTAAAAACTGGGTGCTGGGAAAACTTTGCATGAGGATTTTCTTTTGTCAAGAATTAATTCCGTTTTTAGTCTGTTTTAAAACGATTATTTTGCGCTGCGATGCAAATCTCGACAGCAAGCGAAGCCGTTCTTGTGTAATAAAACGAGAGCGTGAAGCAGTTGTTTTGTGTATCCGGACGGGCGAGGAGGGTGAAAATGTTGCAAAATATCCGAGCGAGAACAGCACGAAACCTTTCACAATAAAAACGATAATGATCATGAGCACAGATCGACGTCGTCGTAGTGCTGAGTGCGGAGGACTCGAGCGAGATTCCATTCAATTAAAATTTGTAATACTTGGAATTATTCAATCGACGATTGGTGTGTTGCCTCTCCGAGTTTCTTCTATTTGTTTCCCACCCACATGCGGGATTCACAAATTACATTATCAATCACTTCCCGAAAGTTTCCGCTCCTTTGGGATTGCGTTTTATCGTTTATCGGAAAATATGTTGATTGATTGCCGACAATTGTTATCGAAATAATCCCTTTGGGTTTATTCAAAATTAATTGAAGTTTCATGCATGTGGAAAGTTATCGTGTTTGTGTTCTTAATAAAGTTGTTGCGAGTCTACGAGGATTCAATTAAAAGTTTAACTACATATTGATAAAGTTTCGCTCACAGCCGGAGCATTCAAGCTCGCATGATTGATTTATGAACAAAAGCAGCTTATGCTGCAATGTTAAAAGCTCTCGCTGGTTGACAGACGCTTCACTTGACTATGAAATTACTAAAACTCTTCTAGTGACGAGAGCTGGATTGGATTAAATCATGAATAAATTTCCTAGTAATCAAGTGAATATTCATGCTGCAATCTTGATAATTTAACTGGAACATTCAAATGAATTCTCGAAGAGCTCATTTGCATCCATTTTTACACATTTTGATCATTCTAGATTTCCATAAATAAAGAGAAGCACCAGACAGTATGAGAGCACGAATACAAATTGTTGAAATAATCGAACCATAAGAAATTAAAACAGACCTTGAAATAGTTTTTATGTCCTCTGGACGTTTTGTCGTTGTCAATTTTAGGAGTTCTGGTATAAAACAACAAGAAACCGGCACCCTTCAAACTTCTGCTACTCTGAATAGCTTCAGGTCGCAGACGAATTCCACTGAAACCTCTCAGATATTCCAGTGAAAGAAAAGAATACTTTTGCTGATGACAGACTGAGCGACAAAAACTCCATTCGTTTGATTAAATTCAGACTCTCGGTGCACAATTCAAATTTTCCTTTCGGATAAATTCTTGTTTCTGCAGAGCTCGTCGAGAAGGTTGTGCCCGAGTAACCACATAAAAATTCCATCAATCAAATGAAACAAGCTTTGCTCATCTGCAGGTTTGACTTCAAAATTGCTCTCCGTTGACTTGGTCAACGTTTCAAGTTAATTCGTCAGCATCTCTAAAAGAAATCGAATAAAAAACTTTCCTTGTTTCGCCCTAGGACGTCAATTGAATTTCTCGTTGTAACGAGATTATTTTCTTTTCTCTCTAACATTGTTTATTGGATGGCAAGCGGTATGCAGAACAGGCGAACGATGGTGCCTTGTTTACAATTTCGTTCTGAACTCGCAAACATTTCGGAGCTCTACAGCTCATGGAGGAATGAACAACGAATTCCGCAAAACAGAAAACAATTTGCCAAAGATTTTGATCCAAGTTCTCGGTCGTAAAATGCTCTTTAAATTAAATTCGAGGGGATACTTGGACATCTAGAAAGCTACTGAAAACTCCTCATCAGGAACTCAAATAAAGCACGGGACAATTTTCTAAAGGTTTTCAATTAGATCTAAAAGAAACAAGAGCTCGTCATCGGAATAAACTTCCAGTGGTCTCGTGGTTCAGCACTGTTCTCACAGCTCTACGTTAAGCGCTACGTTTTCCGGCTTCCATAAAAATACTACGATATCAAACCCCTCTCTTACCCTCTTGTCTTACCCTCCCAGCTCACATCTCCGTCGCAAACTTGCTTCGTAATCGTCTCGAGTGATGGAGTTGCTAATATATCATTGAGCATCCAATCCATGAAAAATTGTTAACCCCGATCCATCGATGGATTTCTGTGTTGCGATGATTTACGAAACAGATCTCTGCGGAGATTTTCCGAGATTATCTAAACGTTTGAGCGAGAGTCAATGGAACACGACTCGAGCAGATCGTAAAATTCTGCATCGTCACTGCCGCTCGCTTCCCACATTAAGGAGCTTAAGCGAGGAGATTAAATTCAAAAAGTTCCATGCGAGCTTTTCTTGATAAAGTCAGAATCAAGTCACAGAAGAAACGTTTTCCTCCCTCGCTTCATTACCCATCAACAAGAAAATCCTCGTCTTTAATCTCTTTTTTTTTTCCTGATTTCCCGCTCAAAAAAGCTGCAACATAATTACGAAGCGATGGTTCTGTCTTAATCTTTGTCGATTTTCTTTCGTCATGTAAGAGCAAAGTCAACGTTTCTTCTTCGAAGTGCCAACAAAAGATTTGACAACAAAAACTGCTTCTCTCCTGAAGCGTTATGAGCACCGAAGCGATTAAAGCACACGAAGAAAAATAAAACGGGAATGGTAGGGAAGAGTTTTCCTTCTCATGATGTTTTCCTCGAACTCAAATATATTTTTTGTAGCAATTTCCCGCAAGCCATGAATGTGTGATAAAAAGAGGAGCAAGAGAACATGTATCAAAGATTTTTCGTGTTTTCAACTGTTGCTGCTGCTTCTCGTTGCCGCAAGCTGGAAATGCTTTTATTCGCAAATGGAATCAAACATCTCCGCGGGGAATAAATCTTGCTTGCTTTAAGAACAAATGATTCTCAGATCAAATTGTCTTCATTTGTTACAAGCGAGCGTACAGAGATTGCATTCGGTGAGCTTGCTTGGATGACATCGCAATGCTTTCAACAATTACCGAAATCGACAAAGATTCGGTCGCAGAACAAGCAGTGAAACTTTTTTTTCCCGTATCAGTTGCGCTAGCTGAAGGAGAGTTTAGTCAAAATTCGGGGTTCCCCCAAGTGAGCTTTCAGATAAGCTTCCTTTTTAAGCGTCCAACTGCGAACTGAACTCGTTCTGCTCCACTGCTGTGCGTTCGAATGTAACAACCTTCTCTGCCATTGTCCATGTCCTTGCTGACAGTCTTGAAATGTCTTTAGAGTGAATGTGCTGCATGTGGGATGTGGAGCACATTTCGATTATTAAAAACTTCGGCCACACTCTGCTCTACCGAGTTTTGCTCGAAAAAAAAAAACTTTATTTGTAAGTTTGGGAAAAGTGTAGCGACTTCATCCTCGACTTTGGCAGCTGAACAACTTTTTTGAACTTCTTCCGAGTGACTTAATGATTTCAGTTTGCTAGTTCATGAGAGCTGATGGCATTCAGGATCTAATGGCGATAAAAAGAAACTTTCCACCGAGACATCGAGTACATTTTCACGGATTCTTTGCACTTATCAAAGCTTCGTCTTGTTTTGTGGGGAATATTGAAGGGTCCCGATAAACATGATCTTTCAAGCCTCAAGTTCAGTATCAAATAACTCAGTTTCAACTTAGCTTTTATGTTCATTCGCCTTGTTAGCACAGAATAATCTTCCAACTTAATCAATTTAGAATTTTGTCATTCTATTTTAAACAGTTTAACGTCTTTTATGAATTTAAATTCGAATCGGTTCAAAAGTTTTCAAACGGTTTTTCGGGCAATTCAACTAAAAAGTTTGTTTACTAAAAATCTTGAAATATATTTAATCAAAAATTGGTTTTGAAAATTTGATTGAAACCTTAACTAGCTCATCGGTATAATTACTGCGAGGCGCAAGACACTGAGGGTACCTTCTGAAAACCATGTTGGCAAAGTCTATGACTAAGCAGAACTCGAGTTGTCAGGTGATTAATTAATTGCTGTCGAAAGTCGGATACTCACACTTTAACTTTTAGCTAAAGCTGGCAATCATTCAGCTTCCTTTGAATCAAATATCTCCGATGAAGTATGGAGGTTTCAGAAGTTCTCGCCAACATCAAAAAAGAACCTAAAACTAATTTCGAGCTGATTTTTCCGGCTGATCCAAACGAAAAACCAAAGGAGCGTCAGTATCAAATAAAACGGCCAAAGCTCCGAGTCAATCTGAAGAAGTTCAACAACAGATGAACCAGATCGGCTGTCAGCAGATTTTCACCTCCCATTCGGAAGATCTGCAGGTTTTATGCCCTTAAACCGGCGGCGAAAGCTTTGCAAACTTAAGTTTGATAGCAGACAACTAAGAGACAAGCGCGGAACGAAATCTCCTGTCAAAGGATTGGAAGGACTTAATCAAAAGCATTTCGTGGTTTATTCGAAAACAAGTTTGAATTGATTTCCCGTCAATAAAGAAGCAAAAAACTCGGTTCGACAAATTCAAGATAACTACAACGCTGCGCTCTCACAAACAACGGCTACGCCTTGCACGTACCGCCACATCAAATCAGCTGACCAAAAGCTCGACTGA
This sequence comes from Smittia sp. YW1114-2, assembly GCA_033064975.1. Taxonomy (NCBI): domain Eukaryota; kingdom Metazoa; phylum Arthropoda; class Insecta; order Diptera; family Chironomidae; genus Smittia; species Smittia sp. YW1114-2. Next base: position 17,943,732 of record CP093834.1, read on the forward strand.
CATAAACGTCGAGCAGAAAATTGCTCTACTGCTGCCCATGTAAATTGGCATATCACAGTGTGCAGTTAAATATAAATAAATTTATTACTTTGACAGATTTATCATGACTTTCTTGCATCAAATGAATCATTGAAAAAATTGTTATTTCAGGAACACAATGTCAACCAGACCTTGAAGATTGTACAGTTGAACCAAACGCGGCACGTTTCTTATTCGACGACGAAGAAATTTAGAAACTTATGCGCAATATTTGCCATCAATTCACTCATCAGAGCTGCTGATGATTTCATCATTTAGATCGCGAATGAGTTTCGCGTTTGTTTAGCTAAGATATGTTTAAACGAAACACGAGAAGAGTAACCAAAGGATCAATTTTGATCTCAAACATTTCTGCAATCGCACTCGTCGAATATGTATTGAGAATGAGCTCATAAATTCTTCAAATCTTAAGTTGAAGATTTGCTTGAGCTTCTACTATCACAAGCGAGAACTGATTGAATGAGATTCACTGAATATTTTTCAATCAACAGATCACTTGAATTTTATTTCTTCCTTTTAAACACTTTTCCATGGCAAAGTCCTCAAATTTCACAAACAAAATCTAAACGCATGCTTCTGTCGATTGTCCCAGCTCGCTGTCGCCTATTTGCGGCCGCTATGGTAGGCAGGGTTGTTGGGATTTCCCTGGTTAGACTTGTTGTCCATGGCGGCTTTTCCCGTATTTCCTTGGTAGCCGGCCTGATGTCCTGGGCCAGACGGAGTGTGCGTCGGATTGCACTGATTGGTGCGGTTGCCTTGGGCTTGCTTATCCATTTTTCTCTTAAGAACTTACTTCGAGATGATACTTCGTTCAAATTTCACACTGGAGTGTGACGCTCAATGCGCCTCGCCAGTTTTTATAGGCGCAGAAAAATATTTTTAGCGGAAAGCGATAAGAGGGAAGTTTCACCATTTCTACTAATGAGAATTGCTCATCGAATGAGAAAAATTTCCCTACTGAAATGAATATTTCTCACTAGCTAATCAAATAATAACTCAACAATCACTGAATCTTTTTTCGGATCAACAGATCATTTGGATATTTATTTCGTTAAAAACTTTTCCATCAACTTCACTAAATTACTCCAAAATGCAAAGTGCATGACCGCCTGTTGATTGTTCCATATCGCTGCCTATTTCCCACCTTTGTAGGCTGCGTTGTTTGGGTTCTGCTGATTTGCCTTGTTGTCCATCGTCGGCTTCTCGGCATTACCGTGGTAGCCAGCGTCATGGCCAGGGCCAGCCGCTGGATGATTTGGGTTGAGCTGATTTGCTCGGTTATCCTTCGCGTTCTTATCCATGTTCCTGATCGAAAGAAATTAATTAGAATCGTTAGCTATCGAATTTCAGGCCTGACTTACTTTTCTCGTGTGCTTGCGCTTACTCCAGAAAAACTTCAAAGTGAAGCTCAGAACGCGACACGCGTTTATATAGTCGCGAGACCACGCCATTCGACGAATGTGGAATAATTTAGGAAGGGATTCGAACTTCCATGTGGAGAGTCTGCAGCATGAAAGAGCATAAGAATCGATCTCATCAAACTTCTTATTGATCGCCGATTGCTGACGATACGAATTTCACCAGATCCCCGACTCGTCACAGATCTTCGAGTTGCTCTCAAAGCAAATAGACTGACACAATGCTTTGCTTTATCTTTGTAATCCAATAATCTATGAATTTCGCCATGCCTTTCGCAATCGCCTAGTGGACTTTGTTAGCCCTTATCAACCTGTAATAATAAAATTTCCTTAGAATTCTTTTCGAGAGATAACAACGAGGCGATTGCAGTCACCGTAAAATGTGTTATACAGCACAGGATTCATTTATTTATTGGTCGATTAAGAAGTAAGTGTCAAGTAAGTGTTCTTGAGTCGGCGAGCATAAGAATCAGCCAGATCCAAACACTATTCCATGGCGAAGTCCTCAAATTTCACTAACAAAATCCATTGCTTACGCATCTTGCCTGTTGATTTTCCCATCGCGCTGTCGTCTATTTGCGACCGCTATGGTAAGCAGGGTTGTTCGGGTTGCCTTGATTGGATCTGTTGTCCATCGTGGCCTTTCCAGTGTCTCCGTGATAGCCGGACTGGTGTCCTGGGCCAGATGGAGAGTGCGTCGGGTTGCACTGATTGGTGCGGTTGCCTTGATTGCGGTCCGACATCTCTCTGATCGAAGAAAATAAAATAAAATCTTCAAGTTACGAGGATCAAGGTGAACTTACTTCTTTCTTCTTCGAGCGCTTTACAAAAAATTGAGAAGCTAACAGCGTGACACGTGTTTACATAGTCACGATCGGGAGGGACGAATCGATCTGGAAAATTAAGGAAGGGATTCGATGTGGAGTCTCTGCAACATGAGAGAGCATACGAGGATCAACAAAAAATACAATCGACGATCTCGAGTTGAGAAACAAGGCATGAAGTTACCACCGGGTTCCCGGTTAGTGAAAGGGCTTTTTTGACTTTTCACATTCTAGAAAGGTTCATAAAAAAAAGATTCTGAACTGAAAAGGTTTTCTAATCAAATAAATCTCAATTTTATTTAGTGGCTTCACCAGTTTCATCGGCTTCGGGCCCAGCCCCACAAATTTGAAGTCAGTAAATTCGTATTAAGCTAAGGAACAGTTTATCTTAAGACGCGAGCCAACAATACCGTCGTTTTTAGCGAGAAGGTGGATCGTTACATGGCGGGTACCAGAAATGCCGGGCCGACCATCTCATCTTAGAACTTTGGACTTTGTCAAAAAAGCCCTAAAAATTCATGACAAAAAGAAATTCAGAAAACAAACCTCGCAATCAGCCACGCAAAACGTTGAACTATTCCTTTTTCATTAGACGACAAAATTTCAAGTTCACCGGTCGCACAAATTGCTAACCAAAAGTCTCAAGTTGAGTGGAAAACCAAATTGATATCAGAAAGAACACTAAAGTTAAGCGCAAAGTTGCTACAAATTTTCAGCAAGTCATTCACTAATTAACGACAGAGCAACCGCGACGAGTGCTTCGGCTCGTTATCACTTCATTGATTGTTTCGCGATTGCTTGCTAATAGCAAGTTGCTATAAATTGTTGAACCTTTCTCATCGTTAATCAGTTCGTTTTCTGTCATCAAGAGGAAAACATCTTAGTAATTTTTTATTCGTTTCAGCGGCAAAAGAGATGTCGGTTCCAACAGTTACATTGAATAATGGCATCAACATCCCAGTCATCGGTTTGGGAACATGGAAAGTAAGCTTAGCTCCTCTGTCAAAACGTTATCAGTTAATTTGCTCTGCCAGCCTAATCGTTGTCTGATATGATTTGTTGGAGTAGTAACGATTGAATTAAACAACTTCTGATAACAGACCGCTTCAAACTAACTCACTTGTTTAATCGCAGTCGCCTCCCGGTCAAGTCGAGCAAGCCGTGAAGGATGCAATTGAAATCGGCTACCGGCATATTGGTGAGTTTTGTCTGCAATCTTAAACTTTAACCTATTTCATTGTCTGATTTGCATTCGTCTTAGATTGTGCATTCGTCTACGGCAACGAGAACGAAGTCGGAAATGCAATCAGCGCTAAGATTGCGTCGAAAGTTGTGCGCCGCGAGGATCTCTTCATCACTTCGAAGCTGTGGAATACCTTCCACGATCCCAAGCATGTCAAAGCAGCATTGGAAAAATCATTGAAAAACTTGAAAGTCGACTATTTGGATTTGTATTTGATTCACTGGCCGATGGGCTATCAGGAATCCGGAGACAATTTGTTCCCCAAGAACGACAAAGAAGAAATCCTTTTCAGCAACGTTGATTATGTTGACACATGGAAGGCTTTGGAAGGATTGGTCGATGCTGGACTGGTTAAGTCGATCGGAGTTTCAAACTTCAACTCAAAGCGAGTCATTCTAGCGATAGAAATTATGACAAATGACAAATTTTAAATCTTTCCCATTTCTAGGCAAATCAAGCGCGTTGTCGATGCAGCTCGCATTAAACCAGTCATGAACCAATTCGAGTGCCATCCGTATTTGACTCAGAAGAAGCTGATCGCTTACTGTCGCGAGCATAACATCCACGTTACCGCTTACTCTCCACTCGGATCGCCAGATCGTCCATGGGCAAAGCCAGGAGACGCTCAATTGCTCGAGGAGCCAAGGCTTCTCACAATCGCAAAAAAGTATAACAAATCACCGGCTCAGATTTTGATTCGCTATCAAGTTCAAGTCGGCAACGTTGTCATTCCGAAGTCCGTCACGAAGGACCGCATCGCAAGCAACTTCGATGTCTTCAGCTTTGAGCTAAGCGCCGAGGACTTGGCTTCAATCGAGGCATTCAACGTCAACGGTCGCTTCGTACCTTTGGCCGCGTAAGTTTAAATTATTTTTAATTAACAAATCCCCAGCATCATTTTCTGCTAATTCTAACAATAGCGACTCGAAGCACCCTCACTATCCTTTCGCCATTGAATTCTAACTCAAGCAAGACCTTCAAGCCCAGCAAAATTAAACAAACAAAATAAATATTTAACATTCGTAGAATCTCCATTTAAGGTCTCAAGGGGTATCTGGATTATCGAACTTCGCTAATTTTATCACTTTCGTTCTTTTCTTTTCAGAGTCTCTAATCATCCGTTCTACCCGTTTAAAGAAGAATTCTAAGCCTAACAACAATTCCAGATTTCACTCAAAATTAAGCATTTTATTGTGAATTAGAAGCAGAAAGTCTAATTAAAGTTTCTCAATTATTTCTTGTTTGGAATTTCAAGCAATTTCATGTTAAGGATCGTGGGATATCTTCGATCTTTTGAGTCCAGCGCTTCTCCCAACACACTGGCAACGGATTCATTTTGCGGCCAGTTCTGAGCGCGCTCAGGGAAGGTAATGACGCTTAAGTTCTCCCTCTGCTTCGGCTCAGTCTCACTGCTCCGAAAACAGCACCGCCAAAGCACATCGGCAGGCCAATGTTGATAGCTTTTTGAATTTCTATTATCTCAATGTTTCTTTCTGTGACTCGATCACATGTTCGACTTACGCGAAAGCTTTTTTTCATTCAACTCTTCTTTTTATTTGAATTGATTCGGCAAAAAGATTTTGAGACAGCAGATCCAAGCCGCTGCAGGACGTTCACCGTTCGGCCAGTGTCTGTTTCCGTTACCAGGTGACAACGAATCCGTCGCGACAACGTGTAGAAATAAATTATTCAAAAACGTCTAGCCGACTTTTCAGAATTCTTTTCTAGTTCCTTCTTGCGTTCTTGTGTTTAAAATTCCACAGAAGTTTGATTTTTGTTGGTTTTATTTCATTCAACATCCAATTTACATGAAGTGAGTGTAACATAGAGCTTTTGCATGACATCTATTGTGTGCACCAGTTCCAAAAAATATAGAAAATCTGAGTGTATGAAGATTCTTAGTTGTTGCGCTTCCTCTTATTCTGGTTGTTCTGCTGCTGTTCATTCAAGTAGCGCAAGATCTTGAGGAGTTCCATGAAGATGCGGATGATGTCTACGTAGAGATTGAGTGCGGCAAAAATGTATTCCTCTGGAGAAATGTTCAATTTTCTGTCTCCCATTATCATTTGCAAGTCGTAAACGATGTACATCGAGAATGCAGCGGCCCCAGCGAGAGCAAGGATGAAGTTGAAGAACTCGCCACGGTAGAAAATGCTGACCAAGCTTCCGATCGTCAGAGCCATGATCATGCTGAGCATCATTCCCCCTTTCCTATGAATGACAAAGCAATCTTATCGGCTCAATATAAAACAGAAAATTTCTCTTACATTGTGAAATCCGATTTGGTCGTTGAAGCATAAATCGTCAATCCGAACACGATGGCACATGTGAGACCTACGGCGTAAACGACTTCCTCAACCTGATACTGACTGGAGATGAGTCCGACAAGGAAAGCTTGGGCAAGTGTGTAAGCGCCGAGAAGGATCAGATTCATCGGAGCTTGGCGACGTGCCGTTTGACTGAAGCTCAACAGAAGCGTCAGGCCCAGCGTCGAGATCATTGACAGGTTGAGCAGCCATGGGTTGTTGTAGGCGTACAAAAGGGCTCCTTGATGGAATGTGAAGAGGGCTACGAAGCCAAGGGTGACAGCCAATTGGACCTAAAACGAAAGATTGTAAACGATTGTTTTTCTTTTTGTTGTTGCTTTTCTCATTAAATATTGAAAGAGACACGTAATATCTTTCTGCTCTTACGCGAGGACATTTTTGTTTGCTCAGGTGATCGAAGGAACACGTCAATATTGGAGATTCTACTCACCGAGACGATGGAGAAAACTTTCTGCACAAAATTTCTGCGAATTGAGCCTTGATTGAACGAGAAGTTTGGCATGAACGACTCATTTTTCTTGGTGTCATTAGCTCCCCAGGTTGAGCCTGTGTTCCATCCGTATTCTGTTGCTGTTGGGGGTGAACGATATTGGATTTTAAGATTGTTTTTCTTTCTTATCACTGAGTCAATTAAAACATTCTGGAAGTTTCCTTTCTTCTGACGAAATCGCAACTCACCCATTTTTCTTTGACTTTACTTCGATGATTTCGATAAACCACAGTTCGATAATTTACTTCTTTAAGTTTGTCTTCTCTCTACGGCGCTTTAAAACTGAATAATTTGATTTGTCTTTTTCACAATCAATTTTGCACGTAAACTTCTTCCGTCAATTTGATTTGAATCTCAAAAAACCGTTTAATCTTTCGTTAAGTTTGATGTATTCAAATTTTATTTTCATCGTTCTCTTGAGTAACAAACAGTAAATGAGTAATTGAAGAATCTGCAGACTGCAACGTTCTAATGGTTATGACTGAAAGGATTAGCACGAGCTTTGAATTCCGTCTTCTGTCGCATCATCTTGCGAAGCTGCAAATCATTCATGCGCTGTCGAACTTCCTCTTGCTTCTTGCGGAAGATTTGTGTCTCAAAAAGCTTCTTATCAAACTCAGATCGCAAGTGGGCTCGCTCAGTTAGTTGAAGCTTGAAAGGCTTAGCACAAATTGCTTTGGCTTGGTTGTGAACGGGCTGGAACGGCTGTTTTCGCAACACATCTGCCGGCTTTGCTTTGAACTGAACTTGTGTCTCTTGATACTTTTGCAGCAATCGTTTCTTTCTCTCGTTCATAAATTTCAATCGCTCGGGATCACCGCAGCTCGGAACGATGTTCTCCTTCGAGAACTTTCGCGACAACGGGATCTGAGGCAACGAGTTCTGTTTGATCATCGGTGGACGCTTCACGACTTTCTTGTCATCGACCGACGACTGTTTGTGAGCCACCGTCACCTTCTTAAACTTTGGGACTGGATTAGCTTGGAAGTTGAACTTGAGCTCCTTGTCTTCCTGTTCCTTTATCTTCTTTGCCAATTCCTCTTTGCGCTTCTTTTGAATCTCAGCATATTCGAACTGTCGTTGACCGACGTTCGTCTTCTTCACAAATGTCGGTCGTGGAGCCATTGTAGCGATTTTCTTATCTTGTCTCGCTTCTACTCTCGGTTGAGTGGGTAACTTCTTGACCTGTGCACTAGAGGACGAAGCTTGTGCAGCAGTTGAAGACGAAACCGACACTGACTTTTTCAGGACACTCTTCAAGATCGAAGGCTTGCTCAAGACAACTGCTGCTGGCTTTTGCACCATCGAAATCGCCATAATCGCACGGTTTTTGTTGACGGAAATGTTTTCCTTGTCTGCCTTTCCTGTTGTGCTCGTGGTAACTAAAGGATTGTGTAGAAATAAACACGATGAAAAATCAATTAATCGACGCGCGGGCGAGAAAATAAATTGGGTCGAGAAGTGTTAACCGGAATGATATGCAAATCAGATACAGAATAAACGCTTTGCGGACACGAAAATATTATTCCCAATCAAGATTAAGACGTTAAACCCCTTCAAACTACCCCACAGCAACGGCACAAGAATTTACCTGAATTCAGTGCAACGACTTTCTGTTGTTGTGGATCAACTTTCTTTGATTCCGCCAGGCCACTTTCAATGAAATCTTAAGAATATTGTAATTAGTTACATGTTCTATTGGGTTTTAAGTTGTTCAACTCACTCTTTTGCTTGTTGGCGGCAGCGTTTATCTTCTCATGCAAAACATGTCGATTTCCTGAAGTTAGAATTAGAAATGTTAAATCGTAATTTTTGCTGCATTTTCATCTTACTGAAGAAGTTCTGCGAGCTATTCAGCTCGGGCTGTCCAACGTCAATCGAATCCCAGTTGTACTCCATGCTTCGTGGCTTATTAACTTGGTAAACTCGGAAAATAAATTGGCTGCTTAAATTTCCGTTTGAATGAAATTCGACGATTCGTTAAAATCTTTGAAAATCTCTTTTTGAATTCTCGTCGACCGGTAAATTTAATGCGATGTGACTTTTTAGTGGAACGGCTCACATAATCACTGATTACCGGATTATCTTAGTTAACAATAAGGTATTGAATGATCCAGATTACCAGTGATACTCCACCCACTACAACGAAACAGATAACTCAAACTTTGCGTTACAAAATCGCGTTTCGCAATCGGTTCCGCTACCCTAAGAAAAAAGTCTAAAAACAAATTCTGTGTGAAGGAAAGTGAGGAGAAGAAATAATTTTATTAATGCAGTAAATCAGAGAAGATTTTCCTTGGCTAAAGGAAAAGCAAGTGCTAGAAGCGTTAGTGAAGTTGTGGTTTATTTTACAATTGAAGACAAACGGATTGAAACGCATAAATTCGCGAATCTCTTTTTTATCGATTGTCTCGGAAACTTTTTGTGTGTGTTTATTGATTTTTTCCCCATTGTCCCTTTTTTCGCGATCAACTCCTGGCTCGTTGCTTGGAACACCGTTGGATTGTTATGACAATGCAGATGAAGTCGGAAAATGGCACCGAGAGAACGCTCACCGAGCCAGCAACGAACGGAGCCAGCATCGTGAACGGCAACAATCCATCCACAACACCAGCGGGCAAAAAGCGATCCGGAGACTCATTCAAAAGTACGAGAGCTCTCAATTATCCTTCCTAATTCTCTAGACAATCGATTTCTTTTTGGGTCAACAACTTTGATTGCCGTTGTGCATTTTATTTCTGCTCCTTTCTATCGAATAACATTCGTGGCTTCTCTCGTTCTTCTTCTCGTCCTTGTAGCATCATCTCGCAAGCGTCGCAAAGGGAATGGATCGGGAGCCTCGAATCAAGAGCCTCAGCCGAAGAACGCTGTCGCCATTCTCAATGAGTTGAAAAAGAATTTGGTCTACGAGCTGGAGTCGCAAGAAGGTCCCTATCATGCTCCCGTCTTCACAATGTCTGTCCTGGTGAGTTCGTCTCCCTCATATCACCTCGAGGTGCTTACTCACTCCCACTCTTGCTGCTTAGGTGGACGGACAAAAGTATGTTGGTCAGGGAAAATCGAAGAAGTTGGCTCGCATTGACGCCGCGAGCAGCGCTCTGCGCGACTTCATTCAATTCAAAGATCAACAAATCAAGAATGGTGTCATTGGTATTAATACACGTTTATCGTCCAATTCATTATCAGGCATCAGCTCAAATTTAAATAACAATCTTGATTTTACGAGCGATGAGCACATTGAGAATACTGGTATTTTAAGTTCCAATAGCATTAAAATAATTGACACAGTCAGTAATTCGATAAACAATCAGACCAACACTTTAGAGGATGAAAATTTAGTTAAAAGAATTCAACAAAGTTTAGAATGTTTAAAATCCAATACAGAAAATCAAAACATTGCATGGGTCAATCGACTTAAAAGCAAGTATTTATTTTAGTCTTATCATTTTTATGTTTAACATTTATGTTGTCCCTCTGTGTCCTCTTCAGTTTGTCTCCTCAAAACTATAAAACCCTCAAAAGAATTCCCCAACTCAATATGTAAACTGTGTGCTTAGTCGTCATAGAATCTAGCTTGAGATGATTTAATGTTGTCGAGTGATGTTTAGTTTTATCTATCACGTGTCATATTCATTTACAACATTAACACATTCATGGATGGAGAGACGACCGTTAATCACGTCATGGCTTCGTAACTGAAGGAAGCTGCGAACCTACTTGAAGATCTTAGGTGTTGCTTTGAAGCTTTGAGTCTCAAGAGTTTGGGCCTAGGGTGATTCCACATCTGAGTCTAACCCGTAAAGACTGGGGAATAATAACTCACCCATTGTCTACTATGCTGCTAAGTCTAATGTTGAGTTTTCCCCAGTCAACTGTCACACCTCTTCTAGCTAATTTGAAATCCCCAGAGTCTAATCGACTTGCCCAAAGCTTTGACTCGTGATTCAAAACTCGCAGCATAATTTCAAAGCACATGGCGAGACTTACGATCAACCCTTTACATCCTGCACTACTCGATACAACAGAACCCATTTGCGCATGGTTTAAGTCACATCCATCTAGATTTCCATCGAGATTCCAATTGTAGTCGTAGACGCTTCCAACTTCCGTTCCCGACAAAGTACACAAAAAGTTCTTTTCTTTCGAATTCTGCTTCCTCCTTTCGGCTTCTCCCTCAACCCCATTGATCGACCTCCGCCATTCCCCATTATACAATACACACATTGAATACTCCAAATCTATAAATATATATTCAATATAGTCAAGGATCGGAAAACTCAAAATTCTTTCATAGTTTCACGCGTAGCCAAAGCAAACGACAAGAAGGAAACGAAAAACTTTATGTTCTCATCGTGAGCCGACCATGAAATTGAGTTTCCCGATGCCTGAACTGAAACTGTATGATTCTCCCTTCGTTCTTTTGGCAAACTGTTTTGTGCTTAATCATATGTTTCCATTAATCTTGCCCTGGCTAATTTGCATTTTCTATTCATTTTCAATCCTTCGACATCATCACAGAGATCAGCAAATCGATAATTACGGCCAATAGTCAGAATAAGATAATGACGGAGAAGGGACCCGTTATGCTTCTCTATGAATTATTCACTGACATTAGCTTCAGCTGCACGCAAACGATCGGCCCACAGCATGCGAAGTTCAAGACTCAAGTGACGGTCAACGGATGTAATTTTGAGGGAACTGGTGAGTGTAGAACTTCTCGTCGGCCTCTTCGACTTGTCTTGACCGTCATTAATCACTTTTAGGTCCATCGAAGAAGCTCTCGAAGAACGCGGCAGCGAAGGCGGCCCTCGCTTCGCTCTGCGACATTTCTTTTAGTCCTTTAAACCAGAAGGGCTTGCTCATACCGGGAAATGCAATGGAGACTGATTCGAGTGACGATGTCAACAGCAGCGAGCCAAAGAAGATTAATCAAAACGTCGAGCTGCCACAAACATTCGCAGACGTAATCGGCCGTTTGGTGTCGACCAAGTACGAAGAGCTTATGGTCGGCAACGAGGTCTACGCTCGACGTAAAGTTCTCGCAGGCATTGTGCTCACATTTGGCAGTGATATTAAGACAGCGAAAGTTATTGCGGTAACGACTGGAACGAAGTGCATCAGTGGCGAATATATCAGCGAACATGGCCTTGCTGTCAACGACTCTCACGCGGAAATCGTCGCTCGACGTTGCTTCATCAACTTTATCTACGATCAATTGGAGCTTCACCTGAAGCCAGAGTCGGCGAGAGAGTCCGTGTTCATTAAGCCAACGGTCAACTGCCCACTTTATCGCTTAAAGGACAATATTCAATTTCATCTCTACATCAATACTGCGCCTTGTGGCGACGCTCGCGTGTTCTCTCCTCACGAGAGTGACCAGGCCTTGGATAAACATCCGAATAGAAAGGCACGCGGTCAGTTGCGTACGAAGGTCGAGTCTGGTGAGGGAACGATTCCCGTAAAGAACTGTGATGGCATTCAAACGTGGGACGGCGTGTTAAATGTGAGCATAGCTTGACTCTTCTTTCGATGTCGTTAACCACTTGTAATGACTAACGCATAACTTCTCTTAGGGCCAACGTCTTTTGACAATGTCATGTTCAGATAAAATTGCTCGATGGAATGTGCTGGGCCTGCAAGGCGCACTCCTTTCCTCCATTGTGCAACCGATTTATCTGCACTCCATTGTTTTAGGATCGTTGCTTCATCCGAATCACATGTACCGGTACGCAGAAAATCTCTTTCTTCTCTTCCGTCTACTCCAGCTTCAAAAACAATGACTAACGAGACTTTATCTTTTCAGGGCGATTGCCGGTCGCCTTGAGAAATCAATCCAAGGACTTCCGCCGCCTTATCGTCTCAACATTCCAAAGCTGGCTCTGGTTACGTCGTCAGAGGCACGCTGCCAACTAAAACCCCCAAACTACTCTGTGAATTGGGTTGTGTCGAAGGTCAACGGTGAGTTATTATCTTCAACTCTTACTTCAGTGAGCCCAATATCGATTTCATTCCAGACAAAGTGGAAATCATCAACAGCTTCACTGGCAAAACCGTCTGTAATAAATACTCGAGGCTGACGAAGCAGAGCATGTTCCGTCGATTTGCACGCATCACGAACCACCTACCGGGGATTTCGAACCGGCCGATTGAGAAGGATTACGCGGAAGAAAAGTCAGCGGCTGTTGATTATCAGGTGAGCATTTTGAATGAAGATTTTGATTCCTGAAATCAAAAATTCCATTCCAGAATGCCAAGAAAGAACTCATCGCCGCCTTTCACCGGGAAGAGTTGGGCAACTGGCTGAAGAAACCGATCGAACAGGATCAGTTCCCGCTGCTCATCAATGAGAAATGACTAGTTTCAGCCGTTAATGATTTGCGCACACTCTTCACAGTTTTTCTCTTTCTCTTCTTATCAACTTTCAATGGCAAAAGCAACGGTACTAACAGTAGTGATAGTTTGAAGCTTTTTAACATGATCTCAACAAATTCAGGCAACATGAACAACAATAAGCGTTTTAGCTCTCGTATTCGTATTCCAATGATATTAGCTTTAGAATGTTATTTACTAGAATAGATTAAAAGGCAAGTGAAGACTGCGAAGCAAAACGAATTCAGTGTCGCAAACGACGTGAAAGTTGTAGTAAAGATTGGTTAGGATCACCGTTGGGTTCTTCTCGATTTAAAAGGGGAGAAAAGGGTGAGGGGACGGGAAGCAGCCACGCGAGTCTGCTTCGAAAAACGAATTTGTGATGATCAAGTGCGCCCACACAGTTAGATGTATCAGGCAATACTTACATTAAGTATTCTCGACTTAGGTGCGAGTTTTAAGCGAAAGCTCATGATGAAGCTTTTAATCTTCGGATCATTTTCGACGACACACCACAAAAGGAAGACTTTAAGTTTTGAAATTTACAAAAATTAGGGGAAATTATAGAAATTTGCACTCGTCAATTGTTGAAAACTTTTAAATTTGAACTAACGAAAATTGTTGAGGGAAAAATTCTTCTGTGATACTAACTAAGTTTTTACTACAAGGTTGGGGAGGTAGTAACGGATAAAGTCGATGGAATTCTAACAATTGGGCAAGGAGGTGGATGAATAGTGGATGCAGTGGAGAAACGCGGTTCAGATTGGTTGAGGATGAAGGAGAAATGCATGATAAATAGACCGGTGAAGAGATCAGGAACAAAGTGGACAGTGGGTAGCAAGTTGAGCTAAACCAATGGCAGTATAAAGTTGTTAAGATTGCTGGAAGTTCAGTGGGAAAAGATTGAAAACTGTTTAGAAAACCTGACGAGAATCAAGCAAAACTTTACTTTGCTTTTTGTTAGAATTTCCTCGGTTGAAGGTCCTTTGCCGTTGACCTCGAGCCGTGAAGAGCGGAAGTGGAAAATCGATTTGTTGGTTGTTTGGAAACTGAAAAAATCCTTTTGCTTCCATTAAAGTGAAAACACAAAAAAACGAAAAGAAAATAATTAATCTAAGACAAGAAAACTTTTTCTCCTTTCGACGTCCCGCAAGTTGACGGGCGTTTTTCTTAGACGAAAGATTTGACGACATTTTTAATCCATTCATTAAATAATTTTAGAGCTAATATTATTGATGGGGCGAGAGACAGGGCCATACCGAGCTGAGCCTCTCCCTTCTCCCCCCTTTCCACGACTATTTAACCAGCCCATAAGTTTCTTCTTTCTCTCAAGCTACTTCTCTCGATTAGCAAAGTGTCCCTACACTCAAACGAGTACCGCGATCATGCAACAAGCCAGCGCGACCGTTGAGTGAACGAATCTTAATCTTTGAGTAGTTTAGAGATCTTCAATTTTATTCCTAATCACACTGACAACAGCAAACAATTCTTTTCTTCTCCTCTTCTTCATACTATTTAATGGAAAGTATTTGAAACCAGTCAAGACAAAACCATTTTGCTCAAGTTAATTCGTAGAGAGAAATTCCTCGAAAACTTTTAAACAGAAATTTTAACACGTCGCAAGCAAGTCGAGAAGGCGAGCAAATGCTCTTAGTGTAAAATATTTTTTCTAGGTTGTGATAGATTTAAATCGAGGCAAAAAAGAGGAAAGCAAACTTATGATCAATTATTTTACAAAATTCGAGAAAAATATTTGTTGAGATTGGCAGAGTTTTAGTTTTTTTAGGGCGCCGACTTGTTTCGGGGGCGCTCGGAGCCTTCGCCAAATTTCGAACCCTTTGATGATTCAAAACATTTGGAAGACAAAGCGACAACTTTTATCTAATGTCGACATCTCGAAAGTCTTCAACCTTTAAATGAGAATCTTAGGACGTTGATGAATCAAAACGATAAGCAATTTTTGTAGGTAATTAGGCGATAAAGTGATTTGGAAGTAATCTCGAACGGGAAGAGCGGATGATACTAAGATTCCATGACGAACTCTTCAATCTCGAACTTCACGTTTGTCTAGAAAGCTTCAGTTCCCGGCCCAAGCCACTCAGATCGAGCCGACGCAACTGCAAAACTTTCTGGGCAATCGTCAAGCGACAGGACAAACGATACAAATTGAATCTTTTTGAACTTTCTTCGAAGTTGATAATAAACAATTTTGTTAAATAAAACTGAAAAACTTTCAAACAAAAAAGTCTTGAAACTAAAGTCTTCAACTTTGAAATAAATATTTTTTCGATTCCTTGAAAAGTAAAACTGAAAATTGTACGAAATGTGCAGAAACGTCAGACGAAAATAAAATGAAAATCGAAGCCTTTTGAGAAAAAGCAATAAATTGTTTTCACCTTTCAAGCTTGGCCACATGTGGGTAGGACAGATTGATGGCTGTGGGCGGGAAGGTCGTTCAAAGAAGCTGAGGCTGACAAGTGGAGACGGACTCATTTACCATGGAAAGTTTGATGTTCAAGAGCTGAACACTAAGGAGAAAATCTAGAAAGCTTTCACTTGAGTTGAGAGCTTCTTGTTTGCGGAGTCTGGATCAGGCTACGTCCTGGTTACACTGTGGATGTTATTTTATACCCTTCTTCTAGTCTCTTGAGTAATCTTATCGTTTCCAAGACTACATGTTCATTGACCTAGGTATTGACAATCTTTCTTGCTACACATCCGAACCCACCTGAGACTCGCATTCATTCCACACTACCCAGCACAACGTTTTTCTTTTAAACCCAGCGTGATCACCGCCGTCTTATCAGCTCAACAAAGCAGATAATTTGAAACGCTTCGTTATTATGCAATATAAAGTTGAAGAATAGAGGAAACCACAACCACAACAAAATTAGTTGAGCCGGCGACAAGTAATTTCTCGTGATAACAGGTGATAAGAGAAGCGAAGAACTTTATGCCCATAAAAGGCAATGAAAATGCGAGCATTCGTGCTCGTTTAGCTGTATGAGAGCGTGCTGATGATAAACTCAATGAAGCGATAGCTCGTCAAGCACGCGGCGACAAGTGTCAATAAATCAATCGATTCAATGTCGTAATTGTTGATGACAAACGAATGTACTCGCAGCAAATTTCGTTTCATGTTGTTTTGATGTTCTCGACGGGGTCGAGGTTGAAGGCAAACCTGTTTTTGCTACGATCGTCCGAGAACTTTGAGAATATTTTAGAGATTACGTCAGGAAAATATTTCGAGATTCCATGATCGAGGCGAGTTGAAAAATAAAACTTTGAGAGCTTGGCCTGCAGTTGAGTGTGAAATTAACGTGCAATCACTAGAGATTTGCGAGCTGAGATTATCCACCGACCATGTCAATTAATATGTTAATCCGTTCTCAGTTGCACGCAGTTACATATTTTTCAAGCTTATCTAAAATTAATTCGAATCAATTAGCAATGCTCGTGCTGCTGATACGCTGCGGAGGTCCGAGACGCGTTTCTACTTCTGCTGACTCGCCTCACAGATCGTCAGCAATTCCTTTCGACGGAATTTAAATTCCTTTATCGATCGCCTTTTAAGTGAAGATCCGAACTGTCAGCTTTGTCAGAATGCAGTCGCCTTAAAAGGAAAACATCTCTGCACCTCTCACCCGAGTCGGAAGTCTGTGTTGTGCTCAACCCACAAGCAACCTCGTTCATTGCACTCATGAGAAGAAATCTTGCAATCTCTATCACGAAGCGCAGCTAAAAAAGAGTGAAATTTGATGAAGTTATGCTGATTGAAGCTATGTGGAGCGATAAGCGCTCGAACGAGGAATTTCATTGTGCAGAAAAAATCGTTTTCTCTCTTCGAGTGATAACTCCGTTTCCCTTATGCACTTTTTGTCTAACTTTTTAGCCTCTGGAAATCGATTGGTATCGCATTAATTAATTAACAGCTCATAAATACGAATGCGTTGAGTGTTGAAGCAACATCGCTTCACGCAACGATAAATTTCTTTTATTACCTCGAGTCAGTCTGCTTATCAATTTTATTTATTAGCAAATAGTAATTAACAAATTTCACTAAGCGGTCGAGCTTCAAATGAGAGAAATAAAAGTTTGCGTGATTGCTGGTGCGAAATGTGGGATGAGAATCGCTCGCTAAACATGGCAACAGTGCAGCCGCGCCATCAGCAAACATATATGTACTTGATTTATCTTATCAGAAGCTTCTAAATCACTAAGCAACCATCTAAGCCCAAAGTTATAAACTAGACGCTTAGCTCAACCTCAAAACTTAACGAACTAGCGACTCAACTTCTAAACCACTTAGCTGGTCTGTCAGCTCATAAGTTACGTAGCAAGTCAATTAGTCTGCAAGTCATTTAGACTTGTGAACTCATCAGCTCTCGAGTGAGATGCCCAGCCTCAGTAAGATGAGCTTACGGATATCCGAAACGAGAAATAAAATGTAAAAGTGTTCATCCAATCAGGGTCATCGCACCACATCGGGCTGATCTCATTCCCTCGATCGTTTACATAACAGTCATCGCTATAGGTAACGGAGATAATAATTGTACAATGTCAGTGATCAATTCGGCTTGGCTTGAAACAAGCAAACAGAAGAAGTGAAAGAACGCGAACAGCCGCAAGTCGGCGGCTTTGCTTGTGCTGGTGAATTAATTGATCTTTATGAAGAAGAAACGAGCGAACGCCGTTCCAGCTTGAGCAACGTAAATTAATCGGCGAGATTTAGTTCACGAGCCGAGTTTGTCGACAATCGATTTTGCACTTGAAAGGCTCATCGCATCGTTAACGCGGTTTAATCGACTAATTCGCGCTGATCATCTTCACGCACATTTGCAGCACGATCGGAGAAATATTGAAGCATATTTTTGAAACAATCTCGCTGACCTCGTTTCGAGCTGTTAAGTGTAAATCAACTGCCGGCCGAGAAATTTCTCGTGAACTTGAACTCGATCGATGATTTGCTGGGATTAAAACGTTTGTGAATTGAAAACGACTCGTTTGAGCGAGAGAGATTTGAGGAGCAGACGAGACTGAGTTGGTAATTTCCCGCAGCAAAGACAGAAGTAGTTAAGGCTGTCTAGCCTCAGAATAATTCCAGCTCATGCATGACAATTTTTCTCTTCTCTCGATTTACAAGCACACGAAGCTGTCGATGCTAAAGTTGTTGTTTATATTCGTCTACTAACCCACTAGAAAGCAAATTGAATCTCGAGGGTGATGGAGCTGAAAGGCAATAAATAATTTACGAGTCACGACTTCGACTTGGTCTCTTGTACAACTCTTTCTTTCGCAGTTGTGAATAGAATTTTAATGTTTCCCTTCCGGTCTGTTGTGATGATGGCGAGGCAAGCGACCTGCATTGAAATGCTTTCGTCTCCCGCAAAGTTTTCATTTACCAGCAATTCTAAAAATAAGTCAGCATATCCTCAATTGTCGTCGTCGTGTTGAACGAAGCCAAGACGATACCACCAAACTGGGCTCGCTGACTTAGCATCGCCACGACAAGGCTGACGGACAATTAAGGCCCGAGTGTGTTTACGTACGAAAGTGATTCTGTTTATAGTCGCGAGCTGTTCATGAATGATATCGAGAGGGAAGGCAATTATGGACGAGATTCGAAAGCCAATTAATTTCACTGCGGAAGCCCGAAAAAGGCGATGCAAAGAGATTGAAGGAGAACGCTCAATAAGCCACAAACCCGATGCGTAAGCGAAGACAATGAACTTGCAGCTAGCTCGACATTGAATTGAATTGCTGAGCGAGGTTGTGACTTAATATGGCGTTGTAAGTGGATTCAATGACACAACGGCTGCATTATCGCTTATGTAGCTTTTCACTCTTCAATTTCATTTCATTCGCTTCCGGCAAGATGTGACAGCGGAAATGTGAGCGGAGCGTCAACAGAAAACTTTTATCTTGTTCACAGCAAGCTGAGCAATCGCATGACGCGACACAACATTTATCATCCAAATAAGGATTCGCCTTTAATCATCGCACACCCATTTGATAATCTCGCGTGTTTTCGGTCGCTGCCATTCCTCTTTCCGATTCCGATTTCCCCACACAAATCGAACGAGCCGCTCCGACTCAACAAAAAAAAACTTCATTATCATTCCAAAAATGTCGCTCATCACATCGATGGGCGACAACAGAAAATTTGCATTCACTTCGGTGGCAGGAACGGGCTGACGTAACCTACCGATATTTCGTCTTTAAAGTTAATCTGTGAGTGATAACAATGAGCAAGTAATGCACAAGAATAACAGAAAAAAGATTAATGTTGCAGTCATTCACACCCTCAGCTTCCCTACGTACCTTTTCTTTGTATATTCTTAGACAACTCTCGTAATCAATTAAGGCCAAAAAAGAAACTGAACTGTTCTCAATCCTACGCTCCGAGCGATGTTCCAAGCATGACAACAGTTCCCATGACAAACTTGAACGAGATAAATTCAGCAACTGTTTTCCTTTGCAAAGAAATCAGATCTTGATGTCTCATTGTTGATTGGACGGGCTTCCGAAATTAGCTCCACGTCGAGAGCCATGCACGTCAAAGCTCATTAAAATTGAAAGCTGATCACGTTCTGTAGTCGAAGAATCAATTTACATCCGAACACCGACGTCAAATGCCTTCTCTAGCCGTCACTGATTTATTAGTTTCTCTGGCTACCGCGAAACAACGTTAAGTGTTTACAAACGATGTGATGCGGTGACTTGGGCTTGACTCACACGCGAGTTCGATCGAAACAAAATTTAATCACGAGAAACCGGTTGGGACTCGTAGCATCGATTGACTTGTCATCTGGCGATTGCCAGTGACTCATCGGCCCCATAAAGTCGACTTATAGCGAAAAGTCATCGCATTTCGAGGAATTCTCACTCTTCCCGCCAAACGATGGAGTTTCACGACGAATGGAAAAAGCCGGCAACGTTACCGAGCCACTTGTGCCTTAAGTCATTTAAATCAACAGAAGTGAAGTAATGCGATTTCTTCGAGTGTGTTCGATTCGAGTGGGGCCTGCCTTACATGGCTACATAAATTCTTCACGCTTCGACCGTAATTTGATTAGCGCTGAAAACTGCGCTTGGACGCTAAATTTAACAACAAACGTCAAAGTGATTTAGGGAACTCGAGGGGGCGAATTCATCATCGTGACAGTCAAAGGCGAACACGAGATCATTATCAGTCATGTTTGGAGTCAACGACGGTCGTATCGCTTTCCATCAACCACAATCAATCACTCTAAGGGAAACTCGAAACACTTGCTGTAGACGCGGCGAGACGTGAGCTGCGTTCATTTGAATGCCTTGGCAGTGAATCATCGTTGTTTGTTATTATCGGGCTGAGCGGGAATAATCGCACGCTTGTCCTCGGGTGTGAGTTTCAGACTCTATGAACACATTGCGAGTTGATTGCGAATGAATCATTTCTATTTTTAATGTTGCGATAACACTGGCGGATGCTGCACCAGATGGAGTCGTGCATATGCTGATGCCTTTAAACTGCTCGAGGTCGTGATATAGCGAACCCGATCGGCCTTAGACAAATGTAGAGGTTCGCACTATCATCGCCTAAATTGGCGCTTTCTCAGGTTCCATTCATAGTTATTAAAGAAAAAGAAATTGCTAGCGTGAGCCTCGTCAACGAAAGTCCTTCAATGCAAATGAGTGTTTGACACTTCGCCACGAGGTGAAAGAAGAATGTTAGGCTTCAACAATCGTGACTCGCTAAATGTATTGCGATTAACGAAAGTTTCTACTGCTTCCCTTCTGAGTCATCGCACATACGATGGCCGGGCATGAATAATGCATTCGCTTTCTGATTCGTTTTGATTGAAAGCAAAATTGCAGTCTTAGAAGCGATAGCAAGTCTGGCAATGCCGCGGGTCGTCAGTCAAAAAATTATTCAATTTTCTTTAGGAAAGAGAACGATTTGAAGATAGCTTGGAGGTGAAATCTTTCTCTTTACAGATTGTGTTTGATTAAAAGGAAAGTTGCAATTAAAATGGCGACAAAAAGCAGAAAATATTTAAGAACGTCAATGGAATTAGCATCTCGCTTATCAATGTTTTTCGACCTTGAAAATTGTGGCTGGGGCTCTAGACAAAACGGTTTTACCTTCTTAACGCTGCTAGCCAAATTTCAGTAAGATTTCAGTAGTTCCACGTAGACAGTTGACTCAGCTCTGAGCTTTAGCCTTCTCGCGAATCGGTTGCTTCGTCTCGAAGACCAAACTTGGTTCGTACAACGAATCAACGGATTGATGTGTGAAACATTCGTCAAGCGACGACGTCGAGAGACACGCGGCGTTTGATTTATTTATTCCGAGATGGATGAAAGTGAAACGGTGAGCTCACACCCACTAGGCTGGCAAGCAGTTTTGAATCAATAGATAGTTTGGGAAATTCAATTAGGTCTCTTTGCTCCGCTCCCAAACGAGACACGGTCGGGGGCAGCAAGTTGTGCACATTCTCCATCATTCATTTCCTAAACAAGCGACGCATCAGCCGCTGGTTATTGGCTTGGATGTGAACGAACCGTAAACGATTTACAATCGATTCGCCAAAGTGTTTAATTAGCCGCATGAAACCCAGAGCAAGTCCATATTTGGCGAACTTTCGATGTTTACATTCAAACGTTGCGTTTCGTGAGTACACCGAGTGAGGTTTGTTCGGCACGTCAGTTGATTCAGTCGAACCCGATTAGCATTTTCGATTTCTCTCTCCCCAAAATTGCACATTCCAGTCAGTCCAAGCCCACGATGGACTGATTACCAAAAAAATACTCCACAATGCACAATTAAATTCTTTCAACGGCGGTTTGTGGCTTTGCCTTCACGTCGCATTACGGAGCGTCAGCGTTTTCCCATTTTTGGAATTTTTCCGACTCATCAGTTGTAGCTACCGCTTGCCAACCTCGGCCGTCTCATTAAAGGTGGAAATCGAGTCTCGGTCTTGAAAAACTTTCGCCTTCGCCAGTGTGGGTGAACGACTCGACATACCGGCGTTTTGAGGGGAAGTTTCTCGGCTCCGATCCTGCGCAGCTGCTCCATCTGCATCGTGAAATGTCCTTATAAAGTCGCAACATGATTCCCATGCTGGATTTCTCTGGTTTAATGCTCCCAACGAGAATTTTCTCGACGCTTGCGAAAAAGTCGAGAATACGTTAGCAGAATTTTAATTTTTTCGGAATTGTCAAACAAGACGAGCGAGCAGCCCGGCTGATGCTTCAGATGTTATCTTTCCCACCATCCCATTTCGCAAATCTTGCAAAATCAATAAGCATGCGAGCAGACCAAGCGCCGCCCGGCTGGAATCTCGAGGGAAATCCTCATGAATCATCGCCCACGCACTCATAAATTAGTTTTATTTTCATGCTCATTGCAACCCTCCAGACGAAAACAAACACGTGAGGGAGATTACTGGAAAACTTTATTTTTTGAAGGTTGAGGGTCAAAGGGAAGCGACGTGAATTCGTGAATCATCGCACGGCCGGCTTGATTGCTTTCCTTTCACTGTCATGTTTTTAAATTCATTCGTTGGCCACTGGCCAGAATTTCGCGCCCTGAAGAGACATGGACGGGGTAATGAAATCGTTTCGGCTTGCTGGCTTTTCCACACAATCAGCCAGTGAGTTCTGACAACAGTGTTCTGACAACAAAAGCTTGTCATAAATCGATTTCCTTCGAATCTGCTGCGTCATATCAAATGGAAACGAGCAGCAAATCAAATTTGCCTTTGCTAGGAAGACACTAAATCGGAAACCTCGGCATAAATAGCTTTTCACGAACCGTCCGTCTCTGCATGAACACGTCGATATTTTCGGCTTCTTAAGGCGGATTAGGGAGCAAGTTATTGCATAATCAATTGGGTCAAAGCAACGGCTTACCTGTAATCGTTCATGCAAATGAGCCGCCAACGATGTTAAAGATTTAATTATTTATCCGGCGCATCATCACAGCTTTTGATTTATGGACCGGGATGGCAACGAAAGGGAAATTAGCATGGGAATGTCGAAAGGTTTTCCCACATCTCCAACATCGTTACGCAACCTTTTTGCTTTCCTCATAAACAAATGAAACTCGTCATCATCTGCAGGAGTGAGAACGACGTTGATTAAGCTTCTCGACAGAAAGCGACGTTGCCAGGTTGGTGTGGAAAAAATCGATTGGATTCTTGAGATTGTTGCTCGCATGACACAATCGAGAGACCAAATCGAGCGGCAGATCAGCGAACATTTTTCAAATTCTGTATTTGAGATTTAAACAAACTTACTACTAGGTAGAGCGACGGCGTTTGTGCTTCCTTTTACAGACAGCGCGCAAGGCGAAAAGCTAATAAATTCGGAGTTCTCGGGACGAGACATCTACGCATTCGGTGAGCGTTGAGAATTAGTGATTTTCGATCAACGGTTGAATGGAGTTTAATCTTTTTGTCGTTTGACTCGCTGTTGATTTGTTTGGTCGTAAATTCGATTGTGAAGTGCTTTACGAGACCTCGACGTGCGCTCTCATCGCAGAACTAGTTCACTATAGAAACTTCCATTTTTGGTCACGATTTGATTTTGCTAGTCGAACGTCGCCGGTCGATAAGAAAATTCGAGATAAAAGTAATGAAAGCTGATAAAGTTCTGAATATAAAATCTATGCCTCAATGCTAATGTTCATCATTCAAAGTTTGTCTTCGAACGACTTAGTCGGAAAAGTACTCGTCAGTTGCAAAATAAAAGTGAACCAAGATGTACGACGAAGAAGTTGCTGCATTGGTCGTTGACAACGGCTCAGGAATGTGCAAAGCCGGTTTCGCTGGTGATGATGCACCACGTGCTGTCTTCCCATCGATCGTTGGACGTCCACGTCATCAAGGAGTCATGGTCGGCATGGGACAGAAGGACTCGTACGTCGGTGATGAAGCCCAGAGCAAGCGTGGTATTCTCACCCTGAAGTACCCGATTGAACACGGAATCGTCACCAACTGGGACGATATGGAGAAAATCTGGCATCACACCTTCTACAACGAGTTGCGTGTCGCCCCAGAGGAACATCCAGTCTTGTTGACTGAAGCTCCATTGAACCCGAAAGCCAACAGAGAGAAGATGACTCAGACCATGTTTGAGACTTTCAACACCCCAGCCATGTTCGTTCAAATCCAAGCTGTTCTGTCTCTCTATGCTTCCGGTCGTACCACTGGAATTGTTATGGATTCAGGAGACGGTGTCACTCATGTGGTTCCAATCTATGAAGGATACGCCCTTCCCCATGCCATTCTCCGTTTGGATTTGGCTGGTCGCGATTTGACTGATAATTTGATGAGAATTCTCAGCGAGCGCGGCTACACTTTCACCACTACTGCTGAACGTGAAATCGTTCGTGACATGAAAGAAAAACTTTGCTACGTGGCACTTGACTTTGAACATGAAATGCACACTGCCGCTTCATCAAGCTCTCTCGAAAAAGCTTACGAGCTTCCTGATGGCCAAGTTGTCACCATCGGAAATGAACGATTCCGTTGCCCCGAGTCAATGTTCCAGCCATCGTTCTTGGGTATTGAAGCCAACGGAATTCACGAAACCACCTACAACTCGATCATGAAGTGCGACGTTGATATCCGTAAGGACTTGTATGCTAATGTTGTCTTGTCCGGTGGCACCACAATGTACCCAGGAATCGCCGACCGCATGCAGAAGGAAATCACTGCCTTGGCTCCATCGACGATGAAGGTCAAGATCATCGCCCCACCAGAGCGCAAATACTCCGTCTGGATCGGAGGTTCCATCTTGGCTTCTCTCTCCACCTTCCAACAAATGTGGATCAGCAAGCAAGAGTACGACGAGTCCGGCCCAGCGATTGTCCATCGCAAATGCTTCTAAATTCTTGTGATTTTTGTTGTTACTTAGTTTTAGAATTACAAGACTTAATTAAAGTTTCTAAAAATATTTTGCTTTTGTCATGTTTATCCTCAAGGCGAAACATAGTTTGTCATTGTTCTTGCAAAATGATTAGCTAATCTTTTCTGATAAGAGCATGAGGTGTCTTAAGGTGAGGATACCACGAAAGCTCAAGAGTTCTGAAAACACTTCGCTTCGCGACCCGCATCACGCGATTATATCGTCGCCACTACGAATTTTATTGTTACGTCGTGGATGATCAAATAGAAGCAGATAAGAGCAACGCATACAACAGCGGGCTGGCGACACCTAAACGGTATCATTGCGCGTACGGCACGCTGATAAAAGAGTTATCGATGAGAAAAATATTGGGAACTGATAACTCGTGGGACATAAAATCAACTGCTAGTGCGAATTCGTTCTCATTCGAAGTTGAACTTCTCTCCGAGGCTAAACCACGAGATTACCAGCGCTTTTAATTTCTCTGATCTTCTGAAAAAACTAATTGTAAGTTGAAAACTCATTGCAAGTGACAAATGAAAAATTCCGGCAAAATAAAATTTGAACTGTGACAAGAAATATATGGGAAAATTGTTTAGTGAAAATCCCGTGATTGTTGAAAGCTTTTAAATAGAAAATATGTTCGACAACGCCCCAGATTTAATTTTTCTTGAGTCTCTAGAAAATTCAGTGGGCAAAGTTCAAGAAAAATAATCAGAAAAATAAGTCTAACAATTTTTTTCGAATTTTGTTTCAAATAGAAATCATAATGAGTGAAGAAGAAGTCGCCGCATTGGTCGTTGACAACGGCTCAGGAATGTGCAAAGCCGGTTTCGCTGGTGATGATGCACCACGTGCTGTCTTCCCATCGATCGTTGGGCGTCCACGTCATCAAGGAGTCATGGTCGGCATGGGACAGAAGGACTCGTACGTCGGTGATGAAGCCCAGAGCAAGCGTGGTATTCTCACCCTGAAGTACCCGATTGAACACGGAATCGTCACCAACTGGGACGATATGGAGAAAATCTGGCATCACACCTTCTACAACGAGTTGCGTGTCGCCCCAGAGGAACATCCAGTCTTGTTGACTGAAGCTCCATTGAACCCGAAAGCCAACAGAGAGAAGATGACTCAAATCATGTTCGAAACCTTCAACACCCCAGCAATGTACGTCGCCATCCAAGCTGTGCTCTCCTTGTACGCTTCCGGTCGTACCACTGGTATTGTCATGGATTCAGGAGACGGTGTCTCGCACACAGTCCCAATCTACGAAGGTTACGCTTTGCCTCATGCCATTCTTCGTTTGGATTTGGCTGGTCGCGACTTGACCGATTTCTTGATGAAGATTTTGACCGAACGCGGCTACACTTTCACTACCACCGCTGAACGTGAAATTGTCCGTGACATCAAGGAGAAGCTCTGCTACGTTGCCCTTGACTTCGAACAGGAAATGGCCACTGCCGCTTCATCGAGCTCATTGGAGAAGTCGTATGAACTTCCCGACGGACAGGTCATCACCATCGGAAACGAGAGATTCCGTTGCCCCGAGACCATGTTCCAGCCTTCATTCATTGGAATGGAATCCACTGGCATCCATGAGACCACCTACAACTCGATCATGAAGTGCGACGTTGATATCCGTAAGGACTTGTATGCCAACACCGTTCTCTCGGGAGGTACCACAATGTTCCCAGGAATCGCCGACCGTATGCAGAAGGAAATCACTGCCTTGGCTCCATCGACGATGAAGATCAAGATCATCGCCCCACCAGAGCGCAAATACTCCGTCTGGATCGGAGGTTCCATCTTGGCTTCTCTCTCCACCTTCCAACAGATGTGGATCAGCAAGCAAGAGTACGACGAGTCCGGCCCTTCAATCGTTCACCGCAAATGCTTCTAAATCATTCATCATCATTTTTAATTTCTAACTTAGAGACGAATTCCATTTCGATCTTTAATAAAGCTTTATTAAACATCAACCTGCGCTATCTTTCCGGTTATCTATCGTTCCGCAATCTACTCAAGGTTTTCTTCTTGCTCGATTGCCGCAATCTTTACAGCTCACACATGACCGTGCTCCAGGCTTTCTACTGTTGGAAATATTCACTGCAATTAGAACTAATGGAACGGTCTGCTTTGCTTGCCCACTAAAGAAGCGAAGAAGACGAAACAGAAACGAAGATTCCGATTGTACCGTAGTGGTTTTCAACCCACAACTATGTATGAGAAGCGATGTTAGCAGCCGAGAAAAGTTCTTCAAGACGTCGACGAAGCCAAGCCAGACCCTCAGAGGGTGAACTGGTTTTCGTCATTTGCATCGAATGGGAGACTGCACGCTCTTGAATCGTATGTACGGCTTTAATGGAATGTAGAACAAGAGTTTTACGACTCGGAACTGGATCGTCGATATTCAATGGACGATTGAATTGTTGTCGCTTCCCGGGACTCAACAAATCACCGAGTACGTTACACAATTAACAAAGCAACGTAGCGATTAAGCTCTTGATTAAATTCTTCGCAGCACAGCTCATTGTCGTAGGCTTCCACTGAAAGCGTGTTATGCTGATTTGTCACTCGGCTTTATCAACAAGAAATAATTAACGACCAAAATAGAAATTAGCGAGCGAGGCCGCCCTGAAATATTTCTCTGGAA
Source organism: Smittia sp. YW1114-2 (assembly GCA_033064975.1). Classification (NCBI taxonomy): domain Eukaryota; kingdom Metazoa; phylum Arthropoda; class Insecta; order Diptera; family Chironomidae; genus Smittia; species Smittia sp. YW1114-2. The sequence goes on from CP093834.1 coordinate 17,970,987, forward strand.
ATCTTATCACGCCGCATTGACGATGAGTACACGAGCGAGAATTCCATGTTGCCAGTTTCAGTCAATCAGTCTACTAGGCTGCCGAGAGAAATGATGATGAGACTACATAGCCGCGCACACTCATTCATAAAATCGTTGCTCGTAATGTGTATGAGGCTCGGGAGCCATCGGCAGTTGAATCGCATGGAAAAGCTCACAGCAAGCTAGCAAAAAGATTGCCGCAGGTCTACGTCGTCGACGGAAAGCGCCCGCGCGAGCCACACGCTGTAGTGGTGCAAGACAAGGCAAACTGTATTGGAAAGAGGCAAAAATACTGGAAAACTCCATATATGGTCAGGTTGGAGTTTCTTAGACAATTTATTCGCTCCACACTACGACGAGCGGCATCAGACATGTGCAATAACGAAGAGGTACGCCTGTAGTAGGGCAGTATTTAACGGCGGCTTCCATCGGAAACTTATCAATGAAAGTCTGAAAGTCTTGCTGTACAGCAACAACACGAGAATTTTATATTAAAATTTCAATTCTGCCGAAAACGGACGTCAACAAAATATTTTTGTTAGTGCATAATTTATTTAATAGAAATTAAAAAGTAAACCAAATGTAAGTAGCAAGAAATGTTGAGTGACCGTTAAGAGTTGAGTGACACGTGGCCGCCTAGAAATGTCAATTAAATCAAGAGTGCAAAACCGTTGGATTAAGATCGAGCACGAGACAAAATTGCCGAATGGATTATTGGCTTAGATAAGAGAAAATTGGATAACGTGCTGCGAGTTATCAGGAGAAAAGTGATTGACATTGACATTTTTATTGGCCACTTATGTGATAAGGCTCATGATTGAGCTAAAGGCTTAACGGAGCCGCTTGGGTCGTGCAATCTGATAGCTAATCGATGGGAATCGTAAACGTAATTGAAGGAAGAATTCTTGTAGAAGTTGTGGGTGGGTTTACCTTGCAAACTACTAAGCTCAACAGCTTAAATGTTATTCTGTTGAAGGAAGTGCTGACCGAAAAGTTTCTATGCTACACACCGCATAGGTCAATTCTAAGTTTTATGTTCCCGTTGTGTGCAATCTGTTTGTAATTGATGGGAGACGTGAGAATTGCAGTTCAACAATCTTTAATGATTTGCCTCGAAACGAGATCGAAGCATAAACTTTATTCGGCGGTTTAATGAGGAACACGGGCACGCAAAAGTTTCTTCTCGAAAGCCGTTAAAGATCAAGGTTCGCGTGGCTGAAGCTTTGAATTTTTTCCTCTCACACTCTCTCCATCATTGGCGGAGAAATTTCTTGTTTTCTTGTGGGCGGTTGGGCTTCATTTCTTCCCCGAAATAGCTCTCCATTATCACTTATCGTCTCGGTGATTTATAAGACGTTTTCCATTCATGTCAAAGACCCGCAACGCACCGAGCATCGATCCGTTCTCTTGCGATTTCCCCTCCGTCTCACTCACACAGTTGCGCAAGGAGTTCCGAACTCGAAATATGCCCATATTTGGTAAGAAAAGTGAGTAACACCGATGGGAGGGGAGAAAAGTCGTTGAGAACTGGAGAAGCCACGAAGGGGAAGTTGAAGAACCGAAGTTCGCTCGCTCACTTCCATTCTAATAGGCGAACTGTCGAGACGTGTTTTGCTTTAACCGCGAGTGAGCTTGGTAAATTTCCCAAACCGAAATTAATTAATCCGTCAAGTGCTGTGCGTAGACTTGCGAAAAGTAACTGAAAGCATCCATTGAATCTTTCTCCACAACTCGAAAGGAATTAAACAAGGTAATTGGTCGTATTAATCGGTGAAAAGTGCGAAAAACCGAAGGGCGTTGGCCGGCATTTTTAAATTGCAAGTTTTCGCAATCGCTTGCCAACTCTGCAGATTTCTCCGTGACTCGTCAGAGTTTTCCTCGATCGACTGACGGGCGTGCAGCATTTCCCCACTCGAATGGAAATCGATATTTTCATTAATCGTGAACGCACTTTAATTTCTCGGAAAAGGTCCCGACGGGCTTTGCTTGCTTGCGTGTGTGTGAGTGAGAACAAGTTCTTCTTCCTCTTCTTCACCAACTCGGCTTCCATTTAACGGACTTTGTGAAAGAAGAAGTTCTCCAACCGATTTCATTCTCGACCCTTCCCTTGGCGTCTTTCGCTTTTCGGATCACATCATCGCCTTTTGTTCGACAACAAGTTTCGATCCTTTGGCTTGCAAAGTGGTTGCGAGTCGCCAGAAATATAAATAGAAGGTTGGGTTGAACTTCACAGGTTTTCTCAACGAATCATGCGTGGGAACTCCGCTCGAATGATCTCGAACACCATCTGGCTTGAGTCTTAATTAATTTTTCTTATTCTATTGCAGAAATCAAAATGTGCGAAGAAGAAGTTGCTGCATTGGTCGTTGACAACGGCTCAGGAATGTGCAAAGCCGGTTTCGCTGGTGATGATGCACCACGTGCTGTCTTCCCATCGATCGTTGGGCGTCCACGTCATCAAGGAGTCATGGTCGGCATGGGACAGAAGGACTCGTACGTCGGTGATGAAGCCCAGAGCAAGCGTGGTATTCTCACCCTGAAGTACCCGATTGAACACGGAATCGTCACCAACTGGGACGATATGGAGAAAATCTGGCATCACACCTTCTACAACGAGTTGCGTGTCGCCCCAGAGGAACATCCAGTCTTGTTGACTGAAGCTCCATTGAACCCGAAAGCCAACAGAGAGAAGATGACTCAAATCATGTTCGAAACCTTCAACACCCCAGCAATGTACGTCGCCATCCAAGCTGTGCTCTCCTTGTACGCTTCCGGTCGTACCACTGGTATCGTCTTGGATTCAGGAGACGGTGTCTCGCACACAGTCCCAATCTACGAAGGTTACGCTTTGCCTCATGCCATTCTTCGTTTGGATTTGGCTGGTCGCGACTTGACCGATTACTTGATGAAGATCCTCACCGAGCGCGGTTACTCATTCACTACCACCGCTGAACGTGAAATCGTCCGTGATATTAAGGAGAAGCTCTGCTACGTTGCACTCGACTTCGAACAGGAAATGGCCACTGCCGCTTCTTCGAGCTCTCTCGAAAAGTCGTATGAACTTCCCGACGGACAGGTCATCACCATCGGAAACGAGAGATTCCGTTGCCCAGAAGCTTTGTTCCAGCCATCATTCTTGGGAATGGAAGCTTGCGGCATCCACGAGACCACCTACAACTCGATCATGAAGTGCGACGTTGATATCCGTAAGGACTTGTATGCCAACACCGTTCTCTCGGGAGGTACCACAATGTACCCAGGAATCGCCGACCGCATGCAGAAGGAAATCACTGCCTTGGCTCCATCGACGATGAAGATCAAGATCATCGCCCCACCAGAGCGCAAATACTCCGTCTGGATCGGAGGTTCCATCTTGGCTTCTCTCTCCACCTTCCAACAGATGTGGATCAGCAAGCAAGAGTACGACGAGTCCGGCCCTTCAATCGTTCACCGCAAATGCTTCTAAATCAATTGTACTCGTCATTACCATCAACATCAAGAAGCAAAAAAAGAACAATCTCCAGGAAATCCACTCGAAGCAATGAAGTTTGCACAAGAAAAATTCTTTCGACATCAAATCTCAGTTAATATCTCAATTTCAATTTCACCAAAAGTTCTTCGGGGTCGTCCTTTGCGAATATTACTAAATCGAATGGTGGAAACTTTAAAGACACAAAAAAGACATTTTCATACACACTGCATTTTCACGTTTCCATCCATTACATTCCACACCCCGCCACCCCCCGCGAGACAGCAACCCAGAATTATACGTTTGCTCTTTTTATACATTTAAATTTAATTTAATGATTTATTATTACTTCGAGATATGAATTTATCATTCCAAAAGAAGAAAAGAAACTTGCAGAAAATGAATAAAATGCTTCAATTTCGTTTAGTTAAGAATAATTTACCGTTGTTTGTTTCTTTATTCGTTCGGAACACGACGCGTCAGCTTCTTCCAGTTGCTATCCCATGTTTTCGGTGATTAAGAAGAACATTTCTGCAGAGATCGTTGGCGATTCATTTAAACGAAACACCAAGAAAATTATGAAAATGTTTGTGGAACTCGAGATTTGCGAAGAGCCATAATTGTGTCTACTGAAAACGGCTTCAATTGCACGAATTAATGAGAACTTTTTTACCATTCAACCTAACTGATTATCGACATACTTAGATACACGAAAATTGCATGTTAATGGTTTCCTTGCCAGAGCGAGAGAAGAAAAGAAATCTCTTCACATGATCGAGCATAAGTTTCAATGACTGTGCATTATCATCTAAAAGTATTAAAGAAATAAAATGCGGGAAAAATACTTGTTGATTCTTACTTGATACATCAAAGAAGTCCTCGAGTTTATGCTAGACAATCCAACATGAACATAAATATTGCATTTACCCGATTTTTTTAAACATCTAAAAATTAACGGAAAATTGAATTTCAAAATCGTTCAACTTGTCGAGGTTTTCAAGTTTCTCAGTTTCCTTCAAATAAATCAACAAAAATTCCATGTGCGCTCCTGAAATTTGATTGAAATGACGTTCGAAGCGACCAGAAAGAAGCAAGTTCTCGTTCTCCAGCCTCGCGGGAAGGCGCTCTATGAAGGTATGTAAATGCCAGCTTTATAAATCGACGGAAAAGCTTGAAAATGTTCTTATTTGCAGATGAAAGTTCGTTCGGTTCTAAAATGCTTGCGAAAATGGGATGGAGCAAAGGAAAAGGACTTGGAAAGGAGCAGCATGGAAGCCTTGATTTCATCCAGATTAGGTATAAGAACAATGCAAACGGATTGGGCTTCGACGGCTTGAAGGATAATCAATGGACGGAAAACGAATCACAGTTTGACAGCCTTTTGAAGTCTCTCAACGGAACGCCGGAAGCAGGAAGTACGCCGGAGACAGGAAGTGCTGACGAGCAAACAACGACCGTGGTCAAATCGCTGGAAGAGAAGTCGAAGCTTTCAAGAGCACGAGTGCATTACAAGAAGTTCACGAGGGGCAAAGACGTTCACAAGTACAGCGAGAAAGAACTGGCAAACATTCTAGGAAAGAAAACTCTGACAGAAGCGGAAACAACACCTGAAGTAGCTGAAGAGGTCGAGGAGGACAAGTGAGTTTGGTTTGTCCATTTATCGGCCGTAGTATTTATGCTTTTCCGTTTTAGGCCGTCCGTTTATGACAGCAACTTGATCGTCAACGCTGGATTATCGGTCACAGATTACTTCAAGCAGAAAATGCAAGCTAAATTTCAGCCAGCATCTGACGAACTTAGTGACAGCAGTTACAAGCTCAGAAAGAAAAGCAAGAAGCAAAAGAGTTCCGAAGAAGTGATTGAAATTGAAGAAGAGACTGCGGAGTCGACACTTGAAGAAGCAAATGTGTTACCAACAGCTTTGAAGAAGAAAAGAAAGCGAACACAGAGTGTGGAGGTCGTTGAGGAAGTTCTGATCGAGCCCGAAGAGCCTTTGAAGAAAAAGAAGAAATCAAAGAAGACTCGCGAGTCAGAACCGGCAGAAGAACCTCAAGTGTTGGAAGAGGAACTGCCCAAGAAATCGAAAAAGAAATCAAAGCGCCAAGAAGTTGAAAGCACTGAAGAAGTTTCAGTCGAAGAGAAACCGAAAAAGTCCAAAAAGAAATCTAAAAAAGATAGTGAAGAAGCGGCTGAGGTGGCTGAGCCACTTGAAGCGTCGTCGAAGGCTCCACCGAAACTTTCAGGTGAGCCAGATAGGCCAACGGGCGCCAACGCGGTTTACAGCACTAATGTCATTCAAATTCCATCACACGTCGCGCAGAAAATGTCACACGTGACCGTCGATAGTTTCAAAAACTCTAACATTGCAAACATCATCGGCTACGGGTTAACGGAGGACATCGAGATGAAAATCATTCAAACGAAGGTCGGCGACAACTCCTTCAACACCGACAAGTACTCGCTTTACAACATGGACAATCTGACGACGAGACAAAAAGTTAATCCCAGAAAAATTATGAGCAAAATCAAGCGAACGAAGAAGAGCATCCAAGTTATTTGAATAAAATCATTTCTATGAATTAATTAAACACAAATTTTCATTTTTATTTCTTTCCTCCAAATTCGTGTTCGTCTCTGGCGATAAAAAGTAAATAATTTATATTTCAGAACGGATCTCTTGTGATGCGAAGGCGAAAGTCTTATTGTTCTTCACTCTGATCGACGCGACGTTGAGGCACCAGCCAGTCTTTGTGCAATGCGTCGCGAGCGTCTTAGAGGAGGTGCAACATCCATCATATCACTGTCCAAGTACTCGGACGGAAAGCTTCCACGCGATCGTTTCTTCTCTGTTGATTTATCTTGGAATGTGTTGATGTTCACGCTATAGTCCCACTGGAAGAGAAAGATTGGTTAATTAGATTGAACGTAGTTGCGTCAGCGTTTATCTTACAGAGCTCGTGAGGATTTCATTTCGTTTGGGATGCCAGGCAACATCTCTGACAATATCTTTGTGTCCTTCAATGCCTCCGTTGACCATCTTGCCCGTCAGTATGTCATAGACTGCAAAGAGAACCATTATGATTACAAGGCAATCGTCACAGCAATAAACTTACTAATTAATCGTCCGGTTGAGCATCCTGTGTAAATGTATCTCTGTCCTGTCGATGCTACTGGCGAGAACTTGGCTCGAATCAAGCTTTTCTGTATGCGATGTCCTTTGAAAGTCACTATTGATGTGTCGCCGTCGAGGGGTTTCGTGACGTTGTAATCTGCCGATAAGAAAATAAATGATAAGACACTGACTAGAACGCAATCAGCCATGCAATTCTCACAGCTCTTCGGCACTTTATCCCATCGGTAATCCCAGCTTCTAGTCTGCAAGAATGTTCGCACATTTGCTTCAGCTTCCTTTGGCGAGAAATGTCGCATATCCCACAGTTTAAGAGACTGATCTTTCGAGTTTGAGAGCAGATAGCGACCGTCGTTCTTCGAATCGATGTATGTGATGCCATCTATGTGGCCCAAAAGCATTCCAGATGGCTCGGGATCGTTCTCGTTTAAACAGCGTCTGTCCCAGACACGAATGCATGCATCGTCACTGCCTGAGTAGAAAAGATGAGACGACTCGTCCACGAAGCCGACGCAGTTCACGTCAGTCACCATGCCATCGTTTCTAACTGGAACTCGCATAGTCCTAACGTTGCTTTCAATGTCGAATATGTAAACACTGGCGTCTGACCCGCCACTGATAATCTCTTTACCGTTGTTACTGAAAGCTAATGAGAAAGCACCAAATCGATTGACATTCGTGTTGAGGTTGAGGCAGCGGATGTCGTCGCCGTCGCCGTTCAGCGGACAGATGTGAAGACATTCTGCCCACGTTGAGTAGGCAAAGTATTGTGAGCAGGGAGAGAATGCGATGTCGAGGATGCACCAGCTGACATGTTTGGCCGTTATGTTGTTCAGTTCCTTGTAGTTTGATGTGGAAGAGTCGAAGATGCGGATTTCCTGATCTTGGCTGCCGGTCACAAAACGATTTCCGTCTCGGGTGAAACTTCCACAAAAGACTTTGGAGTCGAGACGTACGAGCGACCGTTCACAGCTGTTTGGCAAATACAAATTGTTTATTTTGCATTTGTCGCTTCGCAAGAATGAACTGCCGTTCTGTCGACTGTTCATCAGCTTAACCAGCGACCACTTATTGTCTGCATCTTCGTCAACCTGTTTTCCAAAGCCGGATGCGCTTTTGATTTGATTATAGAGTGGGCTCTCCTGGAAGTGGAATAAATTTAAATATTTGCGAGCGAATTTCGTGCTGCAGACACGGAAAGTCTGCCAACTGGTGGAACATCACTGGCCAATCCGAATGGATCGACTTACCTTCAGCTTCTCCATGTTCGGTCCTTTTGTTATCTTGGGCAATTGCCCATCTCGGGTCTGGTTGTGTGAAAGCAAGTGAATCTCACCACTACAAAGAATCAAAGATCAGACGACGTTCCACTACCCGGTTGCGACATTCTTCTCGAGAAGCCACAACTGCTTCGTGAAGAGCTCATGAACTAGACTCACCTATCGATTAACTGCCGCAGGATAATCACTAAATAATGTTCCGAAAGATCATTTTCCTGAATGTTTTGGAATAAGTCGTCATCGCTGTCACTGAAAAGAAGAAAAATGTAACAAAAATAGAAACTCGGCACTTCGCCTTTTGCCCTCACCTGACTGCTTCCAAATGATCGTCGGAATTATCCTCAATGTCAGACATGTTGAACGTTGACGAGAAATAACTGCCCATAAACCAAAAGTTACAGCGAGAGTCGACGGGAATGGAATTTTCCTATTTTTGTTGCTGCCTTTTCCTTCAAACGAGACAATTGCGAAATCTATCGGCTCTGGACGTTCACAAGTGATGTTCTCGAGACCAGGCAAGTTGTGTGATGCTTTATGATGCTAAAGTAGCAGCGTACCGCTTCTGTTAAAGCGAGAAAAGTTATTAATTCTGACAAACGAAAATCCTAAATAATTTTGTGGGTGCGAAGAAAAACTTTCAAAATTTCCGTTGCCGTTAAATTTTTATTCAGTGCGAGGGACGCGAAAGTTTAGTAAACAATGTTAAATTTAAAGTTTCTCGCTTTAACATTAATTTACGTGGTGATCGATTGCGAGGAGTTAACTGACAACGATATAATTTATGCAGTGTCAGTTCGGAGTACTGGGAACGACATTGATTTCATTGAATTGAGCCGACGAGGAGTGAAAGCTCTGATCGTGAAAGACTTTGATTTCTTCAATGAAACTGACGACAAAGATGCTGTTGACGGCCTTGTAGTTCACGCGAAAGAGTTAGGCATGAAGCTCATTTTCGAGCTGATGGGATTCCGAGACATAAAATTCTTTCTGGAGGAATTGAAAGAGAATTTTGAAAGCTTTCGTTATATCGATGGCTACAAGTTAAGCTTCCACAACAACGAAGCAACGGAGATTGACAAATGCGGGATACTCGAGCCACTAGTGAAAGATTTATCGGCTTACCTGATAATCATAGACAACACAGACTGTGACTTTAAGTCAAGCAGTTTGCATTACAAACTTTTGAAGGATATCAACGATGAAAGCATCGGCTCATCTAACTCTTGTTATGAGCTTGATGATGAACCGAGAAATCCCGAACGATTTTTCAATTTGATCAAGATTCTTCTGCCGGGATTTCTAATCGTCGAAAGCTTTCAAAGCTTCGTTGAGCTTTCAGAATTTCTCGAGCTTCGCGACTCCGAGCTTTTTACGAACGGAGCTTTTAGAATAGCGAAACCTAATTCTGAACTGATCATTCTCACTAGAGAGATAGAAAGCGGCGAAAACTTAACTGTGGTTGGGAGCTTCAGTTTCGACGTTGAAGTGCTAAAACTTGAGCTGTCGCAATGCAAAGTGACTGCGACGTCTTCGAAAGAATCCAAGTACTCGATCGGGTAAAATATTTTCATTACTATTGGCAATTTTATTTTATAATCTTCAACAGGAGCTGGACAGAAGACAACGAACTGGAACTACAACCATTTGAAGTCATCGTACTCGTCAATGCAGCTTGCAGCTACTGCGAGGAGTCCAAGAAAAACAGGCCATTAGCACTCGCCGTATTCGCATCGATTTTCTTGATCCCAGTAATTTATCATACCATCGGCCTATACAACTATTATTATGATTTGAATGAAAATGGAGCCCATATGTACTCAAACCAAATTAGTAATGGCCAGTTGTAAAGTTTACAAAATAAAAATTTGCTGAGCGTCGTGACGCTTCTTTTTGGATCCTCTGAAGCTTTTATTTCTTGGATTAACTACCTACAGTCGACGGAAGCACCAGATGGATGCTTTTCTCTCAGCGAAAAAAGTTGGATTAAGCTTCCAAACTTGTGCGAATACATCAAGTTGATATTATCAACCTTCACAGATGCAAAACTTGGAAAAATATAAGCGACTGTCACGAAGAGTTCGCTTCATTTCCAGACGTAATTAAGGAACTTAAAGACATGAAATTTGTCGTGTGTGCAATTTTTGTCGCTATTGTGGCGATCAATTTGAGTAAGTGACGATTTATCAGATGATTGAGTTTAGATTCACAAATCTTATTCTTTTACCAAATAGTTCCAACTGCAACATCGCAAGCAGCCAACGGCAGCATTTCTGATGGACAACTTCCTGCGATAAATTATATTGTATCGATCTTCACCTCAATTTACGATTTATTTAGAAAAATCATCGCTTGGATCCTTACAGAGATTTACAGTAGATAGATCACTCGAATAAATTACAACATTTTATCAGAAATATTTTGTCGCAACCTGAAAATTTCATGAATCTCGTTTCAAATGATCATTTTAGCTTTTGAATTAAGTTTAACCAGTTTAATGAGTCAGGTAATTTGTTGTTCTTGTCATTAGAATTGTCAATAGACGCACGGAGAAACTGATGACGATCGAACAGTTTTCGTTCGAACATATGTTTCCAACTTTCGTCTGCGTTGGCATCGAACTTTGAATGGAACAGAACAGCCTTGAAGATTTCCGCATTTACAAGAAACGATTTGTCCCGGCTCTGCGCTAGGGCTGTGTGAAACTTTGAGTTTTTACAATTTGTATCCGCTCTGAGTCGCAAAACATTTCATTAAGCTATCGTAATTTTACGATCTGGCTGTAGCCAGATTTATGTTGATAACACAGAACAAGATGTTTTTATGTGAGTTGCTTGCAACAGCGACACACAAACAAGACTCCTAGGATTCAAGGATTTTTCTTGACTTTGCCACAAACATTCTGAAACTTGATACATTCTTTTGAAATAAAAATTTCCCTCAAAATTCTTGTGATATTTTGCAACCTTTGTTAAAGTTATCGTTTTATTATTTAGGCTTTCTACAAACTCATAACACGTTTTCTCATTTTTCTTAGTCGCTAAAGCTCTTACACACTAAAGATCACATTTTATTTTCATATTCATTAAGTTAGTTAATCGACTGACCGCTTTCATACGATGATTTAACGGTGTTAATGATTAAATGCGATTTTGGGCTGGAATCCAATCTATGTGCTCGTGTGTTCGATGTACACCGCTGATAAACTTCTTCTGATGATAGTTCTGGTGGTAATTGTTGTTCAAGAGACTTTTGTGGAGCGAGTGAACGTACTTGTGAGTATACTTGTTCGACACTCCATTCAAGTTCTCGATTGTAGTTTGTGGCGAGGGACTCGCGTATTGAGCGGTCGTGATTTTCTTGCGACATGACAGACAAGTTTTCTTCGACCAAACCCAAACGCCGCTGATTCCTCCAACAAGGAGACACGCGTATCTGATTACAGCGATGTTAATTGGCCTCTTTTCCGGCTGATAGCAGATCTCGCCTGGCAGACATGCTCTGAGCTCGTGATCATAGTCGTAAAACATTAGTACGGATGAGACAATTGCTGGGACTACGAAAATTATTCCGAACAGCAAAATTCGCGACATGACTTGAGACAGTTTGTTGTTCTTCCACGACGATCTTAGAGATCTGAGCGACCGTGCTGACAAAATTATGAAGACTGCTCCGACTACGAGCAGAATCAGTGATGGAATCTCCGTGAAGCCGAAGGCTGTGCACATTCCTGTCAATTCAGTCTTTTTGATGGCCCCGAAGAGCAAAGCAGCGATCGGAGACGCTAAAGGAACGAGCCAGCAAATCACATGGAACAGTCCGGATTTTCTCTCGAGCGCTTCTGGCGACCATTGCTTGGATGTGGATAACCACCAGCACAATCCAAACACGAGCCACCAAAGTGATGCGCTGATCATGAGATAGTTAATGATGATGAAGTACGCGAGGCACTGCGAGTTGATGGCACATTGATTGGCGCTGATGTCGCTAGTCTTGATTGATGAAATGCCATTGAACTCGTTGAGCTCGTCAACTGGTGGAATCGTGGTGGATTTTTGGTAGAAAATCTTGAGCAAGTAGCAAATACTTAAAAGATTGTAGCAAAGCGTTAGGAATAGAACTGGCCGCTCCGGGAACTTGAATCGCGTCGATTCGGTCCAAAACGTGATGAGTGAGAACAAAGTGAAGATGAAGCACAGAACTGAGAATACGAGGATGCAAGTCTCGATCACTTTCTTTTGATGTGTTGAGTAGAAAGCATCAGTTCCGCACTTGTAAACGCAGTTTCCTCTCTCGTTGAGCGTGAAGTTTTGTGGACATGTCGACAAAGTCGAGACCTTGTTGTACATTTGCTGAGATTGCGTCAACATCCACCAAAAAGTCGGCTGTGGTTTGCTGTTAATGTGATACTTTGTTGGATCGACTTCGTCATCGTCGTCGTCGAGGGTTTTGGTTTGATTCTCGCTGTTTGTCGAATTAGCGATTGTCAGTTGAATCATTGCTTCGTCAGGCATCTAAAAAGATTTCAGTGTGACTTCGAGTCAATAACATTGAATGAGTTTCAACTTACAGTCATGCAAAGTTCCTGCTTCTCTGGCTGCACAAGCTGATCGCAATCAAGCCAACTCGGCCAATACTTCATGATCGGATCTTGAGCGCATTCGATCTTGACCTTCTCGCAGACATTCCTGCAAGCCATCACCGGGCGGGAGACTTCGTCTGAGCACCACGGAAAGAGGGACGAACAGATGAGAAACCTCATCTGCCGAGAGCATTGGCTCGACGTCAACTCAAACATCGGACGCAATTTATTGATCTGCAAAGAAAGGAAGAAAAATATTCGGAATTAGCAAAGTTTTAATAACTCGCGGAGCGGCCATAAAGTTGGGGATTATTTCGACAACAAATTAACAAATTGTTCGCCAGCCGAAGAAATCTTTAATCTCGGAATTAATTATTTAAAACGTTTCGGATTTTTCTTGCCTCCGCGTGTGTCGCGAGGCCGTTCTCGGAAGCATCGCACGGGAAAACTGAACCACATTACAGCAGAATGCGAATTCAGCTCGCCACATAAATATGATTTTCGTTCTCTGTTATCTCTCAGCCGCTTTTATTCCATTTCAATTCGCCGGTATATTCAGTTTTTATCGGCCCGACTGTGGCTTAAGACAAAGAGCCGAGAGAAGAAGGAAAAAAGTTTCCACCGATTGAACACTTACGAGAAGAAAAAGATATTCTGATAAAGATTCATTCTTCTGGCTGCATTTCGTTGGAATATTAAATTAAAGTTCCCTTTCTTCTTCGCCTTCTTCTTTCTTTCTTCTCCCGAAGCAAAAAGATTGAGAAGAAGAGGCGAAACGACAGATAGCGCTCATGAATATTCCGAAAAGGATGATGCGATGGGAATTTTGAAGCAGTCCATTAAAGAGGTGTTATCAGCCGAAAAACTTCAATAAAATGCATTAACGCGACGAGGCAAGACGCAGAGCAGACGGAGGAGGCGATATCGGATGGATGGCTAATGTGGTTCGTTGTCGAATGGATCGTGAAGAGTCTAATTATAATTATTGGTTTAAGAAACGATTCGTTTTGAAAGCAGCCACGATAGAATTGATGAGAGCTTTCATTGGCTGTCTGGAGTGTTAGATGGAGAAATGACAGAGCGTTGATTGAACTCTCGATTACATTGCACTTATTAGTTTTATGCTGAACTCAATGAGAGGAAAATTATTAGAAGTTTCAGGAACTCGATGTGCTCTATGAATTTCAGTGGGCTTAGGTTTGATTAGCAATCTCGTTGTACAGATGATTTGCTATACTTTTTTAAAAAAAAATATTCCCTGCAGTCGCCAAGAAGTTCCTCTTAGTTGACTTCGACCACTTGCACTACCAATACGTCAATCAAGCAACAAAAACAATTTCAGTGAAATCGGAGCATTTCAAGATTTTTTGCTCGAGTGCCATCGATGATTTCTTGCGACTCGCTATAGAAAAGGGCTTCGAACATCAAAATTCACATCGCATCACATCCATCAACGATCGGACGGATTTGCCGATGATCTCTGAAGAGTTTTTGCGCTCCCAACGGTACAGGTCGATCTCGGAGACGTGATGAACGTTCAGAACGATCTGAAGCGATTCGGAACGAGACTTCGCTTTTTGCGGCCTCGATCGCACAATGTCGCTGAATAAATATTTCGTCAGTTCGCAGAAAAAGGCGATTCGCAGCTCAAATTGGAAAATTTCAGCAGAAATTTCGCTGTTAAAATAATTGCAGAAGAAATAAAAATAAAATTCCAAGACAATTTTTTCCTTTCCTCTGATCGTTCGTCCGACGACATTCGGCCGAGGCATTCAAACAACAATTACACAAAAAGGCTCGCGGAAGATTCACGTGGACTCGGAAAAGTTGAATTGTAGCAAATTGCCAGAATAATTTCGATTCAGCTGTCAATCGGGCAACTCTCTCTACCCGGTTGACCGCAATGGCAAGAAACAATTTACCCGAAATTTCAATGGAATTTCTTAAGCGCTTCTTGCCTTCTGGTTGCCTCTACTTCAATCCATAGAAAGTTTCCTCTTCTTACAGTCGATTGTCTTTCAGCGTTGCAGCGAAAAACTGGCGATGGAGAACGAGCTTTGATGACAGAGCAGCATGCCTCGAGAGTTTTTGTGTCTGTTAAGCCTGGCAGTCGTTAATTGTAATTAAATAAATATCAAACTGGCAAACTGATGAAACGCCAAAGACCGCGCGGATAATTATTGAATTATTTTGAAGCAGATTGCTGCTCATCGGATGGCATCGCAGTTGTTTTCGGCGAAGAGCAATTTTGCTTGGTCAATTAAGCACACAAATCAATTTGATATAACGAACAGACGTTGGACATCCATTAGCAGTGAGCGAACAAGTCCGGTTTGGAAACCAGAAGCCGCTCAATCCGTCCCTAAACTTGTGTCAGCTTGATCGACGGTTCGCGATCTGAATCTCTCTATCTCTCTCACCAATTTCCATCCGCGATGGTTTCGTGTGATAATAAAATTAATTTGCATAATTGGCATTCCCACAAATGAATTTCATTCACAACTTTTTCGAGTCGCCATAAAGCTGAAGTCAAAATGCTTGAGCGCACTAGCCAGAAATATTCTTATGAATATGGCGTTTAATTAACACTTCACAATGTGGCGAAAGAGTAAAATTTCCATTTTATGTGATTGAACTGTTCCTGTGATCGTAAAAAGAACATTCGTCTCCCGAAAAAACATCTCCACGAGCGGTTGCGAAGCACTGCAGCGCGCTCAACGTACCAATTAGCATGTTGGGTAATGTGTTTCCATTTTACTACTGCTCCGCGACTACACCACAATGCTTTTAAGGTCTGAGTGTGATAAAACGCTTGATAGTGGCTCCGATTTATCAGCTTGAAATTATGAAAATTTGAGAAGAGGGAAGACCGAAGAGGAAAGCAAGAGACGAGAAAACAGTGGCGGAATGCGGTTGATGTTAATCGAGACAGATCGCGCGGCTGTTCATCGTTTAACTCCTCGGGCAATGAATTGCGAGAAATAACAGCAAGCCCGTTGGCTCCTTTCGCAACTTCCATCAATGACGCAACTTTCAAATCGATCCACAAAATAATCTTAATTTAGTTTTTATGTTTCTTAATTTATTTTCTTCTTCTTCGCCTGGTCTTGTTTTCTCTTCCTCTACCATTTCAAATGTTTTGTGTCTTCGGGGATCGTTTGCATGGCGCGGTACGCGTAATTGATGGGAGAGCTCTCGATAGCTTCGAAACAGCTGTAATCTGAAGACTTTCCACCTGTGGCAAAAAGCAGCAGGATGGTCTTGGCCTGCCTGGTCGACTGACTAAGCTGTAATGATGACGAAACCGACGGATCTTCTTGATAAATAATTTTCTCGCTTTGATGAAACCTTTTTATCGTTTTCTGACGAATGCTGCGCTGCTTTCAAACCGCTGAGAGATTTTTTAATGGAAACGAAAATTTAATCTTAATGATTTAATGATCGAAAGCTGAGTTGATAAGTTTGTGCGACAATTTTTTCCGCTGCTTCGTGCGAATTGTCTTAAGAGGATTATTTTTTGTCTTCTTCGCTCTCCACTCGTTTCCCAACCGGCATTTTTCGATTTCATGCCGCGAAACTTTTTATTCGATTCGCTTTGGCTCGAAGGCTTCGAGACACGGCCGCTATTATGTATTTGAATCATCGCTTTGGGCTCGTTCAGCTCTGCTTTCGCTGTAGATCGGACTAAGACAATCGATTGCAACAATGTTTTATATTTATCGCTGCACAACGAACTCGATCTCTCGTTGCATTAGAAACCTCGTAAAGTGGAACTAAAAGCCTCACACCTCAATCTTTCATCATCAATCGGTTCCGCCGTGCATGACGATTTCGAGAAAATGATTTAATGAAATCTATGACTGCAAAGCGCGAAGCAACCAATTTCCTCAGGATTTTCTTCGCTTGAGCGGTTGCTTGTGCGAGACAAATCGGAGGTGACTCTCACTCGGCGAGAGTCCATTGGACCGTCGATCGCCTCCAGGCTTCGGGGCTCAGACCTCTTCAAGTGGATCGAATCGATTCAATTTTTTTCGCATTTTTCTCTCCATAAACATTTTTCGTATGTTGGAACTTCGGAGCGGAGAAGACTCGCGCAAGAAGACGAGAAAAACACTTTTTTGCGTGCCAAATTTATGGGTTTTTATAGTGTAATTATCCCCCGAGAAGACCATCAAGCGAAATAAGAAAATTATGCATGCATGTAATTATGACGCTTTTCGTTGTTTTATTTTCGGGTTCGGCGGCTTCTTCTTCTCCCGTTCCTCCAACTCCGAGAGAAATTTGGATCAGGAACATGGCAAAAAGATCAAATAATAATAACACGGCCAGATTCTGACTGCGTTTTATTTTTTTCGGGAAGGAAGATGCTGCACACCGTCAATTTGTTGTGCGATCGCGGTGTTATTATGTGCCGTTCAATAGCAGCGTCTCAAGCTTGCGGTGTGAACAGAAGAGGGTACAACATTGAACGAGAGACAAGCAAGGGGGAATCTTGTTTGTAGCGTAGTTGTTGAACGCTTCTGTATCGCAAAAGAGGAAACTTCACGGAAACTCCGCACGTTGAACATGATTTTCGTTCCTCACTTCGCTCGGGGAAGACATAAAGAGACTGAAGGTAAATTAAGTCGGAGGAGAAGTGTTATTTTGGCATTATTTAAGATAATTAAGATGAATTTCTGATGTGGCAAGACAAGAAGAAGTGTCTGGCCCGTAAATTGATGGGAACATTATCGTCCGGTTGTTCTACATCGTTCGATCGCCGATCAAAATCATCATTTGACCAAATTCGATTAGTTGGCTGCAATAATTTATCATTTCGCCCATTTGATAATTTCTATCAGCGAGCGACTCGTGAAGCAAATAAAAATGACCATTCGAGTCGATTTGTGGCATCATTAGAGGCAATAAAATAATATCGCCTCATGCTGTGCCTCGCAAGTTTACCATTAATTAAATCGACGAACCTACACTGTTTCGCCTCGATGATATCGAGTTTTCGCGCACGCTGCTGGAACTTCGGCTTAATTTAAAGAGAAGAGTTCGCAAATCAGCAGCTCTCTCGAGCGGTGATTCAGCAATGCGTCCCCGCAGCGAGAAACAAGCTCGTAACAATTCCCATAGCGAGTTAAACGTTTGAGGAAATTCCCTATGATGTTTGACGGTCATCAGTAAGATTATCGTTTTCCCCCCGACATCAATTAAGCGCACCGCTGAGATAAAGATAAGGAAAAGCAAACGAATCGAATGATGAGAAGGGAACATGTGCATGAAGATTGTAATTGCAATTTGCTGATGCGGCATGAAGTTAAAATATTGAAATATTGCCATTTGGATGCTTGAAGAATGTGAAACGAAAAGAGAATCGAAGAAACGATTCACAGCAGCGTCAAAATTAAGAAATGAAATTACGTAGAAGACGAAGAATTTAATCGATTTTAATAAATGCAATGATAATACGTAATGAGCCTTGCTCTACATGAAAGCCTAATGGACTCGTTTTCATTGCAAACAAAGATTTGCCTTCGCTAAAACTGCAGCCATTCCCTTTGCTTTATTAATGTCCTCCCATTAGCGACAGACTGTTTAATTGATTTCGATCTGGAATCTGTAGAGAACGGTAGAGAGCTTGGAAACATTTTTCGAGAGGCTTAATTCCTTTCGGTATGAATTTATCTTCTTAATGGACTCGATATCAATTCATTTCGATTCTAAGGGATCGTGTGGTGATCGAGTCACTGTGGAAAATTAGTCACTTAACGTAACTGTGGCCAGCACCTCTCAATGGGTAGACTTGATGATCAACTACAACAGCTGAGCACAACGACGCGCAAGTGGTCGTCGATCAAACAAAACATGTTGATGGTCATGAGACGAATGCATCGAATGATCCCCTTGAGTCTTTTGCTTCGATTGAACATCAAAAGGAATTAATATTTTCCTTTCGTTTTCACTTTAATCCAGCGCGACTAAAGACGAGCATCGCACAATTTCTTGCATTTAGCGTTTTTTCTTTTATTTATAAAACATAATCAACGATGATTTCTCTTCCTTCTTCTTGATCAACAGTTTCATTTTGCTCGTTCGTTTCCTCCATGCCCATCAACATTATCTTGTGCGCGATATACATTTTCCTTGAACGTTGAATCGTCGGCAGTTTTGCTTTGATCTTTTTTGCCTTTTAATTTTATACGATCGCCCGTTCCTACACCAAAGCGAAGCGATCTTCTTCTTTCCCGCCAGCCATCCTGGCTATGCTTGCGCTGCTTAAAAGTTTCTCGGCGTATGACGAATTGTAAATATTCATCTTTCTTTTCAGAAAAGCCATTTAGACTTAAGACACAAAAATCATTTAATAAACATTATTTTTTCGTGTAGATTTCTTCTTGCGTTCTCTTCGGGCCCAACTCGGCAATCGGCGGAATGGGATTGCTGTATGTATGTTTAATAAATAATAATTCGTTTTCGTTCCATTCTTTCGTCGTTCAACTTAATTTATTTGTCTTCGGATTATTACTTTGGCGCTCAAGCCTTCCTTTCTCTCCCTCAACCAATCTCTCTATCCATTAAACATTTAATGATCGCGGCAGTTTATGAACGGCAAAACGTTTGCGGTAACGAAGAAAATGCGTTCCAGGTGAGCGGAAGATTGATGTGAATTGTTTGAGCTGGCGCTGGTGGCTTGTAGACTCAGCTTAATGAATTGTACAACTGCTAACTTTAATTGAAAGGACAAACGGTCACGTATCTGACAAACGGTCACGATGTTCTACATTCTAGCGAACGCATAAAGCACTTTGAAGAGCTCTCGACGGCAATGTTATAAATTCTAAGCATCTGGCAACTGCGATCAGCGAGTGGCAACTAAGATCAGAGACGAACGTACACGCACAGATCGCAATGCACGACTCTAGCTCTCAAACGAAATGCAAAAGGAATGCAACAAAGAAACTGCAATTGCGAGTTGCATCGGCTTTCTCAGAGTTGCCGATTTGATTGGCACATAAAAGAGAGCTACGAGATGATCATTAAAAGTAGTTGGAATAAACATCAAACTCTGGCTTGGCTCTATCTCTCCTCGCTCAAGTAATTGCGCAGATTTATCGCAGCGCCGCTTGTCTATTTGAGGCCATAAATTACTTCGATTGTGGTTTTTGATAATTAATCGCTCCGGTATTCCGACATCGACATGTCCCCGGGCCTCGAAGCGCCTTATCGCGACTTCCACTGCAAGCGCTCATCGACAATCTCCTCTAATCCCACAGCGAGCGAAATTTGCCTTCCATATCTTCCAACGGATATAACTTAAATAATCCAATAAGCTCTGTTTGCCGAAACTTTTAACGACGGAAAATTTGTCAGATGCTTCAAAACCATTTGAGAGTTGGCAAATATTGATCGACTTGATTTAACAGGAAGGAGAGTCGTCGGGTCGGCAAAGTTGAAAAGTGATTGAAAATCTTTTTATTGAGGCATCGATGAGTCAAGAAAGAGACGCCGCCGTATAATTTGCTATGGCAATTTACACTCGCGGGTATCAACATTGTTCGTTAGAAAAATCCTCGCAAATTGTCAAACTGCCGGCGCAAACAAACAAAGTCGTCGATTGACCCGGCTCAGGCGACAAAGGCTGTCATCATATGCCCACGATCATAAATTATATATCGTGCTAATTACTCAGAATTCACGACGAGGAGGCGACAAAGGCTAGGGCTGTATGAGTGCTTGTTTCATCTCCATAAACAGTTGACGCTCTTATCAGTCAATGAAAAAAGTAAAACTCAACTTAGTCAACATATATCTCTTATCACGGAGCGGAACGCTTTTCGTCACGAACCGAGCCGTTCGTTTTTTTTTATTAAATTGTGTGCTTGTGAGAACATTTATTGCAACAACAACAATAATCAAGCCATTTATCATGAAACAAGAAAAACCGCTTCGCGCGCCGACAAAGCGAAAAAAATTGTTGTGAGCGAAAATAAAAAAGTTTCGACCTGGGCAATAAAAGTTTGTGTTGTCGACATACATGTGTAATGGGACACATTTCGTTCGTTTGCGATGACAATGAATGGTTTTCATTGTCACCTAGCGCTTGACGCGAGCGTGCTCTCGTTATGAGTGGTAAACGAGATAATTAAATTACCATTTGATGTGATTTGGCGGGGTCCAATAAATCAGACTTGAAAGTTCTTCCGCCCGAGCGGATGGCGCGCTTTGGGATGAGGGCTTGTGCAGTTTAATTATAATCGTGAGTCATTTGGTTTATTGCTTTATGGCTCAAGCCAGCAAGAGCCCAACCGCTGTTTATTCCACCAATCCATCATTCCTGCGCACGATTTCGCCTCGACGCAAGACGCCAGAAACGCTTTGAGGGAACGAAAATTATTGCGCAATTATAAATTAATTAAAATCCAATTTGTTTTGTTATGGTGCACGCTGCTCTCTCACATTCGATCACATTGAAGGGAGAGAAGTAGAAACTGCGACTGGAATTCCCATGCGCTGGTTATCGTGAAGCGATCATCATTTTTATTACATCCAGGGCTTCGTCGGCCGAGGCGCTCGCCGACGATAGGAAACGAGAGCGCGCGGGCAATCGTCTTCGATTGCGAAAACAATTTTAATTACATTCATGAATCGAAATAAAGTTAACCAGAACTTCGCGCCAATCACGTCAATAAAAGAGTGCTAGTCAAACCTCGTCTGGTTTCACACCCGCAAGTACATTTTGCGGGGCAATTAAAAATATTAACAGGCGCACAATAAAAGTTTTCCTTTCAAATCTTTTTCGTTTTCCTTTCGCGTTCGATTAAACATCGCGGCGAGAGATTTTTTATGATCGAAATTAAAATCTTAGGAGGAGGAGAGAAAAGTTTTTTCGTTTCCATTTTCGCCAGGTCGTGGAAGCTTCTCTGGAAAATGATGTAGTTGGATGGAAGAGAGGACCGGGGAAAACTTCTCGAATAAACAAGATTTGAAGATCAAATAAAAATCTGAAGATGAAAACCAGTCAAATAATTTTCTCATCCCCGATCGCGGCTTCTGTAAACAACGCGAGAGACTTACACGCATCAAAAGTCGTTTACTCTTTCAACTTTTACATGCCAAAATGCATGCTGAACATTTCTTTGTTTCTCCCTTCCAGTGCGACGAGGAGAACCGCGAACCTCTCGAAGAAATTCAAAAATTTTCAGGCTAAAAATAGAAATCTCAGCAGATCAATTACGAATCAACCTTCAATACCTGCTGTGCGTGCGATGTACCGTCACTTACTCCTCTCGAGCGAGAAGCGCTTCGCCGCATTAAAAATTGTTTATGATCGTTTCATTCTATTTACAATTTTCACTTGTGGCATTTCTTTTCGCCGAACGCCCCAAATCGGTGTATACACGAGTGCGAGATGAGAACTTTTTCTGATCTAGGCGATGAAAGGCGAAAAGTTTACATGATAATTGCTGGCACGCATCGACGACGAAGATGAAAATGGGACGAAAGTCCGGGATGTTAGATCGGGAAAATTACTTCAAACACTCTAGCAGAAGGTTGCCAAGTATCAAGCTTTTCATCATCTGAATCGAGGGGATAGCGCGAGCAAGCTATTGAATGGCAGTCCTCATCGTTTATAAACTAAGGTGCAATCATCCACGCAAGCCTCTCCCCTCGATCATCTTTAGTGAGAACGTTCTGCAGCCACATGTGGGGAGAAAGTCAAAGCAAAACAGTTTACATTAACTCGTAAAAATCTCATTCGAATTTATCGAGCGTATCAACAAAAGAGTCACAAAGTAGCATGACATTCAATTATTGAGATGAACATATGCTCGCTCGCTTCCCCCCTTTTCAAGATGAATCGTTTTCGGGGGTCGAAGAGGAGGCAGATCAAAGAGCCAGCAACGCGATGACATGTTTGTTGATTGTCTCGCATATCTTTGATCTCCAAAGGCGGCATCTCATCTCAACAGCGAAAAGATTTTTCTATTTACGTCGCAACAAATAAATTTCTTCACGCTTCGTCGCGATGTGAGAAAAATTGATTTCCATATTAAATTAATTAATCTATTAGTTTCATTATTTATAAATTTCTTAATTCGCATTCAGTCGAGCGGATGGAGAATGAACGAAGGAAAATGAATATTCATGATCACTGACTCCGACACAATTCTCATTCCGTCGATGCGGAATGGATCAAGGTAATGAGGGAAGGAATGAAGAAGAAGCATTTTGGCCGCAGAAGAAAGAAAGACATTGACGATATTAATCGATTGCATGGACGGGCGGTAATCCGATACATTTTCAGTTCGATCGTATTAGCGAAGAGCAAGCAGGCAACCAAGCTTTATCGCTTTAGTTCCACATCGATAATTTAATTAAGCATTACAATTCTTCTTTCCCTCGCTTCATGCGCTGTCATTAACGAACGTATTCTTTGTCTGTTGTGTTCCGATTGATTGTTGCCGCCGTCGAGGCTTTAAGACGTAAGTCTGCGCTTCGACTGCGATTGCGAATGAAAGCCGGTAATCCCGCGTGACGTGTAGGCCGTGCGAGAGATCTATGATCGTCTCTCATTAGATCGATCGATCTCCTAATGAATCGAAAGAGTGACAAGCTTACCATCTCATTAGCATCATTGATATCCACATGATGTCCATTCGCAATGTTAGACACCGTCGTTTGGTTGTACTTTAGCTCGGGACAGTGCTGCGTCAGCGAAATCTCCTCGCATTTATTGCTCTTGACATGCGACAAGTCGTTAAACGCCGATGATGGCAACGTTGATGCGTTGATTGTCTTTATCACGAGCAATAATATCAGTAACATTAGAAATTCGATTGATAACATTTTATTTCCACTCCAAGCAAACATTTCCATACTTCAATTCGTTCGTTTGATACTTTTCCGAGTTTTTATTTACTCTGGCGCGCGGGGGACAATAAACACTTTGCCGCCAATTGATTACCCGATAACTTTTCTTTATCTTTCCCTCGGAAAGCCTAAGCTTCAAGCTCGTAAACACTGTGCCGAAGGAAGTTCTCAAACACCTTCCACACCACTTTCCGTGCTCGGTCGTCGCCACATTGCGATCGCCCGATGCATTATTTGAGCGAACAATAACCAATCAGTTCACAGCTAGGTACGGCGGTTCACCCGCGATCACGCGGCGAATGTAAACACGGTGTAAAATCTAATTGTTTGCACAACTCCTTCATAAAGATCGGCAATTCTGAACTGTTTTCCTGCCCAAAACCGCAGAAAATCCCATTAAGCTCAGCGGTATGAATGAAATGTGTTTTTAAATTCGAATAAAAAATGATTTCGACGCACACGCTGACGGCGATCCAACTCGAATGAAACGTCTCGCTGAACTGAATGGAAACAAAACCGAAAAGTAAGTTTTAAGATATCGAGAGCCGTCGAGAGAGAAAAGCGATATACTCAACACAGTTGCATGGGTTTATGCTTTGAAGATATTTGTGATCGTGGCGGGTGACTAGTGGAAGATTGCGAGCATAAACGTTGATGCGAGTCGATTTAACTGGCTTCCCCAACCATTAATATGTACATGTTTCATGCATACAGCCTTACCATCAGCTTTGGCCTCGTCGAGGGAACAAAAGCAGCCGACAAAGAAGAGCAAAACGAAAGAGAAAACGATCGTGAACTCGAAACCAGACTCGCAGCGTTCACAAAAATGATTTGAGGGAATTCATCATACACAGAGCCGAAAAAAAACCGGTAAAAATATACGAGAGGTATAATGGCTTAAGATGAAACAACAACAGCAATAATCGTAATGGCTGTGAGTTGGAAAGAACAGACGGAGAACAGAATGCGCAACTTGCAGTCGGCGCGCTGGTCATGTTAAAGCTGCCTTCGGTTCTTGACGGAAACCTTCACGAACAAAGAGCGCGCCGACGTTGAAACATAAGCTCGCACATTTATTCGAGAATTCCAGCAAAATGCATTGTTGGCTGCAATCATCCGAGAACCTCCAAATGTTGCATGTGTTCGTGAAGAGGCTTAATGGATGTTTATTGCATTAGCCGTATCACTTTTTGTTTTATTCTCATAATTCGCCGGTCTAATGGAATCCTTTTCGCTTCCTTTCCTTTATCTTCTCTGGCTGGCTTCAACGTCGCTCGCTGGTCTTCTTCGTGTTATAATTGAAGCCGGGACCGCTTGCCCGACTCTTTATTTAAGCGAAAATGGAATTAAGAGTCTTCTGTCAGATGCCTCGCGTTTAATAAAACATTAATTGCGACTGAGCGAGTAAATAAACTAATTAGTGTGCAGGCGTTCTCTGTGCTTCGCTTTGCTTCGTCCAAAAATAAATTCACAATTTGCACATTGCATCAGATAAGTTTCTTGAGTGCAAAGAAGGGGGAGAATGTGCCAGGAGACCTTCATTACACATCAATTTGTTGCGTTTTGCCACGACTGGGACAGCAGAAGAAGAAACTCGCGCGCACTGTTGCCGTTGCATTGCCGCCTTTGATAATTTTCTTCTCTTCGCTCCTCGCTGAACTCACATGCGACTCATTCTTTTGTTGTTGTCTTGCCTTAAGATGTAAGACTCCGTACAGCGCACTGCTGTTTAATCTGTCATCAGAATCATTGCCGCGCTTGTGGCTCGTGGAGGTCATGAGAGGAACGCGAGAAGCCGATGGTTCAAATGTGAAACAAATGATAATGCGAGATGAAATCCTCTGAGGAATGTTCTAAGCTTTAATTAATTATCGAAAGATCTTCTTCGCACAGTGGCCAGCGAAGAATATTCGACGACAAATGAAAGAAGCGAACGGAATAAATTAAATTGTGAATCTCTTTCTTTTCTCGCCCGAACACATGCTTCATGCCATGTTTTCCTTCTTGATTTCCCAACCGATCTTTCATGCATTCACTGCCAGTTGTTGCTGTTAAAAGGGCAACATTTTACACTTATTACAACATCATTTCACTAGAATTTCAGCAGCCTCCTCTCGCTTCCTTCTTCTCATCTCCGGGCCCGTTGGAAATTTCACATCATCGACTGTGTCTAATCATGAAATTCTCTCCTCACTCCGAGACGAACGACCAGAGACGAACGAATCATTTAAAGGTGATTTTACAACTTTTTTTCTAATGCCTCCCATGGGCCTTCACCACCTAAGTCATCATACATTCTATCGGTGAAAGAAGACGAAGAAATGAATTTCTCGCCAAACCACAAGCTTGAAAAGATTTCACTCTTCGTCTTCTTTACGCCGCGGCCATCGTCGATGACTGTACGAACTACGGGACCCGAAAACACCAGATTTTGTTCTCGTCGATGCTCTTAAGCTATAATTAAGATTATAAAGCCTCTTTGAACAGAATTGGTGAAATAGGAAGAAGACGAGAGTTTTTAATAGCGTTCGACCCTGTTGGCGAAAGGAGAACGAGCGAGTGAGAGTGAGCTGAAGACGAAGCAGAGGAAGGCGAAACTGTTCACAATAGAGTTCTTTAACGTCTATTAGCTTCATGCGATGTGATGGTTATATGATGCGTATGGATTTCAATGAGACATCATAAAAGACCCAAAGAGAAGAAATTCCGTTTCCATTTACAGCGCATTGTCATCAAGTCTGTTCTTGAAAGACTCTTGCTAATATCTGCTGTTGTTATACCTTCCCCCTTCGAAAGCCTTTGTGAAGCTACCACACATTGTGAAAGGATTTCAAGTACAGTTGGTCCCGTTCGTTTCGAGTGGCTTCTGAATTACCTGCAGATATAATTGTTGAGGACTGCCATCAGATAACGATAATCCTTCGACAAGCGATAGCAGTCAAGCGAAAGTTCGTTAGAAGCAGAGTTTTAAATGCAAAGACTTAGAGGGTTAGTCAATGTTACTAAATACCTATCAAAATTACCTGAAAGTATCTGAAACTCCTTTAAAAACTACAAGTTTAAAAACTATAACGATGGCCTCATGATCTCTTTTGACTATAAAGCACCTCATTCATATGAGATGTTCATTCACCCAAAGCCGAAAACGAAACTGCTGAGAAAATGATCGAGTTCATGCAAAATCCCTCTTCAGACGATTCTGTCAATTCACCCTTCATGATCCCCCAATAAGCTCATTCTTCAAGCTAATCAAAGTTTCAATCGAAACTCGAAGACGAAAGAAGACTTAAAATCTCGACTCAACTTCAATTGAATAAGCAATACAACAGAAATTAATCGCATAATGGAAAATGAAGTCTTTTGTGTTGGGCACCGGGTAACATAACACTGGAACGCGAAGGGAGAGGAGACGTGGAGCTGAGGAGATCTTTAATTATTCTTAATTTCTATTTAATCTCATTTTATTCCTCTTTTGTCGAGCCTTTCGGTCCATTCGCATTCATCGCTCGGAGATCTTCACAATCACGACTCTTGCTATGATCTCACACATGTGCTGGTCGGCCTATTGTTGCCATCAGAGAATGAAGAGTGTCGGGCGGGGAGAAGATAAAATATAATTAAGTTCGTGGTGTGGAATAATGGACATGGCTCAAGCCTATCTATTAGCCGCTCGATGAAACCGTGTTCTTTGCCATGATGTCATCGTCGAGTGATTTGCTCGAGTCACTGTCGGAAATATTAAGACTGGCCACACACTCGGGACAAGTCAGAAATCGCTGGTCCATAAAGATTATCGAATGCTTTAATTATTTAATGGACTTCGTTTAAGATGGAAGTCGTCGAGCTTCGAAGCCCGAAACGAGAAAAATTAATAATCAGTTAATGCGCTTCGATCAACGAGAGTGCGGAATTTTTATTGAGTGGCTCGAGATAATTTTAAAATGTTCAAAATGCTTAAATCAAAGGAGATTAAAGGCTTTGTCGTCGTTTGTATGACGAAAACAAATTTTAATTTTGCTCGTTCATAAATATTTATGTATGGAAACTCAATTGGGGCGCTTAATGTTCTCTCTCTCCGTTCCGATCGCTTATCTTTGCATTCAAATCTTTCATTGGCCGCTGCTGTTCTCTGTTGATTTTTCTTCTTTCTCGCCTTGATGGATCTCGAGTGGAGGATGAAGCTTCCTGATCTTGTCGCAACGCTTCTTTGATCTTCCGACTCGTAAAATTTATTTACAGATTTCACTTCACAGTTCTATCGCTCTTTGAAATTCAAATTACTCGCCAGCATGGCTATCACCTTTTGCAAAGCTCTACACACAATCGCCGGCTAATTTTTATGGGCTCAGTGGGAAGCCGCTGGAAATTTGCATTGAAATTCTCATGGCGGAAGGCGATAATCGTAAAACGAAACTTTAATCTAATTTCCCGGCTCGTAAAACTAATAAAATCTCATGACTTTGTTCGTCGACAGCCGTTTCACCAGCTCGAGCTAATCGCTCATTTAAGAAGCTCTTCAATCGGGAACATTTATTCGTCTCCTCTCGTCTACATCTTCTTCAAAGTAAAAGACAAACAAAAATAATCCAACGATCGAGTGTTTCCATGACGGCAAAGGTTTCGGTTACTAAGTAATATGCAAGCTGAGTGGCTTAGGAGATAAGCGACGAATATCGACGAAAATTTATTTAAATTCGTCATTAATTCGAACGCTATTAAATAATAAAGAGAACCGTCTTATCAACTCGTTTGGAGTATTTTCAATTTTTTACCCGCCGACGTCCCGATTTGGTGTCTTAGGCCTCAGCTCTCTGCTCGCTTAAAAAGAGTCCCATTTAGATTTTATCTTGTTCGCACGACGATTCTCTTTGAATTTAAATTCATCGACTCTTCAAGAAGTTCTTTCTGTGTCACTGCTCGCCGTGAGCGAAGCGAACAGGAAGACGCAAACTTCACTCGCTTTAGCGAATTCTGGTAAAATTATCTCTTGGGAATGTTTCTTGTTCTTCCATTCATTCGCCTCGAGCCCGTCCCCTGTGTGGGTTTAACGGATGACTCTGCAAAAAATTGTGCAATTGCTCATGTTGCAAGTGTTTCATGCATGAAAGATGAAACGAAGCGACCGCCGAGGCAGATGGAAAAATGTCTCGAACCGCTTTCCCGAACACTTGCCACAAAAAGTGCTCGAGCAACAGCAAAGGGGGAAAAATTAGTCTTTACAATAATCAATTAAGTTAATTAAAAAAAGCCTCCGGCGCGGCAAATCAAGCGAACATCAAAGGGAATTACACACCACCGAGAAGTCTTAAAAGTTCATTCGAAGAGATATCGGGACGAGTTGAAAGAAAAGTCCCGAGAAGAAACATTTCACTTCCGTCGCTCAGGTCAGTAGAGCGCGGCGAAGCCGTTGAATTTCAGACTGGGGATCGAAGGCAAACATAAAGAAAACACGGGAAGACATGAAGAGTAAAACCAACGACTTGAGCACAGCACAAAGGAGAATGCACTCGGATGATTTAAAGCGCAGCGCAAATGTCAAATGGAAACCGCTCGCGATTTTCTATGGCTTCAATGAGTTCAACTGCATTAAAGCTTGACCGCCGAGTGGTATGGGAAAAGCGGATTCGATTGAGTTACGCAACCGCAAAGATGGTCGCATCAATTAATTGTCATTAAACAATTTGTGAAGTTTATTTCATGTTAGCATTGTGGCATTGCTTATAGCTTGGAAACAACTAAATCTGGAATACTTGTGTAGTGCAGTTATGTTCTTCCCCACAATCTTACGAAACTATCGATTGTGTCAAACCATATAAAGTTGTCAATCTCATGATTTGCTGATTATAAATTACTCTTCCCGTCTAGTGGCTCCAGACAACTTCAACCAGCATAAAATTCGAATCAATTAGCTCGATCAAGTCTTCTGATCTATGAAAACGCTTTCTTCCCATCGTGTTTCATAAATAGAGTGAAGTAGTTTCTTTCGTCTCGGAGTGATGGAGAACAGCAATAAACAAAGCGATATTCTACGTTTTGCTCTTAAAACGCTGTAATTTTTGATTTCTTTTCGCTTTCATGTTCTCTCGAGTGAGTCAACGATAACTTGATTTTCTTTTTAGTGAAAACTGTCGTCGCAGTTTCATGTGAGGCGTTGACGAGTCAATGTAAAGCAGGAAAATCTTAAACAAGTTCTTCAAAGTGACGCGATGGGATGTAGACCAATAGTTGCGCTGCTGATAGCGCTAAAATTCTCACAAGGGCTCGACGAGAATCTTTTCAACCACAACGTAAACGCGACGACTTTAGTTAGACCGTTCAACTTTGCCGGAAACGATTTGCTGTATCTGAGCGAGTTGCCTCTAGAGCAGTTGCTGAAAGTTAAAAAGTCGCTCGGGGAATTGAGACGGACGAGTGAGCCTGCTTATCTTGGCGATAACGAGTCGAGTGGAGACGCTTTAGAAAGTCGGATGATTGGCAGTGGAAACTTCTTTCAGCCGCAACTTCAGTCGAGCGCTTTGACGTTGAATGTAGACCAAAAAATCAACAAGTGAATATAAATTCCTTTGCATTAATTTTCTCGACTAACTGAGAGTCTTCCACCTCGTTAAAGAAAATATGACTCGCTGGACCCCTGGGACAGCAAGCCAAGCAAGGTTCAGACTTTCTTCCAAATCAGCATCACGGCGTTGGCTTTCCTAGCGTTTGCAGCTTATCTTTTGTGCATGATCGTTCAAGCCATCAAAAGCAAAGGTGAGCTGAAGTTCAACGAGGTCTCCTCTAACTTCAAGTTGATTTTTTTTAATCAGGAAGCATGTACGTCTACCCGAACTCAATGGGCAGCATGACAAACTCAGCCAACACAATGAACAGCTTGATCAACACTGGGTCAGTTCCATTGAGGAAACGGCGACCTGTAGGCCGGAGACGAAGGAACGTTTTCTTATCGCCAGACAATCAAAACGCCACGGATGCGATTGAAGATGCGATCGCATTACCCGATCCAAGCGAGATGTATCGTGTGATGATTCAGTGCGCTGAGTCTTACAGCAAGCTTTACTTCATTCAATAAATTTCTTAAGCAGCTTTGAAAAGAAAGTTTCGCGTTTTGTTGGCGAGAATCGATACCTGAAATCTTCATCAAGATCTGGGCGTAGTCGAGTCAAGTTGCTTTGCAGGTGGCAACAAAATAATTTGTTGAAGTCACCGGTAACGTTTTGATGAACTTCGGCAGAGGCAACACGAAGGCTTAGACGCACATGCAATCGTTTTGCTTTTGCGGTTTGTGATTCTGAAGGTTTTTAAGTGGTCGCTGCTGAACGCTTGAGCACAAAACCAAGTAGAGGAAAAATTCTTTATCGACTTAAAGTCTTTTGTTTCAAGTTTGAGCTTCTTGCTTCTTTTCCTCGAGGTTTTTATGATTCAACGTAAATTAAATTTGTGGTATGCAAGAATGAATTGAAGCCGTGCGATGATAACCGAGAAGAAGCACAAAGAAATGGAAAGAGAGACCCGCATTGCTGAAACCGTCGAATACGTTTTTAGTCTCGCAAACCTTTAGCTCCGCGAAAACAAATGGAATGAGAACCGAAAGAAGACGATAAACATCAGACATAATTAAACAAATTGACTGCATTTTATCTATCAATTAAAAACTTCGAGCTGCTTGTTGGATCTCTTTTGGTGCCGACGACCGCTCGCATGATCAATTTTCCGTCCAAATTCTTAATTTAAATCTCGCAGTTCAAAACTTGGAGCCTCCAGCACCGGTGATCAATTACAGAAGATCATCATTAAAACCAGCGATATCTTCATCACTTCGCCAATTTGTCGTTGAAATCAAAACGCCGCTAATGACAATTCTCGCTCCCAATTTGGACTTTGCAGATGAAATCGAACTTTCTTCTCTTTTGCATTGCGAATATATTTTTTGCATCCAGGCGGCCGAAGCTAAAGAACAGCTCCCACTGATCCGGTACACGTTTGAGAGAAACGACAGCGAAACGCGAATAAAATTAATTAAGATATTTGGAATGGAGACATTAATAAGTGAATTAATGCTCCTTTCGTCTCGAGGCGGTATCACGCGAAGCCACGAAAACGGAAAGCGATTTGTGGAACGACAGTAGATTTGCTTTTATTGCTTGATATTTCTCTTCGGCTCTAGCAATTTCTGCAGAGCGAATATTTAATTTCCACGAAAGCATTAAAGACAAAGTTGCTTGGGTCGGACTTCGTAGGCTTAATACGATTACTTCCACTCCATGGAAATGAAGTTGGAAGTTCTGAGTGCGTGGACGATGGTTGTGGCTAACCGCGAACCATGCTCCGTAACGAATTTACGAAATTATTAATTTTTCTCCGATTCTTCACAGTCGAGTTGGGACTGAGAAGCAAGAAATGTATCGAGAAGCAGATCACGATGAAACTGGGAAAAGAATCAGAAATTGAAATTACGGAAAACTCGATCTTTCTCTGAAGCGTCGAGCATTTCTTTAATGTTATTAAGATGATGATACGGGGAGAACACGCTGGACGAAAGAGGGAGAGAGAAATTAAATTACGCTAATAGAGCATTACGCCGCTGGGCGATCGAGAAAAGGAAATTGAGAAGTAAAATGTGGGTTGAAGACGATGTTGGCTCTCTTGAGTCATGATCAAGTCCCGATGCACAATTCTGTACGGCGTCTCATGCGCTGAATTACTTCGGGCGGCGAACAACTTTTTAAGTGTTTTTGGGTGCGAGAAACGAAACATATTAATTACAATGTGTAGAGATAATGTGAAGATCGCGTTTGATGGAGGTTGTCTTGATACGATTTTACGGCTTTCGATGGAAAAGTTTTTATAACGAAACGATTGCCAGCCGACTGAGTACATGATGGAAACATAAAAGCCTTCACATATGGAATTAAATAACTTTAAAATACCACCTTTGAATATCGTTTTGTTCTCGCGCTCTGAATTCATTCCACGCGGCTTAGTGGTGGAATTTTATTAACTCAATGCCCCTCTAATAACTGCTTAATTGAACAAAGTGTCTCATTTGCAACTGCCTCCGACATGTTCATCATAGTCGACTCTACAAGACTACTCCATGCTGCCGTTGATCGTGACGCCTTCTTCTCGAGGCTTTTTCATACTGCATCCCTGGGATCATTAGCCGATGGAATTCTCAATGCTTCTCCACCTCCCTAAATTTGCCGCATTAGAGCGATGTTCTCTGAATCGATTAATGCGTTGGCTCTACCAGGAATTCTAGCGAGTGAGTTGTTTCAGACTTTATCGTCGTTATTTCCTGAAGCCTTCTCGGGATCGAAGTGGAAGTCTGACGATCATCATTTGTTTTCACTCGATTCTCACACTCCAATTACTGGAGCAACATGAAAGCTTAGCGGGAATGGATAAACCAAATACTTGGTGGTCACAAATGGTGTTTCTCGCATCCTGTTGATGAGACGAACAGCTAAATGTTCTGACATTTTATGGAGCCTGCAGACTCACCCGTAAGAAAACATTAAAGCGGCGCTCAATACCTGCAACTTCGATGAAAGGTTTTCTCTGTTATTTTTTTCGAGAGTTCGATGTGTGAAATCTAACAAGTTGGCTATAATTGATTTTTGAAATGCGTCCGAGTTTATGTTGCTCTAATGACGGGTTATGAGAGGAAGTAACGAATGTGCGTTTGAGTTTGAAAGGAAACCATGTGGTGATTTGATAAGAGAAACTGAAGATCGTTTCAGAAATCGTCTATTTCATTTTCGAGAAATCAAACGGGATAATTGAATTTGGTTCAATTTGAGTTATTGAATGAATTCTGGTCATTTTCTGATAGCTGAACAATTGAATTTCGATTTGCTTTAGAAATGTAGGAGAAGGAATTGATTTTGTAGCACTGATCACTGACCGAGTTTTCACTTGTCTCATCAAAATTTAATCACGATGATTTGTATACTATCAGTTGAACCAAGAATTTGCAAACGTCATTGACTTCTGTGCACTGTCGAGGGTGAATGAACTCTCAAGGTTACCAAACAATGTTACGTTGTTTGAATATTGTCATCTTATCGCTGAACGATGCGGACTGGGAAGTTCCGTTGGAAGACCAACTGGCCGATCGAAACTTAAATGAAAACCAGTTCCACCGCTTGCATAACTTCTGTAACCAACTTCAAAGGTTTTTGCTCGTGATGAGAGCGTAACTTTCTTACTTATCACGAGACATTTCAAGGACGATTGCAGTGCGCATTATTAAAATGAAATTCATTAATTACTATGAGTATTTAATATTTTTATTGCTACTCAATGTAAGCGGTTTCGCGATCGGTCGCGATTAATTGACAATCAGTTGGGATTGTGGTTTCTCTCGGAAACAAAATATCTGATAAGTAGAACATGGAACAATAAATCCAATTGATGGACGCAAGATGGAAAACTTCTTACAACTAAGCCCTGAGTAAATAATTAGTTTGCAGTAATTTGCGGAGTTGTCTTGGCAATTTTTCCAGGCTCATCTTTCGCGTTCTGGTGCTGTTGAACGCGTTCGTTGAGGAAGTTTAAGTATTGGGTGAGTCGGAGAACGGCGATGATTGAGGCGACATATTCGGTTAGATCTTCCTTTTTGAGTTGTTTGATTTGACGGGAGACGGTACGGTAAACACGACGCGCGACGGTGTTGTTTAGACGTCCAATAGTTTGGACTGTGTGTAGAACGGGATCTTCTTGAGCAGAGATTGGCTCTGAAACGGAAAAAAAAAGTCAGTAACATGGACCACGTGCTTAGCTTGAGTTCCTTACGATTGGCTTCGTCTACATCATCTTCAGCTGTTTTGGGGAAGAAGCTATCAAGGAGGCGTTCTGCGAGTACAGCTGTTGAATCAATCCCAGATACGCAAACCGAACCATAAGAAGTTGCCAAAACCTCTTTAGCTTTATTGTAAGACAATTCCTTTAAAGATGCGGCTTTCTTTTCTCCAGTTTTGCGCAATCCACATACCTTTTCGATCTGAGGCTGAACCACTTCCATTACTCGGGCTTTTGTCTGACTCAAGATCTCAGCTGGCTGCTCCTTGATGATAGGAGCTCTAACCTCCAGCTTTTCGAGACCCTTGACAAACGTTTGGTCAACGTAGTTGATGGGAACATCGAACTTGTTGACAATTGGAGCCGAGAATGAAACGGCGCCTTTGACGACATTTTCGGTTGTGCGGAAAGCCCAGTTGAACATTGGATTGTAGTCTGAAAAGCAAAGCAAATCTCAAGATATAGAAATGTGCTAAGTAAGTCGATGATAAGCGAGCTGGAATTTTCCCACTCGTGTCTTATCGGCAACGTCTATTTTCGATAAACAAAAGGCGAAAGCGGGGAATCGATTACTAATCAGTCGATAGAATGGATTTTGTGTCATTTGAAAGTCGCACCAAAGTCAAAAGTCGCTGATTGCAAAATTTCAAATCCATGAAACGGCACGAAATTTTGTTGATGTTTTCAAACTAAAAAGTTCTACGCGACAGCGACACAAAAAAATGGAATATTTACGGCAACAGCGCCAAGTCTGTTCATTATCATCAATTTTCAATTGTGAACTTTGTACCCGCATCGTAAGATTTTTTTCTGGTTAACGTGTGCTCGCCTCGAACGGGGAGATTACAGACATGACAGCTTCTTATCACCCGCTCAATTGTGTAACTTTCAGCCTGATTCATTGATCGAGTGGACTTTAGAACGTGCGACACACTGAATGTTCCTCGTGCGAGCGACACAAATGGCGTTAATTAGATTTGACGGGCTGGGTCGTTTTCACCGGCACATGGAAACGAACTTTCGTGAACTTTCCATTGAAATCTCGGCCATCGCCGTTACTTCGTCCAACTCACCTTTAACTTTGCCGTAATATCCTTGGCTCTGATGCCATGCGGCCTCGACCACCGGCAATTTCATCATGCGTTCCCACGATTCCAAATGCGGGAGGACTGTGTCGTCGGCTTTGACAACCTCTTGACTCTTAACAACTTCTTGATTTGCGTTTGCTGCCATTATTAATTTTCGATGTGACTTTCGTTTGATTGATTTGTGTTTAATTTCCGCAAGGCTAACACGTTTGATCGGGAGAATATTTCGTATGAAACTGGTTGTGCGACGACGAAGTGCATTTCATTTATAATAAAATCAGCCGAGTTTTAGCCGAAGCGATTGCCGTTGGGAGTATGAGAGCGTTCGGCTATGATTCTAATGGTGTGTCAACCTCGGATTCAGTGATAATGGACAATTATCAGTTCGGCTGCTTTGCGTCGTGCGTCTAGAACACAACCGAAGGCAGACAATGTGGTTGTGGCTCAACGAGTCAAAGATCGAGTGATTAATTCGCTTTCGAAGCCAACGCATGGATTACATCAGAACAAAAACTTTTTCAGGCATTCGAGAGATTTTGATGAACTCGTCGTTGCAATTAAATCGCTGATGTGAAAATTTAGCAGCAAAAAGTCAATGATTTGTGTAATTCCATCGAACTTTAGACTCAACGGGCGCTTCGATGACGAGATTTCAAATGATTAACGTTATCGGAAAGAAGCTCAACAAGAGAGCTCCGGTTTAATCACTCGCCTCGCGTAGTCGCAACCTTTGGCCGCCTAAAAAATTTCTTTGGAGGAATTCGACGTGGTGATAAGACGGATGAAATCGATTTCCGAGGTTGAGTGATTCAACAGACGAGACGAGAAGCTACGATGAATCAACGCCGCTTTGGGGTTTCCTTCTAACCAGAGCGACCTCCACAGTTAAGCTCATCGTGTCTTTCAAAAGCTACGTAGCCTAACAAAAATTATGAACCCTTCCGTTAAATTCAATGGTCGTTGTCAACGATGCACACGCTTCCTCCCCCCCTTCCCCTCCCCCCTATTGAGCCATCAATCTTCAGACGTTGTCACTGAACGAACCATAAGCATCGTTGACCGGTTCCATCGAAAATTAAACTTTTGCTCGGGATTCTGATTGATTAAGCCAGAGGCGGCGAAACCAGCTTCGAGTGCTTCGAGTTTTCATATCAAAACAATTTTTGTTTGTTCGACTCAAACGAACGGCAAACAAAAACAGGTAGCAAACAATCGTTGCAATTCGGCTAAACATAATAATACGATTCCTCAGTTTTCGGCTTGACAGCGACGAGAACGCTTGCTCTTCCACCTGAAACATTCACACATTTCCCCGCCAGCGGAAGTTTTGATACAAATCTCGCAATTTTCCACAGGTCTGTCGATTAAACTGCGATTACAGCGAAGTGGCGATATTCGTAATAAGTCACCAGTGAACTTGAACGCTTTATTTCGCATTCGTGACGAGCTGACATTCTATGGGAATTGCTCAAAGTATCAATCTGTTCGTTAAAAAACTCGTTTAGAATCTGATTCCTGGTTCCTCGTTCGCATCGCGACATGGCATGAATTGTTAGTTAGTCGAGTGTTGACGCAGCTGCTGCTCGAAAGTCGTTCCGTGACAACAAAAAACTTATCTCAGAATGATCCGCCTAATAGTTCTGCTGACCGTGGTTCTAGAGGCATCGAGTGGAAGTGTCGAACAGTTTGACGAAGTAGCGTGGATGGACAATTCTGGTCGCGACAAGTATTTCGAGTACCAAGAGTTGTCGGCACCAAAACAAGAAAGCACAGTCAACTACAGCACTAATATTGATTCATCTCAGTTTGAAAAGACAAAATCCAAGGTAAGAACGACTCAGTAGCATAAGTGAGCTTTTAACATAAAAGTTTCAATTTCAAACGCAGCCAGTTCGTCGCCATGTGAGAGACAAAAGCTCCAAAGTCATAGATTTCTTCCTAAACACGATAACGACGACAATCAAAAAGCTGGTTAATCCAGCTTATTCTAATAATCATGTTGAGAACGAGACAGACAAAGGTCTTGACGTTGCGCTGATAAATACGAGCCAACAGCAGCAGGTAAATTTCGGAAACAACCAGGACTTGCAGTTCATTTACCTTGGAACAAAATGGTGCGGATCGGGAGATATTGCGAAAAACAGACGTGACGTTGGTTACTTTTATATGACAGGTGACAATGATATATACTGAAAAACAAGTTGAGTGAACTCAAGCAATTCCAGACTCTTGCTGTCGTGAACATGATCACTGTCCTTATGCGATTGAAGCACAGAAAACTAATTTTGGCTTGAGAAACACCGGAAAGTTTACTCGTTCGCACTGTGACTGCGATGAAGAGTTCTATCGATGTTTAAAATCTGTGAACACGCTGGTGTCGCACCAAATTGGATTGCTGTACTTCAGTGTTCTTGGTCCTCAATGCTTTAAGGAAGACTATCCTATGACGTGTAAGGAGAAGTCACGAGGACGTTGCATCAGTTATTCGAGAGATGAAACACAACCAAAGCGATTTCAATGGGTTGACAATAAACTTTTCTGAATTATATTCGTCGTTATCATGGTGATCGTTATTCTGTATTGACATGCCGAAAACAGGCTCTTCGCACTTTGCGTGGCAATATAAAAGATGTCGTTTGCCAGCATCTGTTCAGTTATCGTTTTGATAGGGGAGGATCAGTGGCAGAATGTCAATTGTTTCGATACAAGCGTCATTGAAACTGGCGATCTTATCTGCATTGTTTTGCAGACAAGTCCCGGTGGTTCCGCAAACCGAAACCACAAAAGGCTCCGATATACTATTAGGCCAAAGCTTCAGCGCTACTCCAAACTCTGGAAGGAGTTGGAAGGTTATTTTTCCTGGAACTGTGTGGTGCGGTGAAGGTGACAATTCGGGTGGAGACTACAACAAACTTGGTACTTTCAACGACACAGGTAACTTTTTTAACAGTACATACAAGTTACCAAGTTATAAAAAGAAAATCGTAACAGATGCTTGCTGTCGGGATCATGACCACTGCTCTGAAATTATCAAAACTAAACAGGAGGGTCACGGATTGAAAAACACTGGAGCTTTCACACGCTTGAGCTGCGACTGCGATGAGAAATTCTACAAATGTTTGAAAGCTGTTAACAGCAAACCGGCTAGAACAGTGGGCAATACTTACTTCAACTTGCTGGGACCCGAATGCTTCAAGGAAGCTTATCCATCGATTAAATGCAAGAAGTGTGTAGGTCGGTGCGTCAGTTATACAAGTGACACCACTCAGAATAAGCGATATCAATGGTTCGACAACAAATATTTCTAGTCTGTTGACTGCAAGCCATGTCTCGATTTCACTTTTGAACCTAAAGCAAAATTAGAATTGTTGTTCTACTAAAGATTTCCAGAAGAATAAAATATCGTAGACCAAGTTGCTTCAGTTATTCGAGGGATGAAAGGCAACCAAAGCGTTTTCAGTGGATCGACAATGAACTTTTTTGAACATAATCTTGTGGTTTAATTGTATTTTCAAATCGATTTGCTCTGTTCTTGTTTAAAGAGAATGTTTTTATAGCCCAAACGTATCAATTTAGACAGCCAAAGGTAAGTGAAATGTAACATGGTGAATCATTTGAAATGGTTCGTCTTGGATTTGCATGATCTGCTTAAACTTTTACTTCGATGCGTTCGTAATGAATCCTTTCTTTTCTCAAACGGTGGCGGACTGCAAGTTTTTCTCGTCTTCATTTTTGGACTCGGTTTCTCTGGGGTATTTGAAGTTCGCTTCAATCTCGTTCTAGCTGTCGGTTTTGATTTGTTCGTTGAAGGTGAAGACGACGCGATGTCCGGCAAAACCTCTTTGATTTTTTTTTTGGGAAATATTTCAGATAACGCAGCAGTTGGCGGTTCGTTAGGAAGAACCTTCGCTATGATCTCAGTCATTCTCTTGATTTGTTCCATTGTGATTTGGCCGAAATCGAAGTCAGTCTGCAAACGTTCTTCTAAGCTTTCGTTGCACACTTCAGTCTCCGCGTAAGTTTCAGAAGGTGCGTCTTCTGGCTCTTGCTTAATTGTTTGAACTGGCTCGAGTTGACCGAGCTCACTCATTCGTTCGCTTTGTGCAACGATATCAGCGTCGATCTCACTCAGTGATTTCGTCAAAATTTGGTCAGCTTCTTCCATGAACCGTTTCAGCTCATCGCCATTCATCTCGCAGCTCACTCGCGATGAGCTTGGTGTTTCGTCTCTCGCAACTGTGGACTGCTTGAGCTCCCGAAGGTTCTCGTGGCATAAATATCGCTCGTCGGCGAGAATCGATTGGAAATAGCAGTCTGATTTCTCAATCATTCGTCGCAGCTCTGCTGCTAGTGCGATATTCTTCTCGCACCTCCGACAGACGATTGCTGGAGAAGCTGCCAGCTCGACAATCTAGAAATCCCCAAGATTTTTGACGACGAACTATGCAAAATGAAATCAAAGTACTTACAACAAGCTGGAAAGCTTGGAAAATCTGTTTGACGATTCGAGCATTGTTCTCGAAAGCTCCAACAAAGGTTTTCGTGATATCCGGAGTTAAACAAATTCTGCAAATTCTCATTTTTGTAAGCAAATCACAAACAAACTTTTGCTCACTTTGCTCACTTTTACCAACGGCGAAAGATTTATTTTGATTTGTT
Organism: Smittia sp. YW1114-2; assembly: GCA_033064975.1. NCBI lineage: Eukaryota > Metazoa > Arthropoda > Insecta > Diptera > Chironomidae > Smittia > Smittia sp. YW1114-2. The sequence goes on from CP093834.1 coordinate 18,010,873, forward strand.
TTGGCTCTGTGTTTGCTTCAATCATGAATTAAACTAGTGAAATTAACTTAATCTAACCGCATGACGATGGACAACTCGAGGATTACACTGGCGGTTTGCCTGTTTGAGGCCATTGACGACATCAATTTTGGGTAAATTAGATCTTGCGATCGAACGACTAGAAATAATTTATTTCTTTTTTAGCAACGTTGTTGTGCTTCTGGAAAAGCATGGAGCGGATCCGAATACGATCATACCGAAGATGCAGATCGCTCCAATGCATTACGCTGTCGGGTTTGAAAATATCGAATTCGGAGAGAAAGTCGCAGGACTGTTCTTGAAAAAAGGAGGAAATCCGAATTTGTTGAGCGAAGGCGATGGCCTGACGCCTCTGCACCTAGCCTGCATATGGGATCGACCACGACTAGTCAAGTTGCTTCTACAGCACGGCGGGGACTTGGACGTGAGATGCAACGAGAACCAAACGCCGATAATGTATGCGATCAGCGAGAACAGCTTTGAAGTCATTGAAACGATCCAGAAGTTTGTGTTCGAGCAGAAAATGGACAGGAAGAAGAAGGAGCTCATCTTGAAAGCCCGCAGCCAAGATCCAAGTTGCTCCACCAAGCGTCCAGATGAAGCTTTCACAACGCCGATCAGGAACAATCACCTGAAGAACGCTTTGCAGCATTTGGAAGAGAAAAAGTTCACGCCGAATAGAATTAACTACAATTTCGATGCCTCGTCACCTTATTACATCAACATCACTCACCGGCGTCACAAGTCGTCATCACGAGAAGCTTCAAACTTTGTCGATGATCCGACGAATGAAACGGCTAACGACGATCAGCCGCCGACTCATCCGAATCTCTTTGATCTCACTGAAAGAAATCTGAAGCAGTTAAGTCGCCAAATGGCTCAGGTGATTGTCGTGGATCGACTGGCCATCCACAAACGGCGATCATACATCAAAGACTGGCGCGAAAAGATCCAGCAAATCCGCAAGTCTGACACAGAATTGGACATAGGCTACATTAACTATTTGAATGAGTGCAACGACGTGACTCTGATGAAACCTCCAACGACTGAACTCAGCAGCGGAGAAAAGTCCTCGAGCGACTCATTCACAACCGCTCAAAGCGATCTCAACCGATCCAAACATGCAATCAAAATTCTTCCCGAACCAAAGACGATCGAACTTGTCGAAGAAGATTATATCCACTCGGACTGCGAAGCTGGAATTGTCCTGTACGAGAAAAAATTCATCAGCAAGAGTCGAACAAATCTCCGCGCGATAGACGAAAGCGACGACGAAGGAGATAAAACACAATCGAGCTGTTCAACCAAATTGACACTTCCACCAATTGACTATGATACTGATGCTTTGAGAAATGAATTGACGAACCTAACGGGAGAAAATCCCGGCCCAATCACTCAGGGCACGAAGCGACTCTACCTGAAGCAGCTAGTCAAACTTAAAAGGAAACCAACAATTCCAACGAACGATCTCACGCCACGACCATGTAAGTTCAATTTGAATCTTGTCTGCAGTTCCTTCTGCTTCATAATCTACTTTTTTATGCTTGCAGCTTACTCACTCGAGCTTCAGAGAACAATTCAAAATTATGGACATTTGGAAAAGAACTTGAGTGACTTTCTTAAGCTTGAGGCGCAGATGGCTCAGCAGTTTCACCAACGTGGAAATATCAAGTGGCGTGAAGGCAATATGAAAACGTCATTTATATATCTGCTGATCGATCCGCGTGTCTCTGACAATCTTCCGCTGGAGTATAAAGACAACGACAAGGCTGAAGTTTGGGCGAAGTTCATTGCTTCGATCTTTTATGTCGGCAAAGGCAAACGTTCTCGTCCCTACTCTCATCTTTACGATGCGATTAAACTGTTTTCGATGGAGAACCATCAACTTGCCAAGCGACTCGACGATCGCAAAAACCAAATAGTTGAGAAGCAAGTCGTTTACTCAAACACAGCGAGCAAGATCAATGGGTTGAATGAAAGAAAAGCTAATTGTGGGAAAAAGCTGAAGGGAAACTTCCAGGAGAGTAAGAAGCTCCAGACAATTGTAGATATTTGGAAGTCACAAATGGGAGTCGTCTGCCTTCACATATTCAACAACATCATCCCCTGCGAGGCTTACACTCGAGAAGCAGCGATCATTGAAGCCATCGGAATCACAAACCTCACGAATATGAAGCGTGGCGACTTCTATGGCGCAGCTCGAAGCTTCTCAAGCAGACAAAAGCGTCAAACGGGCATTGCTCTCTTGCATCGAGCCATGAACATTTATCTTGCCGAAGGGGAATCGCAACTGATGCCATTTGATTTAATTTAGAGGGCCAAAAGTGTAACAGAATCAAGAAACATTATTTAATAAAGTTTACCGTATTTTTGTAATTCAAATTTGCTCAGTTTGAAGACTCAAATCGTTTTGCTCAGTTTTGTCTCCAACTAATTTCAGAAGTCTCCAGCTCGTTCTCGGATTGGTTTTTATTTCAAAGTAGCTCCGAGTTTGATCGAGATGAGAAGTGCGAGTGAGTGATCGAATCGAGTGCAAGGCGAGAAATGCGACAAATCAATCAATTACTCGCCCGATTCAAGTGAGAATAGAAAGAAAAATTAGAAGAAAAAAAAAGTTCGCGAGAAATTGAAATCGCAAGATATTTCACAAGAAAGCAACAACAGATTAAAGCTGAATGGATAAGCGCACCCGAGTTGAATTACAAGTGAGTGCTTTGCCTTTGCATGGCTTCGCCGGAATGAATCCGCTTCGAAATTCAGTTTCGTAAACAAAGATGGACACAAAACAAAGTGAGAAAGTTTTGGTTTCGCTTGGGGAATGCGACCAAGCTGTGCTGCTTCTCCCATGGCTTCATGAACACCGATGAGCTCTGCTATCAGCTCCAATGTTTATTGTGATTATCTTATCAGTGAACCCTCGATTTGCTTCGCCTGCCTTTCATGAACACTCGCCCACCTCGTTCGAGTTGAGTTAGCTGAACATAAGAAGAGAAAAACTTTCCCGTCGACGGGGGAAATTTTTATCAGCAGTGTCAAACGCCACCCCTCAATGTCAATAACAATTTCTCGCTTGGGTTGGGGACATTCGCCTCATGCTGGCTCTTAACAGAAACAAAAGCAAACAAGGAGGAACCTGAGGGCTCGCAAGCTCTTTCGCAGCAGCAACGCGAGTCTTGATGAAGAAAGAGTCTTCTAATGTAAATTAATTGATATAAATTAAGGGAAAGCCGTGATGAATGAGACTCTTCTCTTGTGTCGATCGTTTGTCGTCGTCTCGATTCTCACGCTCCATTAGAAAAAACCATTCGGATTTCTCATGATTCTGTTGCCATTCTTTGACTCGATGAACTGAAACGAGACCGAAACTGAAAAGTTTGTCTCAGGTTATCGTGAGCCGCTCTCTGGTCTCGCTGTGTTTCCTGCCGATGTCACAAAATTTATCTTTCTCGCTTTTTTGCGATGATTCAATGACGACGACAGTGACAACAATGTCAGAGCGGTTTCACTACAATCAACGCAATTGGGTCACGTTCAACTGTTACTGAATTCTGTTATTAGCTAAAAGGGCTAATTTAGTCAAGGGAAAGTAATGGACAAGTACGCGAACTGTTTGTAATCAGCTTGAAGCTGTGGGGCTCCTCGACCCAACCGTTTTCCCTCTGACTGAATCGAATCGTAAACGAAAAGATGCTTTTTATTATGCAATTACTAATAATGAGAAACAGCGTAAACGCATAAATTCACCATTCTTTATAGGATGAACCCGCGTATTCGCTTCACTCCACGCCACCACAAACGCAAAAGCCAATTGTTGAGCGGGGCGAACATAATACGAATTTTATTAATTTTCTCAAGCGGGCAACAACAAACAAGAAATGTGTAATAACAGAATTAATGTCAGACGTATCGTCGGTGAAGTTGGAGATACGACAGGCATTAGAGCTCAAGCGCTGCTCGAGAGTAAGGGAAAAGAGCAGCAGCAGCACAATGGCTAAAGTTTCGAAGTAGAATGCATCGCAATGATTTTATTGAATGGAAACTTGCACTGTTATTATTACCAACAACAATAGATAATCCGTTGTTGCAGTGAACGTAGAAAAGAGCGGAGAAGAAGCGATTGAATGGAAATTTGATGATGAGGTAACGACTCGTTCCCAAGCTGGAGAACTTCTTCTTCACATACATGAACATCAATTCATCTTCATTTCAATCTGACGATGTCTCGGATTTCTTTATCGCAGCAGTGATGAGAGCAGCTAATCCTGTCTGGCATCATGAGAGGTTCAACGATTCAGAGTCGAGTGGATTCGTCGGAGATTCACCGCAGTGCTTCATTTTGAACTATAGCGAGTCCTTCGATCGTGTTTAAGAGCAAGTTTGACTAAATTACCTCATCGCGTCGCAGCCAAAGCTAAGCGAATAAATTAATATTTTGTTTCGACGATTAACAATGCGATGCTAACGAAGAGAAATGCGCTACCAATTATCGTCTGATAATCGATTCAATCGCCCGCCCTCCTCATCCTACTCAGGCTCTTAATTGATTGTTGGGGGATGAGAAAGATGAAAGCGAAGCAAACTGTTTTTAATTGAATTGAAATTAAATTTATCAACGGTGTTAAGGGAGGGGAAGCGCTGCATGTGACAACAGGAGATTGATGGTCCGATTTCTCACTCAATTAAAGCTTTGACAGCAGCAGAAAGAGCTTGACTGTCGAGCGACCTCCTTCACATAACGGTCGAGCACTTGCTGGCCACTTTAGGTCACTACACTTGTCCCATCTTCTTCTTACACCTTGCTCCAGATTCTGTGAACATAAATTTATTTAAGCATTTAGTTGTCTCCTCTCGACCGAAACTGTTCTGCTGATTTTACGAGTAAAAAGTATAAATTTTTATGTAAATCGCGTGAAGCAAACACCACAAAAAGAAACTGAGAAATCCAGAAATAAAATTTAGACGCTGCACCGCCAAGTTCCCGACGAAGTCACAGCGAAACTTTCCAATTCAAGTGCTAAACCTCAAATGACATGAAATGAATTACAGTGAAGCCGTTCGCTATAATAACTCACGTTTTGATTCAATTTTACCCTCCGCCGAAACGGCGTTGATTCGCGTTAAATTTGCTGGCTCGGAGCGCGACAGAACGCGGCAAATCGAAAAGTTATTACACGAATCGTTCCGCAACAAATCGGCAAAAGTTTCCATTTCTTCCTTGTTGCATATTCGGAGCAACAGTCGCCAGTTCACTGAATAAAATTTGAAGTATTTGGGTTAGTTAAACTAAGCGTTTTCATTTGAAATGTCTCTCGCATTCCACGAGCGGCATAAGCGACTGATCTCGCGGAGTTTTCGATTCTGAACCGAGGAAGATTGAACGTTGCGATGGCGCTTTCTGAGTTACGTGGGCGGCTTGGAGTCTTATGCGAGTAGCAGTGACGAGAACCGATTCATCATGAGATGGCTGAGGGCGGTAACAAAGTAAACAAGAAGCTCATAGTAGCCTCCATTCGGGGACAAATCAAACTAGTTCCACTGGCCGCTTCCCAATCTCTAGCTTACTGCTCAGTTGCAAGTTTAACTCCAGTGCATCTTCTACTTGAAGCTAAACCAAACTCAAAACATTTTAGGAAACCGGGAGCGCGGACTCGTTCGAGTAAAGTTCATGAATCTCATTAAAAACTTCCCAGACACTCGTTGCGCTGGTTCGACGATTTAGCAAAATCGCGAGTCAAAAAACTGGTTCACCAGACGACGAGCAAAGATCAGTGCATCGAAAAGCTTCTCCGGCCGCTTCAGAATCGAAGAGCTACAAACGAAACAGCTATTGGAACGAGCCCAAGTTTACCTCTTAAAGCAGCGTGAAAAGTTATTGGCTGTACATGAATGTGTGTCGTTCGGTTCAATTTCGCTTTTTCATTCTCCTCCGCTCGCCTCAAACTTTCTCTTCGCTCGCTCGCCTCGTCTTAATGGTTCTTGCGGAATTGCTTTTCTGGCCATCGATCGCACGACATAATGAACGACACCCACGTGAAAAATTCGATGAGTTCTTTCTTCGACACAAAAAGTCCATTCATGAGCGAGTCATAATTCTGAGATGTCATTCAGCTTGGGCGACGCTCATTAAAGTTGACGATGAAAAATTGACAAAACTTGAGGAAGAAAAGCGATGAGAATTTTAAACTTGTGGCTCTGAACAAGTCAGTCTATCGTTTACACGTCTTTCCGAGACGAGAAGCGATTACTCACGAGCGGCGGGTTAGAGGAGCATCGAGCGGAGCTTCACAGCGAGATTGAAAGATAAACAGAGACCATAGTAATAAAGCTTCTTAGCTCTTGCGAAACTGAAAGCTGTGCGGAATTATGATGTTCATGTGATCTCTTCTCGTCGAGTGAACTTAATTTAATGCCCAAAGCAGGATCGCGGAGAGATAATGGAGCAGGTTTTTCTACTTTTACTTCCATCTCGAGCTGCAAACCGATTAAAGAAAAATCATTTCCCATTCAATGTCTCTCACGATGAAAACATAACAAGGAATAATCGCTTACGCAATCAGACGAACTTCCTGGTGAAGCGAACTGTTTACGCACTGAACGGAAAAAGAACTGAAAGCTTTGACAAGGCCTTCGATTGCGCGTGGCGGCGGCAGCATTTCTTTAAAAATAAAAGCAGAGAAAATGTTTTGCTTTGCGTAATGTTATCGTCTGCGACCGGTTTTGGGTTCGGGTAAGAAGAAGACGGAAATCGCGAGCTTGCGAAATGGGAAACGAAGTATATTCGATTGGGTGCTTGAGTGGAGACGCATGTGAAACGCTGGAGAAGTTTATAGATTTTCCAATCAAGCGGGCATTAGCCACAGTCTGGCAATCCAAATCGACTTTCCCTTCTCCCGGCGAGTCAAATTCGCTCGCCTGACCTTTCAAGAACAAGACGGTTTTATTTTAAGACTCAGTCTCGCTCAAGTGTGCTTACAGTTGCTGTTTCGACTCATTACCGCCGCGATTTAATGCTTCGAGTTCCCTTTGATTGAACACGAGAAACCAATAAAAGCTGCAAAGCGAATAAGAAGTCAGCAGTGATTTGTCTGCGAGCGTCGTTCTAGTTCGATTGCTGAAGCCGGCGGGGGAAATTTATATTCAATTTTCAAGTTTAATGAGCTGAGCTTATGCGAACATGATTTTCCTCCGAAAACTCTGCGATTTGTAATGCAAATTAGAATTTAAAAAATCATCGCGAGACAAAGCAGCGGGCTTGAAGTGAAAAGAGGCAAAGTACTTGGAGCGAAGATGAATAAAATCATGAGCGGAGCTTTGTGGTGTTTCACAAGCTGTTAATGATGTAATGGCTGATGAGTTCACAGCTGTTTGATGGTCAGGGGCGTTTGTGTTCTCGCTCGAGTCGAAACGAGGCTCAAGCGGTTCTGGGCGTTGAATGAAAAGTTGATTTAACTTCTTAACTTTCCGGCATCCTAGAGAAGCTCGTTGAGCTCATTAAAACTTTTGGTGGAATTTAAATTGACTTCCGTGGTTAGGATGAAGCTTTTGGAAGCTAAGGATGAAGTACGATTGCCGGAGGCTTGAGCAACCCAAAATGTTCTCCCCCCATCAGAGATCCGAAGTGAAAAGCCATCATCGCGTCAAATAGAGTCTCGTCTCGTAAATTAAATGCCTCGGAGAATTCCATTCTGTAATCAGATGTCTGAAGTGGAATGCTCGCGTCTCGTGCCAACTCCACGAGCCCTGATTAATAGCTGGCTGGTCGAATGGAGAAATTATTTACCGTCGTGTTGCGTGTTAGCGAATCGTCGCTTCTCCCCTCGGGCGATTGTCGCGTTTTGCTTTCAATGTCGCAGCTCAGCTCCCAATAGGATCGATCGCTTTTGATGTAACGATTTAGTCATTGTAGTTTCTGCCTCATCAGGCAATTAAGTTCTCCGTAAACGACTCAAGTGTCACTCAATCAATGTTCGACGTGTTGAATTCTGCTGCTATAACAATATTATTCGCCGCGGTTGGCACGACAAGTCTCTAAGCTTGTGCGGTGAAGAGAATTCATTCATCGCCGGAGACTTTGTCGTTTGCTCCGTTTGCGGTTGACATGATACAATAGAATTGCCACTTCTTCGTTCGTATAGTTAATTGCGAGGCCGCTCGACTGTTGATTCTGTTGAAGAAAAAGCTCGACGATAGAAAACAAGCGGAAGACGCGACGCCACACAATCAACTTTCGTTCTTTACATTTTGACGTTGCGAGCTTCCTCAAGCGGGAAAGCAAACAGAGAGTTTCGATTTGAGTACGCTTGAGTTAATGCGACGAGAGCTAACAACAATTCGTCTTCTTCACCTTGCAGATGCTAATTGAGGACAACGTCGACCTTTAGAACGTCCCGGGAAGCCGTGAAAAAGGAAGAGCTCTGACCATTTTCATTTCCAAGCTCAACCGGCAGACCAACGAAACAAATGTCGCATGATGAGTAACGTGCAGGAAGCTTGAGCTTTACAACCCGAGCGGAAGTTCCGCCCGCCCATCAAATTTGAAGCCCTCGCTCACGAGCAGGTTTACGTGAGGATTGTTTCAAAGCAGCTGTGACTCCGCACTGAACGAGATATCATTATCATCATCACCGGCTGTCAGCACGCTTTAGGATCTCATCGAGTTGTCGTGAACGAATTAATTGACTCGACATCGCTCTTCACCCTCGACGGGACGAGAAGACCTCAACCTTATTCGTTTTTTTGCGTGCAAAGCTCTCATCCTACGGACGACAGATTCGAATGAGATGGACAATCGTGTTTAATTAAATTGTCAGGGTAAGTTGAGTCGTCTCTTTATCAAATTGACTGCAACTTATCACATCTTTCCCTCTTTCTTTAATTAGCACAAACAAAGCGTAAAAGTTTCGTAGGAAAAAGTTCCTTTCATCAGTTTCGACAAAGAAAGGAGTGAAGAAAGTTCTCTCCACCCCTCACTCACGATTGACACGATTAAAATGATGGCCGTGGAACTCTTCGGGTCACGAGTATCTACATGCCTCATCTCCATCCTACTCATTGTCTATGGCAGCTTCAGGAGCCTCAACATGGAACAGGAGGCGCGCGAGAAAGAGAAGAAGCGACAAAGCGAAAGCTCCAACAATCTGCTGACCGGCGAACCCGTGGCGCACGATACAAGTATGACTGATCATTGAAGTTTATAATTGTTCTTAAAAGATTTCCTTGGAATAGATTCCGGATTCGCGACTCTGGATACGACACACGCACTGTGCTTGCCCTTAGGCGCCTCCATCTCACTCCTGGTGATGTTCTTCTTCTTTGACTCAATGCAGATGCTCTTCGCCGTTTGCACAGCGAGTAAGTCATTCGCTCTGCTTAGAAAACGTTTGATTAATAATTCATTCGTCCATTTAGTCATTGCAACAGTTGCGCTCGCTTTCCTGCTTCTACCGATGTGTCAATACATTATTCGTCCATGCACAGATGGCAATCGAATGTCTCTGGGCTGCTGCGGGCGTTTCACTGCAGCAGAACTGTTGAGCTTCACCATGGCAATTACAGTCGTTTGCATTTGGGTGCTGACAGGTCATTGGCTGCTGATGGATGCAATGGTAAAACTTTCTACTCGACTGCTGAGCTGTTCTACAGTTTGAATTGTTCCTTAGGGCATTGCGCTGTGCGTAGCGTTCATCGCGTTTGTGAGATTGCCAAGCTTGAAAGTCTCGACTCTCCTTCTCACCGGGTTACTCATCTACGACGTCTTTTGGGTCTTCTTCTCATCCTACATCTTTAGTACAAATGTGATGGTCAAAGTAGCAACGCGTCCCGCTGAGAATCCCGTCGGCCTTGTCGCCAGAAAGTTGAATCTTAGGTACGATTGAGAGTTTACGATAAATTGTTTTATTTCTTGCAAGGTTTTGGGTGTTGGTGAAGAAGTCGTTAGACTTGAGACATTAAGTTCATTTCTTTTCTTTGAATCCTAGTGGGATGGTACGAGAGCCTCCGAAACTGAATCTACCTGGAAAGTTGGTCTTTCCAAGCATGCACAACTCGGGACACTTCTCAATGCTGGGACTCGGCGACATCGTCATGCCTGGGTTGCTGTTATGCTTCGTGCTACGCTACGATTCGTACAAAAAGTCGCAGATCATGATGTCGGCTGAGGCTGGCGTGCCGCCGCCTAGGAACATGCTCGGCTCGAAGCTGACTTACTTTCATTGTTCCTTACTAGGGTAGGTTTTAGTCCAAGCAGCTTTCAATCAACTCATTGTTGTCAATTTCAGTTACTTTCTCGGACTTCTTACGGCCACCGTCAGCTCTGAGGTCTTCAAGCAAGCCCAGCCCGCCCTCTTGTACCTTGTTCCATTCACTCTCCTTCCCCTCTTGACGATGGCTTATCTGAAAGGTGATCTTAGGCGCATGTGGACGGAGCCGTTCCAAGGCCAACCAGGAATTTCAAAGCAGTTAGAAGTCTAAGAAGCCAAGACGAGGAGAATCAACTGTAAATAGAGTTCGCTCGCTGAACTCGATAGGATTAATATATCTAATAGTATTAGCCGGCCCATCTCCCTAGCGCAGTGCACCAATCTCTTAGTTTGATGAGATTCATTAAGACGAGAGTCAATCGTAGTAAGATTAGTTTCATGCACTGTCCCTTCACTGTTTAAATGATGTAGACTCCCAGCTGTAAGTTTAAGTTTTATTAAGTGTTCGACTTCACTGCAAGAATTTCTTTTTGCATTAAGCATCAGACTTTTTAGGACAATTAAGTGATAAACGAAGAATTAAATGTTGCAGTGTGATCAAGCGAGAGGTTTGTGTCGAGACGGCAGAAGAAAAAGTCTAAGATGAAGTTATTTTTTGATAAGACGGTGTGAACGTTTAGTCGGAGAGTTAAGCAATTTTCTGGTTTGCTACAAAATGTTTAAAAGTATTCGTGGGAGTGAAATCGTCTTATTACATTAGAAACTTTATTGCTAAAGACGAGCATTACAAGCTGAAGATTATAGTGATGTGTTTGTGGCTAATCTCATGGCGGAAGTTGAGGAGCTCAACTCGATGCAGCTGAAGAGCTTGACGCTCTCTTACCGATCAAATCAGAGACTGTACAAAGTCTTGTGAACAGACATGAGTAGTCCCAATCAAACCATGAGCTCCCAACAACTTCTTTGTCTGATAACAGAGCTTCTCAAGAGAACAATTTACCAATTAAGTTCAGCAATCTCTTCTCAATTTAATTTAAAGTTTTTTTGTACTAAAGAATGAAAGAATGGAATTTATCATTTTTTCGCTCTCCTCCTCAAACCCCCAAGGAAATAAAACTGAGTAAAATGTTATTTATACACGAAAAATGTTGTCTTTGTAAAGTAACATCGTCTCGAGGGTCTCGGGAATGTTGAGCAAGGCACACGAGTTTATTGGTTTCCCATCATCTTCTCTCTAATGCTCCAGCGAAGTTCGGAGTGCGACGACTCACAGATGTTCGGCTTGAACCTCGCCCAGTCTTTTTGGTAGGCTTGGTAGAGCGAGACTGGATCCGTTCGCTTGACGTTCTTGCGAGTCGCTTGGGAGCCGCTTTTCGGTCGAATCCACATCTTCGACTTTGCCGGAGGTTGAGGGACGTTGTCAACTGGAATATTCTCTTTGTCGACGGTCTTGCTAGTTGGCTGAGTCTTCTTCACGCACGTAGCTTGCGGCTTTGGACGCTTGTCAACGGATGATCGCCTTTGGAGAGCGTCAGCAGATTTGGCTCGAACGGGTTTCGCTTTAACTGCTGACTCGACGTCTTCTTCCTTCGATTCTGGCACTTCAGTTATTGTTGTCGGTCGCGGTTGGGCTCTGTGCTGAGTAAGATGTTGTTGTGGTTGTGCTTTAGCTGTTTCCTTTGGTTTCTCTTTCTGTTTCGTCTTTGAAGTTATCGTGTGAGCATCGAAAAGTCTTTGAATATTAACTGAGCTCGGTCCTGCTTGAACATGCACTTCCGTCGTTGACGTGCGGGGACTTGACTCATATTTAATTAGCTTCTTAAGGTCTACGAGCGAAAAGATTAGCGTGACAAACAACAACAAATCGATTTCACTCACCAAGCATGAACGATTTCAGCTGCGAGGACGTTACGTTTCTGTACCCCATGTAGTTGAGATGAAAGAGAACCTCTTTGGCATTCAGCGAAAGCGACAGATCCATTCCAATAAAGCTATTAACTTGAGATATTGAATATTTTTGAGAACGAAGCCTTGACCGCGCTTTCTAATCTAACTCTGAACTTTGATCTAAGTCCAACGGTTTTCGCGTGCTGAGCAACATTCGTTTGATGATTAATTACTCGAAAACGAAGAAATGTCACGCACCAATCTGTTAGTTTGCCAATAGTTGGAAACTTTGCAAATCAATCACAATTAATAAATATCTTCAACAATTCTTTTTTAATGAATAATTATCGATTGAAAATTATCTTCGACTGCAGCGCTCAAACTTATCGGCGGCGAGCAACCGAACTTATTGCTCAGTTTCAAAATCTCAAAGCTCGTTGGTAACGCTCGTTGCTCGATTTCTCCTTCAAACGTCGAGCGCTTCCTAGCATCAAAACAAAAGAAAACATGAAGAGATTTTTGAGGGACAAAAATCAGAAATACTTCGAGGAAAAGTGAGACAACTCAATGTGAAATATATAGAACTTAATCTCAAGCGATCGATCTTTCTTTGCAGGCAAAAGTTCATCAAGGAAAGTTTGATCTTCAGCTTGAACGAAAATTTGAAAGAATGTGAATTTGACTTTCGTGAGAAGAAAGGTAATTGAGGTCAACCAAGATAGAACCAGAGCTTAATAACTAAACGATCTGTGACTCTGCTTAGTTACATTGTCAGACTGTCGCGGGTTGCGTCCGCCTTAAGCTTCTCTGATCAGACTTGTAATAACAGGAACTCCCCATGACTCATTCCCGCCTTCTTCCCCACAGAACCCCTCGGTCTTTCTGACGCAACAAGCTCTCTATGCTCAACTCTCGAAGCAATTTTCCTTCATGGGCTCAAGGATACTTTTCTGCAGATGACATTTTCGATTCTTGACGCTGAAGTTGATCGTCGGCCAAACCCAAATTTCTGGAGCGTAGTTTTGCTGTTCTTGCACAAGCAAGTGATTCAGGAGATTCAGAGCCTTACTCAGGTGACCACAGAGGTTGGATACTCGAGAGCTTTCGTCCGCAAAGCTGTCAATGAATGTCTATTGTCGTCTTACTTTCAAAATATCCGCAAGTCGCCATCAACTTTAAAAAGTTATTATCATAGCCATGCTTTCCTGCACGACGTCGAACTTCTCGAAACCATCGAGAATCTCTTGATGGGCGTAGAGACCTACGTTCAGTTCGATCTCCCGTGCAACTCTAGTCTAATCAATGTCTGGAACGATGCGCCGCTTCAAATGTCTGGAGTCTACTCAGCGCCACTCCGTTCTCTGCCTATAGCCTGTGGCGAAGACGTTGCTGGATCGATTACAACGAGCACTCGCCACATCAATATCCCGTCCAGACACACCGTACTCTCAGACATCTACTCGGCTTCTATATCGAATTCGATTTTTACAAACTCGCCAGGGTCGATTATCGACGAAGACGAGCGCATGACGAGACTGATGCAGAAAGTTGACTGCGACGATGTTGAGGAAGTGACTGAAGCTCTTGATGATGATGACGACCAGAGCAGCATAAAAGCTTTCGAACAAATGTTGCTAGACAAAGAACAAAAATCGCCTGCTGAGCTGGCTGTGACTCGAAGTGAAAGCATTGATGAAACAGCCGCGATGGGAAACTCGGTCAGCGGTCGACAGAGCTGGTCGGAACCTTCTCAACATCAAACAGAGGAAGAGCCAGAAGCTGATTTAGTGTTTAGTCGTTCGACTTCGATCAAGTCGGTCCCTGCAGACAGCCAAACTTTCGAGTCTTTGTGGAATGAAAAGCAAAGGAGGTCAACGTCGAGCTTCAAAGAAGTTTGGGATCGTTTCGAGAAGTCGCTGAAAGCTCAAACGTCAACCAACATTCCAGAGGACGAAGACTTGCCGGAAGGCTTTGAGTTTATCAAGTCGCCGCTCGCTGATAAGAAATCGATTCAGGAGCTTCAGCAAATGGTCGAAATCTTATGTCGTCTCTCTACTGAAAACGGGCTCGACTCACAAGGTTTCTTGTGTAAGGAATGCAAAGCTCCACTCGGTGTAGATTTCTCTAAAGCCACCGTCTGTGGCTTCGACGCCCATTACTATTGCCTAGGGTGCATTAGCGCCGACAAATTTCCAATACCCGCAAAGATTATCTACAACTGGGACTTTAAGCATTACTCTGTCAGCAAGAAAGCCGCAGCCTTTCTCACCGATTACCAATTTAAACCTTTCATTGATTTCAAGGTGAGTTCGCAATCGTCCTTGGACTAGAGAAGTTCTCAATTGGCTCTGTGAATCAGTCTGTTGCTCAACAAAACTTCTTATGTTCATCTCAATCTCATTGTAGATCCTCAACCCTGACATTTATTCTTACATCGACGATATGAATCGACTGCAAAAGCTTCGCATTCAACTCAACTTTATTCGAGCGTACATCTTCACGTGCTCGGAGGGAACGATCTCCGAGCTCCAGAAGCTTCTTTTCGCCAAGGAATACATCTACGAGTCGATACATTTGTACTCGACATCGGATTTGTCGCTGATTCAGAACGGAGCTTTAGAGGAAATGCTGAAGAAAATTGTGGCGTTTGGGAAGGAGCATTGTCTCAAGTGTTCGCTGTGCTCAGAGAAGGGATTCATCTGCGAGTATTGCCGGAAGCCCAAGGTCATTTATCCATTCGATGTCGACGATACTTCTCGCTGCAATCTATGCGGCAGTGTCTCGCACATTCACTGCTTCGATCCAACGATTCCGTGTCCAAAGTGCGAAAGGAAAAGCAAACGTCAACTGATGGCGGCTGATAACTAATCAGAGAAATTATTGATAACGCAGATAGTATAACCAATTCGATGTGTTTTGAACCCGTAACCACTTTATTAACATAAAATAGAATTTATAACTGTGAGCTATGCTTTGGTATCGTCAAATGTGTTCGTTCCCACTCGCCGTTGGGGTCTTCGGAGGTCATTGTCTCTTCAACGTAATCTATGTTGTTCTCCTTATCCACAAGTATCAATGTACGAGTTCGAGTTCCATAGTTTACAGACGAAAGGTCAACGTGAATGCTGGAGAACGATTCAGCGCTCGCGTGTCGGCGAGACGAAAGTTCTCCATCTGGAAAGTATTTGGTCGTGCATTTCAGAACTTCTATTAAGGCTTCGAGAAGTTCCTCCTTCGACGACGACTTGTGTCTCTCGAGGACTTCCTGAAAGTCTTTTTTTCCAGCTTTGACTTTCTTGAATGGCGCATCGAGCGGGGAATTTCCCAGTCCAGTGTAACCAGGCGGAAGTGTATGCGAAGCCTTCGGAGAGTTGCTGACGTAGAAGGTTTTGATATCGTCGTTTTGATTTAAGTCGACAGATAAGAAGTTGAAGCTGCTGTATTGTTGACTCAGTTCACTTAGCTTCTCGTTGTAAGATTCAATCGAAGCTTCGCCATTTATGAAGTCCGTGACAATCGGGCCGCGCCCCAGTTTACCGTGAATGTCCACGCCAGTTACGTTTGCCAAATTTCCAACCCGGATGTTCTCGTCCTTCTTTGAAATTCCAAGCCAAGTTCCCTGAACAACTCCAGCCAAATCAACTCCGTAAATCGACTGCAGCTTTCCATCGTTGAATAAAGTCGCTCTCTGCGTCTTGCGACCGTAAAACTCATCTCGATTGTTGATCAACACTAGCTTATACTTGATCGAGTCGTCGCCCGGGTTACAAAACAGGAATGTTATGCACATTTTAAATAAATCAATTAATGCTGAATCGCCGATTTTTGTTTTGAATTAGTTGCTCAGAGTTTTTAGTTGCGGACCCCGCGAAAAGTTTAACGGATTTTTTTCAAATTTGTAAATAACTTTGGCGCTCAACTACGTCGATTTGATCGAAGAAAATTATGTCCGCCGCATTTCATCAAAAAACTGAAGTATCTGACGAAGATCCCGTGACGTTGATGCTGCAAAAGACTGGCTGCATAGATCTCCACTACAAAGTTCAGGTAGACGCTCGAGAATCATTTTCAAACGACGATTTGACTCGATTTAAATTCCAGGAGTGCATTGCGGAAACTCAAGATTGGAGAAAGTGCCAGGACACCGTGAAGGAGTTCAAAGCTTGCATGGAAGTCTACACCAACAATCAGCGGAAGAAATACGCCAACTAAGAATGTTTTTCTTCAAGCAATTGAAACTTGTAATTGTGATGCGCGCCGATTTGAAGTTAACCAAAGGTAAAGAAATATTTATCAAGTAAACTCTGCGAATCGTTTTCTAATGAGTAACTATTAGGTAAAACGGCATCGCAAGCCGCCCACGCAGCAGTCATGTGCTTCAAAAAGACCATCGATAGCTCTAAGTCGTCCCTTGCTGACAAATGGTTCAGTGTGGGCCAGCCAAAGATCGTTCTGAAAGTCGATTCGCTCGAGGATCTCGAGAGCCTTCAGCGAAAGGCTGGCGAGGCGGACGTTGTGTCTGCGATCGTCTGTGATGCTGGTCGAACTCACATAGCCCCTGGAACCGCGACTTGTCTTGGATTAGGACCGGATTACGATGACAAAATTGACGCGCTTGTTAAAGACTTAAAACTGCTTTAGCTTAAAGTTCGCGTAGCAATAAAAATAATTAGCAGCGAGCGAATTGAGTTTCATATGATGTTTATTCTCCCCGAATACATTAACAGTCGAGCCTCTCTCGCAAATGAGCTGCGCGCAAATCGAGAAGGAAAACAAACTCGGCGTGTTGTTCATTCAGTCGCGATCAGTCGTCGTAATTAGGTGGGCAAATACTGAGCTCAGTTTTACTTCATTTCAACCTTCTCTGCGTTTCGGAAGTCGCAGTCGACTCATTGTTTGTGTAATAATAAATTCGTTTTTGATATCCAGCCGTGGGCTAAAAATAGTCGCGTTTTCGCGTTGGTAGCTTCGAAGATCGCGCGGCTAAAAATAAAATCAAAAACCGTTGACCCTCGTCGGGACGAGAAACAATTTCGGAGATTCAGGTCGCCGGGAATTAATCATCGCACTCGAGAACCAATCGAAGGCAAACAACATAATCGAGAGGCTCAAAAGTCGATTTGATAAGAATAATCGCCCGGCGTATTAATCTTACAGTTTCTTTCGAGTTCAGAAACTAAAATTAGTTAGTGCGTTATCGAGCGAAACGCAGCAGATAACGCGGCCAGTGACAGTGTAGAATCGCTTGCCTTTCCGATTTTATTCCTTCCGTAACAAGATTTTTGCTCCCGTTGTTGGACTTTGTGTTCAATCTTTGATTAGTCGTGAAGACACAACAGACGTTCGTTCGTTCCGGGTTCCTGTTAATTGCTTATCGTCGACGTGCAATCTGTTCATCGCACTCTTCTATTCGTCCACAGTTGTCATCCCGTTATCGCAACAATCCAACCGATTTGCAACAAAGCAAACATGAAGGAAAAACCAATGAAAACGAAATTAACGACGAGAGAAAAGATTCTCACGTTGGGCGGCATCACGATCTTCGGCGTTCTGATGTCGTCGTGGATCGGCAGCCAGCTCATTCCACAAGCGCTGCTCTCGTGTCTCATCCTCTACCTCATCTCCGGCCGTCGTCCCACAATTGTCTTCGCCACACTCCACACGTGGCGACGCGACGTTCTGTAAGTAATTCATCAACTTACGTTCCACTCATTCGCAAGGTCACGGAAATTGTCAATTGCATATACGAAGCAATTTGTTTTCATTCTCCGTCCGGCTGTGTTGGTTTCGTGCATCGCGTTTCTTCTTTCTTTCGCTAGTAATTTGTGTCTGTTTCTCGTAAATGACGCATAACGAAACTCCATGTGCACGATTTATGATGAGAGAAGTTGCTTCAGCATGTTGCTCAAGGCTAAAAGCGCGCGCCTAAAGATTGAAATCTTTTCAAGTGTCTAAATCTTAGGCTGGCGAAACTTGGTAGCAATAAATCAAGAGTAGCTTGATAACCGCTACTGTTATCACGCCGCTGATACTAGACTAGCATAGCGTTAATCGAGATATCAAATTATAGCCGGTCGTTAAGTGAGTCGAGTCTACGGTTGATCGGATGACATTTTCTCGCTGTTCGCCTGCATGTGCATCCAATTATTTCTCGCAATGTCATTATGCAACTGGAGAACTTCTCAATCATTCAATTCGAAGCCCCACGTTGTGCCCACCTTCTCATACATTTGCATAACTTTTTTCCGCTGACTTCATTAACGGGTCACGCCATGTCAGAATAATTTTAACGGGTTTTCTTTACAGTGCAGCGAGACGATTCCTCGCAATGTCAGCTAAGCTGTTCTATTGGGAGAAAACCAATCAGACTGTCGCGAGCGTTTTTAGACAAAATGCTGCCAGCGAGCCAGACAAGTCCGCCTTTTTATTAGACGACAAGAAACTCACATTCCGCGAGGTGAGAATTGCGAGGCCTTCGAGTGTTTTTCGTTACCAAATTTGTGTTCGTTTGTAGATCGAAGACTTTAGCAATCAGATTGGTAACTACTTCAAGTCGAAAGGCTACAAGAAAGAGGACACAATCTCACTTCTGATGGAAACGCGCCTTGAGTACTCGTCCGTGTGGCTCGGCCTCTCAAAGATCGGAGTCATAACAGCTCTCATTAACACCAATCTAAGAAAAGAAACGCTCATACATTCCATTAGAGTTGCTTCGTCCAAGGCCATCATCGTTAGTTCCGAGCTTCTCGATGCCTTGATCGAAATCTTGGACGACGAAGACATTAGCAAGCTGCACATCTTTGTCTACGACACTGAGTCGTCTGGTGTGAAGCCACTCAACGGCAAATCATTGAACCTTTATGAAGAGCTGAAGACCGCGTCGAAGTCAGAGGTCGACATCAGTAGTTGTAACTCCAAGGACAAACTCTTTTACATCTACACGAGCGGCACCACTGGAATGCCAAAAGCTGCCGTCATTACAAATCTTCGCTTTCAATTCATGGTTTCCGGGACTTTTATGATGTTCGGATTGAGCAGCGACGAAATCATTTACAACGTTCTTCCACTCTATCATACCGGTTCGCTAAGCTTTGACCTTCAATTGTTTATGTGTTTGCTAACTTGACGTTTTCGTTTGTAGCCGGTGGCATGCTCGGCGTTGGGATTGTCTTACTCTTCGGCAACACGATGGCATTGCGCAAAAAATTCTCAGCGTCAAACTTTTGGACTGATTGCATCAAGTATAACTGCACGTCAGCTCAATACATCGGCGAGCTTTGCCGCTTTTTGCTGCTCACACCTCCGAAACCCACAGACACGCAACATAAGATCAAATTCATGTTCGGCAACGGTCTTCGACCTCAGATCTGGACGCAGTTCGTGGAAAGATTCAAGATTGCGCAGATCGGAGAAGTTTACGGAGCAACCGAGAGTAACGCAAACCTTGCCAACTTCGACAACACTTGCGGAGCTGTTGGATTCGTGCCGCAGATCGCTACGTTTATTTACCCAGTCGACCTCGTGCGCTGTGACGAAGAGACTGGCGAGCCAATTCGAGGACCTGACGGTCTTTGCATGCGGTGCGAACCAGGCGAGCCCGGCGTTTTCATCGGGAAAATAGTCGAGAAGCATGCGAGTCGATCATTCGCTGGTTATGCTGACAAGGTGAGTGAGACACATTGTACTAATTTGCGAGTTGTTGACTGTTTGTTTCTCGTTTCAGTCAGCGTCTGAGAAGAAAGTAATGAAGGACGTATTCAAGCATGGCGATAAATACTTCAACTCGTCGGACATTCTCGTCATGGATATCTTCGGTTATTACTTCTTCAAAGACCGCACAGGCGACACGTTCAGATGGCGAGGCGAGAACGTTGCGTCGGCAGAAGTTGAAGGAATTGTTATGCGAGTGGCAGGCCTGAGCGACTGTGTCGTCTATGGAGTTGATGTGAGAAGTTCTTGGCAAGCTCTTGACCGTTTTCTTGATTTCTGGTCCTTGTAGATTCCTGAAACTGAAGGAAAAGCTGGAATGGCAGCTATCGTTGACCCAGAGAACAAAATAGAATTAGAACAATTGGCAGCAGGAATTAAAGGAAGCTTGCCGCCCTACGCCCGCCCAGTGTTCATTAGAATCATGCCAGAACTCCCAATGACTGGAACCTTCAAGCTTAAGAAACGCGATCTTCAGCTCGAAGGATTCGACATCACAAAAATTAATGACGCCATTTACTTGCTGCAGAACGACGGAACGTACAAGAGATTAACAGTGGAGAAGCATGAAGAGATCAAGAGTGGACGCGCGAAGCTGTGATTAGGAAAATCATTTCTTTAACTTGGTTGTTGACTTACCATTGGGAATCGAACGAAAATTTATTAGCAATGTTGCATAGATTCGTATGAATATGTGAAATAAAAATCGATCGAAAATATAATTTTGTACCTCACTTGTTACTAGGGTTCAGATAAAGTTAGCCGTAAACAGTTCTAGCTTCAAGATAAAATACATATTTTAATGAAATCTCTGTGGCTGATGAAACCTCTGGGGCAAGCTCTTGTAATTAGGGGTGATGAAACCATTTGGAAACTAAAATCAATCCTGAAGTTTGTAGTACAATCAGTCATTATGATAGCTAGTTATCACTGTGGAACAGATAGCGCTAGTAGTATCAAAGCGTGTTTCAAAGCCTGTGAAAACGCTAAATGCCACCAGCTCAGATCTCGGAAACCCCCAGCGTGCATGATAAGAAGATGAGTAACTAAGCTTCATTCTTTCGTAATACACCCGCAACAGTTTTTGCAAAATATGACGAAATGTTTTTCAGTGTTTCAAGAGAAAAAGCCAAAGCGGACGGAGAAAAAATTCATTCGTATTCGGTCGCTCGACTAACGAAGTTCTTAGTAAACAAAAGTGCAGCAAACAGAAGAATAAATAAGACGAATTTTAATCGTTTGCTTGAAACGTTAGCCTCCACAAAGTGAGTTGACTACGATTTCACGATTTCGTTGAATCGAGTGACAACTTGTCTTGATTAGCTATGAAATTAATCGTTGCTTTGTTTTCCTAACCCGACAGAAGCAGACGAAATGGAGGAACTCGAGCTAAAGGCGTACCCATTGGATGATGGTTTCATTTGCTCGATGACCTTGAGCGCTGAGGCTCAGAACAATTTCCAACAAACTCGAAAATCATTGTCTGGTGGCGAATTACCGAGAACTGTTGTCATCCTCGATCGTTCGGGCTCAATGGGAGACTCGGTTCGACAAATCGTGAACGAGGTTTTGCCGGCTTTCTTCCAAAAGCTTTCGTATGGTGAAAAGAACAGAATTCAACTGATAACATTCGACAGTAACTGCGAGACGTTCAAGTGCAAAGTTGGCGAACTTAAGCATTTGCCAGTGGCTGACCGAGGTTGCACTTACATGAGTCCAGCTGTTGTCGAATTCGGGAACATTTTCCAAACCTTTGACAAATCCAAGCCGGTTCGTGTGTTGACCATTTCTGATGGAGAGGTCCACGACCCTAATGAAGTCATTACCGCTGGTGCTCAACTGCTTGCGATTACATCAACGTTTGTCACACCAATCAATTCACAAGCAGTTCGTCTCTTCACGTCTTCCAATCAACCAGACACAACGGCTTTGTGCAGCTTACTGCAGATCAACAATACGACTTCATCAAATCTTCTCGATTTGCCCGCCAATTTGTCTAGCGAAGCAATGGCTCAGCAATTGACTGACTTGTTTCTCAATGATGGACTCTCAGACTGTCTCGAACTGCGAGCAGATGCTCCAACGTTCAAAAAATTCCCCTGGGATACCAACGCTAGCGACAAGTTTGCACTGATGGCCGGGGAGAATGTCTTTTGGATATCGAATGAAATTCCTAAAAAGTTGACAATCGAAGGCGTGTCGGTGAAGATTTCAGTCGACACAAAACTGGATAAATCGATTTTCTACAAACTTCTCGATAGCAAGATCGACTACATCGTCGATCGCATGAAGATTCTGAACGTTGTCGGCACTGAAGAAGCCAAGGAGCGAGCCAATGTAATTTATACGTATTTCGATAAGACTGAAAGCTTATTCGAACACACGACAACTGAAACGTTCAGCGAGATGCAGTTGAACTGTCGAGTCAAGAAAATGATTGCCACTCGTCGGAAGCGAATTAGCTTTCTTCTCTCATCGATTGCCAACGACGATAATGTCAGCAAGCTCAACTCTGCACAAAGAGCTGATTACCTTCGACAAACAGAAACTTTGACTTCAGCTAGTCGTGGACTGGCAAAGCGAGCCGCCAAGGAAGGTCTGAACTTTGACGAAATCGCCAGAGATGAAGTAAAGGCGATGGCAAAGCACTTTGATGAGATCAAAGACATTGACGATTCCAATCACTTAATATCGTTTTTCTCACAAGACACAACACTCGGCGGCATAAAAGCTTTGATAGAACTTTCGGAAGATGAGAATTTTGATTTGTTCGATGTTCACGAGATGCTTGAGATACTCAACGTTGTTGGAGTAGCTTGCAAAGGTCCCATCGGTGACTTTCCTGATCCAAGCAAGTGGAGCGCAGATCAACTTTTTGTCGGCTGCAACGTTAGCTTGTCTGACGTTATGGTCGCATTCAAACAATCGAATGGTAAATCCTTGGAGGTTCCAGCGCATGGCGATGAGATAACGAACGTGATTCCAGTCTTCGATGATGCAAGAATCGGAATCTTCATGAAAAAGTACGCACCATCTCTACTTGGCTATACTTTCTCGATTGGCATGCGTCGAATGATTGCTGACGTCCCAATGACAATCGGCTACACAATGAGCGCGGGTATTTGGCGAATGATGTCCGAGTTGAACCAGAACAAATCATCGCTGCACGTCGACGTTTTTAAAAAGTTCATCAGTACATTTGATCGATTCGTTGGGAAATATTTTGATTTCGTTCAGGCGCTACTGAAACCCCAAGAGAGCGAAGATTTGATGTTCTACCTTGCTAACAACGGAACTTGTAACTTGATACATCCACTCATGCAAATACACAAGACAAAGGATGACGAGAAGCTTAAGCTCGTTCCAGCGATTCTTCGCTCCTTGTTCTCATTCGAAGTCTGGCAAATCATTCGTCGTTCGTATAAGCAAGATGAGGACAATTTCGAAAAGGCTGCGAGATTGCTGCTCTACAAACTTCTGGGGATGGGCAAACATCACAAAATACTCGTTAAAGCCGAGTTTGAAGACGAGCCCATGCTTGAAGATATAAAATTTCACGACAAGATAGCCGTTGATGAAATTTTGATGGAAAAGCTTACAGCGCGTGTCACCGAAGTAAATCAACTTGCTCTAATTCCCGTTTGCTTCCGATCAGCGTTTGACGAGTCGGCTTATTCGTTCAACAGTATTCCAAGCCTTACAAATGAATTGGTGTTAAAGACACTGGAGATCGACTACGACTACAAAACTTTCATATTCCTGAATGTCTACCAAGCTTTGCGATTCACAACTCGCGCAAGCCGAGAGGATACTGAGACCGAAAAGATGAAGATTCTCGATCTGAAAAACAAACAGGCGGTGATCGCTGACATCAAGAGCTTTATTCGATCGAAGTACAAAGACGATTATCTGACTGATTTGGCGGAAAAGCGGAAACTCGAAATGAAGATCATGGGCGACGAAGTGGCTGCGAAGATTTTGAGTTCGAAGACTTACGACGAGATGATCTCGGTTTGGCGTGACGGAATATTAAGAAACAACGTTGTTTACAAGATGGAGAACACGTCGAGCAGTGGATTCAAAGGTTTAATGGAAAAAATCTGCAACATTTGGCACGAAGTTCCACAGCGACAAGAAATCATCAGAGTTTTACTCTTGGGCATTGACAAGAAGTCCCAACCAGTTTGGAATCGCGGTGGCGCTAGCTTATTCGGTGGCATGAGTAAAATCCAAAAAGCTTTTTTGAAAGGCGGAAAGCAGACCGAATGGACTGAGGTCAAAGGCAAGCTGAAAGGGAAAACGCACGTTTATCGAGATCTCACCAATCGACACGGCCATGACAACTCAAAGCTTTCCTACTGGGCAATGGGATACACAAGTTTGTTCGATTATAAAAACTCTGCAACGGCGGAAGAGTTCAAGCTTTATTGTGAGAATCATTCTGATTGCTGCGGCGTTCGACATTTGACAGCGTCCGATCGCAATGCCAAGACTTAAAGTTCAGACCAAAGCTTTATACATTAAAACTAAACACATTAAGCGCATGGAAGCTTAATTCATTCAAAGCTGAATAAAAACAATTTTTGCGAGCTTTCGAAAGTTCAATCTTTCGTCAAAGCGTAAAAAAAGTTTGCATTTTTTCTTATCAAAAATTAAATTTGTATCAGAACTGTGAAATCGCTGTCGATGTATGAAATGTTTGTTGGGAATTCGACAAACTTGCAAAACTAAAAAATGTCTCAAAGCTTTCGTTGCAAACTCAACTATTGAGTTTTAGTTAAGAACATTGCGTATACAGAATTTCTCATTGACGCGTTGCGATGTAATAAACTGCATGTGAATGAAGTCGCTTTGGTTTTGCGGTTGAGTCAATGCATTTGATAACGTTCCAGCGAGAGTATAAGTAACGATCGCAGATTGAA